>CP125837.1:52280597-53530597 GCA_030408175.1 Trifolium repens
ATGTCATGAACTTTTCTTGTGTCAAACCCACAACCCTGGTTAGACCAAGAACAGTAGTTTATATATAGCCAAACAAAATTTTGATAAAACTGGGAGGATAAAAGGTGGGCTGGATCAAAATAATTGCAAGCAATTCTTCAAAAAATAAAAATAATTGAATGCAAGTTAGTATCTCAGACACATGAAATTAAATGTTGGTGGTGCAGTATTAGATAGGAGATCATGCATAGAAATCAGCATTTAAAGATCTTCCTCCAATCACATTCAATATTCACCTTATTAAAAAGGCTATGTGTTGTTACTGGATAGGAAGACCAAAAGTGCCTCAGTAATTCCTGGCTGCAAACCCAATGCTGGAAAGGAAAAACGAAGCATGCATTATAATATATCAAATTTAAATATAAAAAACGCATATAGAAGTACCCAAAAAACTATATTTAGATTACAGAAAGGTAAAACGCTGCTTGAAAAGAAAAGCAACATATGTGACACTTTCAATCTCAACAGATATATAGAAACTTATAAGACTATCTCAAACTCTCTTTATTTTTTTTTTTTCTGTTCATTCTTATTCATTTCCTTTTTTTCCTTCTCAAAGATCTCATAAGCAACAGCAATTGACTCACATCTAGTAGTTTCTCCTTAATCGTGTTGGGTAATATATCAAGGACACTCCCCTGTGAACTTGTTCCAAGATTTGATTTGGTGCTTGAGATATTTTTGGTCAATCCACTAAGGACCTGGAAAAAAAATACAGCAATTTCATTTTCTTTAACGCAGAAAGAATCAAAACAGCATACTAATGTTAACCATTGAGTATTTAACTGAATAAATTTGTAACTTTTCAAAAAGTTTGATTTTTTATTTTAAACTAAGCAATACAAATGTCATTACCTTAAAAGCAACCTCAGGACTCAATAGAGGGTCCTTTAATCCATTAGTTTTGATGTTAGATATGGACTTCCTCAAAGAGCCATAGACTTCCTCAGAACTCAAATTGCATCTTAACTTCTCCTTACCAGCTAGGGAATCATCCAAAGTTTTTACTGCATTAGCTTGTTGAGAATCAAAATAGTCACGAGGATCCTGAACAAGAACATCAACACTTAACAAATATTTAATCCAAAAAGAAAATTATTTAATATTGTATAGATGTTATGACTTTAGCTATTCACTAGAAATACGAGTACATTTAATTCTTGAGACAAAGTAGGACCTTGATACTGAGTGGTGCAAAAGGATGACCATCTTGTGCCTGAAGATCCTCAATCTGGGCCATCTTAGAAATTCTGTTTCGCCTCTCCTCCTCTATAACCCCATCAGATTCTGTATAATGGTATAAATTAAGAGCTTGCTCAGCATGAACGGAAAGGAAAAGTACACAGACAAGAAATAAGTTAACCTCACTAACCCTGGTTTCTCCGAGCAAGCACTTCTGCCACTGTTCTTTGACGCTCCGTATCTATATCTGCATTTATGTTTGAAATCTGACTCATCAGACCAGACAATTCTAACATAAATATGTTGTATCTACCCATATTTGATTGCATATTCTGCTCTCAATTCATTTCAGGACTATTTTGATGTTTGGAACACGCTTTTCAAATGTACAGAAAACACTTAATGCCAATAAAATGTTTCAACAGAAAGAAACAAGAGGAATTTAAGACCCTAATGATGTTGAGGCTAGGCAGTTAGAACACCATCATTCTGTACGACCGCTAAATGATCTTCTGGAGGAACAAGTTTAAAAGGATGCATACAGTAAAGAAGTGGACGTATCTGAAAGTGTCCAAAAAAATGTCCCGTCTTATTTCTATGAAGTAACTAGTTTCTTTTCCTTCACTTTGCATTTGGACTACTATACATTTTTGTAGAACATAATCATAAACCAACTTCAATATTACTACTGGAGTAATGCAAATTAATCACATGTGAATGATTCAATTATGAAATGTATATTTGTCAATCTTTACACATTTACAATTAAAAGACCTTTTTCTGATTGTAGAGTTAAGACAAAAAGTAAGGAATGTATTCCATGAGAGAGAGAGAGAGAGATTACCTAAAGTTTTTCCTTCAAGAACCACCTCACTTTGTCTGTTAAGATCTTGCAACAACGTTCTTCGATACAGAGTATTTTGTGCTTCAGATGTTTCCTTGCTACCATCACGGAAGATCCCATGATCCTTTTCACCAAATAGAGCAAAGAGTTAAAAAAACAAAAACTCAAAGCAGACTAGCAGTTCCGAACCAACAACATAGATAGACAACTGTACTACATTTAAAATTTTGTTAATAACTAAATGATCACCAGCATATGTCTGGAATATGAATATGAATATGATGCACAGACACAACTCATTCACAATCCATATTATATGCAGGAAAAAAAGAAGAAAAATTATCAGAGGCTACAGCAAAGTTAAGAGTGCCTCTAAAGGGGAAGACTGATATCATATGTTCCATTTTTTAATTAATATATCATTGTCTACTATCTTTTATGATTTCTTTTCAAAAATTATGGCTACAAATTTGATTCCATTGATGACATAACCATCAAGAATAAATATAAAATAAACAGAAATATTATTTTAATTCTATCTTCTTTTTTTTCAACTGTATTTATCTATTTATATTTATTTTTTTCATGCAATTGTTTCCGTTTTCAAGATTAACAACTCCACCTTCTACCAACTCCAGAGTCTCAAAGTATTTCATCCTAAGACGCATGTGATAAAAAAACATAGAGACTACAGAGTCCATGACCCAACTCTTCTTCAGTTCCCAACTTATCACCACTAGAATCTATATATCTTCAAAGTTATCCTCCACTAAGGCAGTCAAATGATCCACTAACCAAGACAAACTAACTCAGTAATCTCACCAATCCCTCCAGGATAGCCATTAGCTGATTATCGTGAACAGTTAGATATCATGAAACAAAACTTCCTAAGTCTTATGCTGCATAATTAAGCAGCATAGCTTTCCTTTAGACTTTAGTTAGCAGAGTGTAGTAAGAGTAGCAGCTAGCACTATTTTTGTGCAAACAATGATTAAGAGTTGCAACTGAAAGTTTTACTTCAAACGTATATATTAAGAACAACACATAGTAAAGGAACCTCCTATATGAGATACAGAATAGTTTCATTCACCCTACAGGAAGATGAGTGTAATCGTCTCCTTGGTCCGCTTCCATGTCTAAAGTTGGATCGACCCGTCGAACCTGCAAAAATACACAGTAAAATAAATGGAACTGAGAATGCAACCACAAGATCTTCAACAAGATAAAGAAAGGAAAAAAGAGGAAAACCTTCTTTCGAGCTTCATTTTCTAATATCTCGTCATCTTTCAAAAAAACAGCAAGATCCTCATCTTCAGCAGCCTCGGCAGCTGCCGCAATAGCATTTTTGGTACTATGGATGTATTCAGCTTTGAAGTATTTATTCCAGAAATCTACCTCACTCATCTTGAATTTGGGGGCCATGGAAAAAATAAAATAGTTCAGTGTGCAAAGTAATTGATTATTTTATATGAATAAATATAAAAGATGATAATAGACATTTAATGACACCATAATACCTTACTGGGTACAAAATTGAGGTATGCCTGGTGAACTGCTGGCTTGAGGGCAAAAATCTGGAAAGACAACAATAAAAAGAAAGTAAGGAAATAGTCTGCAAGCCAATATTTTAAGTGAAAGAAGAAATAATATTAGCAAATAATGAAAGAAATACAAGGGTAAATGGAACCCCACTGCCAGAGGTCTAGTGAAATCACCACCTCCTATTAAAATTATTTTTGATTTCAGGTCACTTTCACCTAATATCTGAATTGCAAACTAAGTGCAAGCATGTGAACACACAAGAAACACGCGTAGAAAAATGAGAAACCTATATCATGTTACACGTGCATCAGAAACGTATGTGCTTGCATAAGCTATTTTATATAGCTATCTATATATACCCCTAAATCCCATCATCATGCTATTTCTGTGCATAACAGCGTAAATCAAACCAGGTTAGCTCCCACAAATATATTCACATTTAAAGCAAAAATTTGAACCTTGAAATTTAGTATCAGTATCTGTAGCATTAGAAACTTCAAACCATTCAAGACTTAGCATGAAATCTAGTCAACTAAAAAAGAGCAGAGTTAGCTATAGATGCATGCCTGATATTTTATCTCAGGAGTCAATTGAAATTTAACTTGGTTTATCTGAAAAACAAAACAAGAGAAGACAACTTAGTTGTTATTATATATATGCATGCATCTGAAGCTAAGAAGTCTAGTCTAGTACTAATAGATCATAAGCATGGCTTTAAAAATTTGGGAACCCAATATAACAATTAAATAATACCAGGTTGATTACATGCATAGAAGCTACAAGTCTTTATTAAAACCATTGTTATATAAATGTATGAGAAAATAGTATAGGTGGTGAGGGGTTTGAGTAATATGCATGCGATCCTAGGTTCAAATCAAACCTCATTGGCACCAATGTAACCAAAATAATAATAATATAGAATTTTTAATATTTAGATAAACAATTGAAGTAAAAATATGAGAGAGAGAGCGGAGGGGGGGGGGGGGATTTGATTAGCATTTCTAAAATAAAAAAGAACTTTAAAAGCTAAAAACAGAAACACAAACTTTCCTTGTTCTCAGACTTTAGAACCAATTAACTGCACATGGAATTTTAAAAAATGCACAAGGACGGGCTTCAAATGTTTCGTCAACTTTTGTTTTGGAAACAATTTCCTTTAACGGAGGTTCATCCATAAATACAGAGGTTCATTAACATAAGATGACATCTATTTTTAATGATATACAAGTGCACCACTAGCAGTAGTATAGATCTGCTACGATCTTGTCATGTAGACAATGCATACAGTTTGCATTGCCTGATTTTCTCAATCAAACATTTTATTCTCTTCAACTTATTAATTCCTCCAGAGAAGTATACATCGTAGCAATTAGCATTAGACTTTAAAGGCGCCGCGACGCCATTAATGAAGAGGATAATTTTAATCCCAGAAGAAGATAACAAGCAGGGTTTTAAAATTTGAAGACTCTAATCACTTTCAAAGAAAATGACAAACCAGATTTCATTTTGAAACATTCTGAAAATTTCTTTAAAGTACAAAGACAAATGAGTGTGATAGATATATTTCGGTTATGCTAATAAGAAGATACCTATTATAGTCTAATCTCAGGAACAACTGGCTTGTTTAATTAGTGTTAGATCACTTTTTTATAGTAAATATGGTACCAAAACACAAGTTTGAAAGACGCCGTTCTTGAAAATTATTCTTGGGAACTGTAATACAAACTTAATAAACCGTATTCATCAGGTTCAAAGCTCCAAAAGCTTAGTTTTGTACTCTATAACAGAGGAAAATGATTTTTTTTTCCTTAACAATATTCAATTCAATGTAGCTTTAAAACAATTGCTTAGCTGCAACATACAGACAGTTAGATATATAATGTTCTCGTGATGACAGCCAAGTATGCAGATACAAATTTGAGTGCAATCAAACAAATAGAGTACCAATGCAAAGGAGGAAGATGCAGTACCATACCCGACCATCACTAGTAGGCTTTGTGTCGAAGATCAAAGAATTTTTAAATCCAATCGTTTGTTTTAACTTTCTGCTTTCATCTTGGTCGAGCAATTTCTGTAAAATGTTTTTTAAATTAGTAGAAAATCAATAAGATGAAGATATTCCTCAATATAAAAATTGATACATAAATATAGCAAAGCTGTCCAATCTCTCTGCATATCTATTAGAGTAACCCCTTAAAATGATCATTTCCTATACAGAAATATTTGATTTGCAATATACTTCACATTGTATTTTTGTTATTGTTTTTGTTTTTTATGAATAAAAATTCTTTCAATCATCATAATATCAACCAAAGTTCTATCATTTTTATAAAGGCCCCAGGGGAGTTTGATATTCAAATGCCCTTAGCAAACATGGAATAAATACTAAGAACTACTTTACCTTCTTCGTAGCCCAAAATTCTGATTCTGTAAGCTTACCACTGGCCACAAGTTCCTTATGAAGCTTCTGCAACTTACTGCAAAAGTTGAACTTTAGCAAAATCAATAAAATTGATGCGATCAAGGAATACATTAAACTAAGACGGCCTTATAGTAAATACTACCTCCGTCCCAAAATAAAAGACTGTTTTGGGTCAATCACGGGAATTAAGAAAGTTGATTGTGGTATTAAATGTGTTGACTATTAATATTATTTTTACAAGTTTGCCCTTTATGAGAGAGAATTAGTTGATAATGTAACAAATTATTTATTACCAATTGCAGAAAACGATGTATCATGATTAGGGGTATGGAGGAAAAGAAATAATAAATGTACTTGAAAATTGGAAAGAGTTCTTATAAAATGGGACAAGTAAAAAAGTGAAAAGAGTCTTATATTTTGGGACGGAGTTAGTAAAACGTAACATTCAAAATATTATGATCATGACACGAGTAAATACTACTGAGTGGCATTTCGAGTAAAAACAACAATAAATAAATGGATAGTTTTGAAGAAGCAGCACAATAGCAAAGCAAAGAGGAGTTTGCAACAACAAATTTAGCCATGAATCATGCTCACAACAGTAAACAATACTTTCTTTTAAAATATCTGAAATACAATTGTGAAAACCAAATACCTATTTTCTTGCAATAGCTTAATCCTCAGTGTCATTTCGGCAGCGCTAAGCTGTTCATCCGAAACAACTTTTGCGGATTCTACATGCTTGCCAACTTTTGCGGATTCTACATGCTTGCCAAGGGCAATACCTGCTCGAAATCACCAGTGCACCACAGTTCAAGAATGACAGTTAAGTTAAATAAACCACAAGAAAATTTAAAGAAAAAAAAAATATACAACAAAATCATATTTTATTTTCATTTGCCAAATTAAAAACTTACCGACGAATTCCCGGCAAATATGAAGATCTGGAAAGCTTTCGAACTCCAAGATGTAACTTCCCTGGAACATCACACGTATTATGATGGCAGTTCATTTTAAGAAACAAACACTACTCACGTCACTACTAAGTGAACCATAGCACACAAAATGAAATGAATAACTCAATGGAGCAGTGTTCAAACAAAAAGAATAATTGTCGGGAAAAAAAAACAAAAAGAATAATTAAAAAATTGAACAAACACAACACCCAGTCTGCATAAATAACGCAACAAATATAGCAAGGAATAGCAACAGTTGAAATGAACAGAATAAAACCTGAGAATGTACAAGGTTAAGCCAAGGTGGTTTGTTTGATCCCTCTTTGGTGTGCTTATGACCTAATATATTTCAATCAGAATGTAAAAACCACATCAAAGTATGCACACAACATATGTTATCAATATTATTCTAATATTAGACAAATATAAACATGTTAGGCTTCAATAGTTATCATACAAATGAAGGAACTCACATTATGCTTTACACTCGGTTTTCTGATTCAAAGGTAAAAGTAACTCGAAAACTAACAGAAGTTTGTTTGAATTAACTTATTTGAGTTTATCGACAAGCATAAAGCACTTGTGAGATTATTTGGAAGATTTTACAGAAACATCTTATGCCATGTCCATAAGTCGTTTTGAGTTTATTTCCACAATAGCTTATGAAAACAACTTCTAGATTATACGAAAACAACTTGACTTTATTTTTATCCATTTATAGAATGATAGGCGGTTATGTTATAAGCAGTTGATTATCCAAACATGGCCCAACTACATGAACAAGAGTTGATAAGTACTTTTAATTAATCTGAAATCAACATCGAGCTTGTTTTTTGATGTTGGATCATTAGGCTTAAAAATAAGCTTTTCTTGAGTCTGCAGAGTGAAAAAAAAAACTTCATCAGTTAAAAAAAAGGGCAATGTGAATGGAATTGATTGAAGCAGTAACAGAGAGGGTACCAAATAGATTACGCCGGGAGTACCGGGATCTTTGACGGTGGTTTTGTATTTGGCACGCTTAACAACTTGTTGCGCCGCCGACATGGTTGTTAACCTAAACTAAATCCGGCGAATAATTCAATTCCGATAACGGTTCAATCCAAAAAGAAGTTATAGAATCGAGAAATCCCTAATCGGAATTATCATCGCGAGAGAGCATTCTACTCCAAGATGTGGGGAGCGGAAAGAGGGAGAATCCCTAATTGAAGATTAAAAAAAAAAAGCGAGAAACTATTTATAAGTTACCGGAAAATGCGAGAAAGCGCAGGCGAAAAATGGATCGGAGAAAGTGGGATCAAATTTGAAAAACGAGAGGAAGAGAAACGCAGGATATTAAGAATGAGAAGGAGAGGCAAAAGAAGATGAATAACTAGAAGAAAAAGAGAGCATGGCCATGGGGTATTTCACCAAAAATAATTATGGGTCTAATCTGAATAAATCTTTTCTTTTCTTTTTTTAGAAAGAACAAATCTTTTATCTTTATTATAAAATTATTTCTAAAGAGGAATAATAGAGAAAGAAATAAGTGAAAGGCAAGAGAGAATAGATTTACCAATCATTAGTTGGCGCAGTTGTGTTTAGCGCTGAATTTAGCAAAGAGGACCACCACGGTTTGATTGGAGTTGCAACCACTTGATACTACTCTGAATCAAATTAAACAGGTAGTGAGAATAAAAAGAAAAAACAAATAGGCTTTCTATTTCTTATTTTTAAATCTCTTAGTTACTTTGTCACATAATTACATTTATAGGAGATTATATGAGTTAAGATATGGGCCAACACCACTGAATATCTAATATAGTTATTCATTATTCATAACATTTATTTTATTTTTTAATTTTTTTTGACAAATTATTTTATTTTATATCTCTAATACTTATGGTTTTTTTTATGAACCCAGTATAATTTTCGAGTGCAATGATAATGATTAAACTTTTTGAGTATTAAGAGACCATATAGATGACAATATCTTCTTTTAATGTTTTGTTGTTATAAGATTTTTTAAAAGGTTTTAAATTAGAAAAGCAAATACAAAAGTTATTTTTTACGAGATTTAAGATAATTTTTAATTAGTTTTTCCTTTCTTTTTGATACATAGACAAAATGACAAAGCCTTTATAAACTCACACATATAAGTGAAGAAATCGAGGTTCAAACCCAGTCATAACATCCGGCCTAACAATATATATGTAAAAACTAATTATTCGATGCACATTTAATAATATTTATTTAGACACTTTTTTTCAATACATACTTGACAAATTACACGGTTCATACATTTTTTTTTCTTTTATCTCTTTTCCAACTCTCTCTAGCTCTTCTCTATCAGATCTTTTTTCTTCGACCATCATCTCTCTACTCCGGACACCCTCCCACTCTTCTTTGGTCGTCCTCTCTCTCTCTCTCACTCATCAAAATTGTCTCACGGTTCTCTCTGTTCTCCGGTAGTGTGAACATATTACTCTCTCATTATTCTTTGCTC
Organism: Trifolium repens; assembly: GCA_030408175.1. Taxonomy (NCBI): domain Eukaryota; kingdom Viridiplantae; phylum Streptophyta; class Magnoliopsida; order Fabales; family Fabaceae; genus Trifolium; species Trifolium repens. Next base: position 52,290,065 of record CP125837.1, read on the forward strand.
TCTTTCTCAGCGTGGTGGTGGTGAGATGGGCGGCGTGGTGAATAGGGAGAAGAAAAAACAAAGAAGATGTTAAAGAGAAAAAGAAAAGAAAAAAAAAGGAAAAATCATAAAAATAGCATCATGTCTATATTGTGTCTAAATAATTGTGTCAAAATATCATTCATTTTAATATTACTATTAAGTTATTTTTAAGGGTTTTTCTATCATGTGCAAATTTGCGCATATTAAGAAGTTCAAAATATTCCTTAAAAAAATGAAGTTAAAAATAAAAAATTTGTATCGAAATTTGTTCATTTGTGTGATCGATATTATCTTTTTATTTGTTTGATGTGATCAATATTCTCTATTGTGCAAATATAAATAACAACTTAATCTTCTTTTTTATTGGACTTATTTAATTATAACTACTTAACCTCCTTTTTTGTTGTGGCTAGTTATTAAGAAAAAAAAAACATATTTTTTGTTTACTATAATAAAACTGAAAACCTACTTTTATGTGGAAGTTGTGTTTAGTTTTTTTTTGGTAGTTTTTTTTAAGGGTAAAATAAGAATAATGAAAAAGTCATCCCAAAAATTTGTATCCCCTTTATATATTAGTATAGATGCATAATTTTTTAATAAATAATTGTTGTTTTTTCAATAAAAAATTATTACATTTAGTTGATCTAACATGTGAAATATTACACTAAAAAAAAGAAAAACATGTGAAATATCGCACATGTTAGAAAAATCCTATTTTTAATACTGAAAAAATTAAATAATTTATGTACCATCATTGATTTTTAATAAATTGGAAGTTGTGAAGTGTCTTTCTAAAAATGAGATTAGAAGTAGACTTCTTTTATCCGGTTCATCTTTCATTAAAGGCAAAACCCCTTTGGCATGCAGCTTCGCTCCAGTCCAGACACTCATTTTCCTACTCAAACAAAAACAGTCAAATTCAAACTGAAACAACAAAACAAAACAACACAACGTCTCTCATGCTGTCATTTGTCAAGTAACTCCACACCGAACCAACCTTCTTTGTTGTTTCTGTTGTAGAAATGCTTGTGAAGCTTCAACTCTTGTACACCCACACACCCATATTCGCTATTGTTAACACTTACACAGACAAAGCAGAACAAGTTTCCAACAACACTGTTAGAAAACAGACAATTCCTCTCAAAAACGGAACAAGCATCGTTAAGCGCGTACAAAAGAGTGGAATTCGAAAAAATCAAGACACCCAGTTGAAGAAACAGTGTCCTGAGAAGAATTCAGTTGATGGGGTTGTCCAAAAAACGAAAGCTGATATGCACACCAAGTGTTCGACGAAATACGGTAGAATTATTCCCTGCATTTTGAAAGACTTGGATAGGGTTCAGGATGTTGAAGAGGCTTTAAGGCCGTGGGAAAACAAGATTGACAACAAGAAAAAGAGTATCATTTTGAAACAGCAGATGAAGTGGGATAGAGCTTTGGAAATTTTTAACTGGTTTGATCAAAATTCTCATGAAATGAACGTGAATCATTACAACATTATGATTAGGGTTCTTGGTAGAGCGCATAAGTGGACGCTTTTGGAGGGTTTGTGGAATCAGATGAATGCAAGAGGGATTGTTGCTACCAATTCTACTTATGAAACTTTGATTGATGTTTATAGTAAAGCTGGACGTAGAGAAGGCGCGCTTTTCTGGCTAGAGACTATTCGTGTACAAAAGAATGGAGTTCAGAAAAATCAAGATACCCAGTTGAAGAAACAGTGTCCTGAGAAGAATTCAGATGACGGGGTTCTCGAAAAAAGGAAAATTGGTGTGCATACCAAGCGTTCGGCGAAAGGGGTCTCTTACGGCGGAATTATTCCTTTCATTTTGAAAGACTTGGATATGATTCAGGATGTTGAAGAGGCTTTAAGACCATGGGAAATTCAGATTAATAACAAGGAAAGGAGTATCATTTTGAAGCAACAGATGAAGTGGGATAGAGCTATAGAGATTTTTAACTGGTTTGATGAAAATTCTCATGAATTGAATGTGATTCATTACAATATTATGATTAGGATTATTGGTAAAGCGCGCAAGTGGACAGTTTTGGAGGGTTTGTGGAATCAGATGAATGCTAGGGGGATTGTTGCTACGAATTCTACTTATGGAACTTTGATTGATGTTTATAGTGAAGCTGGGCTTAGAGAAGATGCGCTTTTCTGGTTTGAGACTATGCTAGAACATGGTATTGAACCTGATGAGGTGACTATGGTGACTGTAGTTCAACTGTATAAGAAAGCAGGAGGGTTGCAGAAAGCTGAGGAGTTTTTCAGAAAGTGGTCATTAGGTGAACCTTTGAGGCCAAACAATCATCATAAGACGGATGCTCTGGAATTGGACGAGAGGACATCGTTTTTCAAAGCTTCTTTTGGGTCACATACTTATAACACTTGGGTTGATGCATATGGAAAGGCTGGTCAGCTTAAAAAATCTTCTGAGACATTTGTTAAGATGCTTAAACAAGGCATCCCGCCTACCACGGTGACATTCAATACGATGATTCACATTTGTGGGAACCATGGACGGTTAGAAGAAGCAAGTTCACTTCTTCAGAAAATGGAAGAACTGCAATGCTCACCTAACACAAGGACCTATAATACTCTTATCTCTCTCCATACCAAGCATAACGATATAGACATGGCAACAAAATATTTTAAAAGAATGAAGGAGTCCTGCCTCGAGCCAGATCATGTGAGTTACCGTAAACTCTTGTATGCATACTCAATAAGGAAAATGGTTTGTGAAGCAGAAGAGCTTATAACAGAGATGGATGAGAAGGGCCTTGAAATTGATCAGTTCACCCAGTCTGCTTTGACTCGGATGTACATTGAAGCAGGAATGCTTCAGCGGTCCTTGTTATGGTTTCAGAAGTTTCATCTGGCTGGAAATATGACATCTGAGTGCTATGCTGCCAACATTGATGCATATGGGGAACATGGACATATTTCAGAAGCTGAGAAAGTCTTCCTTTGGTGCCAAGAACGAAAGAATCTCAGTGTCCTTGAGTTCAATGTGATGATTAAAGCTTATGGTATAGGGAAATGCTACGATAAAGCATGTCAGTTGTTGGATAGTATGAATACACATGGTGTAGTTGCAGACACATGCAGCTATAGTTCTCTCATACAAATTCTGGCCACAGCTGACCAGCCACACATTGCCAAACCTTATTTGAAAAAGATGCAGATGGCAGGATTAGTGACTAATTGCATCCCATACCGTGCTGTGATTTCCAGTTTTGTAAAATTAGGGCAATTGGAAATGGCAGAAGGTGTGTACAAGGAAATGATTAGACATGGTGTGAAACCTGATGATATGGTTTACGGGGTATTGATCAATGCTCTTTATGACGCTGGAAGGGTTAAAGAAGCCGTCAGTTATGCTGATGAAATGAAAAGAGCTGGCTTGCCGGGGAATACAGTTATAAGTAATTCTTTGATTAAGTTATATACAAAAGTTGGCTACCTGAAAGAAGCACAAGAAACATACAAGTTGCTTCAATCATCAGAAGAAGGTCCTGCAGTATATTCGTCAAATTGTATGATCGATCTTTATACTAGACAATCTATGGTTGACCAAGCAAAAGAGATATTAGAGACCTTAAAGAAAAATGGAACTGCAAATGAGTTTTCCTTTGCAATGATGTTATGTTTGTACAAGAATATTGAAAGGTTTGATGAAGCCATTCAAATTGCAAACCAGATGAGAAAATTAGGTCTTTTGACAGATTCATTAAGTTATAATATTGTGCTTGACCTGTATGCTACTGCTGGGAGACCCAAAGAAGCGGTAGAGACCTTCAAGGACATGGTAACAGCTTCCGTTCAACTCAATGATTGTGGTTTGAGATCACTTAGAAATCTTTTGCTTAGATGTGGAGCATCAAGGCAAGCTCTTGACAAATTACAAGTATTGATGAAAAAGGATGCTTCCCATGGTTTGCAGGCATGGATGTCAGCACTCACAAGTGTGCTTGAAATAGATGATTACGATAACAAATAGATATATCCTCTGCAACTAAACTGGTCTTCATTGACATTGCTTTGTCAGGCTTGCAAAGTTTGATTGATGGATATGAGAACGCCATTGGCATGACAGCATGGTCAAATTTTGAAGTGCATTCTATATGTAAGATTGACATGATCCTGTGATTGGCATGCTTCATTTTGATCCAGTCTTGTGGCTTAATAGGGCCGATAAGAATTTGGGTTGAAGCTATTGAACTGGGGATGAATCGAAAATTGCCTTGTACTTTTGGCCAAAGGTAAACCAAGGAATTCTGAAGCCTTGACGTCCAAAACAATTACAGTGAGAAGGAATCGGAAGAAGGCAAGCTCGATTCCCCTTAATATTTGGATGAACAATGTGATTTAGTGTAAATTCTAAAACAGTAGATATTTTTTGGACTTTCTTGTATAAGTTGTTGTATATGTAAAATTGGTAATTATGTTTTTGAGCTGGGAAAATATTTGTTTTGACTACTTGTTGGCGAGTAAATGGGCATTTTAAACGCGTTTGGTTGAGTGAGTGTTTGGTTACATGTTTGAATGCTCAAACTCACATTCAGCATCGTTTTCTCCACAACTTTTTAGAAGCTTCAAGTCTTAGCTTCTGCATCAATGGGTGTTTCATCGTGATTTGGCTCAACGTGCTGCAGTTCAAAACAGTCACTATGTTCTTTTATGACATAATAAACATTGTTGTTAGCTTAGGCCTTAGCTCCTCCATATACTAATACTAACTTATTATCATAAGTTATTTTCAATACCTACAATTTTTATTATTTCTAAACATGCATCATCTCTATCTAACATTTCATCTATTTTTCAATGCAATTGTTCATTTTAAGAATCTCTTATTAACAAGTTAAAATGAAAATATAATTTTAAAAATGATAAACAATCTTACCTTCTGTTTTTTTTATGATATCAAACTTATCCTTCAATAAATGCTGAAGCTTGACTGTCAATATATATATATATATATTTTTTGAACTTAGCTTAAATCTGAAAAACAATAGAAGGTAAGATTTTTTACATTTTTAAAAACAATCTTACCTTCTGTTTTATTTTTTATTTTTTATAATATCAAACTTAGCTTAAATCTGTTTACAATAACTTGATAATTTTATTTTAACAAGATCTGAAAAACAACATTACGATTGATGAAAAAAACCAAAGTACATAACATCTTCAACCAACTGAACAAATAGAGAAGTATATTATGCTCATTAAGACATTAACACTCTTGAATTGCAATTAGTTAAAATCACTTAACTTAACCACTCATCTTAAAAGCCATCTACCACAAGTATCCAACTTGAAAAAATTAAAATAATGATTTTTTAAATTAGTAAGAGAAAAAATTAACAATAGCATAATTAAAACTACATTCCCTTGAAAGGACCAGACAAACTTTATGTGTCAACAATTTCTCACTAATTTGGAGGGTAAAAATTGTTCCAAATGTCTCAATTATCATTGTTATTGCAATAAATGACAATCACAAATCTTTCCTCTCTACTACCTACAGATTTAATCTCTCTGCTATGGTTACATATTGATGCCTTCTGTCAAGAAATAATAAGCAAAAATAACAGTGGTGAAGCCCCACTCTCTACTCAATGTTCAGTGAAAGAAAGCTAGATTCGTCCACTAATAACCACCCATGCCACCCATGCCGCCCATGCCACCCGGCATAGCAGAACCATCTTTATCGTCGCTTGGGAGATCAGACACAATAGCTTCAGTTGTTGTCATTAAAGATGACACGCTGCAGGAAAATGGAAGTTAGTACATGCAACATATAACATATTAAAAACATTTCCATAGCCAATGCAAATTTCTTAATATCCTACCTGGCTGCGTCAACCAAGGCGGTCCTAATCACCTTCAATGGATCAATTATTCCAGCTTTAACCATATCAACATATTCACCTAAGCATACAAAAAAGTTGGCACTAGAATAAGTAGTAGTAATAATAATAATCTATACAGTAATATAAAAGGAACTCCAAAAGTAACCGACAGAAACTACAAATTTTGATCGAACACTTTTCTTTATAAATTTGCTCTTGGTAACACAATTCTTTTCCCAATTTAAATCAAAACCATAATCAAAGGAAACTGCAAAAGTATCTAATACTTTTGATCGGGGACATTTTTGGTACATATTTGTCCTTAACACAATTCTTTGCCAAAAATATTTTTAAAAACTTATAAATATACAAGGAGGACTGACCTTTGGCGGCATCGTACCCAAGATCAGGATTATCTTGTTCCAATAGTTTACCAACAACAACAGCCCCCTCAACTCCAGCATTTGATGCAATTGTGTGAACAGGTGTCTGCATTTTTTGTTAAAACGTGTAAAAGAGTGAGCAACTAAATATGGAATTGAAGTTAAAACCATACTGTGGCTTAAATGCAAGTTCAAAAATAACAATCTGTTGAGTGGAGTGCTGGAAAAAACAAAAATGCTATGGGTGGTCGAAAACTAAAGTATGTGAAAGTGCAAAAAATACTAACCTTCAAAGCATTTTGAATAATCTGGACACCTATCTTCTGGTCAAAATTGGCAGTTGGAAGCTTACTTAACTCATTTGACGCATAAAGAAGAGCAACACCACCACCTGTGAAAAAACATAAGTTCATCAGATATGTTCGGAGAATGTAGAATTGAGCATACAAATGTTAGTGTTAATAAATTACCAGGAACTATGCCCTCTTCTACAGCTGCCTTGGTTGCATTTAAGGCATCTGTCACTCTATCCTTTTTCTCACCAACTTCAGCCTCGCTGGCTCCTCCAATCTGCAATAGTCATGTTTCAGATGTCAGTTTTATCACGAAAAAACCTTGAGATGCTTAACAGGTAATAAAAAATCATAAGTAAGCAAGGGCAACATAAATAAGGATATGCACCTTAAGCACAGCAACACCACCAGAAAGCTTGGCCAATCTTTCCTGTAATTTCTCCTTGTCATAATCTGAAGTACTATTTTCAACTGCTGACCTAATCTGTAAATCAAAATCCATCACATAAAACCGGTCAGAAGAAGCATCAATGAAAAACCAGAGCTATTTCTTTATGAAAATGGTAAAATCAAATTGAATAGAAGATTCAAACAAACCTGGTCACATCTTTCCTCTATAGATTTCTTATCACCGGCACCATCAAGAATGACTGTGTCATCTTTGGAAATTGTAATCTGAAAGATTAAGAAACTTAGTTTAGGCTGTCTAAATTATTTGACCTTGTATAGATTATAATGCTAAAAATGTTAAGGAATTAGTGAAATATTAATGTGAGCTAATGCAAATCACTCAAGGAAAGTCTGCATCCTTTACCAAAACCAAAAATTCATGAACATTAACCAAGAAAGAGTACCAAAACTCAACCGTGCATTAAAATTAACAATTCAGCAAAATTGTTACCTTTTTGCAAGAGCCAAACATTTCCAGATCCACTTTCTCAAGATTGTGGCCAAGGTCTTCGGTGATAAGCTGAGCATAGGTAAAACATATCATCAATCGGTTTATAAGATTGAAGGGAATACATCAGTTGCCTTATTGTGAATAGATAACTTACTTGACCTCCTGTTAGAACAGCAAGATCCTGGAGGCCAGATTTCCGATTTTCACCAAAACCAGGGGCTTTGATGGCACATACCTAAGAGTAAGACCATGTAACAAATACCAAATCAGATAAGCAAAACTAAGAATCCAAAATTTTAAAGTACCTAAGAACTAATATGCTACAGATAGGGAAAACAAACCTTGATTCCAGCCCGAAGCTTATTTAGGATAAGAGTTGCAAGGGCATCACTTTCCACATCTTCAGCAACAATCAATAAAGGTCTTTGTTTCTGGTGATGAGGAATTGTCGGTCAATATCATATCAATATTTAACAATTCAATGCAATATGATGAATATAGTATTACTTACTTTCAAAGCTAACTCTAATACTTTAACTATGGCATTTATACTTGAGATTTTCTTTTCGTGGATTATGATGAGGGGATCCTCAAGTTCCTGTAGACACACATAGTGACATTATTAGACATGATATATCAGCAAAGCAACAAAAAAAAAAGACAGATTCAAGACATTGGTGTTTTAGAAAGCAAATGTAGACACACATAGTGACATTATTAGACATGAATATATCAGCAAAGCAAAAAAAGACAGATTCAAGGCATTGGTGTTTTAGAAAGCATAGTTATTATTATCAATCCCAAAAAACAGCACATCACAGCCAGCCCCAAAAGCAGGATCATGATGCCTGGATACGTAGTACCGGTGCGATACAATACGGCTACGTGAAAAATTATAAATATGTAAAATTTTTTGACAATATTTTTTATAATAAAAATTATATATATGTAAAATACTTGTAAAGAAGATCCATTGACCATTCTTCGTTAACATATAATTATGATTATCATAATTTACAATAACAATACTTGCAATCAAAATACATTATAGAATTTTTCTCTAAATATATTTTAATTTTGATCTCTATGTTAGAATATCAACAAAACCATCTTTAAAAGAACTCCAAACAAGTATTGTTTAATACTAACTGATTCATTTGCTTCTCTCTCATTACCAGAATAGTTTGAGGGGAAAAAACAACTGAAATGGAAAAAGAGCTGAACGTAAAGTCACAAGTACGAGAGGCGTCCTATCCAAGGTGGGACTAGAGGCCATGAAGCCTGAAATTGAAGCAGAACACCATGGCTAGGGAATGGAAGATGTGTGATGCAACAAGATGACTACTGACAAGCTTGCTAGAAAGTAATATTTACAATTTATTTTTAATGCTGCCACATAGAGGCATCAATAGAGAACATACACATTTCTGATTCTTCTGGTTTGTAATGAAATACGGAGAAATATAGCCTCGGTCAAGCTTCATTCCTTCAACAACTTCCAACTCGTTGTGCAATGTCTTGCCATCCTGAAACAGCTCAAAAGTTAGATCCCAGCATATCAGAGCGCATGGCATAAATATTCAAACATGAACACCTTCGAAGGATAATAGGGAAGAAAATAAATGGTTAAATATAAGATGTATAGAGAATAATGAGGAAAAATCAAGAGAAGTAGGACGTCTGGTGTACATTATTATATTAAGATAAGCATTACATGAATAACACACCGTCCCTGGATCAATTGAAACATGTAGAACCCAGATATAAATGATATTGTTTGCAAAATGAGCATACAAAAACTTACTGCGATTGTGATTACACCTTCTTTGCCAACTTTCTCCATAGCTTTTGCAATCAACTCACCAATTTCTCTCTCACCATTAGCAGATATCGTCCCAACCTATCATTGCAAAATTTAAAATATTAAGTTCACCGATAACTCATGACGCACAGTTCTTGTTGCTCTCTCCATTTCCTACAATATGCCTATCACTTATTCGCTCTAACTATACACTTACCTGGGCTATTTCTTCAGAAGTGCTAATCATCCGAGCTCTGCTTTTCAGGCTTGTCACCACAGCATCAACAGCCATATTTATACCTCGCCTCAGGTCCATTGCATTCATTCCAGCTGCAACTGATTTGCAACCTTCCGCAAATATTGCTCGAGTAAGAATTGTAGCACATGTAGTTCCTGCCAAAATTTAGACAACTCATTACACAGTCAAATGACAACAATAAAACAGATGCAGAATATCAGCATCTCAAATGCAACAATATTCAGATTTCAACTTCCAACATCCATAATATGTCTTAGGGATAAAACCAAATCATGGGGGTAGATTTCCAAGAAAGTATACTCTTCCTTGGATTAAACAGCTTACCATCACCAGCCACGTCATTGGTAGCATTAGCAACCTGCTTTACAAGACTGGCACCAATGTTCTTGACTTTATCCTTGAATTCAATGCTCTTAGCAACAGTTACTCCATCTTTTGTTACTTTAGGGGCACCATAACTTTGCTCAATCACCACATTACGGCCCTAAAAACAGTAGAAACACAATAATGACAATTATGATCAACATCAATTAAATAAAGGGACTAAAATAGATAATTTGACATCTTTCATTCCTACGATCATAATTGGTGCTCGCCCCTCTCAATAAGAATAAACATGTCTGCATGATTGAATAAAGGAAATTGAATATTTGCTTAGTTACCTTAGGACCCATGGTTACTTTAACCGCATCAGCAAGATCTTCAACACCCTTAAGCATCAAAGCCCGAGCCTCCACACCAAATCTGATCTCTTTGGCCGCATAATTTCTGTTCCATGCCACCCTACTTCCAATCTATGCAACACAAATTAGAAAATAAAAACATCAGATATAAATTAAAGATTAAAGGAACTACTAATCTCATCAAAGCATTTTTAACACAAAAACAAATGCTAATTAAGCAACAGTGTTTCACCTGCTGAGCATTACTCCTAGCAATCCTACATCAAAAAACACAATAATTTACAGTTAGAGGCAATCAAGATAATTGAATATCCAATCACAAAATATACCAAAGTAAGCAATCAATGAAAAAAGCTACAATTTTTATCCATTTTCAATAATTTTCTTGGCGACCCATATAAACAATCTTAAAAAAGAATAAAAATTGAATCGAACTGAAGTGTGTAAAAGGGTAAATTGAAAAGGTCTCTGAAATCAAAAAATGGCACTGCCATTGATGACTTACCGAGCTTTAGAGGCAATTGAAGTAGCAAAACGATACATGGTGTGGTTGAATTGCGTAAAGGGTAACTGAGAAAACAAAGTACAGATGAAATTGCAGAGACAGACGTTGAGGGAAGAAGAAGAACACTGCAGTACTGCACAATTAATTCCTTTTGAAGAAAAGGGAAGTACTTTTGCTATAAGAAGCAGCTTTTAGGGTTTAGGGTTTTAAGCTTAATATTGTTTTCTTTTGCTATTTTTACCTCTAATAAGTTTGAAGTTCTCACTTTTGACCCCTTTTTATTTCTTTAGGTTAGGAGCCCTATTGCCTATATATTCAGTATTGAACACTTTGTTTTTACTATTTCCATTTTGGCATAAAATGATAACCAGTATTTTTTGGTACTAGTTAAAAAAATTAAATATAATTAAATTATTTTGTGATTTTTTTTCACACATTTTATTTTGTGATTTGTGTAGTCAATATTTTAAGATATGAAAAATATTATTTTAAATGTAAAGTTTATCTTTTTTATTTGATGTAATATTCACAATTTGAGAGATATATTTAGTTATTTTGATAAATTTAGAATGCAATGAATTGATGAATAAAAATTCAAGAACTTAGTTGTTTACTCACTAAACTATTCTAAAAAACACGAACTTCATTCATTCTTCTTGATAATTATAACATTCACCAATTTCATACTTAATACTTATACAATATAAACACAACATAAATTGACATAAACCAACAATAAAATCATTCAAATGGATTTATGCATTAAAACATAGGACCCCGAGTGGAGGAAGAGGGATCGTTGATGTTGCTACTCTTCATGTTCCCCATTCCATTAAGTGATCCTTCAGCATCTAACAAGTCATCGCCATCTTTTGCCATGTGCTCATCTGCAATGGGGCATACAGGTTCATGTTCCTCCCGGTTATATATCCTTAGATATATGTTTTCAGATGCAGTGTTTGCAAGGGGACAAACAGTCAACAACACTAGGCCTGATGCCACAAGAGGGGGAATCACATCCCCCGCAACCACTTGTCCTTTAATTCCTGACAGACAAATGTTCACTCCTGCATCTGTTGGTTTCGGCGGCATGAGAATTGATCCTGACATCGAAACAATTTCAAACTTTTCCTGAAAAGTTATGATTTCCCCTATTTTTGTATGAAGTGTGACTTGGTCCACACATCCATTTGCACTCATGATGTATATGGAGCTCTTTTTGCGACGAATGTAATCTTTAATAGCCTTTGACAAGTCAACTCCATGGGGAACCTTAAGTATTTCACAATGAAGTATATTGGGGTCGTCACGTGGTACCATGACAGGCGCCTTGGGCTTGTTTTTCGATCCAGGTGGACGGCCCCGCGGCCTAAGGCCAACAACAGATGGTGATGTATGGTGGTTGTTGACGATGGTGGTAGTAGTGTTCTGTGATTGGTGTTGCACTTCTGTCGTGACTAGGTGAGACTCTTGGCTTCTCTCAGTATCATGGTTAGGCACCATCTCTTCATTCGAATTCATTTTCACTTGTGTTGTCTTCTCTTGTTGTCTTGCCACTTTTTTATACTGGTGCTGAGGTTATTATTTTATTGAGATTTTGACTTAGTGCGTTTTACTTACCCTAGTCAGTTTCCAGTTCAACCCTCAAACAAATTGACTAAATCATTACACCGATTTATTAAATATATAAATTTAATTAAATCTTATTAATTAATTAATTTAGTCAACAAAAGATATAAAATCGCCAACCTCGTGAATAACGCTTGTTTATTTTTATATTAAATTTCCAATATATTAATTTTACGCTTTTCAATCATAATTACTTGGAAGAGATAACACATGTTTATTTTAATTTACGAGTTCATCGAGGGATTTCAAAGTTAAGAGAGGTAAACATATAATCCTGATTACAAACACACGGGTATCAAGGTGGGTACTAGAGATCCCATTACCCGTCATGCCCACGTCTTATTAAATTGGGGAAAATCCAAATTTGAATCCAAACCTAGTCAATTCAAGTTTTTTTCCATCAAAGTCAATACGATTTTGGGCGGGTACCCACAATTACGAGTTCTATAGCTTTAGCCTATAGTCCATCTGTCTCGAAATATAAGAAAAATTTGGTTAAAAAAATTGGTGTGTTGGGTTCAAATTTTGAACCAATTACATAAACTCTCTTTGACTCGTTTTTCTTATAATTTGGGACAAAGGGAGTACATGTAAGCATGCTAGTATAACCCACACCTGTGGGTATCCACCGGCCCCGACCCGATTTTGACGGGGAAAACTCAAGTTGATTGGGTTTGGATTTTCCCCAGTTTTAAAACGCGGGGGTGGGGCAGGTAATGAGGACATTAATACCCACTTTTAATCTGTTCTTGAACCCGATTTGCTTATATCAAATCATATTTTACATTTCTTAAATTAGAAACCCTTAAACAAACTCTTAAATTGCATTCATATGTTTATTTTTATTTTTAAGTTGAGTATTAAACAAGTTATTTTCTCCATCGAATTTGGAACGAACTTCAGGAACACCGTCGTACTCCACCATCGTCAATTTATCTTTTTCCTTTCCCATCGTTTATTTTCCACCGCCACAGTAATATTTAGGGTTCATCCACCATCATCAACGAACTTGTGACCTAGTGCCACTATCTACAATCTAATTTCTTCTTCAAAGCACCGCAGTCTGCAACTAGACCTCTGTAACTTGTTGTTCTTTCTCGCCTTCTTCACCGAATTATAACCTAGCATCGTCGACCTCCCTCATCTGACCCAAGAACCGCCATTTTAGCCGCCTCATCCACCAACATTTCACGATGTAGTGGCCGGGGTGGGTGGTGCGATGATCGGCGTAGGCCATCCAAACCACTTAAACATCGGTTCTCCCGATGGTTTCTGTATTGATGGTTTGTGGTGTTATTGGACCTATTTTGGGCCTGTCGCAACTCCTCGTCTTCGGTGGGGCCTGTTTCCTCTACCTTTGGCGACAATGTTAACTTGGATGTCGGTGGTTCTTTGATTTTAACTGTGATAGATTGTTTCGTTTCAATTGGCTATTGTTTGTGTTTGAAGGGCATTCTCTTTCTCCGACAATACAAAAGGAGTATTTGGTCATGAAGAGATAAGACAGATGGCGTCTCCCATGTGCAGGATTGTACTATCCTATTACTATCAGAATGAGGGAATATGCCTTATTCCTTTGGGTTGTTTTTGTCCGAATAGGGATGACCCATGATCCAAGGTTGATGCTTATATAAAGGGGCTTCTACCCCTAATTTTAGTGTACAAGATTAGACAAGTGACATAGAAGGAGAGAGCTACATTTTGGTTGCGTCGTTTCACCAAGTTGTTGCGATTCTAATAATCGGAGGCATGGCGTTGCTGACCTTGGAGGTTGAAAGATCATTCCTTGGTGGTTGTGCTTATACGTTTACATTTCTTATCTTTTATGATGTGTAAATCTACTATTTTGGTTGTTTGTGTTGTTAAGCTCACCATGAGCTAAAAATCTTGTTGTTGGAATGATGTGAAGTTTAATGAAAGTTTAATGTTATTCATGTGATTTTACTTGTGTTTTTATGCATCTTTAGTTCTTTTTATTTTATGATATATGTTTAGTTCTAGGATTGATGAACTTAGAATTAAATACAAGTTTATTGTTAAGAGACATCTAATGATAAATGAATTTAAATAACTAATATGGTTAAGTAACGGATGAGCACATACTTCTTCCTTAAGGACTTAGACATAAGCCTTAAGGCCATAGTGAGAATACAAAGAAAGTTTTTCTGAACTGGAACGAATTAAGCCAACCTAGACATCGGAACAACTTATTCGCCGTTTCGCATTTAACGTTGTAGGCATACACAACAAGGAATAAATCCTAGTTGAATGAATCATTATTCTAACACTTTCCAAACTCTTTTACAATTAATCTTTCTTTTTAATTTCACAACCCAATGATGTTTGGTTACATTTTTACTTATAAACTAAGAAGCTATTTGTTTGAGAATTGGAATGAAACTCACTTAAACAATCCATGTGGGTACGATACTGTATCTTATTACTTGCTATAATTAAATGTGTATACTTGCACACATTTCAATCACGAACAGAGGCGTCTCTGTGTTCATCAACATCAACCTTGAAAGGCTCAAGCGTGGAGACCTTCTCAGTTAAAGTCGAGACATGTTCCGTCAAGTTCGAATTTGTCACTTCCAATCCTGAAACCTACATTGTCAAAGCTTGAACCTTTATCTCGGAAGCGTCTAATTTATTAGACAAATCTTTTGAAGTCTTCTCAGAAGTTTTCAGTTTGGCCTTCAAGTCGTCGTTGGCCTTCTGAAATGAGGTTAAATTGGCGGAAGAAGGTCCTCCTTTGCCTTATGAAGCTTCTCCCTCAATCTACCAGCATCCTCAATTTCCTTCCTCAGCAAGTCAACCTCTTCCAAGGATTTTTTATTAGCGTGAACAACATCTTCAAACTCTTGAATTTGCGCACAAAGAGAGTCAATGTCTGATAAATCCCCCAGGATACCTCCCTCATTGCAAAGAGTAGCAAAAGTAATCATGAATTCATAGCCCTTACGAAGATTGTAGAGGAGCAAATTCAACTTACTCCTAGTGTCAAAGTTCTGGAATCTGCCCACGTCAACCACAAAATGAGGAACAATTTCAAGAACATTGGCAATGTAACGAAGAGTAAAATTCTTTCTTGGATGAACTCCCTCTTATTTATAAGGTATGGGAAAAGATCAACGGTCCAGTTTCAAAAAAATCAAAAACCAAAATCAACGGTCAAGATAACAACTTAGGTAATAACAAGTGAAAATTCTGGCACACCAGTACAAGATGTTGTACACGATGTTACAACACTTTTACCAGCTTTAATAGACAAATCGTAAAATAGTAAATAGTGCAGAAATAAATAAACACACAGTGATTTGTTGACCCAGTTCGGCGCACCTACGTCTGGGGGATACCAATCCAGGAGGAATTCCACTAATAGCCCTAGTTCAAAGTCTTACAGCAAACTCCTCGTTTACAACTTATCACCTAGCAACTATCCTTATGTCCTTCTACCTAGGAACTCCTAGGTATGAGTTCCCAACTCACTCCTTAAGCTCAATAGTACAGACAGCACTATTGTTAATTCAACCACTGTGATGGAGACACTCTCCTAGACACTAGATCACTTTTACCTAAAGGCTTCAAGTGATACACACGCACTAAGATCCAAACTCCTTGCTTAAAAGCTTTGGAGTAGACACACACACAACAACTATCTCCTTGCTTAAAAGCTTCAGAGACAATTGTGATTACAACTCAGTAGAACACACAGTCCTAAGCTTGCATCAAAGAGATACAAGAAAGGCTCACAAAACACAAGCACACACACGAATCCTAATACGGCTAGACTCAACAATATCGCTTGAACAACTGCCTAAATTAGGTTTTCGTCCTTCAATATATAGCTGGTAATATTGGGCTTCAGTAGCTTTGCCCACAAGAGAAACATCCAGCTCACACATAAAATAAAACCATATCTTTGGAGATTTGATATGTTTATAAAATATAATTCTTCAATATTAATTCCCAAAACAATCTCTGAGTGAAAGATATGTTTAGGAAATAAAACTTCCTTGATGCACAAGCCAAGAACTGATATGTAAGAGAAAAGATCTTCTCTAAAAATAAAACGCGCGCGCATTAAATGCTGCCGCCAGCTGGCGCGCTCACGTCAGGTCATGATGTTGTAACATTACATACCACATCCTGCCTAAATATTGTTTTACCAAAATGCAGCCAACATCAAATAGTCAACAAACTCTCCCTTTGGCAAATTTTTGGCTAAAACAACTTGGGATCACTCAGACAAGCTACAAGGATACATACATCACTACAACTTCTTCATATCAACATAAACACACAAAAGAAGAGAAGCGTAGCACATCTTCAAAAATGATTTCCAAACATACTCCTCCATGGAAAACATTAGATCAGAACTCAGTCGTATCTTTAGAGCACATCAGAGGCATACAACAGCAGAAGCACAGAAAAACAACATCGCCTTAAGTGATCACAAACATAAGCATGGATGACACAAACAGAATGTTCCAACATCACATACAACATCTCCCCCTGCATCACATACATAGTACTCCCCCTGAAATGGTGCATAGTAGACTAACACATAGGATCATGCATATCAATCAGGTACTAACACATAGGCATATCATAACAGATCATTTCAGCACAGAATATCTACCACTACCAGAGTACCATACATCTACTACCAAATACCACATACAACTACTACTAGAGAACAACTACTACCAGAGAACATGTGGAAACAAATGTTGTAACTTTCTACTCCCCCTTTTTACCACAAATTTGACAAAGATGCTTTTGGGAGCCAAAATAGAGTAGTAGCAGCACAGATCATAGAGTACTAAGTACTATCAAATGCACTAGGGAGTGCTTAAAAATATCCAGGGCATAGCCCATCAAAAGAACATAAGTACCAGAATTACAGCCAGAAACATAAACAACTTTAAAAGAGTACACATAAAGGTGGAATACAACCACTAAAAATCAGCACTAGCATCTGAGAGCTCCAGCTCCTCAGTGCCTCCATCCTCACTTTGATCACCTCCTTCTTGTCCAACCTGCACCTGCTCACCCTCTTCAGCAGCTTCTTCTTGCTTAAGAGCCACAATCACTTGCTCAACGCTCTTTTTCTTTTCATCTAGAGCTCTGCAGGCTGCTTCCAAAGAAGCTATCATCTCCTTCCTGCTCATAGAACCAGAACCAGTAGGAGCAGCAACAGAAGGGCCTGTAATCTCAATATCTGCAGCATGTGTTCCTTCAAACAGTCTAGGGTGAAAATCAAGAGGAGATTCCCTCTTACTCACCTCATCATCAGCAGTTATAATAGTGGGGTGTTGAGTTAAAATGATTCCACAGATAAGAGATGGATAAGCTATAGGCATTCTAACAGCCCATGACTTAGCATGTTGCACAGTTTCCTCAAAAATATGAGCCCCATAGTTGAACTCAGTACCAGTACCAACAGCATATACAAACCTAGCTAAGCTACTAGCAATATCAGAGGTGTGGGTAGTGGGAACCCAATTTACAGTGCCAATCCTATTAAGGATGGCATATTTAACCGAGAGCATGACAGAGGGCACTTTACCTTTCATTGGCCAAACCTTGACCTGATTAGCAGTAATGGTCTTGCAGACCTGAGTGTTTGTGACCTCCAATTCAGCATAGCCATCTTCTTTGTTCCCCAGAAATTTGTTGATAATAGCAGGAGAAAAATGAACACATTTACCCCGCACATACACTTTATGGTGCTCTTTGCTCAGAGGATTATCACAGTCTTCAGGTATATTGACCAAGAATTCCTTGACCAATTTCTCATAGCATTCACCAATGCCAGACACAGTCTTCATCAACCCAGCCTTCTCAATGAGAGCAATGATCTCCTTTTGCTCCAAGGCTTCAGCACTCAACTCCCTCTCCAGAGCAAGTCTTCTATTAGCAACAAACTTCCACTTCTGAGCACTCTCAATGAAATGGAATGATATATTGTCCATGGGGACATCAGGAACATTTTGGGGAATAATCTTTCCACCAACTTTCTTCTTGCCAGTAGACACAATGTTTGGCACATCATCTACCACATCAAGATCAGGAATAGCAGCTCTGCGAAATTTCTTTTGAGTTTTCTTCTTGGAAGGGGACACAATGTTGGATGCAATGTGTGGCACATCCTCTTCCACTTCATAGTCAGAGTCTCCAGCTTCAACATGCTTTCTTTTCCCACTAGCTTTCTTCTTTTCACTAGCAATTTCAACTTTGCTGGGCTTTCTGCTAGGGCCAATCACCTTTTTCTTCTTGGATGGGGTTGCCTTAGGCACAACCTCAGTTACCACATCAGCAGCTTTCCCTTTTCTGTTTCTTAACCTTCTTGCAATGCTACCACTAGCCACTTCACTAACTGTTTGCTCCAGATCCTCCATAGCATCCACATCAACCACATCATCATCTACTGACATAGCATTGTCAGTAGAAAGTATATTTGTATCTTCCTCCTCATCAGTAACAGGTTCCTTTTCAGTCTGTGGAACCACAATCTCATCAGTAGCAGGTCCTTCATCAACCTGTTCTGCATAATTAACAGCATTACCAACTATATCAGGAGTTGGTTCATCCTGTGCCAAGGATGTTTCAACATCCGGCACAACATTGGATGTTGGAATGGTATCCTTCAAGGAGTTCAGAGCTTCCTCCACAACTTGATTGTTCATTGTTTCTTCAGCATCAGGCGAATCCTGAACAATTCCTCCACCAACGGCTTCAGTCACAACAGTATTGTCACCTGTTACCCCTTTTTGGTTTTCTAGGGTTTCAACAACAAAATCAGAGTTACCTTCTTTAACATTCAAATCAGAAGTATCATTGTTGGACGCTTCAACATTCGATTCCGCATTCCCTTTAGTAAGATCATCCACATACAGCTCTTGCATGGTGTGGATCGGCTTCGATTTTGATGATTTGGCTTTTGTTGATTTCTTCGAAACAGAGGACGAAGAGGTCTTAGATTTCTTCTTTGATTTTGGAACTTTGGAAGTAGAAGTCCTCTTTGCGGTGGTTTTCTTTGGTTTTGGGTTGAGAGCAGATGCGAATGAGGGATGAACGGTGGTGATGGGGGTAGCATTGATAGGTGATGAGTTTGGTGAATCGGTGGAGTTCATGGGAGAGATGGTGTTTGGTGATTGAGACATGATTGAGGTTTGAGTTTTGATGGAGTAAGTTTGAATGTAGAGGTTCTGAGAATTGGAACGGTTTGAGAGGTTAGAGAGATGGTGAAATTTAGAAAGAAAATATTTGAAAGTTGATTTGGTAAGGAAATAACCACTAGAGATAGGTGGCGTGTTTATAGGAGTGTAAGGAACATGATTTCCTTGTTTATCGTGCAGCACACGGATTGGAGAGAGAATAATAACTGCTGCATGTCTCCCTCCTAATAACTGTAATTGCTACAGATCTTCAAATAGGCAAATCCCTAATTTGCCCCTCAAGTTTTCAAATTGAACTGCATCAAGTGCTTTGGTGAAGATATCAGCCACTTGATCCTTAGTTCCTACATGCTCCAGTGTCACAACTTTATTTTCCACTAGATCTCTGATGAAGTGATGGCGAATATCAATGTGTTTGGTTTTGCTATGTTGAACAGGATTTTTTGAAATATTTATGGCGCTCAAATTATCACAGTACAATGTTATAACATCTTGTTCCACATCATATTCCTTCAGCATCTGCTTCATCCAACCAAGTTGAGTACAACTACTTCCAGCAGCTACATACTCTGCCTCAGCTGTGGATAGGGCCACACAATTTTGCTTTTTGCTGAACCAAGAAATAAGATTACTTCCTAGGAAGAAGCACCCACCAGATGTGCTTTTCCTGTCATCAGCACTACCAGCCCAATCAGCATCACAATATCCACACAAGCTTGAATCTTCACAATGTGAATACATCATCCCATAATCACATGTTCCATTGACATATTTCAGAATCCTCTTGACTTGATTGAGATGGCTTACCTTTGGTTCTGACTGGTACCTAGCACAAACCCCTACAGCAAAGGTAATATCTGGTCTACTTGCAGTCAAGTACAGTAGGCTTCCTATCATGCTTCTATACATACTTTGGTCTACACCCACACCTTGTTCATCTTTGGTTAGCTTCAGATGGGTTGGAGCAGGAGTTCTCTTGTGAGAAGCATTATCTAGACCAAACTTCCTGACAATGTTTCTGGCATACTTGCTTTGGCAAATGAAGATAGTATCCTCCATTTGCTTGATCTGTAGTCCCAAGAAGTAGGTCAATTCTCCTACTAAACTCATTTCAAATTCTGATTGCATTTGTTGAACAAAATGTTGTACCATCGTATTCGACATTCCTCCAAAGACAATGTCATCCACATAAATTTGTGCAATCATGAACTTACCTTTCACTTGCTTTACAAACAAGGTTTGATCAGATCCACCCTTTCTATAGCCTTGACCTACTAGGAATTGAGTAAGTCTTTCATACCAGGCCCTAGGCGCCTGTTTTAGACCATAGAGAGCCTTTTTCAGTTTGTAGACATGATTAGGATACACAGGATCAGTGAACCCTTTTGGTTGCTCCACATAGACTTCTTCATGAAGATACCCATTCAGAAACGCACTCTTGACATCCATTTGATAGAGTTTAAATTTCAGGATGCAAGCAACCCCCAATAGTAGTCTAATTGATTCCAATCTAGCTACAGGGGCAAAGGTCTCCTCAAAGTCAAGCCCTTCTACCTGAGTGTAACCTTGAGCAACCAACCTAGCCTTGTTTCTGGTAATGACCCCTTTTTCATCAGATTTATTCTTAAAGATCCATTTTGTACCTATGACATTTACTTTATCAGGTCTTGGAACCAGATCCCACACTTCACTTCTCTTGAATTGATTCAATTCCTCTTGCATAGCCTCAATCCAGAATTCATCAGTGAGAGCTTCTTTCACATTCTTAGGTTCAAACATGGAAACAAAGCAGGAATTTGCTATCACATCATTGGATCTTCTAGTGGTGATTCCTTGTTCAGGATTTCCAATGACTAGGTCCAAGGGGTGATTCTTCTGGACCCTCACAGATGGTCCTTTGTTCTGAGTGAGTTGATTAGTGGTGTCACATGTAGTATTCTCAATATTCTCTTCTTGTTTATCATCAGATTGTTCTCCTAGATCATGCTCTTCTAGGACAGGGCCTGATGTTCCAACATCGTATTCCACATTGTCAACCTTCTCAGTCTCCACATCATTTACTACCACATTGTAAGATTCCATAACGACTTTAGTTCTTGAGTTGTATACTCTGTAAGATCTGCTGTTGGTAGAGTATCCAAGGAAGATCCCTTCATCACTCTTGGGATCAAGCTTCCTTTTTTGCTCTCTGTCTGCCAGGATATAACATTTGCTACCAAAAACATGAAAATGCTTGACAGTTGGTTTTCTTTCCCTCCATAGCTCATATAAAGTAGCTGATGTCCCCTTTCTTATAGTCACCCTGTTGTGTATGTAGCAAGCTGTATTCATAGCTTCAGCCCAGAAATGGTAGGGTAGGGATTTTGCATGTAACATCACTCTAGCTGATTCTTGAATAGTTCTGTTCTTTCTTTCCACCACACCATTTTGTTGAGGAGTTATGGGTGATGAGAACTCATGCTTAATTCCTTCATTCGCACAGTACTCACTGAATTTTTCATTTTCAAACTCTCTTCCATGGTCACTTCTGATTCTCACAATTCCACAGTTCTTTTCTCTTTGAACTTGAGTGGATAGAGTCTTGAAGATATCAAATGAGTCAGATTTGTCTCTAATGAAATTAACCCAGGTGTACCTGGAGAAATCATCTACTACCACAAATGCATACCTCTTACCTCCTAAGCTTTCAACTTGCATAGGCCCCATGAGGTCCATGTGTAGAAGTTCTAGAGTTCTTGATGTTACCTGATGTTCCAACATTGGATGCGACATCCTGGTTTGTTTTCCAATCTGACATTTACCACATATACTTCCCTCAGTGATTTTTAGTTTGGGAAGCCCTCTGATAGCTTCAGCAGTAACAACTTTCTTCATTCCACTTAGGCTTAGATGACCAAGTTTCTGGTGCCACAGTTGAACTTCATCTTCTTTACCAAGTAGACATTTTCCTTGTTGTATTTCTTCATGGGATACCCACAAGTAGCAATTATCTTTGGATCTGCCACCTCTCATCAGAATTTCTCCTTGATCATTGCTAACAAGACATTCTTCTTTTGTAAAGTTCACCCTTAATCCTTGATCACACAGTTGGCTTATACTGATCAGATTTGCAGTGAGTCCCTTTACTAGCAACACATTTTCTAAGTTAGGCAACTCTTTGTTGACAAGTTTGCCTATCCCCAGAATTTCACCTTTGGCTCCATCTCCAAAAGTTACAGAACTAGAAGCATACCCTTTCAAGTCCTTCAGATACGTCTCTACCCCTGTCATGTGTCTAGAACAGCCACTATCGAAATACCAGTCTTCTCTGGATGATGCTCTGAGAGATGTGTGTGCAATCAGCCCTCTGTTCTCAGCTTTTGGTTGCCACACTTTTCTGACAGGATCCTCTCTAGGAGCAGTTTTTGGTTGTTGCCAATGTCTTGGATATCCATACAATTTGTAGCAAAAAGGCCTTATGTGGCCCTTCATTCCACAATGATGACAGAACCATTTTCTTGAATGACCATGGTGTCCTGGGGCACGACGATGGTTAGCAAAAGTCCTGGGGCCTTGTCCAAGCTTAACATTTGGATAGGTTTTAGGATGTGGTACAGGAGGTTGTAACATCTTTTCCCCAGTGTATGGATTGATTACCTCATCAGCTGGAAGGAATTTGGTGTTTTTGTCCTGTTGATGTTGATTAAGAGCAGTGTAGTTATATCCTATAGCTTTCATTCTTGTACTAGGGACACCATCTAAGATTTCCTCAAGTAAGTTGGCCCCACAGTTCAGTTGATTGACTCTTTTCTTCAACTCTTCCATGTCTGCATTTGCTTGAGTTAGCTCCTTCTCAACTTTCAGCACTTGGCCAATTTGGAAATCCTTTTCTGTATGAAGTTGATTTATAGTCTTCTTCTGTTTCTCCAGGATTCTACACACCTCTTTATAGCGAACAAGAAGGTCATTGTAGAGACCAAGTAATTCCTCATAGGTGTCATTCTCCTCATCATCAGAATGCTCTTCATACACTACCTCCACATCATCATCTGAATCGGCCACAGCATCACAAACCCCAGTCATAGCAGAAACATGTCTAGCAGATTCCTCACCTTCTTCAGGATCTTCATCAGACCAAGAAACAAACAAACCTTTCTTTTGTTTCTTCAGGAAGGTTGCACATTCAGTTCTGACATGTCCATAACCTTCACATTCATGACATTGTAATTCTTTGACTGGTCCACTTTTCTCCTCAGGTCTAGCTTTCTTGACATTGTTTTGCTGTTTGTTGATGTCGAATCTAATGTTCTGCCCATTCTGCCTGGCTCTCCTATCAACCCGCCTTAGAACTCTTCCAAATTGTTTTCCAATTAGAGCAAGAGCATCAGAAATACTTTCATCTCCTTCAACAGCAGTCTGGGATTCCTCTTCATCATCATTTGAGATAAAAGCTACATTTTTACTCTTTTTATCTCCTCTCTCATTAATGGTCAGTTCAAATGTTTGAAGAGAACCCACCAGTTCATCTATCTTCATGTTAGCTATATCCTGAGCTTCCTCAATGGCAGTCACTTTCATGTCAAACCTTTTTGGAAGTGACCTGAGCATCTTTCTAGACAACTTCTCATCAGATACTTTCTCACCAAGTGCCTCAAAGGCATTAGCAATGTCAACCAAACTCATGTGAAAATCTTGAATACTTTCCTCCTCTTTCATTCTCAGATTTTCAAATTTGGTAGTAAGAATTTGAAGCTTTGACATCTTTACCTTAGAGGTGCCTTCATAGCATGTCATCAATATCTCCCAGGCTTCCTTTGCAGATAGACATTTTTTGATGAGCTTGAACATATTTGTATCTACTCCATTGAAGAGAGCATTTACTGCCTTATTGTTGCTGAGAGCTGCTTCATCTTCTTCCTTTGTCCAATTTGCCTCTGGCTTTAGTTCACCAGTGGAAGTACCTTCTTTGGTCACAATTAAAGGATGATCCCAACCTTTCAAAACTGCCTTCCAAGTCCTACTATCAATGGACTTTAGGAATGCAATCATCTTTGGCTTCCAATGATCATAATTGGAACCAGTCAGCATAGGGGGTCTGTTCACGAATCCTCCTTCCTTGTCCATTTTGCCAGTTAAAACTTCCTGAATCTCACCCTAAACAGGCAGGGTGCCTGCTCTGATGCCAATTGAAAATTCTGGCACACCAGTACAAGATGTTGTACACGATGTTACAACACTTTTACCAGCTTTAATAGACAAATCGTAAAATAGTAAATAGTGCAGAAATAAATAAACACACAGTGATTTGTTGACCCAGTTCGGCGCACCTACGTCTGGGGGATACCAATCCAGGAGGAATTCCACTAATAGCCCTAGTTCAAAGTCTTACAGCAAACTCCTCGTTTACAACTTATCACCTAGCAACTATCCTTATGTCCTTCTACCTAGGAACTCCTAGGTATGAGTTCCCAACTCACTCCTTAAGCTTAATAGTACAGACAGCACTATTGTTAATTCAACCACTGTGATGGAGACACTCTCCTAGACACTAGATCACTTTTACCTAAAGGCTTCAAGTGATACACACGCACTAAGATCCAAACTCCTTGCTTAAAAGCTTTGGAGTAGACACACACACAACAACTATCTCCTTGCTTAAAAGCTTCAGAGACAATTGTGATTACAACTCAATAGAACACACAGTCCTAAGCTTGCATCAAAGAGATACAAGAAAGGCTCACAAAACACAAGCACACACACGAATCCTAATACGGCTAGACTCAACAATATCGCTTGAACAACTGCCTAAATTAGGTTTTCGTCCTTCAATATATAGCTGGTAATATTGGGCTTCAGTAGCTTTGCCCACAAGAGAAACATCCAGCTCACACATAAAATAAAACCATATCTTTGGAGATTTGATATGTTTATAAAATATAATTCTTCAATATTAATTCCCAAAACAATCTCTGAGTGAAAGATATGTTTAGGAAATAAAACTTCCTTGATGCACAAGCCAAGAACTGATATGTAAGAGAAAAGATCTTCTCTAAAAATAAAACGCGCGCGCATTAAATGCTGCCGCCAGCTGGCGCGCTCACGTCAGGTCATGATGTTGTAACATTACATACCACATTCTGCCTAAATATTGTTTTACCAAAATGCAGCCAACATCAAATAGTCAACAACAAGTACTTGAGTAACCTAGGCACGTCGTACACCTAATTATGCCCGTTCAGAGCAACTTGTGTACATGATTAAGTAAAGATCGTAAGTCAATCGATACTATATATAGTTGGAGACTTAATTAAGTCAAATCAGGGCTGACCTCAAGGAGGTGCAAACAACTCTATAAAGTTGGGTTTCCAATATTTTGGGGCCTCCAATTTTATTTTATTTTTAAAAAATTTCACCTAGGGAGTGCAAACAACAAGTAAGCATAGTCTAAGGGTGTAAACATCAAGTCACAACCTACTTCATTGAGCAACTTGTGCACATAATTAAGTAAAGATCGTAAATCAGTAGATACTATATATAGTTGGAGACTTAATTAAGTCAAATCAGGGCTGACCTCAAGGAGGTGCAAACAACTCTATAAAGTTGGGTCTCCAATATTTTGGGGCCTCCAATTTTATTTTATTTTTAAAAAATTTCACCTAGGGAGTGCAAACAACAAGTAAGCATAGTCTAAGGGTGTAAACATCAAGTCACAACCCACTTCATTGAGCAACTTGTGCACATAATTAAGTAAAGATCGTAAATCAGTAGATACTATATATAGTTGGAGACTTAATTAAGTCAAATCAGGGCTGACCTCAAGGAGGTGCAAACAACTCTATAAAGTTGGGTCTCCAATATTTTGGGGCCTCCAATTTTATTTTATTTTTAAAAAATTTCACCTAGGGAGTGCAAACAACAAGTAAGCATAGTCTAAGGGTGTAAACATCAAGTCACAACCAATTTCTACCAGCCCAACCCACTTATACTTTGGATGTGCCGGTGGAAGTGGGTTGCTAACTTGCTGTTTACACCCCATAGTCTATGTTGACTTGCTATTTGCACCCCCTAGATAAATTATGATACTCCAGTAATTATGATACCTAACTAAGTTAGACTATAAGTTAATATGAGTCTGAGATTAGTCATTATAAAAATAATAATAGTCAATCTTGAGACTTTGGTAAAGTATACTCACTACTAGAAATTTCGCTTTTAGCAACCGAT
This sequence comes from Trifolium repens, assembly GCA_030408175.1. Classification (NCBI taxonomy): domain Eukaryota; kingdom Viridiplantae; phylum Streptophyta; class Magnoliopsida; order Fabales; family Fabaceae; genus Trifolium; species Trifolium repens. The sequence goes on from CP125837.1 coordinate 52,316,789, forward strand.
TTAGCAACCGAAAAATTTCGGTCGCTTTAGCAACCGATTTAGAGACCGATTTTTTGAGCGTCAGAGTAAAAAAACATTTGGTTGCTAAATCGGTCGCTACATAATTTTAGCAACCGAATTAGAGACCGATATTTAGCAACCAATATTTCGGTCGCTTTAGAGACCAATTTAGAGACCGTTATTTGAGCTTCAAATTCAAAAATATTTCGGTTGCTATATCGGTTGCTATAGAGACCGAATTTGAGACCGATAATTAGCGTTCAGAAATTCCGTCGCAAACAATTTTTTTTTACAAATCACTAAAATAAATTATTCAAATATTATTATATTATTATTACTGTATGTTATTATATTATTACTCTCGTGAAAAAAAAAAACACAAAACAAATTAAAAAAATAGAACAACAAGAAGAAAAGAAACCCAGCCATAAGCATCCAAGATTGAAAAACTCTCAAGATTTTAACTTGGTAGGAAAATTAACAAATTAAGCATAACTAATGTGAAAGGACCAACTTCAATATGTGGAAATTAACAACAGGCCTTGTTTCAATTGACAACTTATGAAGGGAACAATTCCTTACTATTTTGGAATGAAAAATGTTCCAAATGTCTCAATTATATCATAGCAATAACAATCACAAATCCTCCTACCTACAGCTTTGATCTCTCACTATGATTACATGGATGCCTTATGTCAAATAAATAAGAAAAAGAGAGGCTATAATAGTGGTGAAGCACCACTCCAATCCAGGTCTTCATAGCAGCCTAATAATCCATGCCGCCCATGCCGCCAGGCATAGCAGGACCGTCTTTATCGTCCTTTGGGAGTTCAGACACAACAGCTTCAGTTGTTGTCATCAAAGATGACACACTGCAGAAAAAATGACAAGTCAGGCTACATATAGGATACCAAAGACATTATTCATATCCAATGCAAATTTGTCGATATCGTACCTGGCTGCATCAACCAAGGCGGTTCTAATCACCTTCAATGGATCAATTATTCCAGATTTAATCATATCAACATATTCACCTAATTACAAAGCAACAGGAAAAATAGTTGATAACAGAATCACTAATAATAATGCAAACACATTATATTTTGTTTACAAAAGTAGAAACGACAAGGAACACTTACCTTTGGCGGCATCATAGCCAAGGTCGGGATTATCCTGTTCCAATAGTTTACCGACGACAACAGCACCCTCAACTCCGGCATTTGATACAATTGTGTGAACAGGTGTCTGCATTTTTCATTATAACATAAAGTAAATGAGTGAGCAACTAAAATTGAAATCAATACCATATCTTATAGGCTAATTCAACTCAAAACATTGCAGAATTTAACCAAAAAATCAGTGGAAATGCAGAAAACACAAACCTTCAAAGCATTTTGGATAATTTGGACACCTATCTTCTGATCGAAGTTGGCAGTTTGAAGCTTACTTAACTCATTTGATGCATAAAGAAGAGCAACACCGCCACCTGTGCAAAACATAAAATATACATAAATGATTACATGATGAGACGGATATGATCAGAGCATGTAGAGCGAAGCATACAACTGCTAGTGCTAATAGTTTACCAGGTACTATGCCCTCCTCTACAGCTGCCTTCGTTGCATTCAAGGCATCTGTCACTCTATCCTTTTTCTCACCAACTTCAGCCTCACTGGCTCCTCCAATCTGCAATAGTCAAGTTTCAGATGTCAGTTATATCACGAAATAACCTTGAGATGCTTAACAGGTGGTAATTATAGAGCTGAGCAAGCAAGTTTGACATAAATAAGAATACCTTAAGCACTGCAACACCCCCAGAAAGCTTGGCTAATCTTTCCTGTAACTTTTCTTTGTCATAATCTGAAGTGCTATTTTCGATTGCTGATCTAATCTGTAGATAAAAATTCATAAAAAGAAACAAGTTAGAAACATCAATGAAAAATCAAGCCTGTCTCTATATGAAAGCAGAATATAATAACAATGGTAAAATGAAATCTAATAGGAGATTCGAACAAACCTGCTCACATCTTTCCTCAATTGATTTTTTATCACCAGCTCCATCAAGAATGACAGTGTCATCTTTGGAAATTGTAATCTAAAACATTAAGAAACATAGTTACATCTGTTTGCATCTTTACCAAAACTGAGTTTCATGTATATTTGCCAAGAAAGACTACCAAAACTCAACCGTGTATTGAAATTTGATAACTATTAAGCTAAACTGATACCTTTTTGCAAGAGCCAAACACATCAAGATCAACTTTTTCAAGATTCAAGCCAAGCTCTTCGGTGATAAGCTGAATGTATAGACAAAATGTATCACATACTTGTTGATAAGAAGAAACTGAAATATAGCAATAGTTTAATTGCGAATAGATAACTTACTTGACCTCCTGTAAGAACAGCAAGATCTTGGAGACCAGATTTCCGGTTTTCACCAAAACCAGGGGCTTTGATTGCACATACCTAAGATAACGAGGGGGATAAAAACAAATCAAATAAGCAAAACAACGATCAAAGATTTAAGGAACCTAAGAACAAATAAGTAAATCTAGATAGGTAAAAAAAACCTTGATTCCAGCACGAAGCTTATTTAGAATAAGAGTTGCAAGTGCATCACTTTCCACATCCTCCGCAACAATCAATAAAGGTCTTTGTTTCTGTTGATGAGGAATTGTAAGTTAATATAATATCAATATTTTACGATTCAATGCAAAATGATGCAAATAGCACTACTCACCTTCAAAGCTAACTCTAATACTTTAACTATGGAATTAATACTTGAGATTTTCTTCTCGTGGATTATAATGAGGGGATCCTCAAGTTCCTGTTAGAAAAAAAAGATGTCATGGTTAGTCATGATAAAATAACAGAGTTACAGACTCATGACAAATGCATTTTAGAAAGCATATAGTTACCAATAACGGATAAATATGTCTGCAGTATAGAAATTTTAGACATTTGTTTAAATAACTTATTTATACAGAACATGTATGCTTAAAAGCAATAATTCAGAACACCCAAAAATAAGATTGACAGAGCAAAAATGGGGTGTTTGGCAGGAAAGAGAGGCAAAACAATGAGTTTGTATTGATGTAATAAAAGGGGCAAAAGAAAAGTCACAACTACGATAGGTAAAGGATTGCAACCAAACGACCACAGACAACACAATGGCCAGACAATGGCAAACAAGAGATACAACATGATGCTCCACCCTATGGTGGATTGCTAGCTATATAGAATAACAAGCTTGCTAGAAAGTATTATGTACAAATATTTGTAACACTGAAATATGGAGGCATCGATAATAAAGAACATACACATTTCTGGTTCTTCTGGTTTGTTATGAAATATGGAGAAATGTAGCCTCGGTCAAGCTTCATTCCTTCAACAACTTCCAATTCGTTGTCCAATGTCTTGCCATCCTGAAACAGCTCAAAAGTTATATCCCAGCAAATCACAAAGTGCATGACATAAATATTCAAGCATGAACCCCTTTGGAAGATAAAGAGGAAAAAAGGAAAAGGCACAACATAACAACTTACTGCGATTGTGATTACACCTTCTTTGCCAACTTTCTCCATAGCTTTTGCAATTAACTCACCAATTTCTCTGTCCCCATTAGCAGATATTGTCCCAACCTGTCATTGCAAGATTTAAAATTCAGAAAGAAAAAAAAAACTACAGTCTCTCACAGTTCTAGGAATGTTATATGCCTAATAACTCCAAAAAATTGATACACAAACCTGGGCTATTTCTTCGGAAGTGCTAATCATCCGTGCTCTGCTTTTCAAGTTTGTCACGACGGAATCAACAGCCATATTAATACCTCGCCTCAAGTCCATTGCATTCATTCCAGCTGCAACTGATTTGCACCCTTCCGCAAATATTGCTCGGGTAAGAACAGTAGCACAAGTGGTTCCTGCCAAAATTTAGACCAGTCATTACTCAGTCACAACAACAAGACAAGTGCACAATATCAGCATGTTATATGTTATGTCACAGTCTTTAGATTTAATTTCTAACATCTATATCATGTCCCAGAGATGAAAACATATCAATGTTGGTGAAGTTTAACTTAAAAGTACAATCTACCATGGATAAAACAGCTTACCATCACCAGCGACATCATTGGTAGCATTGGCAACCTGCTTTACAAGACTGGCACCAATATTCTTGACTTTATCCTTGAACTCAATGCTCTTAGCAACCGTTACTCCATCTTTTGTCACTTTAGGAGCACCGAAACTTTGCTCAATAACCACATTACGGCCCTGTAACAAGAGAAATGTAACTTAGAAAATCATTATAAATTTATAAACAATTGATAATACGATATCTTCCATTCCTACAACCAAAACTAGTGTTCTTCCTTTTTGAATATATGAACAAAATGAACAAATGTGCTCGATGATTGGATTAAAGGAAGATCTGCTTAGTTACCTTAGGACCCATGGTTACTTTAACTGCCTCAGCAAGCTCTTCAACACCCTTAAGCATCAAAGCCCGAGCTTCCACACCAAATTTGATCTCTTTTGCCGCATAATTTCTGCTCCATGCCACTCTACTTCCAATCTACACAACGCATATAGAAAAACCAATATTAAGGATTAAGGGAATTACCAATCTCAAACAATTTCAACAAAAAAACACAAACAAATGCTACATATAATCAAACAGTGTTTCACCTGATGAGTGCTATTCCTAGCAATTCTGCATCCAAATGAACAATAATTCACAGTTAGAATCATTCAAGATAATTGAATATTCAATCACAAACTATACACAAGTAGTATATATCATTAATCAACATGCTCTAGATCCATCTCAATTCTCAATACACAATGCACAATTAATTAAAAAGTTTAAATTTTTATCCATTTTCAATCACTTTATCAACGACCCAATTGAATAATTTTATAAAACAGTAAACAATGAAGTCAATTGAATTGTGCAAAAGGGTAATTCAAAAAGTCTGAAACGAAAAAATGATACTGCCATTGATGACTTACCGAGCTTTGGAGGCAAGGGAAGAAGCAAATCGGTACATGGTGTGGATGGAAGTGAGAAAATTGAACGAAGAGTTAAGAAATTGCAGAAAGTGTGTGTTTTTTTGTTGAAGGAAGAATGCTGCAGAGTTTATTTTTGAAGGGAAAAGAGAAGTCTCTAGAAGAAGCAGCTTCTAGGGTTTAGGGTTTTGTGTTTCTAACGTTGTAGTTTTTGTTATTCTTATTGTTTACCCTAATATTTTTGAGGTTCTCACTTTTGACCCTCGTTTTATTATTTCCATTTTGTAGGTTCACATTTGGCTGCACTTTAGAATGTTGGCGCATTCATGCATCGGTTATTTGACTTTCACCACAAGTTTAATCTGATTTGATTATTGTAGTTGTTTAATTAAGATTAAATTTAAGTTTGGTATTTTAAAATAAAAATTGAAGTCTTATATTTTTTAGGGCTAGTTTGAATTAATTTATTTTTGAGCTTATGCAAAATAACTTATGCAAAGAAATACATTTTTATGTATTATTATAAGTTTATCAAGGTACTGTATAATAAAATAAACTATTTATTTTTATAAACATAAAATCTTATTTATTTGTATAAACTATTTTATATTCAAACAGACCCTTAGTATTTGATTATTAATCAAACGATTACCGAACAATTCACTGTCAGAAATTTACCTTATGCTTCAATGAGTGTAGACTCCTTTAGACAACCTTCCAATCTTGCATTTGCGCCACCAATGGATGTAAAAACGCTAACTTTCCTTTGAGAACTTTAGATTGAGTGTGAAAATGAACAGGAGAAAGTGAGCAACTTCTGCCTCTATATCACTATGTTTCGGTAAACGTTTACCGAAATAAATCCCGATCAGTAAATGTTTACCGAAGTCCCAAAAATTCGGTTTGAAGAACTCGAAATCAACAGACCAGGGACAAAAATGAAAACTTGGGGTGTGAAAAAGAAACGTGGGGGTGGGAAGAGAAATATTCAGTGTTGTTTGGTAAACATTTTAAGGCCATTTGAACTTTCAACGATTTGTAGGTCCAAATACAATTGTATTGTTGTGTGGTAAATGTACTTTTCTGGTCACTAATTAGGTGATGCCACCAGTCATATATACATGTTTGATTATTCAGCTTGCGTTTCAAACTTTTCTTGGTTCATAACCAATTAACTAGAACCATGAAGTTTCCTTATCTTTCAACTATATAAATATATAAGGCTAATAATGCATGTCACGCACCCCATAAACATTCATAATAATAAATCATGGAGGATCTTAAGGTTTTTGGTCTATGGTCAAGTCCATTTTCTCAAAGGGTTGTGTGGACACTAAAATTAAAGGGTGTGAGTTATGAGTATTATGGTGAAGATCTTGCAAATAAGAGTAACTTATTATTGCAATACAATCCAATCTACAAGAAAGTTCCTGTTCTTGTACACAATGGAAAACCAATATCAGAGTCAATGGTGATTGTTCAATATATTGATGAAACTTGGCCTCAGATTGCTCTATTACCCCAAGATGCTTATGAGAGGGCCAACGCTCGTTTCTGGTCAAAATTCATCGAGGAAAAGGTAACAAAATTTTAATTTTAGTCCTTATAAATTTTGTTGTCGACTTTTAGTCTCCAAAGTATTTACCATCAATGCTTTGGTCGCCAAATTTCATTTTAGAGTGATTGCATCACGTCGTATAATTTTTAAGACATTGAGTTCGTTTGTTGTTTATCTTAGTACCACATTCACATGATTGATTTGAGAAATTTATGATTTTTTTTTTGACAAAATGAATTTTTATTTCTATTTTTTTTAAATTTCAATATTATTTAATATCATTTCATAATAAATTATTTATTATCAAGAGTGAAATAATCTCACTGTAAGTAAATTAATTCATAACAAAAAAAATTATGAATTGCCTACAATAATGATTTCATAAATATATGCTATAGAAAATAATCTCATAGTAACATTGGAATGATTTTCATTTTCATAGTCAATGCAAATGATGGAGTTTTTTCTATATGATGGAGAACGACAAGAAAGAGCAATAAAAGAAACTTTGGACATTTTGAGAGTGATAGAAAATGAAAGTGGGCTTAGTGAAAAAATGTTCATTGGTGGCAACACAATTGGATTGGCAGACATAGCATTGGGTTGGGTTGCACATACTTTGCCAGTCATGGAAGAAATTGTTGGAGTCAAGTTTATCACAATTGATGCATTTCCTCATCTTCACTCTTGGGTGAAGAATTTCTTGGAAATTCCTGCTATAAAGAATAATCTCCCACCCCATGAACAACTTGTTGAGTATTTTAGGGAAAGGAGGAAGGTGTTTCTTGCAATGGCTTCTCATCACCATCATCATCACCCTTAGAATTTTGTGTTCTTGTTGATGTATAACAATTACGTGTTGTTATCTTCAATCGAACTCTGAATTAATGTATTTTTATTATGTTTTTTTAATAAATTAACTGAATTATATTAAAAAGATTATACACAAGGAAACAAAAGTACATCGCAAGAAAACATTTAAAACCTTAAACCACAAATTACCTATTGTTAATTCTTAAACAAGCTAAATGATTAGTTAACTACATATGTTATAGATAATTAAATCCCTTCTTCGGCGGCTTCAATCACCATCAAGATAGGAGTTCCACTTTGTCTACCGGAGTCTCCAAAGAAGTGTTTTGTTGATTAAACACCTTGATGTTTCTTTCTTTCTTTCCAAATGTGCCAACCACTAGCTAACTAAATTACATGTAAAGTCATACCCATTTCTTTCCTGAACATAAAAATATTACAGATTGAGTCGCATGTTCCGTAATAACAATAAAAAATGACCATTAAGAAGCCTATAATTAAAGGAGGAGAATTTTAGAATTTGGGACTTATTATTTTCTTTTGATTTTTTAAACAATGTTTGAAATATCACAAAAATAAAATGACATGTTAATAATATATTTGCATAAGGCGTAAACACTAGTACAAAAATACCTTTGTAGAAAACTTTTTAAGTCAGTTAATATTTCCACCTGACTTAACAAGAGGCGCGGTGGCAGTTCCGTAATTAAGTTAAACTTTGTTAAGGCGGTTACAATGTTAACCGACCTAATAGGGATTAAAAAAATAATATTTAATTCAAAAACCTTTTTGTTAAGTCAGATGTAGATTAGCTGACCTAAGAAACCCCTTTTGTTAAGTCATGTGACTCTCAACTGACTTTAGAAACTTTTTTTTAAGTTAGATGTCATTTATCTGACCTAAGAAGTATTATTTAATTTTACCAATTAAATTGTAAAATGTGGCATACATGAATCAAACCCATGTCCCTTAACTAATATAAAAAAATCATAATCTTTTTGTGTTTTTAAAAGAAAAATCATAATGTTTAAAAATATTTTTTTTAAAAGAATATTTTAAAAAGATAAAAAACAAATAATTAACAAAAAAAAGAACTCTATATCACGCATCCAATTTCTGTATCTTTATATTTCACCTGTGTTACTCCGTATCGTCTTCAAACTTCTTCTTCACCATCCAATTTCTTCTTCTTCTTCTTCGCTGCAAACAATCAATTGAATTCAACCCGCTTATTCAAAATCGAAACCCTTCAATCGAATTCAATCCCTAACTTTCTGCAAGTCATAATATTCTGTTTGATTGCAATACCAGTCGCTATTCATTCATAGGTATGTAATCTCCAAACCCTAACTTTTTATTTTCTTTGTTGCGAGATTTCAATTTTTGTGTTTGTTGTTAGTGTTGCTAGTTTTGATTTTTTATTTAGCAGAATATCTCAATTTTTGTAAATAGTTATATTTTAGTTTTGATTTTTTATTTAGCAGAATATCTCAATTTTTGTGTATGTAACTAAGTTTTGATTTCAATTTTTTATGTGTTTAGCTAGAACAGTTATTAATTTTGCTTAAACCTGACCATATTTGAATCCTGCTAAAATCTAACTATTTACTAATATATATTGAAATTAACAATGCGGTTGGTGAACTGCTGCATCAATATTACCAGTACTGTCTTCAAAAAGAGCTGATCTAAAAGCTTCTGTTTGTAATGCAAAAGTATATTATTTGCTACTGATACTTTAGTAAAGGGATACTCGTTGTTGTTGTAAGTGGGGGCTTTCTAATGCTTATTTGTTCTGATTATTAACTTTGTTTATCCCCATCAAGTACTTCTTGTACTTGGTTAACTTCCAATTATTAGCAGATAGTATGAGAGGAATATTAGTGTAGAAAGTGGACAAGATCTCTGATCGGAAATATATACTGTGATTTAATGAAGTAACTATAGATTGATAATAATCTCATAGTTGATACAACAGATACTGATTTGTCACATTCATATGAGTCGTTCGATATTGCACGAGCTGGATCCCTTTGCCTTCCTTGCTCATATATACAGAAACAACGAATGCTATTCTAAAATAATTTGGTAGAGTAGTATCAAATATTATGTGACTAGATTTGATATCACACATCCAGATGAAATTGGTCCTGAGATGTTAACCTTAATTTTTGTATCATTTATATTAATCCAATTTAATAAGTATAGGTGTTTAGGTGTTGCAATTAAACAGGTTATAAGGGTGTTTGCACCTTTATTGGAGGTACTACTAGTATATAACAACAATAACATGTGTATGTACACGTAAGAGCATAGTTAGAGTGAATACAATGAAGAAATAATAACTATGTGCGCTAATTATGAGGTCACAAATTTTCTTTTTATAACTAGAATTCAGAGTCAATCCATCAGTTTATTGGCTCCGACAGAGATGGATGCAGGTGGCTGCGGAAGATACGGACTAGTTGAGCACTAGTGTGGGTAAGATTTTTGCTGTGTTCTTTAACTCTTTTAAGAGAAGATTAACGGTGTTAAGTTCAAAGGGAGAATTTTGTCACTTCAATGCCAAAATAGGGGAGGTTAGTGTCAATCTAAAAATTAAAGGGGGTGTTTATGATGTTTAGACAGACCTCAGGGGAGGTAAGTGTAATTTGCCCGTGATAAAGTGTAAGTGGTTCTTAATTATGTTTATTCATTGGTGTTGGTGTGAGATTTATGCTTCTGTGTGGCTTCTAGGTCTATTTGTATATCTTGCTTTAATTAATTTGTTCTATTTGTAAGCTTTAAACCTTAATCATATTTTGATTTCATTGAGATGCATTAACAATGCTTCCTCTATTCTAATCTTTCTTATTTTGATCATGCTCAATGCAGCTGGAGGTACTTCATTCATTCATTTTCTAGTTTATATATTATTAACATACAATTAATGTTGCAAATTTCATGTCAATTTTGATTTTGTGGAGGAGGGAATTTGAAGTTTCTTGTCATGGAATGAAATGTATGAAAGCTGATCAGATTTGGTTTTGATTTGGTGATGATATATAGGCCAGACCAGGTACTTGGTGTATCGCAAGAGCTGATTGCGAATATTGAATATGCTTGCCCCCAAATGGGTGATTGCAATAGGATTAAGTTAGATATATTTTGTTTCTTCCCGACACAACATTGAATCATGCATCTGTGGTCTTGAATTTATACTATGCATCTACTGGATGAAGTGATTCTAGCTGCAGCTTCAATAACTCTGGCGTCATTAATTTTACTGATACTAGTAAGCATTTCAATTCCTTAGAAATTATAAATATATAAACTCTAGAGACTGATTATAGCATGTATTTAATTTTTTATTAATACATGAATTGATGGAATGAGATTATGAATATGACTCAGTTGGTTTTTCTTCGCTTTGTTTTATGTACATGTTATTAAATTTATCATTATGATTAGTGTGAATGCTCTGCCATGGTGACTTCTTGTGGAAGTATATATGATATCTTAAGAGTACTACTCCCCCATAAATAATATGATATATGTCTTAGTTTATATTTTATTTATTTATAAAACTCGTATATGGGAGCAAGTATAATGTGCTTGTGTTTATATTGTTGTTTGCTTGACTTTGGACTTCTCAAATAAATGATAATGAATGTATTATATGATGTCTGCTCTTCATTTCCTAGGATCAGACTTGTATAATTAAAATTTTAGTTTGCACTATTTTGGTAAATTTATGTGGGGATTTGAAAGGTGGTGACAAGTGGAGGTCAATGACTAACTAAGTGAGTTTAATTATGTATTTGAGCAAGATGAGAGCTTTATTAATTAAGTGGAGGTCAATGTACACAACAAATTGTTAATTTCAGCACAATATATTAGCTACTTTGATCTCTTTTTTCTTTTTTCTTTCAAGTTTATGGTCATGGATTGTTTCTAGTCCATCTTTTGAAAAAAATGTTGCCTGCTATTTCCTCAGAATTTGTCCACCATCGTGAATATACTTTATCTTTTCTTGAATTAGCTTGTTCCGTGAATTAAGAGTCGGTATTATCTAAGTTGGTATTGGTATACACTTTAGTTGTGACTAATTCACTATTGTTTCTACTCCATTCCAGACATTGATCAAACATAAATTAAATTTTGATAGTTGTGCTTGAGGTGCTGAATGATTTGGATTCCTTAGTTAGAGAGTTGGTCTTTCATTGGCAGTTGAAATACTCAAAAACTAGGTTTGTACTCTATTTTAAGCAATTATTTCAAACCACTCTTATTAGTACTTGCTACTGTGCATCTTTCTCCCTCTCTATGTATAAGGCATTTTTGGGACTTAAATGATATAAAAAAATTATTGTTTCTAGTTTTGAAGATTAGAAACATCTTTCTTCCCCATATTTACTTCTTTAGTCTTGGACAGTGGCATAGTTAACATTGGTTAAACTTTATTAAATTGCATCTTTCTTCCCCATATTTACATTAGTGTATTCGACATGGTATCCAACTTTGTGTCATAGATTGCACTTTTCTTTTATGAATGCTGCTATATAAGAAATAAGAAATCAATGGATTTGTATAAGGATTGTGCTTTATCTTCTTTCTAAAATATTGCATATTAGTAATTAAATCAATGTTGGTTCATGGACACAAGTAAGTAATAGAATTATGTTAACAAGTTGCATGTATCACTTAATTAGTAAAATTTTTTATGTTGATATAGTAATTTAATGTTATGTCAACATTTATTTATACAGATATTTGAGGATTCAAAGCCATTTCAAAAAGATGAAGTTAAAATTGTTCAAGAACGCTGTGCAAACATGATATTGGAATATATTGAAGCAAGTACGGACAATGATACGAATTAGGGTGCAATTATGTGTTGGATATTGGCCAGTCTTTAAGGTTTCTAGTTTTGATGGTATTTTGATAAGTACGTAGTTGCTATTTCACATTGGTAGTTACTCTTTGTTTATGCTAGCTTTTTGATAAGACTAGTTATATTTGTTGATTTTTCATTTTAGTGCAACTGAACTTGCCTAGTAATGTTGTGTACGTATTTTGATTACAATAATATTTTAATTTGATATGACAATATTTTTACTTCTACGGTTTTATTTTGAAACATGGTAATGGAATATAATCTGATGTTGATGAATATTTCTTTTGATGAATTGATGTTACAGTGTGTGTGTGTCTATATATATATATATATATTGTGCAGGAAAAAAACGGTGCTATTATAAAAAAAAATCTCCAGGAAAAAAAAACTTCTTAGGTCGGTTACTAATAGCCGACTTAAAAAGCAACATTCTTAAGTCGGTTAGACGTGCCCTAAAACATGGACTTCTTAAGATGCATAAAGTTTAACTGACTTAAAATGTAGTTTGTTAAGTCAGGTCCAACCCGTCCTAACAAGTCAAAACTTGTTATGTCAGGAAAACTTAAGCCACGCATGGAACCGACCTAAAAAGTGGCTAGGAACCGACCTAAAAAGGCTTTTTTGCACTAGTGAAATTATCAAAGATTCAATAAGGTTTTGTGAAAAAAATCTAGATAATATAAACGAAAGTTGATTTAGTTGGTAAGAAGTAAATTACTACATAAGAATGTAAGTTCAACTCTCATTTTCAACTCACTTATATTATTTATTAGAAAAAGAAGAAAAAGATTACATGTAATCAAACTATATGAGAAAAAAATATTATTATTAACCCATGAGTTGATAGAAAAAGAAGAATTTTATGAAAGATAATCCCCAAATATGAGTTATTGGATTTAAATTGATGGAGTAAACTATGTTTTACTTTTTTTTTTTTGGATTACAAAGATTAATCTAAGCCCAAAAAAGAGGAAAATTACATCAAAACTAAACGGGGCAAATAAACACCCCTAAAATCATCAAAAATTTGTCGCACCTCTAAAGGAGGTTCATGATATACCATCATATCAACCTCAAAATTATATCTCAGGTTTGCCAAAATATCCACACATCTATTCGCCTGTCGGTATATATGGGTATGACGAACCTCTCAGTTAAGCTTTAATAAATCCTTAATCTTCTTCGTGATATTCTAACTCATGTGCACCCCACACTAGTGCCGTGTACTATTTTAACAAGGACTTATGAGTCGATTTGCACTTCCAATCTTGTTATCTCCAAATTACTAGCCATGTAGAGACCTTCGTACAGACCCCATATCTTCGCCATATATGCTGTACTTTGCTTATGTGATAGTAACAATTTTTACTTATGTTTAAAGCTTTGGAAAAAATAAACAAATCCATGCATCTCTTAGAGTCTTAGAGTGTGTTTGGATGGAAGAATGTTCTGAAGTAAAGTAATGTTTTGAGAGAATTCAAACTCTTTTATCAAAATTCCCTTGTTTGGATGATTAATTTGAATTTTTTTCAAAATGATGGAAATTTAAGAAGAATTTTGTCAAAGTTAAATGTATGAAATTTCAAATGACACCAAAAAACTAAGAATTTGAAATTTATTTCTCTCATATTTTTAAATCGACCCCTATAATATTTTTAAAATTGCAAATAGACCCTATTTTTTTTTTAAAATTGCATGTTGGTCCCTAAAAATTTGTAAATTGGTATTCTTTTTCAAATTTTAAATTTGACCCAAAACTTTACAATTTATAAAAATGGCCCAATATGTTTGTAACACCCAAACTTATTATATAACTATTTCTAGTTTTATAAAATCTTTTTCACAATGCGCAACGGAAAATAAAGTTTGAATTATAAAAACAAAGGTTTGAGTATTACATGCTTCATAAAAAACACTACTAATAACTTAATTAGTAAGATAACACTTATACAAAATCCTTTTGAAAATGATACAACCTTGATAAATTAAAATAAGAAATACAAGACTCTATGTATACATAAGAATGTAAACCCTTTCCCGTGTCCTAATCAGAGCTGAGCATCACCGACAACTTGGTCATAACCAAAACGTGAGAATCTGGACCCCCAAAGGTCCAGCAAGTACACAAAACAAAGAGTTAGTAAGGAATCCCAAAATAAATGTAAGTATATCGAATACTATACACTTAATAACAATATAATAAATTCTACTAACATTCGCACCATAAAGATGAAAGATTATACAATTAAGATACATCTATAGCTCATAAATCAAGTATCATGTAAATCATATAATCCAAGTATCATCAAGTCATTCACCATTGATATACAAATAGCAATCACATATCATCAACATCAAATTACTCACAATTGATACACAAATAACAATTAATGCACATAATAGTATCAATTACCAAGTATCAATTAGAAATGCACAAGTTCCTAATGCAACTAATGTCATCGTCAATGTTATGTCACCCTAGACACAACTAAATGCATGTGGTATCATCGTCTTTATTAGAGTATCTCACCTCTAATATCTTTCTTTATCAAATAATATAATTCGATATCCTACTTTATTAGAATAACATAATTCTAATATCCGACTCAATTCATGAATGCATGGATGTTCATGAATCTCTATCAAACATATGATAACAACTAGCATTAAGCTCTTCATCTCAATATGGACAACATAATCCAATATTCATCTTTATTAGATAACATAATCTAATATTCTTATTTATTAGGATAACACAAATCCTAACATTCATAAGCTTCATCATCATAATCATAAATCAACAACATATTCATCCTCATATTATCATCATCACTAATCATCATAAACATGGTCTCATCTCAACATACATATTAATCATCATGCTTAAATCACATAATCAACATCATAACTTAATTCATTAATCTCAACTCAATTAAGTATACAAGTTATTATTATCAATCACTAAATAATAACCTTCACCATAATCAATCATTTACCAAGTCATATATATATATACACATATACTCTTCATTCGAACATACACATTTCCATATTATCATCATCACTAATTATCAACAATTATCTATCATCATCATAAACATAGTCTCATTTAATTAGACATATCAATTTTACTTAACACATTAAGTAACATCAAAATTGGGTAAACATCACTAACTAAACATAATCTCAGAAAATGAACTCCGGAATTGGAATCTACACGAAAAATTATTAAAAATAGGTTCCGGGTGCATAAACCTTCAAAAAGTCAAAAGTCAACAGTCAACGCTGCTGACCATTGACCTGCGCCAGGCGCCAGCAGGGCTGCGCCACTGCGCAGGCCCCTGCGCTAGGCGCGGGTCGGTGAAACAAAAGTCGTTTTTATGCGTTTTTGAAGCAAAAATCACTTTTCTGATACAAAATCACTTATTTGAACCCAATAATACTTATAAAACAGTCACCAAACATGTTTATGGATAAAATCACTTATTTCAACTTGAAAATCACTTATCACAACTTAAATTTTGAGAATTTATACTCATTAATCATAAAACTCATTTTTCATAACAACTCAATCAATTTATAAAGATATAATTTTTCTCATGCCAATCTATCTATTACACATGAATAAACATCTATATTCATTCAATCAACATCAAATCACATTGATAAACACATTCCCAATTACTTCCCCCTAAAACCCAAAAAGAAAAGAGTGAGAGAGGATTGGGATGGAGAGAGATAGACTTTCTCCCCCTCTCTTGATCACCATAGGATACCCATACTACTCTAATACCTTATATTGATGAAATCTTTAATCCTTCTCTTCAATCTTTTAATCTAATCATGGCTTTCATCTAATTGTTCATCATCTTCTTCTCTAATCCAATTCTCTTCTTTCTTTTCTTTCTTTTCTCTCTTCTATTCTCTACCTCTCTTTCTCTCATTTCATGACAAATGAATTCCCACCCTACTCCTCATAAAACTATTCCCTTATATACTCCTAAACTTAGGTTAGATGGAATTCCTCAAATACCCTTAATTTTACTGCAAATCCCACTCACCATCTTATCATTACTCTTACTACTAATATTTGTACTATTTACACAATTCCCATTAATTCTTCTACAAGACATCAACCCCCTTCTATGATATTACCAAATTGCCATTAATTTCTCTAGCCACTCTCCAATTACCAAAATACCCTTAATGGATCATACTTCCACTCATAAAAGCTCAATTCTTACAACATCTCATAACCAATATCTCATTAACTCTCATAATTAATTAATTGACTCCTTCTAACTTAATTAAGGGCTCTTAACTAGATTAATAATTCTAATAGATTACTAAAATCCCTTCACTTATCCAAAACATAATTATTCATAAAATCACAAAATCACATATATTCAATCAAATAAACAATAAATAAATAATCATACAAAATCCTATTTATTAAAATACGACTGTTACAATGTTTACACTGAAATTTTTCTATTAATTATTCTATCCAAACACACATTTAAAAATGATGATAGTTTAAATACAATTACTTGTATTGATTTTATTTTATTTTTTGACAAAATTGATTAAAATCTTAAATCCTTTAAAATTTCTAATTACTCCAACTAAACACACTTTTAGGATATCTCTATTAGATTATGAAGTTTCTATGATTGAAGTACATTCTAACTTCTACGAATATTATTTATAATGGAAACAATCTTCAAGTAGTACTTGTAAATTAGCACAATTAACTTTGCTAATTTGTAAATTTGGTTTAGTGGTGAGAAGTTTGGATGGTATGCATAATGTTTTAAATTTGATCTTCATTAGCAACAATGTAAACAACAAAAATTGATACCAAAATAGTCTCATATCGTTTGGTAATCGAGGCAAATGATAATTTATATACAATATCCACATTTTTCAAACCATCGAGGCGTCTTTTTTACAAAGGACAAAACCGTGATGGATTAACACAAATGCGGACAATCTCTCGAAAATGTGAACTTGAGATCGAATTGCAACAATACTATAACATAGAAAAATAAAACTTATAAGTATTTTTAAAATATTAATATTAATATAATATTTTTATGCATGATAACTGTCAAAATACATAGTAACAGACTTTTTTGAAGCAAATAGGGAACAACTTTTTTTTTAAACAAAAAGTATTTTTTGCTTAAAACTATGAAAACTAATTTCCCGTTATATTAAAATCTATTTAAAGAATTGAACTCTCTCGATAATTTTTTTTTTCATACAAACTAGACATAGTAACCTATGAAACACGGACACAGACACGCGGATACGGACATGACATAGACAGTGATATGTTGACACCGATAATAATTTGAAAAATTGACACAATATGTAATTATAAGTGTCGGTGTTGTGTCGGTGTCTGACACAGACATATGTCCGACACCAGAACGCGCCTAATCCGAAGAGTGTCCGTGATTTATAGATAATAACTAAAGAACATTAATTTAAAGATAGTATCATTAGTCCTTAAAAAAAAGAAGAGATAGTATCATTAAATTAAATATAGTAAAAAAATATTGTAAGTTATACTTATATTTCATTGTAAAAGATAATGAGTTATTTTTTCTTAAAAATCATTAGAGTGAATACAAAAGAGAGACATGCTTGGCATGTCTTGATGGAAATAAGAAAAAAAATTATATTTGCATATAATGGCATATTGTGTTTCACGATCAAGATTATAGATTTGAATATGGCAAACAAATGTTATTATATGATGGCGCATGTTCATGCATTTGGCCACATATTTGTGTACCCTGAGGTGTGAATTTGAAATAGATTAAAATTTCCTCGATGACAAGATAAAAAGAGGCATGGTTGAGTTAATTTATTTACACAAAAGGCATGGTTAAGTTAATTTAGTGATGTTGTCAAGTTTGTTTGTAGTCAAACCAAAGTAGTAGCCCAAATTCTTTAGCTGCAAGTTTTGTTTTATTTTATATAAAGTAGCTACTTGTTAGTTATGTTAGCCATAATAATTTTACAAAAATGTTTCATGTCATGCCCAATCAATTTTCTCTACATTTGTGTTGCGATATCTCATTATTCACAAGTTGATGATTAATTTAGCTGATGCTCAAAATTAGGAAATTGCGCTTAATCATATATTTAAATTAATTCTAATTTTGAATGTAAATTCTTTTGGTATACAAAGAGGGCAAAATTCAAGAAAAAAGAAAAATTAAGCAACTAAATGAACATTCCGAGATATGTAAGCACCAGAGATATCGTTAAAAGGAAAACTTTAAAGCATTACAGGAGAAGTTTCAATAACATGTAAATTAATAGAGTCTAAAAATAGGCTAAAGGTGACTAGCCAATCTCTCGATCTGTTTTCTTCACGCTAAATGTGGTTGATTTGGACTTGCCAATTCATGCTCTCGCAGATGCGCCTAATCAAAGAAGGAACATTTCTTTTAATGTTACAGTTTCCTGATACCATTTCAACTAAAACTTGAGTCACTCTCCACTTGAGTCACTCTCCACTTAAAAGAGGGCAAAACTCAAGAAAAAAGAAAAATTAAGCAACTAAATGAACATTCCGAGACATGTAATTGTTGGAATATTTTATTATATTCCAATAATATTAGGTGGGCAAATATCTTTATTAATTATATTAGCTATTTATCAATTCGGAGCCTTAATTGATTAGTGGTCAAATTAAGTAAAAAGGCTAATTAGATTTCTATTTAAGTAATTATTTAATTAAGTGATATGGACTCAATATGAGTGGATGTCAGGATGGCCCATTTGGGAATAATGGGAACCCTAATGGGTCATCACACTATATATAGGCTATGGTCCCCAATATACCGGACACACAGCAAATAATCTCTTCTCCCCATCTGAAGAGAATTCAGGGCATAAGGAGTCCCGGTTGAGGAAGAACCACAAGCCAACAGATGTTCGTCATCTGTCTCTCATGTTTCAGGATTTCTATCGGAGAGACTGCGGTTAGTTCATATTCTTCTATCGAGTTATTCCTAAAATCCTATGATCTTAATAAATCAACATGACGTAGATCCAAGTTATATATACATGCTCATATAGTTTTGGCTTCCGCACTAAAGAATGATTAAAGGTTTAATCTTTATCGAGAGCATGTCTTTTAATGATTAATATTAAATTAATTCCAACAATTGGTATCAGAGCGGGTCTTCATGTTTGATATATTGAGATTTCTAGAATAACATCATGTGTGCATTTTGTGTTTTATCTGTTTTATATGAACCCTATTTTGAATTTACTGGGGTTTGGTTTATGAACTTGCATCGGCCTAAAATTCCATATCCAGCTTTTGAATGGAAAACTAAGTTTTATGTGTTTCTAATATCACTTTCCAGCAACCACATCTTGATTTAAAGTATAGTGAGATTTTGGTTGAATTTTTTGAGATGTTTGCTTATGGATTTTTCATTATTCGGTTCTTTTTTCAAAATCCATTATTTTAAGTTTCTGAATGCCATGGAAATATAGATATATGATTTCATAAATGGTTTAGAGTGAATTCTATTATGATCACAATTTTAGGCATCGGTTTCAGTTTCTTATGGTTAGATTGGCTCAAATAAAGTGACAATTTAAATTAATTATCACCTTTGGTGTTTGTTTTCCTCATAATTTTGGTTTTGGTTCAATATGCCATTTGGTTTTCTGGCAAATTTTGAGCAAACATGAATCGATAGATTTATTTAGTTCCAAAATTTAAGGGATTATAGTTATTTGGTATTTATTGTGATCCAATCAATCCAGTTTAAAAATAAGAATTTAGATTTGATTTTGGTGATTCAGTTTTCAAATCAAATTTTCGGTTTGACTTATGTATAAAGTTGTTGTAAAAACAGTTTATTGCCTAATAAGTTTTTATTTTGGTTTTATTTGATTTGAAATTAAAATTTGATTCACATTATTTTCGTACTTAAAGTTTATTTTGAGAAATAAGGTATATAAAGATATAATATATATATTTGGTTAGCATATATATGTATATCAATTAATAATGATTCTCAAAATATTTTGATTCAATCTGGTATGTACAAAGTTGAAGTTTTGATTCTTTAAACTTCGGGAGAATGTATATTCTATAATTATTTGTTTAATTTTAGATATATAAAGTTTTTGATTCCCTTTGATTTTGGAAAATACAGTTAAAGAACTATATTGTTTGTTTAAAGAATCATCGGGTATATGTGAATCAATTGTGGCATGAATATTATTTGGTATATATAAAGATTTAATTTTTATTTGAAATTAAATATTTGTTTTATAGTATGATTTTGGTGTTTGAATTTATTGTTATTAAGTTTCTACAATAATTTCTTTTGTCATACTCTTCGGTTATATTTCATGCCAATTTTAGTTTGGTGGTGAGAAATTCTTCTCACATTAAGGGATGTCATTTAATCTTATGATTAAGAAGGGACATCATAAAGGAATACAAGCTACATTTTGTGAGTAGTACCTTGTAAATTTAAGACTTTTCCCATTTGATTTAATAAATTGTCAGGTGATTATGATTGAGTTGGTTGAAACAACAAGTTGCCAAAGTAACATCTGTTGTCTAGATTTAATTCAATTGAAATCATAAAAGGGGTGTATAAAATTGTTCATGCAAGCTATTTGGGTCTGCCAAAAGGTAGACAAAGTTTGGCCGAATAATTATATACACATACATTCAATTTATTAAATTGTCTAGTAATGACGATTGAGTTGATTGAAACATGTTGCAAAAGTAACCACTGTTGCATAGATTTGATTCAATTGAACTTACAAAAGGTGTAGTGTGAAATTGTCCATGTGAGTTGTCGTCGGCCCCAAGGAAGGCACAACTTGACCGGGTAATTACATACTTGTGATGGTAGATGTGTGGTGATTATAAAGTTATTTACCATGTGAATAGTAGGATGCGCAAACGTGACTATTATTTGACATGTTATCACCAATGTTTGATCATTGCATTGAGAGTACCGCTTGCAGTTAATTCTTACAATCCAGAGATTGGGGATTGATGGTGCGCTTGGTATCTTGTTTAAGTCTTTTAATTTACAAATAAAGGTTTACATGACTCTATAATAACTTATTGACATGTACAATAAAGTCGTATTATTGTGAATCCATGCAAGTATTTAGTGGATTACACACCTATAATGGTAAACATGTGACAATATGAGGACTATTGTTTATCAATATTAATTGTCAGTGTTTGATCATTGTGACAAAATACCACTAGCAATTGATGTTAATTTTAAGGGTTTGACATTGATGATGCGCTAGGTATTTTGGTTGGTATATTTTTGTTCTCTATAAACTAATATAGTTTATGTATTTACAAAATCGTGTTAGAAAAATTATAATTCTAACTCTCATGAATATAAGAAGAACATTAAGTTCTTGGATCTAGACCTTTGATAAGGATGGAGGAACTCAATACACTCGCAATTCAGTAAATTTAAAGTGAGAATCAAATTTATAAAGTGAGTATACTCCTAATCACAAAGGTCGTGTGATCATAAAATTTTAAGTTCCAGGGACATTAGAGGTGTTATTTAAGATGACATAATTTTTGTCATGTTTTTCTTTGCTAAAATTAAAGTGTTTCTAAAGCAATAAGGCGAAAGACAAGCTCTCGTTGGAGAGATGACTTTTCATTGAGATTGTTGAGCAAAGAAAATATCAGGAGCACTATGTCACTATTTAATCTTGCTAAAGAGTTATGATTTCGACAATCAGGTGACTTGGTCGAAAATATAGTGTTTAGTGTTCTCTTTGCACAATTAATTCTATGACTGTCAAAGTTGGAAATAATTCTTTAATAGAACTATTTCATAAAGTGTGCAATGAAGAAAATGTAGAAGCAAGAGAAAATAAAGTAGTGCTCATTAGGTAAATACCTCAAAGGATAAGGGCAAATAAAGAATGATGAGAAAATATGATCTAAACTGACAAATTTCCATTATGTTGAAAGACACATCAATCTAGAGGGGAAATAAGTTGGTGAATATTGATGATTTTTCAACTATTTGTTAGATTGTTGTTTCTAATAATATTTGTATTTAAAAGACAATTTGGTGAATCAATTTGTGAATTTAGTTTTTGTTTTGATGTTATAAATTCTTTATTGTTATTTTAAAATGAGGGATTCAATTTGTCTTTTAAATGCAAATACAAGCATAGTCAATTCAGTTATGACTTATGACAATCTTGAATTGTTGAAAATTTTGAGAAATATAAACTTTGGTCCCAAGTTAATGAACATTTTGAGACATGAACTATAGTTAAAATTTGAAGATATTGAGTTTGGGGGAGAGATATGGTAAAAGAACAAAATTGATTGAGGAAGAATTGGTTATAAACTAATTCATATAGTTACTATTTATATAGTAAATTTAGATCCTCATAAGGACATTAGTGTTCTTCCTCTCAATTAAGTTAAGAAATTAATTCATGAAGATCAAACTCAATACCTTCAAGAAACTAAAACATCAAGTGTCATAAAGTATTGACTGGAAAGAGAAATTACATTTGATTTAAAAACTCTATTAGGACAGTCAAGACACTTGTTATTTCTTAAGGTGCGGTCATAGAAAACTTTATGTCAAAAGACACAAAGTAGATGGTTTGCAAACAGATGAAATCCATTTATGAGTTAAGAAAACGGTTTCATTAATGATACCACAAAAGTCTCATCAGGTAATTGTCTCATTTGGTTTTGAGATGTATTATGGAGAGTTGTGGGTTATACAGGTTCAGTGGGAGTATGTTTAAGTCTTAGTTTAATGTGTCAATTTTACTTTATTAAGTCAACAATGATATATGGTCGGTGTGCAAAATCAAGAAATCACTAACAAAAGTTTAGTGACGAAAGTTCTTGCGCACATCTCTTTTGTATTAAGAAATTTGATACTTAAGGATTATTTTCTATGTATCATTCGGTTATCACAAAAGAGTTATATCAATAAAGTTTATAGTAAATTCGACATGAAAGTCAATAAACTAAGGGATTGTTTTAATCATAAAGGGGACTGTTTAAAAGTCTCAATAATTGCCCAAAAGAAAATCTGAAAATTTAGAAAATAAAGTGTTTTCATATATGCTTCGACTTTGGGAAACTTATGTACGATCTTAATTATATGCATTTGGAAATATTGTATGTAATAAGATCATTTGGCAGATACTTTAGGGATTCAAAATTTGAATCATTGAAGTTAAGCAACCATAAAGATTGTTATAGAGAACAAAATAATTTGTGTTCAGATATCGGAGATCTAATATTTTGGAGATCATTAGTATGTTTGACTCCGATTCTTTGGATGTTTACACACAATGGACATCCTAACTCAAGAAATGATTGTAAGTATTTATGTCAATTGGTTGCATACAGTAAAAGTTTTTTTGAAAGACAACTCAAGTTATATTGTGACATAAATCAGTCAGATAATGTTTCAACAACTGTCTTATAAAGTTAATTAATTTATAAGTTGTTGAAGAATATAACATATAGAGATAAATTTTATGCTAGCTAATTCACTAATCGAAGACTTGACACTTGAGGTCTTTCATTTGGTTGTTGTCACTAAGGATGTCTTGGATTAGTGGGAGTCTCTATTCAGTTATGTTATAACTTTGGTATTGATACAAATACATATTTGGTTAAGGTTTTCTGCAGAATTAAAGTTTGAGGTTATTATGATAACTCATTTTGTATCATTTGTGCAAATAATGAATTTGCAAACTTCGGTTTGATCTCACTAAGGATTTCAGTTGGACCAGTTGGAAATAGGCATGATATAGAGATCACATTGCATGCATTTTCCATGCCACTCATCCATATCGATCTATGTCATCGAGTGCATTGATGTGGTGATCGTCAAAGGTTCCGTCACGTTATACGTTAGTGACGACAGCCGCGTGGTCCCATTATTGATATATGAGACGGACCAGATTGTAAAGTTGAAATATAAAGATAAATAGCATTCAGATGCGCATCTAAAGAATAATGATATAATTATTACGATATATTGCTCAAGTGGGAGATTGTTGGAATATTTTATTATATTCCAATAATATTAGGTGGGCAAATATCTTTATTAATTATATTAGCTATTTATCAATTCGGAGCCTTAATTGATTAGTGGTCAAATTAAGTAAAAAAGCTAATTAGATTTCTATTTAAGTAATTATTTAATTAAGTGATATGGACTCAATATGAGTGGATGTCAGGATGGCCCATTTGGGAATAATGGGAACCCTAATGGGTCATCACACTATATATAGGCTATGGTCCCCAATATACCGGACACACAACAAATAATCTCTTCTCCCCATCTGAAGAGAATTCAGGGCATAAGGAGTCCCAGTTGAGGAAGAACCACAAGCCAACAGATGTTCGTCATCTGTCTCTCATGTTTCAGGATTTCTATTGGAGAGACTGCGGTTAGTTCATATTCTTCTATCGAGGTATTCCTAAAATCCTATGATCTTAATAAATCAACATGACGTAGATCCAAGTTATATATACATGCTCATATAGTTTTGGCTTCCGCACTAAAGAATGATTAAAGGTTTAATCTTTATCGAGAGCATGTCTTTTAATGATTAATATTAAATTAATTCCAACAGTAAGCACCAGAGATATCGTTAAAAGGGAAACTTTGAAGCATTACAGGAGAAGTCTCAATAACATGTAAATTAATAGAGTCTAAAGATAGGCTAAAGGTGACTAGCCAATCTCTCGATCTGTTTCCTTCACGCTAAGCGTGGTTGATCTGGACTTGCCAATTCATGCTCTCGTAGATGCGCCTAATCAAAGTAAAAACATTTATTTTAATGTTACAGTTTCCTGATACCATTTCAACTAAAACTTGAGTCACTCTCCATTTGAAGGTGTGTGATCCACTCTCTCCAAGTCGTATCCATACATATATACATGCCTCACTTCTGCATGGAGCGCGTCACATGAACCAATCGTATGGGCATAATTGTTCAAACATGTCCCACCGCAATCACAGAGGTTAATTGAGCAATTTTATGCGCCCTCTCACAGTTGAGTTTTACCTAACTCTGTTGGAGTCGTTTCCAACCAATGAAAATAGTGTAGTGTCAGTTTATTGAGGTCATCCAATTACGTGCATTTGTTCGTACTTATCAATCTTCCAAACCATCTTGAGAATCATCTGAGTTGGATTAATAGGGCGATACAAATCCTCATCGAAATACTTTTGTTCCTCCACATCCACAAGCGCCTAACAAGTATCCATACAAATAGTTTGCCACCCACTCTCATGTGCTCTCGTCGTCTTGTTAAAAATAGTGATTGTAAATTAACTATATTTTTAAGCGTGTCTAATCATGTGGTAGAAAAATAATGAGGGTAAGAACATATTTCTCATAATTTTGTTTCAGTCCCTACTTGTATTTCACAAGTTATTGAAATGAATTGATTTTACTTTACTACAAGAGTGTGCTCTTTTCCACAATCTATGTTTTTTTATCCCAAAAAAAATTTGTTCTTTAATTTCTTTAACTTTGTTTTAATTCCTTTTACACTTTCCTGCAATTCTGTTATGTCCTACTAAAAACTAAAAAGTACAGCTCTTATTTCAAAAATTTACTAAAATGTTAAATTATGATCTGTGTTCTTAGAAGATCAATGAGAAAAATATGGTGAACAAGGAGTAGGAAAACTTCAACTACTGCTTATTTCTTTAATTTTTTATTTTTATTTTTTAAATTCCATACCAATACAGACAAAATACATAATAATTAAATAAATCATGATGGTATATTATATTATTGCATTAAGTTAATCTTTGACATAATAATAATAATAATGTCTCATCTAGTGATGATGAATGACCAAGCTAAATAATCAACTAAGGAAACTGCATTACCATGATCCTCAATTTAAGCAGAGGTAATGTGGAAGTGATTAATTTCTAATAAACATGTTCTTTGATCATCATGCTGAGGTACAAAACAAGACAAAGAAGAATAAAGAATATGATGCTGGTTGTAGAAAAAGTTGACAGCTAACTAAAGCAACATCTTATACATGACCTCCTGTCTTGTTTATTTTACATAACAATATAGTTAATGGTATGCATCACATTCTTTCTTGGTCAGAACCATGTGCATGAGTTATAAAGTAATTGATGAAATAGCTACAATATTTAAAGCTACCTTATTATAAATAGTATACTATAAAGTGCAATAATAAAGTTACATGTAGAGTGAAAGATGCCTAGAATCTGTCTTGTCTAATAAGTAATTGGACTCGGTTGGACTCGGGCGGTTAATGAGCTCTCCTTCAGGAGAACTCAAGTTCGATTCCTGGTGGAATCAATTCTTGGTCAAACTTTATTTATCTTATGGTCGAAGTTTGAATTATTAGGACATCTCCTAAAAATCAGAGGGTTAATACAAAATTACGAATCTTTGACATATAAACAATTTTTTTTTAAATGGTGTTTACTTATTTAAATTTGTCAAGCCATGTGTCATGAAACAAATGGAATGACTTAAAATTAGTGCAATGAATTCCACTTAAGAGGGCAATTCTAATCATTATAGCCTGAAATATGGAGGTGGATACTGCCATGAGATTCTGGTATACTTTCTTTTCTGCATCAACAATAGGAGAAGTTTTTAGTGTCTTTAAGCTATCCTCAAGAGACATTGAAATGTGATCCATAAAGCAAACATACCTTTGTTTTTTTATCATGCAATTTGGCCATTTGTTTAATACTAAAAGGTAGCAATGACTTCATCAAATTAGTACATATTCTTGTATATTAAAATTAAATCCTTGGTAAATATGTATAATATTTGTGTACATGATAATATAGATAATAAAATTGTCACCTGCACCGCTAAGTTTTCAAATATTAATGCATTTTAGGATGTTAAATATAAAACTTGCCACCTCATTTGGTGATTAAATAGACATTTCAATAAGTAGATAAGAGGGTTATCTATTAAAAAATTAAGGCTCTATCCCATGCTTAGTGTCTATGTCTATGAAATGTATTAGTGACAAAAAACAAAGCATGGTATTGGTTAATTAATTGCATTACTATCCATATTAAATTACATTAGCTTGATGAAGAAAAGAATATAGCATGTGGTGTTCAATATAATCACATGATTATTAATGACAAAAAGGAACAATACCCCAAATAATTACAAAGCATGAAAATAAAGGTCTTAGATTAAGGAAGTGCCCTTAACGAACGAAGATTAGCTTCTATTTGAAATAACTTATTTGAATTTCACGTGAGACTGTTTTTGAGAATTTATGAAAATAACTTATATATAGCTGATACGGAAACATCGACTTCATTTTACATTTAGTTGTATAAATGAGAACTAATACATAAACACTTATACGATAAACATTTATGTTATAATGGCTTAATTAAGTTGTTTATCAAAACAATGCCTAATTATCTATATTATTGTTTAGTAGTATCTTGTAAGACAGCTGACCAAAAAAAAAGCATGAGTTGTCAGATTCCAATTGGCTGTTAAGAAAAAGTGTGAATTACAATGCAAGCATAACTATTTTAGTAGAAAATAGAATTCTTATAAGAAATAAACCTGATTAAAGCCATAAAAAATTCCAAATAAAACACAAAGTAGGTTCCTATCCTATTATAATAAGCCTTAACAGATACCTGTCAAATGTCAACATGAGGTGTGTCTTAGCCTTAAGCAAATATATTTGGTGTAGTGACATTTGAATCATTTCTATCTGTCAGTGTTTTATTATCTCATATTCACTGTCTCTAAGGATCTATATGGAAGATACATTGCCTAAGATGGAAATCTTTACACAAAAGGAATTACCAACTTGTTTGCAAGAAATAGTAACAACAGAATCCAAGTATTTGGAAGATACAATTATAAGAAGAGACTCTTACTCTCTCACTTCTCCTTCATCAACACAAAATCTTTTCTGGTGTACTTCAAATTCTACTTCAATGAAACAAGAGGTAGTACCTTTAACCACTTTAGTTAATCAAATGCCTGCAAATTATTTCAATGATAATCATGATGACATGAAGAATATGAATGCTATAAACCAATCCGTTTCGGGATTCAATTCTATTTCCTCTCCTAATGTCATAGCCTCAGATATAAAACATAGTTTTGTTCCTCTAAATCTTTTGGAAACTCTCCCGGCATTAACGGTAACTTCAGTGTCTGATGAACCAACAGGATCTTTAGCTTCTTCATCTACTACACCGAAATATCCGAATTTGACTTTGTTTTTGCAGGAACCATCCATGCTATACTCATCAACATCTCATATCAAAAGTAGTGAAATCATCTCAACAACTTCATATCCCACATATCCTATGTCACAATTTGGCCTAACTCAGCATCAACAAAACAATGGTTATGGATTTCATGATTCAAACAAAATGAATAAAAATATGATGGCAAACTTGCAATCCAAGTCTTTCAATGAGAATTGGTTGAGTACCACAAAGACTCAACCTATGAAGTATGGTGCAAGAGGGAAGCTTTTCAAAGGGGTGAGACAGAGACATTGGGGGAAATGGGTTGCTGAAATTAGGCTACCAAGAAACAGGACTAGAGTTTGGTTAGGAACATTCGACACAGCTGAAGATGCTGCAATTGCCTATGATACAGCAGCATATATACTAAGAGGTGAATGTGCTCAGTTAAATTTTCCAGATCTTAAGCATGTGATTCAAGCTAATTCATTGAACGGAACAACTGCTTCGCTTGTTGAGGCAAAACTTCAAGCAATATCACAACAAGGTGTTTCTTCTTCTCATAGAAAACAAAGGTCAAATAATAAGCACATTGATGAGGTTAAAAGTGGCAAGGATGAAGCTATGAAGGAACTGAAGGTTGGAGGTGGCACAAGTGACAGAAGCAAAAGTATGCAGAATGAGATATGTGATGTGGAAACTGTTCAGTTAAGTAGAATGCCATCTTTAGATATGGATATCATTTGGAATGAACTTCTAGTTTCTGATTCATGACCAATTTATGACTTTTTTTTACTTTGAAAGCATACATATAACCAATGTAGTGCCGATACTTCATTGATGGCATGTTCACACATGTTTGTGTCGCGCACTGCCACAGATGTAGTTATATTCGTCAACTTTCATTTTCTCATTATTACTAGTGTGTACAAGTCAGTGTTGTGTTCGGTGTCCGCGCACGCGCGGTCGCGTGTGTGTCATTGCTTCATAGCATATAACCTTTTGTTTGGTTTACAATTGTTGTCTTTCAATTGGACCATAACTTTGTTCAGATCAGTTCATTCTAGTTTTGACAGTTCCTAGGCCACATCTCATAGTATACTATACTGTGAATCATTGATCAGATTGAGATAAAGATCATATTGAAATTAGTATCCCTTTTTAACTCCATTATACTCTTGTGATGTGTACAGAATTCTCGTCACAGCATACTCTATAAGTCCATCGGTCCTTGTATATTTTCGTACCTATTTCCGATAAATGAGAACTAACAAGCTAATAACATGTATCTAAGGACAATAACCTCAATCACCCAAGTACTAAGTCAAAACAAGTTGGTCCATCATTTTCTTACATGCAGAGAGCTTCAAAAGAACAAGTCGCTTAGTTCAAACTAACTTTTACAAAAGCAAACCAAGTGCATAGATATTACAAGCAGAATGTATTGAAGTTCAAACTAGTTTTATTTACATTAGATCACCAAAAGTTTTCAAAATACAAGCTATTTTTACATAAAATGTAGAATATTTCTATACAAAGAAGAGCCAATGCACACAATTGAATTAGAAACCGGAACTAACTTGACAAAGTATAGCTTAACAGGAAAATATTAGTAACTCCTAAGCCGCAAGAGTGAAAACTTTACAGAGGCTGCAATGCAACAATTAATTCTTCATTCCTCCAAAAGGCTTTTCTTGTAAATTATCATCTTACACCGTGCATTTCTCTTTCAATACCAATGTCTTCAATCTTCTAGTAGTTAAATTAAAACAAACCAGTCCACCATCTTTACTTTTTGAAGAATACATTGCTCTTCTTCCTTGCTCCGAGAGGATATGCTCAACGCAAGACAAAGGTCCAATATGGGAGAGTGTAACCCATGATTCCTTGACACCAAATTCACCCAAAATTGATATGTGAAAAGACTTGGTCTTTTTATTATTTAATATCATAGCAACACAGCCATTTAAACGACACAACATATGTTTACCCAAATGTGTTTCTCAACCAATTACACATCCATTAAAGTACACCTTACCATTTGCACAATGGTAATGCTTCGGCATATCAAAAATCAGTTTCCTCTAGAACGAGACACGCATCATTTCCATCGTAGAGTGAATGAGATTTGAAAACAAGATGTGAACACAAGAAAATCTGTTGAGAGATTTGATAGAAAGTTTGGAGAGAATAGAAAAGGAAATATCCTCTGTGTTGTGAATTCGAGGATAAAATCACACCAATGAATTTTTGATGTGTGGAGCAAATTAACCAAGTAACCAAATTAAAGTTGATAGAGATGATGAAAGTAAATAATTCAAACAAAAGAGAAGAACACAAGATATTGTTTACCCAGTTCGGTGTTAATGAACCTACTCTGGGGGAGAGAGCAACTCTCCGTTCCACTAGATCAAAGAAGTCACTTTACAAGAGTTCCCAATTGGGTTACAAGAATTAATCCTAATTCTACCCAAAATCCCGAATCTCTTCCCGTGGCCAAGAGACTCAATTTTACCTAGTCTACCCAAGGTGATCCCACAAGATGATCCCAAGAATAGTTTGCCCAAATCCCTAGGATCCTAAGACCCTAGCCTTGTGTGGTGGCAAACCCTAATTCCCTACATCTTGTCACACTATTTTTGCTCTCTTGCTCTCCTATTTTTCTATGAACAAAGCACTCTCTATTTATAGAAAAATATATGCCTATTATTTTAAAACAAATCTTTTAAAATAAAATCAAATCTCCTATTATTTTTAAATATATCTAATATTTAAAAACAAACACAATCTAAGTCAGATATTCTTCAAAACATATTTTTCCACAAAATCACCAAACCAACACGAGCCTGCGCCCCGCGCCAGCCCGTCCGCGCCCCGCGCCAAAAAACCAGAAGCCACAGGCCAAACGAGGCCTCTCCTGGCGCCGCGCGCTAGCTGGCAGATGTTCTTCAGAATTTCCGACTTCTTGTAACTGAGATTTCAAGGCATATCCAACAATTCTCCACCTTGCCTTTAAATCGATGGTGATCCAATCAACCACCGTGTTGCTCTCTCCATCTTGAATCTTCTATCCAAGATCACCGGCCAAGTCCCACTTGAACCTCGACATAGGCACCATCCTCCACTTGCTTCCCACAAGCTGTACCTCCCCTTCATCCCTCGGAATGCCTTCCGCCCTCATGAAGATCTTGTCTCCCACTACCATAGGATGTTTGGTAGCACCCACAAGATTCACCGCACCCTCTTCAGCCTTCGAACTGGTCAAGTCCGTACCTCCTGAAGAAACGCTTGCTCCCAACTATCATCGGATTTTTAGATAGCTCAACAAGCTCCACCATACCCTCTTCAGCCCCCGGATTGTGCCTTTTCCGTCCTCCCGAAGAATCGCTTGCCTCCAATTGTCCTTGGATTTTTAGGACAACCCTACAAGCCTTCACCACCCTTCGACCCCCGGAGTGCCCTCCGTCCTCTCGAAGTATTGCTTGGCTCCGAACCAACCTTGGAATTTTAGGCGGTTCCACAAGCTGCAACATCAAACTCTCCTTGTATCCAACTACCTCCAGCAGTCTCACAAGTTACCAAGTCTGATCACTGTTGCTTTCAATTGCCTCCCTGAAGATCTTCCAAGTTTTGCACTTCTTCAGCCACAATTGAAACATAACCCACAAGGTCTTCATAGTCATACCACTTTGGTGCAACAATTCCACTCTCCTCCCTACCTCTCATTAGATAGCCAAGAGCCATTGTTGAATGTTTGTCTTCCTCTAGTCCCACTAGTAACAAACTCCACCTCAAACCGAGATTACTCCACCAAAGTCTCAAACCGGTATTTCCACTATGTTCCCACCTTGTAACCTGCAAAACTGTCAAACTGCTCTGAAACAAACTTCAGGCCATTGTTAGTATCCAACAATTCCAGTTTAGTTCCAACACCTAGTAAATCTCGTTTCACTAGTTCAACTAAACCTATGTCACTAACAAGAATCAACCAAAGTTTCACAACTCAACCATATGAGAATCACCACTAGTAACAAATGCATAACCAATAGTAGACCAACTATTCATGCATCAAAGTTTAGGAACATACCTCACATCATGTAAAAGAAAACACATGATTTGTCAACCATCGTAAGACAAACCAACCATACCTCAAACCTTTCAAGCTTTCCCGTCTTCAAGATGAAAAACTCCACCTTCAACTAGCTCTCGGATTTTTCACGGTATTTCTTCTTCAAACACATGTGATAGGAGCATCCAAAGTCCATGACTTAATACTCCACCGCTTCCCAACTTTCACTAGCATCTTCAGATTCTTATAACAAAGTTGTTGTTTCAACAGTCACCCGAGTATTATTCCACCGCCTCTCCAGGCCGTGCTTCTCCCTTCAACGCCTCAACACGTTTTGAATTAACACCGCCCTCATCTTCACCTTCCACAACCCGTAGTCGTTACTCCCGGTGAACCTCTCAATATCAAACTTAGAACCCATGGTACCTGATTATCGATTTGATCCTTGCCCCACGGTGGGCGCCAATTGTTGTGAATTCGAGGATAAAATCACACCAATGAATTTTTGATGTGTGGAGCAAATTAACCAAGTAACCAAATTAAAGTTGATAGAGATGATGAAAGTAAATAATTCAAACAAAAGAGAAGAACACAAGATATTGTTTACCCAGTTCGGTGTTAATGAACCTACTCTGGGGGAGAGAGCAACTCTCCGTTCCACTAGATCAAAGAAGTCACTTTACAAGAGTTCCCAATTGGGTTACAAGAATTAATCCTAATTCTACCCAAAATCCCGAATCTCTTCCCGTGGCCAAGAGACTCAATTTTACCTAGTCTACCCAAGGTGATCCCACAAGATGATCCCAAGAATAGTTTGCCCAAATCCCTAGGATCCTAAGACCCTAGCCTTGTGTGGTGGCAAACCCTAATTCCCTACATCTTGTCACACTATTTTTGCTCTCTTGCTCTCCTATTTTTCTATGAACAAAGCACTCTCTATTTATAGAAAAATATATGCCTATTATTTTAAAACAAATCTTTTAAAATAAAACCAAATCTCCTATTATTTTTAAATATATCTAATATTTAAAAACAAACACAATCTAAGTCAGATATTCTTCAAAACATATTTTTCCACAAAATCACCAAACCAACACGAGCCTGCGCCCCGCGCCAGCCCGTCCGCGCCCCGCGCCAAAAAACCAGAAGCCACAGGCCAAACGAGGCCTCTCCTGGCGCCGCGCGCTAGCTGGCAGATGTTCTTCAGAATTTCCGACTTCTTGTAACTGAGATTTCAAGGCATATCCAACACTCTGGTATATAGTTACTACCAACCTTCTCCAATGGTGGAGCCATTGAAGGAGTTCTTGTTCTTGAAGATAAGGTGAATGAATGCTCAATGCTCTGTGTGCCATACTTCGAAATCAATCAACATTTGAACAAAATATCTTCTTCCCTCTCAAACTCCCATTCAATACTATTCTCATATAATCTCTCATTTGTATCGGATTCTACGAGTAAATCATAGTAGAAGTTGAGCATTTACTCCTGAAAATTTGCAAATCATAGTCTTGAATTATAAAGAATAACTTGATTCTAAAATTAATTAACTAGTATTTATTTTATTGTCAAATTAATCCCTTTTCTTTTGAATGACCGAATAAGCTATAAGCTATAAACCAATCAATTTCAAGATTCAATTCTATCTCCACTCGTAATGTCATAGCATCAGATATAAAACATTGTTTTGTTCCTCTAAATCTTTTGGAAACTCTCTCAGCATAAATTGTAACTCCAATGTCTCATGAGCCATCAAGATCTTTAACTTCTGCCACACCGAAATATCCAAATTTGACTTTGTTTTTGCAGGAACCATCCATGCTATACTCATCAACAACTCATCTCAAAAGTAGTGAAATTTGCAACTCAGCATTAACAAAACAGTGGTTATGAATTTTATGATTCAACCAAAATGAATAAGAATATGATGACAAATTTAAAAATCAACAAAACCAAACCAAACTGCATAAATTTTTGTCTCACGGTTAGGATGATATTTATGCTCAAAACCGCAAACACTCCTACTTACTTGTGTTTTGATTACTAATTAGTATTGTTGTTCTTTTAGAAACAAAATTAATTTTTATTTGGATTTAGTTACTTAACTATCTTTTTTTTTAGTCATTTTGCTTGGAATATTTGGTGGGAAATTCATTATTGGTTTGGGATTTGCGAGGTGTTGTTGGATAATGTCCATTTTCAAATTAGTCTCATATATTTTTATATTGAGAACAAATTAGTCCTCGATTTGTTATAACATAAGGATTAATTTGTCTCCAATATGAAAATGTCAGAAACTAATTTGGATTTTATTTTGTTGGAGATTGAAATGTCCCGTCTAAAATTTATGAAGGATGCTTTTGAGATTTACTTTTTTTTTGTCCACCTTACTCTTTTCATCAAAACCAAGAGAGAAAATTGAAATGCAATTAAATTTTTTTAAAATCGAGCTAAAATGTTTCGACGGCCAGCACGTTTTTGCGATATTCACCACCAAGAATTAACCGAGCTAAAATGGATACAAAGTAGTACGTAAAATCGGTATCCGGCACGAGTTGGTGTATGATTTTGATGCATGCGATTACATTTAATCACTTTTATTTTTTTAAAATTATTATTGATCTGTATGTGTCAGTGACAATATCATATCTAGTGTTGGTGTTTCGAATAGGAGAAACTATTCATAATATTGATACATGTAATTATATATCCTCACCAAGTGGTGGTCATAAGACTTTGTTGATGTTGTAAACTTTCAGCTTAAGGATTTAATCATAAAACTAGATAGATTATTACACTCACATAAAGGGAAATATTAGTTGACTCTGGAATAAGCATATTAATTATTACAATCCAAAAAAATAAATACTTTCACCGGTTTAAAATCCCAACCGTAAATGGCAAAATTTCAAGTTAAATTTATTTTTTCACTCTTCTCTGAATCGATCGATGTCCACGCTCAATGTTGTACGGTTGAAAATCGTGTGTCCAAATAATACAACTGTAACATCTATTTTTCACGAGGAAGGTTGTTACACATAAAACCATATGAATGTGTATGTCATGTACTTGTTCAATGATCATGTACAAAGTATGCTTCATGAGTTTTACAAACCAAGCAAAAAAATATTATCATACTCAAAACATGAAGTTATAACAGTTTTTGTAACCACTCTTAGATGCTCAAATGTGCAGCATTCCATAAAAAAATGTCACAAGAACAATATAAACTATATGTGCGCGATTTTCAACTCCCTTTGAAAATTGTGTACTCTTCTTTGTTGAAGGAGACCCCGGAAGTGTACCAGTCCTTTGATCTGATCCAGCTACTGCATTAGGTGCCAGAGTCGGCGAAATTGATTTGCCATCATCGTCTACATGAACATGAAGCTTCATCCCGCCAAGGCAATACAATTTGTTTCCACATACAAAATACCTGTCTCCGGCTCTTGTCAATGGCACCGTTGTGTTTCCATTTCCATAATTTGCTAACACTTTGGTTGTGTTGCATGTATCAAAGTTTTGTTTTGTAACCTCATCGACACTGAATGTCGATGAATATTGAAAAACTGAAGAAAAAATTTCAAAAATGTTCTCAAATGGTAGTAAAAGTTGTTCAATCATGAATTTTGTTATCAAAAGCTATAAACTATATAATCAACTAGGCATTTCAAGTTTCATATATATGAAAAATAATTCATTTCATGTTAATTGAAACAATGAAACTTGAACAACATGTAAGTATGTATGATTTCACCGGCTTATATCGAAGAATAATTATCGAATGAAAGATTAAGGTACTTACGAAGAGCATCGCCTATCTCGAACTTTTTATCAGCAACCCATGTATCTAGATTAGTGCTAATGTCCCAACCAGAGCTATCTCCCACAGTGTAGATAGTGGCTGAACATGTGATAATTGCCAAAGAAAATAGAAGAGAAAGAAGAAGCAGCTTTTCCATGTTGAGAAAGTAAAGAGATAACTGATTATGGGAGGTAACAACTTATTAGGTGCATCATGTGTCCAACTTATATATTTGAAGTTTGGTCTGCATTGGATGACCTAAGTCTAACTCCCCAAATAATAATAAATTACAAAGAATGATAAATTTTAAATGACCCACCAATTTTTTTGGATTTAATTTATATGTACCATGCAATATATATGTGAGAGTCGAGATTCGAACTCCCAACACTCCACTTATTCATATTAAGAGTAGAATTTCTAGCCACTAGACTACTTAACCAAAAAAAATCTCACCATATATAGATATTAAATTGAATGCTTTTTCTTAAAGTTCAAGTTTTATACTTTTACTGCATAACAATTAAGTGTTTTTTTAATAATTGATACTCATGTTAATAAAACTATTTTGGAGAATTAGACTCCCTATTTTAAAATTTGATAGTTTTGGTCCCTCCATCAAATATTTTGTTTAATATATGATGATACAACATATTTTAAATTAAATTTATAAAATATTTTTTTATAATTTCATCGATGTTAACATTTTCTTATCATCGAATTATATTTAATGTCCTTTAAAGTCAATTTATAATAAAATATGATAGGTGGACTAAAAGTGTTAAATTTTAAAAGAAGATCAAAATTGCAATTAAGCTTTAATATTATTAGAGTGTTCATTTATAAGTTGGTGGAATGAGAAGGGAAGGGGTTATGTTAGCTGGGCAGTGGTTAAACGGTATTGAACTGCCAATGAGCCTTTAGGTTTGACTTTAGGCTTGCCAAACTGGTTATGTCTTTTCCTCATATAGCAAGATTAACTAATTAATATTGTAATCACTTATCTAGTCATCGAAGTAAAAAATTATATTTAGTTCACTCAATAAGAGTAATGTTATTTTAGAAAGATATCAACGTTCAGATTATTGAAACATGACAAATTTCATGAGTCCACTTATAAAAATGGATATGATCACTAATCTTCATTTATACCTATTTCTCTTTTAAATGAATAAGAAATAAAGAATAAAAAAATGAAGTAAGCTCAAATCTCCATGCAACACATCATTTTTGCCCATTATTTCCACCAACTGTGTTGAGAATTGCCTTGAAAACCGTTGATGCAGAAAATCTATCTTGTGAACAGGGGTTGGCGCCAGGCGCCAGGGAACTTCTAGTTTGGGCTGTGGCTTCTGTCGAAGCGGCGCTGGGCGCGGTATGGCTGGCGCCGGGCGCGAGCACGGGTTATATATACCCCTGTTTCTTATTCTGCAGCCGAGAGAGAAGAAAAAGAAGGGAAAGATGTAGGGTTTGAAAGGGGGTTTCACCAACATGGAGGCTAGGGTTCAAGGGGTTGGGTACTCTTTCTAACACCTTGTAATTGCTATCAATTGAAATCTCTTGGTCACGGGAAGAGATTTGGGAAAAGGGTAGAAATTATGGATTATCTAATTTCTTGTAACTCTTGTATATCTCATTGTAATCAAGTTTGAGGAAGATGATTGATAGTGAAGAAGGAGAGCTCTCTCCCCCAGATTAGGTTCGTTAACACCGAACTGGGTAAACAATTTCGATTGTGTTCTTTATTGCTTTCATTAGTTTTAGCTTTGGTTGATTATTATTGCTTGGTTATCCATTGTTGTTGTTGGTTGCTTTAATTGTTTTGCCCCACACACTAGTTAAAGGTTTTATTGGTGTGTTTTTGGTTCGAATTCACAACAATTGACGCCCACCGTGGGGCAAGGGTTTAAACAAATTAAGGCACCATGAGTGAGACTTTCCGGAAACAATTTTGAATTGTGGAAAGTGAAGATGGAAGCAATTTTAATGTTCGGGATGATGGATAAAACATGGAGTGTGGTTATCCGGTGCCTCGAAGGTAAAAAGCTAAAGGAGATTGCAATGAAGGTCGGCCTGGAGAGGCGGTGGTAATAATACTCGGTCTCGGCCTGGAGAGGCGGTGAAATAATACTCAACAACGGCCTGGAGAGGCGGTGGAATAATACTCGGGGTTGCTTATGGAACAACAACTTTATTATGAGGTTGCGGAAACTCTAGTGGTGTGAAGTTCGGAATCGGTGGAGTCTTAAGTCGTGGACTTTGATGCTCCCATCACATGTGTTGAGAGAAAGAATATTTTTGAAACCCTAAAGCTAGTTGAAGGTGGAGTTGTTCATCCTGAAGACGGAAAGCTTGTAAGGTTCAAGGTATTGGTGAGTCTCTTTTTACATGATGTGAGGTATTTTCTTGAACTTAAAATGCATGGATAGTTGGTCTACTATTGGTTATGCATTGGCTACTAGTGGTGATTCTCATATGGTGGAGTTGTGTGAAACTTCGGTTGGTAATTGTTAGTGACATATGTTTAGTTGAACTAGTGAAATGAGATTTTACTAGGTGGTAGGACTAAACGGGAAGTGTTGGAAACTAACAATATCTTGAAGTATGTTTCGGAGTAGTTGAAAAGTTTTGCGTTACAAGGTGGGAAACATAGTGGATATACCGGTTTGAGACTTTGATGGAGGAATCTCGGTTTGAGGTGGAGTTTGTTACTAGTGGGACTAGAGGAAGACAAACAATCAACAATAGTTCTTGGCTACCTAATGAGAGATAGAGAGGAGAGCGGTATTGTTGCATCAAAGTGGTATGGCTATGGAAACTTTGTGGGTTATGTTCCGATTGTGGCTGAAGAAGTGCAAAACTTGAAAGATCTTCAGGGAGACAATTGGAAGCAACAGTGTTGAGACTTGGAAACTTGTAGACTATTGGAGGTAGTTGGATACAAGGAAAGTCTGATGTTGCAGCTTGTGGAACTTAGCTAAAATTCCAAGGTTAAGTTGAGAGAGAAGCAATTCTTCAGGAGGACGGACATGAACAATCAGGGGTCTGAAGAGGGTATGGTGGAGCTTGTAGGGTTGTCCTAAAATTCCAAGGACAATCGGAGACAAGTGTTTCTTCGAGAGTACGGAGCGGTTCACTCTGGGGGTCGAAGAGGGAGTGGTGAATCTTGTAGGGCTATGCCAAAATTCCATGGATAGTCGGAGGCAAGAGTTTCTTCGAGAGGACGGAAGGCATTCCGGGGTTCGAAGAAGATGTGGTGTAGCAGCACGGTGGTTGGTGGGAAGTTGACATCACCATCGTTTTAAAGGCAAGGTGGAGATTGTTGAGAATTGCCTTGAAAACTGTTGATGCAGAAAATCTGTCTTGTGAGCAGGGGTTGGCGCCAGGCGCCAGGGAGCTTCTAGTTTGGGCTGTGGCTTCTGTCGAAGCGGCGCTGGGCGCGGTATGGCTGGCGCGCGGGCGCGAGCACGGGTTATATATACCCCTGTTTCTTATTCTGCAGCCGAGAGAGAGGAAAAAGAAGGGAAAGATGTAGGGTTTGAAAGGGGGTTTCACCAACATGGAGGCTAGGGTTCAAGGGGGTTTCTCTTGGGTTAATCCTAGGGTTTGGTACTCTTTCTAACACCTTGTAATTGCTATCAATTGAAATCTCTTGGTCACGGGAAAAGATTTGGGAAAAGGGTAGAAATTAGGGATTGTCTAATTTCTTGTAACTCTTGTATATCTCATTGTAATCAAGTTTGAGGAAGATGATTGACAGTGAAGAAGGAGAGCTCTCTCCCCCAGATTAGGTTCGTTAACACCGAACTGGGTAAACAATTTCGATTGTGTTCTTTATTGCTTTCATTAGTTTTAGCTTTGGTTGATTGTTATTGCTTGGTTATCCATTGTTGTTGTTGGTTGCTTTAATTGTTTTGTCCCACACACTAGTTAAAGGTTTTATTGGTGTGTTTTTGGTTCGAATTCACAACAAACTGGTTACATGAAATAATTATATTTTTATTATTTGATAAATTTATATAAATTTCATTCAGTAATATAGAGAATGTATATAATGAAAAAATTGTTTATAAACAAAGTGAAAAATACCATTAAAATTTACACGCATTGTAAAATTCAAAATTTAAATCTGAATAAAGACATTAAACCTAATTATCAGTATTACCGATAAATCTCGAACTAAAAAACTCTGCGCACATATTTCACAATAGTGTGTTAATAAAAAGGATTATCTCACATGAAAATAATCTATAAGAAACTAAAGGGAAAAAAAAAGAGTAAATAATAATAATAGACTAAAACATGAGTAATCAACTATAAACTAAAACAATTAAATTTCATGAACACTAATTTCTGACAATGATCTCACCTATTTAAAATGGATAGAAGAACCCCCAAAAAAAGGAAGCTTTTTTTTTATCAAAACTTAGAAAATAATTGGAGTAAAAATTAAGACATCTATATCAAGTGGTTAATGAACTTTTTTTAGGACCAATTATTTGAAAAAACTTGAGTTTAATTTTTGGTGAAAATAATATTTAACATCAGACTTTTACCTCAGGACCAAATTCTGAATTTCTAGATGTCGATCTCTTCCCCCTAAAATCTAGCGAGTTATCATAAATAAAACTTAGAAAATCTTTTAAAAATATAACAATATCTTTTAGCTTAAGTATCTTACAACGTGTTAAAGTAATTAGCCTTCCCATATCCCCCTCCCCTTGTTTTTTTTTTTTGGTCTAGTAGCCTAATGGCTTGAAATTCCACCCTTAAGGTGAATAAGTGGGATGACCGGGGTTCGAACTCCGATCCTCTGCATAATAATACAAATGTCCATCAATTGAGCTAAACTCATGAGACTATCCCCCTCCCCTTGTTATAATAATTTGTAAATACTTGAGATTAAGACACACCTATATTAAACTTTATAAATTTAAACATTCATTCACTAAAAGTTTTTTAAATTCATCAAATTTTCTTCAGCTCCAAGTTGTTTTGTGGATAATTCTTCTGAACTTATAATAGGTAAGAAGCCTGCCGCTTGTGTACCGTCGCTATCACTTTCAATTTCTCCATCAAGACTCAATCCTTCAATTCTTGCTCCCACAGGATCTCCTATAATTCCCACGTCTGTTTCAAAATGAAACAAATAAATTAATCAAATAATTAAATCAAAGAATTCAGAGTGGATAAAATAAAAGTACATGTTCTTTTCTATTTGCTTAAAACAACCAAATAAAAACTATCATAGCTAAGAAGAACATTATTAATTTTTTCTTTTTTATGATTAAGAACTTATGATCACATTGATATAATTTATTTTGGGATATGAGAGACTCCAGAAAATCACCATCTCGTTGGATCAGGAGCAATTACATAAAAATAATTTGACCATCCAAAATTTTGAGATATTAAATTTATGGGTCACATTACTTATATATATCTTAATATTCATTTTTTATCCAATGTGGAATTTCTAACCCACGGTTGTTATTAGAACAATCTTCCACCCTCAAATGTGATTTCATCCATTCACCTCGGCATGTTCTCCTTCAAGTGAGAGTTTTATTCATCCACGTACAATTGTTCGTCGTTGCAGCGTTCAACGAAACATGTCATCTGACCATCATTGTTAGAAGGACTTAATATTGTTTGGGTCATGAGAAGAGTCTCGAGAATTATCACATTTGAGGCAAGAGCAATCATGTAAAGAAAATTTGACATCTCATCATTATTCAAAAGACATTAAGTTTATGGATCTTCTCATTTATATATGTTGTTCAACATTCACTTTTTCATCAAACATGAATTTTTTAACTCACTTCCTATAAGAACAATTTATTCTATGATTATTTTAAATTAAAAAATAGTCAAAAATCTCTTTTGAACATTTTAATTAAGAAATTTTTAGGTAGTTACAAACTAAAGTGACGACACTACAGAGTGAAGGATGATGGATCTAGGTTTGGCTTAATTCAACATTTGATTCCGTATGTTTATTTTAGGTTTTAATTTGGTCCTTTCCGTCAGTTTTATAATAGAACTAGTATATTTTATAATAGAACTATCAAATTTTCAATCGAGTATCCAATAGCGTTTATATGTGATAACACAATTCTCTTTAACCAATGTCACGTGTTCGAACTCGAGACGGGTGATGCAACAACATTAAAACTTATAAGGAGAGTTTGTCGCCCATTTGAGTTCCACAATATTTGAATGAATGGTTTATGCAGTTACGCGTGGAGGATATCCAGTTTGCACTAAAATAATTGTCTCCTGCAGAACCATCAAAGCTCGAATCTCAACCATAAACAGTTTATATTTAGCGTTTCACAATTATTTTCGAAAGAGACTTATGAGAAACCAAAAAAAATAAAAAATATTTTTGAAAAATAGAAAGAATCGTGATCATTACAATTTACCTGGATTTGAACAGATCCAAAGAATGACTGCACAAAGAAGCAAAACAAAAGGGATGAGATGCACTGCATTCTCAGAGAATTTAACACGTGCCTTCTCCCTCTTAGCCAACTCTACAATAGGGTCATATGTAGGCAAATTGTTACCATTTCCATCAACAATCATTGAATAAGATGATCTAAGCCCTGTATCTATTGATGATGATGTAGAACTACTTGTTGCATGTTTGAAGTAATCATCAGAGAATCTATTCCAGCTTGTAGACCTATGCATGATTATTTATTTATTTTTGTATTCTAGAGAAAATATACTAGTATATTGATGTTGATTTGGAAGAGAGAAAAGTAATTAGAGAATAAGCCAAATAAAATGTTTTGTATCGTTGTGATCAAAATCAAATTTAAAAATATAAAATAAAGAAAAAGAAGAAAAAAAAGGTCTTGACGAAAATGAAGCCTATTTCTTTGAGTTCGGCAATCTTTGCTCACATTTCCACTCATCCTCTTACCAATTCAATTAGTATTACAATTTCTTGTGACTTCATACAAATTAATGTGGAATTTTCAAAGATAATATGGCTTGGTTGTGGAAAAAAGTGAGGTTGGTCTCTTATCATAATTAGGAGTGTTCGCAGTG
Organism: Trifolium repens; assembly: GCA_030408175.1. Lineage (NCBI taxonomy): Eukaryota > Viridiplantae > Streptophyta > Magnoliopsida > Fabales > Fabaceae > Trifolium > Trifolium repens. The sequence continues at coordinate 52,360,264 of CP125837.1, forward strand.
CGATTTGATTTGATTCGGTTTTGAGTGTAAAGTTATCCTAACCGTGAGATAAAAATATATGCAGTTCGGTTTTGTTCAGTTGGTTTTTAAAAAATCATCCAAACCAAACCAATGCGCATTGGATTGGTTCGGTTGGTGCGGTTTACAATATAACATTTCAGTACCAAACAATTTTAAACATAAAAAAGAAAAAGAAATTGAAGTTCCAAAATAACATTACAATACCATTAAAAGTTGTTTATCAAAAATAACATTATAGTACCTTACAATTTTAAATATAAAAAAAAAAGTACTTGAAATTCCAAAGTAATAGATCATTATGATTCCAAAATATAATAGAAACTTAATTGGGCTATGTATAATTTGGTGGGTTGCCTTGTAATTGGGCTATGTATATTGGAATATATAATAGAAACTTAAGTTTAATACTACGGTTCAGTTTTTTGAAATGAAAACCGCTAGCCGAACCGCGCGATTTAGTAAAAAAATCATCCAAACCAAATGCAGTTTCGGTTTGGATTGGTTCGGTTTGCGGTTTTGCTTTTGGATTGGTTCATATACAATCACCCTTAATCATAATTGACTTTATTTTAACCCAAGATTCATATAAGAGTTACCGTAATATCTTGGATTTGGATTCTATTTAAATTTTCTCTTATGTTGATTATGTCGTAATAATCTTAGTTATTCATTCTGTTTTCTTTCTCAAATGTTTTTTACTCTTTGTAATTTACAAACTATTGAATTAAAAAAATGAGATATAACATGAGAAATTTTTTTTGGAATGGATCCAAATTCAATTATCTTATACCATTCGGGTGGGATGAGTAGCTCAACTAATTAAGCTGATCGAGCTAAGAGTTAAGGAGTTTGAGGTCAAGAGTTCAAGTTCTGGCAAGGAGAAAAACTAATATAACAATTAACAATATCATTTGCCTAATTTCATATTATCCTACAGTTCTCAAAAGTGTGAGTATCACCTAATCGAGAGTGGTTATGGTGCTTAAGCTTTTTCCTTATGCACCATGCATAAATAATGAAAATTGCTTAGCGCACACATCTGATTGCTTAGCGCACCCCCCAAATTTCTACCGCACCCCCAATTTTTTAGCGCACCCCTAAAAATCTGGGGGTGCACTAAGCAATCTGGGGGGTGCACTAGAAATCTGGGGGGTGCGCTAAGCAATTTTGGGTATTTATGCATGGTGCATAAACATGGCTTATGCACTATAATCTATAACTTGCAAAATGATATTAACTAGCATATCGGAGTACTAGTTAAGAAATTAAAAAAAAAAAAATATTGAAAATAACATTTTTAATACTTTAACTAACGAGAATAATGAGAATGTTATGAGATCTGACGTAACCTTTTTGTAGCAATGCTTATGTGTATAATTACCATTTTGCCCTTATATCTAAATTGAATACAATACATAGTATGTGTCATCCTTGTATAGTTCAATTATCATATTCCTTGATATCCAGGTATACTTAATCCAAATACAATATTTCATATTGACTTATTCTGGTATGGCCACACACTTCACAATCATACTTAATCAAGTGCCGCATGGATATTATTCATGTCATGTAGGATGAGCAAATCTCATCTAGGTCACTCATATCCTTCAACATGATTTTTGGAGTACCCATCAACCGACTTTATTGCCATCCTATTGCGGACAATGTTTGAAAGACAACAAAACACTTGACTCTACATATAGGGCCCATAGTGGTTTTAGGTCGAAGAGTGGTATACACCACTATCACTATGAGAATAATTTATGACACTTACATATCACACTATGTAGTATTCTCATGGCGGGTCAATCAAATATACATATTACTAATAATATTTATATTTATGTGAAGATTTGATATCTCATATCCATAACCCTTGAGATGTGGTCATCAGTGTTCTCACATAATAGTCTATGCGCTTTAATATTATCATGCTTCACAATAAAGTTTGACTACAAATACTTTAAGAATAGCATGCCTATGTTTAAGAGGATCTCACGATTAAGTAATTTGATCCCTCTCCTTTGTAAAATACACAATGAAAATACATATCTCGATGTGATTTGTTCTTTCAAAATCTCACCTTTTTTTGGTCAAGGTTTCAATCTCAACTTCATTGCAAAATAAAGTAATTTCCCTTATTGTATTCATTTATTGTCCATATAAAATGATTCTCTCAATTGACTCACATGCTTCATTTTATTTTGTGCCGCACACAAACCCTAGGTTTCAGACGATTTAACTCCATCCTTGAGACTTGAAGATATTGTTGGAGACCAGGCTGCGCCAGGTAATTATTAACCTTTTAGTAAGGATCAAATGATGTTTGCCATTGATTATCATTGCGAGATTTGATTATGTAAAATACATTTTACATGATGAATGCATATGCCTTGGTGTCATTTGTTGTTTTGAGCACACCTTCAGTATGGAATAAAAAAAATTCTCTTATTGTATTCATTTAAGGGTTTATAAGATTGATTTTCTCAATTTTCTCAAACCCCTAATTGTATGTTCGCCACTCACAAACCCTAGGTTTTAGACAATCTAACTCCATTTTTGAAATTAGAAGAGATCGTTGGAGAACAAACGGCGTGGGGTAATTCTTAACTTTTTAGTGAAGATTGAATGTTGTTTATCATTTCATTGTTGTCAATACAAGACTGAGTGTCATGTGTTAAATTAAAAATGAAATGATAAATATGGTTAATAGCTTCTTTTTTTTTTCAAAAATAATTAAAATGCAAAATATTGATATTATGTATAAAATGGATTATCAATTTTAAACATTCATATCCTAATAATTTTTTATAAGAAGAGAATATAGAAAAAAAACTCATACTTTTTTAGGTTAAGTCTCTTTAAATAAAGTTTTATTTTTATCAATACACATATGTATATGTGTGAATTTTACAATTGTCCATTAAATTGTTGGTTTTGTGGACTTGATGTTGCTATTTGGATTGATAAATTATTCTTTTGGTTTTTGTTTTCAATATAAAGACTTCAATGTATTAGTTTGTTTTCAATAATTTAGTCTTATGTCAAAGTGAATGTTAACACATAGTTGAGTGATAATTGGTTCAACTCAACCAAATCAAACCAATGAAACTCAAAATGATTACTCCTACAAAACTTGATGACTAGATCCTTTGATTTTGTTACTACTACAACACAAAGATTTATATATATTTTATTAATGAGATTTTTTTATTTATATTTAAGTACATGTTATTTTATATTTTAATTTATTACCATTGATTCTCAAACTTTCCCAACTTCTGAAGTACAGGACCACATTAAGACAATAAAATCTCATTAAATTTACTTGATATTGTGGGTACCGTTTTACTTTTTACTTTAATACTATTAACTAACTAGTAGATCAATAATTAATAATATATTAATTATTAATTAAACCTTTTTCTTAACAAAATTATTATTAATTAAACCTTAAACCCATGTAATTCTCATTTTCTTTTCCATTCTCATGGTTGCAAAGTTTGAACAAAGTTTAATGGCTTTTTTTATGCCATTTTTTGTTATTTCTTGAATGGATTCACCGTTCATCGTTAATCCCTAGTCTGAGTTTGTCTCTGAAATTCGCCACTGCTTTCAAATTCTCTTTCTCTGTTCCCGTTTTCTTCATGCTATTGCTATGCTACTCTTCTTCATATTCCAATCCTTTAACCCTTTTCTTCCCATTCAAGACCTGGTATTTTCTTAATTTTTCCTTCTTATGCATTGTCTATTTTATTTATTTGGTTAAATTTACTACATTATTAGTTTTATCACTGATTATTGTGTTTTGGTCCATGAAGCATTGGCACTCCTTGAATTATGCGAGTCACGGTGTCGAATACGCGTTAAATATTACATTGAATTATGTTATTTTATCAAATTATAATTGGTGTCTGTGTCCGTGTTATGTCCGGTGTCCGTGTGCGGTTTTGGTTGAAGTGGAATTTGGCTTTTTGGAGAATAATGCAATTATTTATGTGTAAGGAAATTTGAATTTCCTTTAGTGTTGAAAAGAATGAAATAATAGACTAAGATAGCTTGAATGTCTTGAAGTAGTTTGCTGTGAAAAAGGGTTTGAATGTTGAAAACTTTGGTTAAACATCTTTCATATTTTATTCAATTTTGCATAGAAATCGACATTCTATGTTATTTTATATGATTCGTTTTTATTAGACTCAGTTGTAACTTTATCTTAAATATGACGGTAGGCATATTACTAGTATTAGAGTATGTTTGTATTGACTTATTTGAGTTTATTTACTGACAGAAGAACTTGTGAGACTGTTTGGTTGAGCTTATGATAACAACTTATGATATGTCCATAAGTTGTTTTAAGCTTATTTTCATAAGCTATCCAGGATAGCTATAAAAACAACTTAAAACTTATATGAAAATAGCTTGTTTTATATTTTGTTATAGAAATAACTTATACATAAGCACTTATGCTATTGGTGCTTAATTAAGCTGTTTATGTATAGAGTCTTTATTGCTTATTCTTCCTCATAGAGAACCCCATATATTATTGCATCTTGCTTTACATTGGAATGAGTATCGTCTCATCATTGTATGTTTTATTTTCCTTAAATTTGAAGTCAATTGGACCATACTTCCATTTCATCATAGATACATATATTACTTTATTTGGTGCATTTTCAACCTCGAAAAAAGAAACGTGGTTTCTGTCATTTGTTGATGTTTAACCTGCAATATGGAGCACTGCTATTCAATGCATCTCGATATCTGGATTACTATATTTTCAATGTATGGTTTTGTTGTTTTGGCGATTTCATCCCACATTTTCTATTGTAGGTTTCTTCTAACATACATAGGGGTTCTGTTAAATGTGTTTATACCTTAGACTTGTTTGACAAGAATGCCAGGCTTTCCTGTCGCGGCTGGTGAACCATGGTATGTTCTCTTTTAGAAAAGGTGTTCCATTCACAAATATTCTGTATGTAGTTTCCCACAAAAGGGAAACAACTATAGTTTTCTTTTTGGAAAATGCTGCAACATAACAATTGCTAATATATGTTATCTCCTGCAGTAATTTTATAAGCACAGATCAACAACCTAGCCCTCTAGATGCTTCTGTGCAATTATCTGCCGAAGAGAAAGTTGTTGCAGAACAGAGTCTTTCAGTTTATTGCAAGCCTGTAGAGTTTTACAACTTTCTTTATCACCGTATTCTGCAACGTACTGTAAGATATGTACTTCATCTGATTGCTAAAATTATCTGTCTTTGTAAATTATAATATTTGTAATTTTTCCTGGGATAAATTGCATGGGCCACATCTGGTTTTACTATTGGTAGAATTATTGTTTCTTTGATATTTTTTTTCTTTTCTTTTTCTACCTGTTGGTTTCAAAGCATTTCTTATACTTTCTATTTACTTCTTATCTGAAGTTACTTAATATTTCCCTTTCCATTTTACCTCATGGCCTCTTGATTTATAGTCTCTCAAGATTTTACCTATAAAATATTGTTGCATAATGCATTTTAATTTTTAACAGAATACATGTTTGTTTTGTAGCCATCTTTCATTCCGAGATGTTTAGAGTACAGGAGAGAGGCTAGGAGAGAGAAAAGGTAAAATCTATCATATATAATCTTCCCTCCCCTATTCACTCCCTTTTCTTTAACAGATTTATCTCAATCATATTCGATATCCTCATGTTGGATGTTTATGGTACGTTCAGTTCAAATAGAAGTCTAGGAGATATTTTGTGGTGGTTACTATATAACTGAATTTCCTTTTTTATATTGACATATGTATTTAATATTATATATTATATATTGTATATGCTAATCTTCACAAAGGACAACCTAAAGCTACGAAGCGCCCATCATTGTTGGGTCCAAAGAAGGTCCTGATCAATTGTGGATTTATTGTAGACAGTACCTTGTTTTTGCAAGAGATTGATTCATAACTTGAATAAATGTCATCCACTTGAACCTGTGATCTTCATATGTGATTGATTTCAAGAGATTGTAGACAGTACCTTGTATTTGCAATCTCATAGTTTGGGAATGGAGTAGGGTGTATTTGCTATTATAATAAAATTAGTGACAAATTTGTTTTTTAAATGAAAAAGGGATATGGGTTCAGTTAAGTGAGTGTACTTAAGCTGCTAGTTTTGTACTTGGACATGTAGGTTTTTCTTGGTCTATGCCGAGTTAGACATTGCTGTAGAACTCTCTTCAAAAGCTTTTGATGTGTGGGGTTTCACTACAGACACGATGAAAGACCGGGCAGCTTCACTCTATTGATTTTCTCTTTCTTCTTTCACTGCTTTATGTTTTGTTCTTTTGGTTAAGAGGATTCCTTATTCACCCATTTTCATTGAAATTTTTCTTCTTCATCTTGATGAATTTCTTATTAGATGATGATGAGTGTCAAACTTAGCATGTTATATCTTTAACAACCTTCTGGAATATGTGAATTAACCAATCCAGCTGTTAAATTTGAAGTTTTCATTTAGAATATCAAGTCAACAAAATTTCACAAACTAACTCAGAAACTATTTGTTCTTCACATTGCCACTTCATTTTGATGTATTATATGATATGTAAAATATAAATTAATGCCAACCAGTGTTACCGATGGTGGACGGCAGAAAGCTAAAAGTCTGTCATTTTATGCTTCCATATCCCCTATAAAATGCCACAGCGTCACCATCCTTCACAAGTCGGTCATGGCGGCTGTCAAAAAATCCTCTACCACAATATGCTATGGCCAATATTTGACAACACCGATGTGTAATATTAAAATACAGGCCTATGAATGTCTAGATCTTCTGAAATTTTGCATGTATGATTATTAAGGTAATATAGCATGATTCAATAGTTGGACTGGTTAATGCCTCATTTTTTAAAAAACGTATTGAAGATGTGTATGCATATGCTAAGTTTGACACTGATGCCAACAAAGTCTCCTTTTATCTTGCAAGCGCGTACACTCATGCACACTCATGCATACACGCTCATTAACCGTTCGTGATTGCACAGTTATACTTGAGTGCATTTGGCATAATAAAGTTCATATGCATGCATTGCATCTCTAACCAAGAGTCCAAGTAAAAAATTATGCCGCCACTAAATAAACTGGAACTCAAGAAGTGGGATCTGGTTCAGTTATAAGGCTCATTGGTTTAAAGCCAATATGTGAACCTTGCATTTATCCTTGGTATAGAATATATTCTCTAAAGTAAACCTTAGCATCCATGTTTTGTGAGCATATGATCACCATTCAACTACAACTCAACATTAGTACATAAAGTACATAATCTTGTTACTCTAGTATACAAATAAGAAGTCATTGCTGATTCATCATCAAATATCTCTGGTTTTTCATGTACCTTAATGTATATAGGAAAATTAGTTCTTGCAGACATACCTAATCCATCCTCAACAGGGCAACTGGTAATATTTTTGAGTATGAAGTGACACTTAAGATAATTTCTGTTATGTAGACCTCGTGATGACGTTTCTTTTTACCCTTATTCAGGTGGTACTATTTATTTATATTTTCAGATAAATGTTGAAGTTATTGTAATTTCTAGTTATTTCATTTGACTCATTATTTCAATTTGGCTGCCGCCACTTATTTTCTCTGATTGTTCTTTTGTGTAAATATCAATATTGAGATGCTAATGAGATATCTCATGAATGTTTAGGACACAAATGACAGTTATGCTGTCATGGAATGATGAAGAAACTCAAAATGTGTGTCCTTTGTATATCGGTCTGGCAAGGCGTGATCCTAATAATGAAGATGCTGATGTAAGAATAATGCTCTTGAGCTGAACTGTTTATGTTCTTTATGCTAACTAATTTTTTAGTGTATAATTATAATATCTTATTTGATAATTTTCCTGTTGCATAATACTTTTTGCTTTTAACTTATAAAAAACAAAAAGTATTCTGCTGTTTATCTACTCAGTCAGATATATACCTTTCGAGGTTCCTCTGGCATTGACGGGAACTATAAAATCAGAGCAGAGTTTGTGCTCTTGGAAGTTAATGAGTTAGCAGCGGACGGCTCACTTTTTCTCTTGTTTTTCACCACTGGTATGCATATGGTTGTGCAACCCAATTGGCATATATATATATATATATATATATATATAAGTGTTGCTGTTGCTAAGTTCATTGTTATAACTATTTGCTTGCAGAGGGAAATTCAAATTCATCATCTAGAGTCAATGCAAGTCTGGGGCCTTATGATCCGACTTCTCATGAATGTGAGATATGCTTTAATTGATAACTTCATACATGCAAATATATTGTTTGCCAATCTGTTCTGTTACCTTATTATTTCCTGAGCAGCCTCCATATTATTTATTCAGCTACCTTTTTTATTACCTGAGCAGCCTCCACATTTAATTCTTTTTATAGTGATTTCTCCTACATACTTTTTGAAATTTTTTATTTTCTCTGTTGTTTGTTTTCTTTATTATTTTTAAGGAGGTTCTCTTATTCTTCAGGCTCTTATCATCTTTCCTTTTCCTTAATGAATTTCTTCTTTCAAAAAAGTAAACATAAATATGATATTTTGACTACCTTGGCACTCTTGGATACTCCATCCCAAAAAGTTATGTTGATTATGTTATAGAAAAGGATGATTTATGAACTTTCATATCATTTCTTTCTGTACTTGACAGCAATAGCTGAAAAGATCTGCTTATACGAGAAAATTTCTTTTCAATCAATTTATATGGCTTGGGATAGTTCTCCAAGCTTCCGTTGGGGACAACGAGCTGAGATTACGACTACTCTTGATCTGCTTCCATGTATTTTGAAGGTATGGCATCTATCTATATGAGGCTGATGATCAATATTGTATGCACTGTGCTAGTTAAATGATACGCTACTCTGTGGCACTGTTTTTACTTACAATATTTTATGCTTTGTATCTGATCTTTGCAACTATGATAAACATATTATGTTACCAATTTGTTCATGTTGCAGTATGATGTTCTAAATAAGGGCACAACCATCGCAATCCAAGATCTCCGGAATTCTGAGATTGTGGTTTGTTCTAGCATCATTACTTTACCCACTAAGTAAAAATTCCCACACCCAAACATGGTGAACTTGTTTTGACTTCTTGTTTGTTTTCTTTTCTGCTTTCCAAAGAGTACATCAAAGAATGTTCAAATCAAAATCTTTGCTGAAGAGTTCAGGGGCATGGAGAAATCTGTCAACTATACAAATGTCAGGGTTAATGTACCATCATCACCGTCGTCGTCATCCGCATCTTGTCTGATTCGGTAAATTTCATTATGTTAAAGTGTCTGTTGGGGAGTGCTAGATATATAGGGATGTTACCATGAGTCTTGTTGTTATGCATTTTTAGCTTTAAGGGTTATTATTTTGACGATTTCTTTCAGCTGTTAAAGCTTTCTAAGCAAGCTCTTGCATCACTTAATAAAGTCAGAAACAGTGACTGAAAACTTTTTCCATATCTTGGGTTTATCTCTTAATATCTATAGGCATTATATTAATGAGGTTTCCATCTGATTCAGTTCCTTGGCTCTGAATTTTTGTTACATTTTTGGGCTTTCCGTAACTTAAAGTTGTAGCATTTTGTTGTTGTTTTGGGTGGAGGAAGGGTTTGAACCTCAATGTAATTCCTATTCAATAAATTTTGGTGTTTAACTTTTAGCTGCTTGTATGGTTCAGGTTGAAAGAAGGAAAAGTGAAATTTAATTACAGGTATTGCATTTCAACTTCGTTGTGATAGGGTACTTTTATGGCTTCTTTGTGGATTGGAGATATATGAAATAGCAGATGAATTGGAGAGCTTTTTGTTTTAATATTTTCAATTTCTCTTTTGCCCTCCTTTTATGCCTTTTGCCGTTAGAAGAAATGCTGCTGTTTATGCTCTGTATTCTTATACCATTTTAATGATTATTGTTTTATAAAAATATTGCAGGTATTTCAATAACAAATTGCAGAGAACAGAAGGTAATCTAAATATTTCTATCTTAATTTATTTTCTCTTGTTTATTTAAGTTTATTCTTCTTGATGGAGGAACAAATGCATTTGGTTGTAAAGTCGATCAGTAAATGCTAGAACATGTGTTTGGCCCAGTACATAATTTCTCTGAACTAGTCTCTCTTTGAACATTGTACCAGACTTTGTACCATTGTCCAGAACCCAATCTGTTCTGCTTCCAGAAGATGGAATCCTTATCATTGTTCCTTTTGTTTACTTGCTCTAATTTCTGGTGGCTGTCACATTTTCTAATGATTTTCCCCGTTAGTTATCCTTTGTTAAGAGATGTAATAAACAATTTTCTATGTGTGTTTTATTTTCAAGTGTCGTCTCGATATAACTTAAGCTTTTGGGGGATAGTTAATTCGTTAGATGTTACAGAGCCTTGTCAACTGGAAGATCAGGAGCTAGTTCACCAATGCCCAGACTCAGACATATTTGATGGATAAAAGTCTTACCCGCTGCGAGAATTTTTTGCAGACACATCGAATATGGGTCTAATTTTCATCCCTCAAATTGATGAGGAGTGTTCACATTTATGTTAGAATATTACCTTTAATCTTAGAATATACAGCCACTTATGTTTTTGTTGATTTGGTGAGAATAATCAATTACTGATTATTAGGCTAGAGATTAGTACTTAGTCAGCTGGGCTCTGTAATTGATAGTCAACTCTTTATATTCTTTTCTTTTTATATTATATAAATGCTTACCGGCAATTAGCCAATATATTAACCGAAAGCTTTGATAGCAGTCACTGAAGATTTCTCTTGTCCATTCTGTTATTTAAGATGTGCAAGCTATAAGGTTAGCACTACTTTTTACGACTAATTTAGAGCTATAAATATATTTTAATTATGATAGGTAGTAACCTGTTTTCAATGCTTCTGACACAAACTCCTTTAGGGTTTAAGATGCCATCTGCTCGCATCACATGATCTTTTCAAGTATGAATTTTCGGTCAGTATTCTTCAGAACTTTTGCAGCGTTTCTAATCACTGAGCTTTGGTAAGTCACGGTAAAGGTTTCAAGTGTAAATATCTTTGCAGGCATCGGAACATTGTCTGGCTGTTAATGTGTCTTGGAATCATGATACCTGGAGAACTGAGGTCAGAACAGTTTTCTCTCATAGTTTTTCCTATTTAATTTCTGTAATCTATTATTGCTTGCTTAGTATTGAATTGGTTACAATTGTTTTTGTTTACCTGTGCCTTATTCTTGGAAATGTTAATCTTACTCTTTCATTTGGGGTTTATGTTTTTGGACTTGTTAAAATTCTGTTATTTTTAGCCTTGTTTTATTTCTCCTTCATCCTGTTTAAACTAACAATGAAATTGTTGATAACTCTAATTCTGTTCATTCTTGTCCTTACTTTTTTGAGAGGAAGAAGAAGGAATAACTAAGAGGATAAAAAAGTTTTTTATGGCCATATTATGCACGGTTTTCTTAACAATTTTCACACATGTCTATTTAGAAAAAGAACTTGTATGATGGGGTCTAGACTACTATGTGAACACATGGTGAAGTCACTGAGAATTTCCCTATAACATTGGATTACTCCAAAAAATAACTTTTCGAACTAATCTTTTTACCCTGGTTATGGAAACTCTAGTGTAGCATATCAAAGAGCTAGTGTCATAACACTTGCTTTTAACAAATGTTCCAGTCCTGGCTGAGATATGGAAGCACATTGTTTTGAATGAAAGGGCTGTTTGAAAAAGTTCCTTTAGAACTTATTTGAGCTCATCTCATTCCACATGTAATTAATCCCTCCGGTCTTGATTATAAGCAAAAAAACATCCATATATTTTGGTCTCAAATATAAACATTTTAGCTACGTTGCTTGTATTTGATAGTACTATTCCGATAATACCCTTAATTGGTTTTGTACTCAACCAGGCAACAACAGTCCACTTTTTGCTCTTCCGTGAAATGAAATTTTCACCAATGAAAAATGCAATAACCATAAGTTGACTGCCTATTACTTGCATCTCCTGCCCTATCGGCATCTAAATATCCACCGATACTAGTGTAACTCCTATAAGTGAAAATATGAACTTTTCCAAATGACCTTTTGATGTACTTAAGAATTCGAAAAATGGATTCCAACGACTGTCACAAGAAGAGTTAAGCAGCGGACTTACGACACTAGTTAGAAAAAATATATCTGGTCTGGTCAGGATGAGATAATTCAATTTTCCCACTTGTGTTCTCTACCTAGGTCAAGGCAAGACTCCTCTGACCAGGAAGGAGCTTTGCATAAGGATTCATACGAATGTTTACTGCTTTACAATCTATTAGACATGTCTCCTCCAAAATTTTAAGCTCATACATGTCTCCTCCAAAATTTTAAGCTCATACTTCCTCTGATAAATAGCAATACCAATCTTCGATAGGATAATGTTAGTTATAACTGTTAAAGTCAAGGATACGAAATAGTGAAATAAACAATGGAGGCTAGGGTTGGAATCATCTCAATTGCATTACATGTTAAAAGGTTACAAAGAGAATATATAGTAGAACCTAATGGACCAAACTAGTAACTAAGAAACTTAAAAGGCCCAATAGCATAAACCCACTAACTTATTATCTAACAATAACCTCACCAACATGCAAGTCATAATCATCTCCAGAAGTTTCAATCCAATTCTAATAAATTTCCTTTGGTTTATAAATGTTTTTGATCCATTAAAATATGACAAATTTTGCAAGCAGGCCCTACTTAAAATTTTATTCATTTAGTCCTTAAAATAAAATTTAAATAAGGATTAAATCAACAAAAACATTATAAGGTAATTTTATTGTAAGCATTCTCTTTGTCCATGTCTAGTGAGATTTTCTCATCTGGGAATGTGCATTATGGAAGTCATTCTTGAGTTGGGTTCTTGCTTAGCAACTTGATATTTCAGGTCTCTACTCTGCTGCCTTGAAATTTGTGTTGCTCTGTAGTCTGTATAAGAGATGATGTTAAATAGCTACAACACTGTTGCTCTGGTACACATTAGCTCAATCATGTAGGATGGTTGAATTTCAACCATATTAATTTTGTATGGAGCATCTGCCTAGAAACATCTAAGTAGCTTAACAAAACTGTATGAATGCATTTGGAATTTTGTGTTTTCTCCAGAAACTTATTGACCTATTTCCCTCCAGATTATTGGAGATGATGTTGATCCAAGATTGCAAACTTTTTACCTCCGGTGAGCTATTTATCTCCTACATTGTTCTGAAACTTTCCTGTCCCCATAAACTTTCATATAACTGTTTATGAAGTAAAATGGTCAATTGATAATGTCTATATGCAGTTGCAAGCGATACAAACACACAAGTCCAGAAGTTGCATGTTTTGAAGAGTTCCAGGGTGCTGACTCACCGGCCTTAGCTAATAATGCCGACCCACCAGCCTTTGCTATGGATGTTGATCCACCGGTCTTTGCTATGGATGCAGACCCACCGGTCCTAACTATGGGTGCAGACCCGCCAGTTTTATTTAAGGGTACAGACCCACCGAACTTAGCTATTGATGCAGACCCACCGGTCTTAACTATGGGTGCAGACCCACCGGTCTTAGCTAAGGATACAGACCCACCGAACTTAGCTATTGATGCAGACCCACCGGTCTTAACTATGGATGCAGACCCACCGGTCTTAGCTAAGGATACAGACCCACCGAACTTAGCTATTGATGCAGACCCACCGGTCTTAACTATGGATGCAGACCCACCGGTCTTAGCTAAGGATACAGACCTACCGAACTTAGCTATTGATGCGGACCCACCAGTCTTAGCTATTGATGCGGACCCACCGGTCTTAGCTATTGATGCAGACCCACCAATCTTATCTACTGATGCAGACCCACGGTTCTTAGCTATTGATGCGGACCCACTGGTCTTAGTTATGGATGCGGACCAACCGGTCTTAGCTATTGATGCGGACCCACCACTCTTAGCTACGGATGCAGACCCAACAATCTTAGCTAATGATGCAGACCCACCGGTCTTAGCTATTGATGTGGACCCAACGTCCATAGCTACGGATGCAGACCAACTATTCTTAGAGTCTGAAAATCCTTCAGGAGATATTGAGTTTTTGAAGAAGGCTGATGGAAATTCTGCAACTATATCAGGTATTTTAGCTGTTGAATTTATGTTCTTAAAAGCTTTATGAACAGTGCTACACTGCTAGCGAAGTTCGACAGAATTGAGTCAGAATTCGAAATGATTGAAGTGCAGTTGTTGGAATGTCAAAGTTTGGGGACCTCTTCTCCATCTTAAAGTTAATAACAGTCCCCAAATATGGAAGAAAAGTAAGGCTATTTAATATTTTCCAAAACTTGTTGAAGGGGATAATATATAGTTATCTTAAAATTTCGTATCTGCATAACAGCAGAAGGCTAAGGATATAACACTGGTGGGTTTTTCTTGATAAATTATTGTTTTCCAAGACGGTATCATAGCATTCTAATTCCTTTAAAACTGTTGAGATTCCCACATTATATGAGATATAGTCTGAATATGTATTTATAAGTGGGAGACATCCCTCACCATACATTCTACATTTGCAATAAATCATGACATATCTTAGCTGTTACCAATTCAAAGTTGGAATATATTTTCCCTTCATAGAAGTTTGTGTTGGAACCCGAAAATATCAATATATGAAATTAGACTAAATTGATTGAAAATTGAGCAATTGATTGAATGTTGAGCAAAACTCTTACAATATCAAAATGAAAGATAAAATGTGTAGAAGGAAGTGATTCCAATCTACCCTCGGAGCTAAGCTCCTCAAAGAAAGAGAACACTCATTCTTTGCCTAACCAAATTGGTTCCAACTAAAATCTTCCATAATCTCACACTCCCCTTACCTCACTATATATATTACTAAGAGGCATAACAAACTTGCCAACTAAGCACTATATCCTACTCACTAATTACTCATATATCCTCACTATTCTTCTTATTACAATCATAACCTTCTTTTCATTATCTCTCATACTTGGTCTCTATCAATTTGCTATTCCTTTTTCTCTTATGATCTATTTGTTAATATGTGTTGAGCATGGCGTCTTGTTCCAAATACTCATTCTGATCATATGTCAGATGGGATAGTTGTAGAATTTGAGCAATTTTGGTGCAGTGTAAGGAGTGTGTCACATATTTCTATGATATTGCAGGAGTTGCAAATGAAAATGTTGTATCCAATCCTGATCAAGATTTTGTCCCACCAATATCTGAGCATGACCATGCGACTCCTGCAGTGCCACAGGTTGACAATGCAGCGAAGTTAGACAAACAAAGGTATGTCCTTGATCATTTTTCAATCCATCGGAAACAAAAACAGTTTCTTAGATTCTTGGAACTCAGATGCATAATTAGAATGGTAATTACAATGCTAAAATGTTGCTCAAATGAAATATAGTCTTCCAAGCAAAATTAATTCCATCTTGCAAAACTCTGTTCCAAGCATAATTCACTCTTCACCCGATTGATCAATGATGCCTTGATTATCAAATAAATATATCTTCCTTCTGAGCAACACTAGCATAATCTTCGGCATGATATAATAATAATAATACACAAAGCCCTTGAATGTAGCAGGTTGTCAAAATGTACATTTGGGAACTTCATGTGGTTGAGGGGATGTTGATTTGGGTTTTGTTAACTTTTAAACACAAGTGTATGCCAATTAAACAGTTTGTTGACAATGCCTGTGCTTTACTTTTTTCAGTCTATTAACAAATTCAGCATTGATGTATTTCTAGGTCAAATATGGTTGATGTTCTTACAAATTACAAATATTTGACATTTATAGGGGTTAGTCTTTTTTAGATATAAAGGGAGGAAAAGGAATGTTCAGAATATTAAAATTATATAGATAAATGGTTTGACTGATATGTTGGATGATAAATTATTTATCCTGATTCTAGGCTCTTAATCCTAATTAAACAAGGAAACAAATATTTTTCATGTGATACCTAGATGAGTGTGATTATTTGAGCTTATAGTGTTGAAATAAATTGTTACTTATCCTTTTATATGTATGATCATTAATTTATAACTCTTGCTATAAAAGTATAATGACTTCGTGGACACAGATTTGACATAGTTCTTTCCAATTCATTTCAGCATAGCCCAGTTGCAGAAGCGAAAGTTTTATCATTCTCACAAAGCCCAGGTGATGAATTTTTCCTGCACTTTTATTTTCTTTGCATGTTAATAGAAATTGTCTTTGAAAAACCTTGAATCGAGCTCCATTGAATGGCCTAAACTCAATCCTTAACATTGAGATGCAGTCCATCAGATTCAAGCAGGGAGACTGAAATACATGAAAGCTTCAGGTTTTATGTGATAAGATACCACTCAAGCTAAAGGAAAAGTTTTATTGACAAATTGTAAGATACAAAATGCTGTATGTGATGGAGTGTTGGGTGGTAAAATGTCAACAGAAGAGTAAACTTAGTGTAGCTGAGATGAGAATGCTACGCTAGATGTGTGGGAATACTAGATAGGATATGATTAGGTATGATTGTATTAGAGAGAGAATTCGGGGTAGCATCTATTGTATAGAAAAGATGGTTGAATCTAGACTTAGGTGGTTTGGGCATGTGTGAAGGAGACCTGTAGATTCTGAAGTACGGAGGTAGCTCAATTGCTATTGGCAAAGGTAGACCGATAAAAACTATCAAGAAAGGCCTAGAAGTCAATGGTTTAGATAAAAATATGACATATTATAGAACATTATGGCGTGTTTGGTCGATGGAGCCAACCCCACCTAGTGAGATAAGGCTTCGTGTTTGTTGTGATCAGCCGTGGTTGCTCAAAATTTGATTAACATTCATTTATGCTGAATATTGAGTCCTTTAATTGTTTTTTTAGAAGTTCAGTTTTGTTTTGTCGAGAATGTTGACTACTACCTTTGCTATCATATTTCTGATATTCTCTTGTTACTTTTCTCTGTCTTTTGCTTAAAGGAAATGTCACTTGAAGAAGTTCTATCAGATTATGATAGTGAGAATGAAGTTGATCCTGAAGTTGAAGACATTGAAGAGCGAAGGGTATGTACAATTTATATGTGATATTCTGTTTTGATTTTTTGCATGTCTATTCTCACTAACTATATATCTTATTGAACAACAAAACTCTTTTAGAGTTTTATAAAAATCACTTCCTGGCAAGAGCTTACGAGTGATATATTGGTTACCTATTTGAAGGTTTATTGTTGACCATGAGGCTCAACAATTGCCATTTTTAAACCATATTTCACTATAAATTGTAGAGATAAAGAGAGTTTAGGGAGGAAAAAAATGAAAATTGAAGTGAAACAAATAACTTTTTTAATCTCGTAATAACCCAAAAAATTGTCTTTATGTTTTCACATTCAATACCATCCATTGTATATGTCATGCACATATTTCGTTCACTTTTCACGTTCGTACTGTTACATGGACTCAGGACTCTTCACTTCCTATTCTTTTTTTACTTTTATTTTTCCATAATAGACAAAGAACATAGACAAGTAGCAATACCACTACATAACAGCATCATAGGAAATATCCTTGATGAATAGATCCTTAAGGTCTTTGACCTTTTTCCTTAGTGGCCCCTCACCTTCTCTTCAACTTTTTCTTGGCACCCAAAAAACCATATGTAATTCTTTTTTTCTGATTTTTGACATTTCTTCCCACTGGTGTCCATGATATTGGGTTTCACACAACCCTCGACAGTTCCCAAAACCAATCCCTTAAAAAAACTGATCTTTTTTTAATATATATTTCTCACATTTACTCTCTACTTTTTCAAGGACCTTCCACCATTTCTTTTTACATTATTTATTTATGGTTTCAAATCTCACAAATTCTGTGAAGTGGTGAGCGAAAACTCACAAGGAGGTAGTATAGAAACATGTGTAGGTCGTGTAGAAATCATTTCAACCGGCATGTGATCTTAAAATTAGACAAGCTTTAGACTGCGAAGTGAAAACTTGCAATGTGCTCCAAAGAAACTTATTAGTAATGAATTAAAATAAGAGAATAGAGAGACGGTGCATAGTGTTCTCTAAAGCACCCAAAAAACTCCCTGTGGGCTGCAGCTGTTGTACATTTTATAATTATTCATGCTTATTTCTTGAAGAATATTGATACACACTGATACCTTGCAGAGGCTTAATCTTCATGATGTTAGCAAAGAAGAGAAGGAATTCATGTTCATGTGGAACTCATTTATACGGAAGCAACGGTAAGTTATTTTCATTTTGGCTCAAGTCATTCACCAACAACTAACAACACATACTTTATACCGAATGCACCTTCGAGCTTTAGAAAGGTGGTATGCTTGTCCTTTATGAATTTTTCTTTCTATTTTGAAATTTCGAATTATTTTTCGTGTTGCAGTGTGCTGGTAGATTCTCACATTCGTTGGGCATGTAAGGCTTTCTCAATATTGCATGGCACTGAGCTTGTTAAATCCCGTGAATTATCTTGGTAACTAGCATCTCTCCTTATATCCAAAAATCTAGCATTAAGAGTGCTCCCATTTAGAAATTTATGCCTAACTTGTTTTCCTTAATCAAACCAACATAATCATGAATGACAACATGGACATGAAGATGGCCTGTTTGTCAAAATTCAATATTTTATCCCATTGTAGAACTTTTTGTGGCTTCATTTAGTAAAAATGGCACACATTACATTCTTATATTTTTTTTGTATATATAAATATCTACAAATTTTTTGGCAGGCATTGGAGAATGTTCAGGCTCAAATTATACAATTTTGGTCTTATAGATGGAAAGGTCATGAACGATTGCAGTATTATTCTCGAACAATACGAGAAGAATAAATCAAATCCTGAGATCCCAATCGCTAATATAAACTCCATTCTTTTGACCCCTCGTAAAAATAAAAGAAAGAAATGACACAGAAAAGGACTTCTTTAAAAGGTGCAAATTGCCCTCACTTTCTTGTGGAACCTCATTGGAATTAAATTTATACCCCTGTTGTACTATTATTATCTGGAGTTTTACCGCGAGGTTTACCAACAGAAAAAATTTTGTTCGAAATCTCTTTTTCTGCGGCATGGAGCTGAAAGAAACTCGTAAGCAACCTGAGTATTATATGTTCTTGATATGTTCTGGTTGAAGTTTGAAATTTTGATGTTCCATACTTTTGGTTGACACAAAAGTTGCATGGAATGGATTGCCAGTAGTCCAAAAGGGATCTGCATGAAGTGCAACTCCTTATCCAGCAGCTTATATTTAATGAATTGTGTTTACAATTTTTTTGTTTTGATATAGAATAAAGCCTTTTGTGGTTGACATTGATTGTTGTATACAACTTTGAGAAAATGGTAGACATATTCATCCGGATTTTGTTTTATTACACACATTTAATCATGAGACATAAGGAACAGTTTTTGTAAACTGTTTTCGATAGATGATTTATAATTATTGAGTTTTGTTTATTTCACTTTTCTGCTTATTATTAGCCATTGTCACTCTTTTGTTGTCATCCCCTATTTTTTCCACTATCAGAAAATGATTCTTTGGTCATTTGATGCGGTCATAGAGTTTGTTAGTTGTGACCCGGCGAAGCTAGCAATTTTTTAATGAGGGGGCCAAATATAAAGTAAAAATAAAATAAAATATTTAAATTAATATAAAATTAATGATATTTATTTAGAAAATTTAAATTTTGATACATTTTAAATAGTCAAATTCATTAATAATTGAATCTATATTAAATTTAATAACGTCATTTTTTATGTAAGCAACTAAGCTATTTGAAAAAAATTCGTCATTTATTTCATTTTTAAGTATTGTTTTAACTATGTTTGTTACTAATAAAGTTTAATGTACTTATTATAGAGAACAAAAATGTCAAAACAATAACTTTTTTACTAAAAAAGTTTACTATAATGTTTCTACTAATTTTTACATGAGGTAGCTAAAGATATATTATTAAACTAATTAAACATAAAAATATACCTGATTATTAAAAAAAAAAAAATTAATTTTTTTGGGTAGCCAAGACTACCCCATCCATTAGAGAGGCTTCGCCTCTGTTATGATCATCTGATTAAGATTAAACAGTTCAAAAA
Source organism: Trifolium repens (assembly GCA_030408175.1). Taxonomy (NCBI): domain Eukaryota; kingdom Viridiplantae; phylum Streptophyta; class Magnoliopsida; order Fabales; family Fabaceae; genus Trifolium; species Trifolium repens. The sequence continues at coordinate 52,380,404 of CP125837.1, forward strand.
TATTGTATTTAAAATATTTTTTAGAAAATATTGTATTTAAAATATTTAATCTTAATTAGACGGTCACATAATTTTTTTACTACATCTAATTCTGGCTCTCTGCTATAGCCTTAGTGACACTATCTTGTTGATAGGACGACTCTAATCTCACTTAGAGCATACGATCACCGCCAAATTATAAATGATGGGATCCATCCCGAGCATACAGTCACCGCCAAATTATAAATGATGGGATCCATGCATTCCAAGATTCTGATTGAGTGTATTTGTCACCTATGATCCCCTCATTTATAATTTGGCAGTTATAACTGTACTCAATCGGAATCTTGGACAATCGGAATCTTGGAATGGATCTTATCATTTATAAATGCAATATTGTAACATTAAATGAAATCAAATCACTTCTATACACCCAAAAATATTTAAAAATTTTGATAATAAAAATAATTGAAAATGGAGAAGATCTTCTTCTGCGGTAGCTACCCTAGTATACCCCTCTTAAAACACTTAAAACCAAATTCTTGTTTATTCCTCATTTCGTTTTCAACTTATTTGTAAGATTTTTTCTGTTGAAGAACCAGTTTCTCAAAATTGTCTCGCAAGTTTTTTTTAACCATACTTCTTAATGTCTTAAAAAAATATTTTGTAGGATTGGTCAAGTCTGACGAAATGTCACTTGACCAAGGTTGTCAAAACCAAACCTAACCTGCCGGTCGGGTCAGTCGAACTGGTCATATGTCCGGTTAGGCCTGAAAACCGGGCAGCAAACGAACTGGTAAAAAACCGGTCGAATCGGCTCGAAACAGAAAAAAAAACCGGCCGGTTTAAACAGTTCGGTGGTTCAGTTTTTTTTTAATAAAAAAATAGGTCAAAATTTTCTAATATTGAGTCAGTATTCTAATTAAGATGGGAAAACTAATTGAGTCAATATTCTAATTAGTGTGATTGTAAAGAATAAGCAAAACTTCCTAATATATTAGAATTATTATCAATACAATGAATAACAAATATTCTGACTTGAATGATCAATATTCACCACAATTTCTTTTCTAATATTTTGTAATTTTGTTTAAATTAAAAAAATTATGTCTAATGTACTAAATTTTAAATTTTATATTGACTTTATGACATTTCATCTTTTTAAGATGTGAAACTAAAAAATATTGAGTCATTATTTATTTATTTTTATTTATATATTAATTAAAATATAGATTTAATTAAAAACGGTCCGACCATTTGAACCTTGAATCGATAAGCTCGTCGGTTCAATGACCAGTACGATTCTAACAACGGTCCGGTTCCAAGTAGACAAATTTGTATATGGTGCAAGAACTAATTTCCCACAATTTTCACAAGAAGACCTTCCAATCTAATATCTTGGACAATTTTCACACACTTTTTGTTTAGGACTGTCTAATACTCTAATCTAATAAGTGCGGTTGAAATTGTTTTAACGCAATAAAAAATAAAAAGAAGTGTTAAAAAATGTAATACAAAAAAAATTCATTTATTTATTTATAAATTGTTTTGCATAAACAATTTAAACAGACTCATTATAGTAAATTTTACCTAGCTAATTATAAAATGTAGTTAAAATTTTCTTTTTGACGGAAAAAAGTGTCAATACTAAGTTTGTCTTATAGAGTACGTACCTATCCTTTTGCAAATCAAAAGTATCCGATTAATTTTTTGATGAGTAAAAAAAGTTTATTTAGCTTGTGATAAGAAAAGACAGCAAAATGACATAAAAATGAAATTACAAAGAAACAAAAACAGAATTTTGTTCAATACTCTCAGCTACAATTTTTTGGAAGATACAATTATACAAAGAAGAGGTGACCAACATTAAACGAAAATTACAACAAAACTAATAACAAAGGTTTACACAGAGAGAGAGAGAATCCGGTGCATGCAAGTGCATACTTAAGAACTATGCGTCCCACTGATTTGTTGCTGACCATAATCCTTAATCTCACGCGCTTTGTTCATCAACCTATGACGCGCTGTGTCCAATTGATCAGCTCCAGGTGGATGATTACCAGTAACATACTTGTAGATCCATGCTAACACCGTGATCGCCGCCACACCGAATCCACCAGAAGCCAAGAATCCCAAAGTCAACAGCGCCACTGTGATCACGGCCGGCACCAGTACCGGACTGAATATCACAAACAACGGCGTGATAATGGTCAGCCCGATAACTGTGCCAACCGTTAGTAATGCAGAGAGGATCAAAAGTGATCCTCCTGTGGTGACGGCGGTGGCGGCCTTAACAAGCTGAGTTGACTTGGCTGAAGATTGTTGTTGATCATGAGCAGATGTGTTGTACTGTTGTTGGTTGTTGTAGCCTCGGAGAGGTTGGTAGTTTCCTGTATCAGCCATGTTGTTTTTTTAGGATTTTGAAATGGAAAATGAGAATGAGAGATGATTGAAGAATTAATTGCAGTTGCATGGATTTGAGGGTAATGGAATAATTATAAATGGTGGGTGGTGGAGGGTTGTGTGGCAGCAATTGAGAGTGGTGATTGGCACGTGTTAAGGTGGTTTTCATGCAAACCTTGCATGCAAAAACCTTTATGCTTCTCATGACACGTGCGATTTTTCTTTCTCTATCTCTTTTTATTTTTATGTGCCTTTCTAACATTTTATCGACACCTATAGCTTTGATTGCTTAATTACATTTACTCACAAATTTTTAGAGGGAAAATTGTTCCGTAATATCGGTACATTTTTTTGATTATTTTTATAACTTGGGGTATTTTCTATCAATCTAGGGGTGGACCTCTTCAAGGCAAGCCCAACCCAATTTTTTTTCAAAAAAAATAAATATATTTTATAAATAATTTCAAATAATTCTGTATATATATTTGTGCAAATACTAATGTAAATATTATTTTGAATTTATTACCGATGACTGTAAGTCTCTCGTACAATATATTAGTTTAAGTATTAGAGCAAATATTAATTCATAATCTATTATTAATAATTTAAAGTCTTTCATTATAAGTAAAATATTATTTTAAGTAATTATATAGTTAAATTTTATAATAATCAACTTTGACTTTGTTTGAAAAAAAAAATAGAAAACTAATTGAGTTTGTAGTATTGAGTAAAATTATCAATTGAATTAGCATATAAATATGAAATAACATAAAAAATATGTTTAATTAATATTTAATTTTTTGAAGTAAGATAATATAGTTAAAATTAGAAAAAAAAAATAAAGTACTACCTTCGTTTCTTTTTATTTTTCGTTTCAGAAAAAAATTGCTTCAAATTTCTTGTCGTTTTGATAATTTAAGGTTATATTTTATCGATTATATCAATTGTCAATTACTCTTATATTATTCAATAAAACTAATTAATGTTATATATATTTGGAAAACTAAAGTTTTTTTTGGTACATAACATATTAAAATTATTTTGTACATAATATATTAAATTTATTGGAAAGAGAAAGTGTGCGCAAAAAAAAAGAAATTTATTGGTGGATTAAAATTAGGGTATAATGGGAAGATAAAGTGCAAAAATACACTTTCTTAATTTGATGTTACTATTCTAAAATGACAAATAAAAAGGAACGGATGGAGTATAAGCTAATATAATTATGGGTTCTATATTATAAGCTAATATATAGTTCTAGTCCTTTTTTTTCGAATAGAAATTTTATAGTGTTTTGGATATAGTAAGTTTTTTTTTTAATAGAAATTTTATTTTTTTTTAATTTTTTTAATTTTTTATATACATGTTGTATTAGTAGTAATTTCATATATTATTAGTTGTTTAACTGAATTATCAAGATGAATTTTTTTTTAGTGATGCTTGAGATTTTTAGCCCCACCAATTATTTGTATCCACGTCCGCCCTTGCATCAACCAATGATAATAAACCATATAAACAGATTTGTATGTGGTACATACACGTTTGTTACAAGTTAGTTGTGGGGACCAAATACAAATCTACTTAAGTGACTTGTTCTCTTTGGTTATTGGATAAATACCCTTAAATTATGAAGAGGTAGAGTAAGCCTCATCTTTTGAAGAAATAAAATCACTTTTATGCAAATACCCCTCATATAATTGTTTTAAAGAAATCATTTTTCTATCATTTAGAATATTGTAATAATTGAATACCATTTATCAAATTTGTAAAATAATAAAATAAAATCTTATATTATTTTTTAAATTTTTGTCATTTATAATTAGAGGTGCTCATATTCGAACCAATTCAAAAGTAAAATCGCAAATCGAACCAATTGAAACAGAAAACCGCAAAAAATCGTATTTAGTTTAAACCGCACAGATCATTTTTCTTCTAAATTGGGCTGTTTGTGGTTTTCATTTCAAAAAACCAAACCAAACTAAACTGCAATACTTAACTTAACTCTATCAACTAGTAACAATGAACTTATTATCTAGTCCAACTTAGCAGGCTCAGCCCAAATAGAGAGTCCATAAAATAGTAGACTGTCAAATATCATTTCACCCGATCCATGCATAGCTATATTGTTGGAATTACAATAAGTTTTTATGTAGATGCAATTTTTGTATATTATATCATGTAAACAATGAAATAAATTAAATTTCTTAATTTTATGTTGTAACAAGTTGGTAATATTGTCATATTTTTTATATCGCGATAAACTGCACAAATCGAACCAACTCTAACCGCATTGGTTTGGTTTGATTTGATTTGGAGGACTTTTTAGGAATTTTTAGGAATCAACTGAACCAAACCGAACCGCATACATTTTTTGTCTCGTAGTTTGGATGATGTTTATGCTTAAAATCGAATCAACCCGCACCGCGAGCACCCCTATTCATAATAGTCAATATTGATTTTTTTTTTATGTAAAAATGTTAGTATAATACTTATAAAACATTGAAATTGTATTTTCTCATATAAAACTTTTTTTTTTAACAAGCCAAAATGGAATATATAGATAAAAAGAACCAGGTAGACTCCTCAGCACAAGACGTGCCAAGGAGCACCTCAAGAGTTTACAATGGTATCAGTACAAAAGAAGCATCAAAATACAAAGAACACTAGTCAATGCCCAAGCAGAGCAATGGCTTTGACGACCAAGTATAATAATGAGAAGCAAGTGTAACATTCGTCGTCTTCAACCATCGAAAGGAGAACAACTTGACTTTGTCCAGCAGAAGATGCACGTGCTGCATGTGAGAAATAAGTGTTGAGTCGATTCGATGCCACCACAGCCAGACACGCAGAAGTGAACCTCTGGAGATATAATGCCACGGACTACCAAGTTTGTTTTCATTGGCAGCCGGTCGCGCAGGAGACGCCATGCAAAAATGGAGACCTTCAAAGGAACTTGTTTGTGCCACGCGAGATCTATAGCCTCCCCCGGAATAAAAGAATCCTGAGAAGTCAAAAGCTGGTATGCACCACAAACCGAGTAACCTGTATCAGGATCAAGCTACCACCGCCACACATCTGGGGATTGTGCCTGCTTAGTAAATGAAGAAAGTAAAATCCGACACTCTCCCAACATCTCCTCCTCCCACACCCACAACAGTCCCCTCCACGCTAATGCCTCACCTCCAGCCTCCCACCCAGAAACGAACATCTCATATAAAACTATTATTTCTGAAATACAATAATCAACAAATAGTTTTTTAATTAATAACCAACTTAATGTATCGGTACATTTGAATTTTCAAATATACTGTAGAAGCTCTCTTTTTAGAGATGTCAACAGAGTTAGACTAAGGAAGAGTACTATATTCTTTCGTCATTTTTATTTTCGTGAATCCCCACAGCTTGTGGTGATCAATCAAACTTAAAAAAAGTATTGAAAAAAATATTCAAATTTTGTAAAACAATAATAAAGTTTAATCATAATATAAATATAAAAATTAAGATATTATTATGAGACTCCAAAAGTTACTCCAAATCTTATCCATTAATTTTAATACAGTATTAATTAGTGGTTGTGATTACTTGCTAATAATCCTCATGGTAAGATTTTAACGGAGGGAGTATTAATTAGTGGTTGTGATTACTTGAAAATTCCAATAGTAGTCCTTAAATATATATCACACGAGTTTTCATTTACAAGTGTTCTTCTCCATTCTCATACTAATACTAGAGTAGAGCACTTGTTGTTGTGGATGGCTGGAAACTTATAACCGGAGGCGTGTCGTGACACTGAACTAAAGAATTATCCGCAATATTGCGCAACTCCCCCAGAGTACAACCGGTTCTTCTCGATGATAAACATACCGAGGCTATCAAGACACGAGAATATCAACAAGGTCGGTAACTCAGGCAGACACTCATTAGAAAAATACTTTGTTTCAAAGATTAGATAAAAAATAAACACAATAAGTTTTGGAATGTATACTCTTAGTACATGCTTCTCTTGTTTTTAGATACAAACCATGCATATATATACTGACTTATATGTTTATCAAGTAAAAGGCATTTTTATCATGAAAAACATATCAATCCTATTTATTGGTAATTTCCAAACGGTTATCAAAATAAATTGGCTAGGTTTATGACTTGGTCATTAGTATTATTATTAATAATTCACAATAATCTCTCTTAATAAGGAATAAGAAAACAGTCATATAGCAAGTAAATAGGCAAATAAATAAACTTAGTTCTCAAATAAAATTGATTAAATTGGGTCATAATAAAATAGAAATAATAATTAACTTTTGAAATAATCAAAATATACAACAATCCTCCACATATTTCAAAAGTTTTAAACCGAAGAAAACTTAACAGTTTTAATAAAAATTATGCCTGAGTAAACCTTATAGATGCAATGCATCAGAACAGTGTAGCAAGCTATGGAACCTGTCCCTAGACTGATAGACTTAACACACAGTGAATTGGTTTTGCAAGCAATGGAACCCAAGACACTTGATGTGCGTTAGCGGTCTACCAATCACATTACACCCCCACAATTCTCGTGTTACGCGGTGTGGCGCATTTAGGCCGTGCGCGTGTCTGGTATTCATGAGTGCTCTAGAGACCCGCCACGGTCTCATGCAAGCGGCCCCACTCGACACTCATATAGGTGATTCCATCTAGTGTATGCTGCAACCATACACCACCCATAAGGGCTTATGGTAATCATTAAAAGTCTTTAAGACTTACCCGTCAAATTTATTTTAATTTAGCACTTCTCATAGCCATTATTATAACACATAGGAAATGGACAAAATTTCAGTGCTAACATAACTAACAAGTAACTTGTTTTTCCCATTAAACCTTCTTCATGGGGTCTCCAATCACAAAGGTTGGGTTTCCATTAGTTGTCGTTTTCAAGTGGCATAGTCCATTCCTATTAATTTTCTTCCCAGGGGTTAGTATCCGGATCCGCTAAATTCACAAATATTGATTAAGATGTCTCAAAGTCAATTAATCTCATTTTCTTGAGTCTATATAATAAACTCAATTTTCACAATAAGTTTATACAAGTCTGCTTATATGGCTACTAAGCGACAACTTATTCATCAATAAAATAAATCTACTTATAGATTTATCTCATTGGTTAATATCCAATTATCATCATCATTGCAAAAACATACAATGGTTTATCCTCTAAAAATAATATCACAATACACATGATCATATATTCAAATATTTCGTGAGTTTAAACGTCACAAAATATTTCTACAATAAACTGATTAATTGGACAATACACTAGCCCTCCAATTATAAATTTGTTATACAAGTCTACTTAGAATATTTTCTAAGCGACACCCCCACATTGGATAAATGTGACTTCATTTGTGGATTTATCACACAAGCTTACTTGAATAGTTTTCAAGTGATAACACTCACAATAGAGAAATGAATCTCAAATATATATTTTTACGCAAACAAATCTCATGATACATCATTGTATTGTTCTGATACAATTAATGGTTAATCCACATTATACCATATAATCTTTTATGGTATATTTCAAATATCGTTACTCAAGTAGCATTAGGATCATAAGAGATACTCAATATTTTAATTTAAAAATATTTAAACTTCCTAACAAGCTTCCCAATATACTTATGATGGAATTATATATACTATCACACATCCTTATAATCATATGCTACAAATCACATTTGATTTTTTTTTCTTTTCTGTAATACACATCATTTTACATGGCTCCTTTTCCTCTTTAAATAAAGGTTAACATCATAACATGTATAGTCAATAAAACCATCACAAGTAAAATGCATCCGTTAAGAAAATTTCAATTAATAGCATTTTACGTTGAACCTTTCTCTCTGTCACTCTTCAAACATGAGTGCATCTCAATATTAAATAATTTAAATTAGTTCATCTATTCTCTAGTTACCATGCTCAAAATTAAATCACATAAGCTCAAACTAGCAGAGCCACATAACACTCAAAATTGGTAAATAACATGATAAGGATATATATTTCCACATTTATACCACACAAAGAGATAAAGGTCTTTCAAGAAGATATTACCAATTTCTCAAATAAATTTTTAACTATGCAAATACGATGGCTATATTGAGATAGGAGCATATAGTAAATCACTTCCAAATTTCAACTACTTCATGGCATATCATCTCATTATTGAGAGTAAAGAAAATTAAAACTATTCGACTAAGAATACCAATGATCAAATTGAAGAATAGTTCCTCAAAACAAATTTTTATCCACAAAAATATTTCTTAAGAGAACAAGATAATATGTCTTAACAAAAGATTTTAATCATCACAAAAATAAATCACACAATTCTCATCCGAAAAATAAATTATCAATTATAACATATAATAATCACTATATTTCTAGACAAATTCAACTCGGTCACAAATTCACCATAAAAATTAAAACTTACGAGGTTTAAAGGTTATAGAATTTGTACCTGACCCCTTGTTGATGATTTCAAGGGGAGAAAAATATTACACTTACATAGAAAGTCTATCACACCATGCTCCAGTTCTTTTAGCATCGCAACCCCCACATTTTTGCGTCATAAAATAATTATTGAGAAAACAGAAAACCGCATCGGTAGCGTAGATGACCATTACCGGAGTGCCGGTAACGATAGAAAGTGTGGAACCATAAATCTAGTTGCCATTGTTATAATTCTCTCTAGCCATAATTCCTTAGATTGTTGTTGCGGATGGCTGGAAACTCATAACCGGAGGCGTGTCGTGACACTGAACTAAGGAATTATCCGCAATATTGCGCAACTCCCCCAGAGTACAACCGGTTCTTCTCGATGATAAACATACCGAGGCTATCAAGTCACGAGAATATCAACAAGGTCGGTAACTCAGGCAGACACTCATTAGAAAAATACTTTTTCAAAGATTAGATAAAAAAATAAACACAATAAGTTTTGGAATGTATACTCTTAGTACATGCTTCTCTTGTTTTTAGATAAAAACCATGCATATATATATGACTTATATGTTTATCAAGTAAAAGGCATTTTTATCATGCAAAACATATCAATCCTATTAATTGGTAATTTCCAAACGGTTATCTATTACTATATATAAAGAGGATACAAATTTTTGGGATGACTTTTTCATTATACCTATTTTACCCTTAAATAAAACTACCAAAAAAAATTAAATATTTGTATATGTTGAAAAATAACTTCCACATAAAAATATATTTTCAGTTTTTTTTTTAAATCATTTTTTTTCTTCTCTTAATAACTAAGCACAACTTCCACATAAAAGTATGTTTTCAGTTTTTTTATAGTAAAAAAATATATATATATATTTTCTTCTTAATAACTAGCCACAACAAAAAAGGATGTTAAGTAGTTATCAATTAACTAAGTCCAATAAAAAGGGAGATTAAGTAGTTATTTATATTTGCCAATAGAGAATTTCGATCAAAGCAAATAAAAAAAAAGAAGAGAATATCGATCACACAAACGGGCACGGAACGTGCCCAAGTCAAAATAAATTGGCTAGGTTTATGACTTGGTCATTAGTATTATCTTAATATAATAAAACGAGAGTAACTAGAGACACCCTAAACCCTAACCCTAATATGAACGATCTAGATTTTGACACGTGGAAAAAATATTATATCAACGGCTACGATAAAAACTTGAATACTATATGTTGCCACATCATTTAATGAATGTGACACGTCATATATTTAAAAACATAATACATGATGTGTCAATATATGATTGGACGTGTGTATAAAATAATTTTACACCAATCCCTAATTTTGTTACCAACTAATCCCTAATTATATGCTTTTCATCTTTCTCATCTATTATTATTTTTTTGTTCATCCCTATAAATATTCTTCACTAATCAAAAGCACCCTTCTACTTTTGTGATTCTATTTTTGTTCCTGTTTTTTTAGTTGAACTAATTTTTTTTTTATGATTCAAATTTATTGTGTTTTAAGATTTGAAAAAATAATCTTTTCCCTAAAAATTGCTTGAACTAAACTCTTCTTTATTCTCCTGCTGTTTCACTACAAGAAAAATAGAACATAGCGACAATCACTTTGAGGCGGGGGAATAGTAACCGTCGCCGCTACCCATTACACCGGCGGTTACTCCAGCGGTTACAACCGCCGCTGCATTCTTAATAGAATCGGAAGCCAATTTTTCATTCTCTTACTTACTTTCCCTCACTTAGTTTCATCTTTCAATCAAAATAACAAAACAATTCGTAGAGGTTTCACACTCTCCAAATCGAAACTTTCACTCTCTCGCTCTGAAGCTTCTCATCACCATCGTAGATCATCACTGCCGTAGCTTTTCCTCATCGCCCTGTAGCTTCTCCTCATCTCTCTATCTCTCTCACTCTCTCTCTTCCTTTGTGTGTATCTCGCAATTTCCGCAAACCCTAGCTTCTTCTCTTGTTAACTTCTTGATACTTTGATATTTGTTTGGTTTTTGATTTCAATGGTATTAAGGAGTGATATATTATGAATTATGAATAAATTTTTGTTTGATTATGAATAAAAAAAATTAGTTGGGTTTTTGAGTTCAGTGGTACTGCTGTGTTCAATTTGTCTTCAGTTGCTGTTTTATTTTTAAGTTGATATAACAACAAACATTAATTTGATTTGTTTGTTCAGATGCTCAAGTTTTTGAGCAAGCTGCTGTGAAGAAACCTGGAGGTGAATTTTTTCCCTAATTTGTTTGTGTGAAATTTTATTACTGGTTATATTGCCTTTTGATTTTGTTTAATTTTTTGAAATTTTGTAGGAAGAAGCCTAAATCGAAAGAACCAATTGCTAAAAGGGCTGAGGTTGGGAAAGGGAAAAAGGTTAAGGATCCGAACATGCTCAATCGTCCTCCTACTGCTTTCGTTGTTTTGATGTAAGGATTTCTAATATTTTTGCTGTTTGTGATGTTTTTATTCTATAGTTTGAGTATTTTTATCGATTGTCTTACTTTGTTGTAGGGATGGACAAGCACATAATTATTTAGCATATGAATCAGAAGAGGTAAAATAAAAATTTGTATTGACATTGAACCATTGGAACATGCTTCGTTTTGATATTTGATTGTCAATGGAAACTTGTTTCTTTTCCATTCAAAAATATAAGGCTATCAGTCAAAAATTCATAGTTTAGACTGTCAAAATGTATAGAGTATTTGATATATGTTCTTCTATGGAGTTATTATTCTGGTTGTTATAACATGTGGTATCATGCACTCATCCTCTTCTATTTGATATATTCATTGGATTTTGATGGAGTTTTCTTTGATGTTGTGGAGAGAGAGCTATCTCTGCTCTCAAGGTTATTGCTCTCTCACCTTGTATCTTCTACCAATTTAGAGACAATTTGAAATAATACAAATAATAATATCTTATACAAACTCAGACAATCAATTATACAAATACCAATTCTCAAAATATCTTATATAAAATTAACCAAGTCAAACATTTTTAGTGTTTAGATCTAATTTTGAAGCAGAGGAAGTGTTTAGCAGAAAGAAACAAAGTGTGTTTTGAAGTGAAAGTGATCAAGTGAGTGAAAGCAATGTGATTTCCATCAGAACTAAGAGACATGTGGGTGGTCAACAAAAATAGAAGTTTGTTCATTGCTTCTCCTGCAGAAGAAGAAAAATATTGAGGTCTAATCAATGTACAGCTGGTACTTAGAACTATCTTCTTACCATTTCTATTTTTTTTATTGTTTTTGCAATGGATCTGACAAGGATCTTTGTTAATCATAGTTCAAGGAAGTTTTAATTTTCTGAGTATGTTTCAATCTTGTGATTTGCTTCATATACTATTGGATTATGTCTATTATATGCATTGTTTGTGAATCTATTAACTGATTTGTTGAAACTATTTTCGCTGATATTTTAAACATGAATTTTAGCGTTTGAACGTTTCACAATATGCAGAAGGTGTGCGTTCTGGATTCAAGGGAGCTGAGATTGGATGTGTGGCTAGTACAGTACCTATAGTACGTAATTTGTTAGAAGTTAGATCTTAAGAATACTGATTTTTGTTTTTTACTACCACTTATGAACCTTATGTGTATCCTTAATTTCATTTATTTGCAAATTCATAGTTGGGTGCAGTTCAGATGATTCCATGGGCAAAGGTAAACCTCAATTATACTGCTCAGGCACTTATCATATCTTCTGGTATATACACTACAAGAAAAAAGGCATATTTCGGCGGTCAATTTGACTCACATTACTAGATTTGTGAGATCTCGCTTCTCAAGTCCACTGGCTATATACCTAATAAATATAGGTTCGTCTATATTAACTAACATAAATGAGTGTTGTTTATTGGTGTGGTGGCTATTGTCAAAGAATGATACAAGAGGTATTGCCTTGCGTCTAGTGTTGTTATTACATTTGGTGTAGTGATTATAATTATTAGTGGAATTAGGGATAGGAAGGAAGATACAACTTATGTTTGCATTATTATTTTTATTAGCAGCATGATGAGAAACGATTAAAGACATCATTATCATTGAATATATCTCACCATTGGTTATGTAGAATTTATATGCATTCAACAATGATATATATATATATATATGTGTGAGAGTATTGCAAGGCATCTCAATAATTTATTTGCATTTCAGCATTTAGAGTAGTCTCAATGTAATGATTATATAACTTTCTGCTGTGAGAGAGTGATAAAATAATTTTTCCTTTCCAACTGTTGGAGAATCTTTTCAGGATATAAATAGCAACAAACAAAGGGTTATTATGCCTAGTACAAAGTGGGAACAAATGAAAGTGAACTTATATCTTTAGATAGGATTCAATGTTCTTTGTTGTTTGATTTCCAATTAAAGGTATGCTCATTTTTGCTGGTTTTATGTGTCAACTACTTTGCAAGCCTTATCTATTTATCTTTATTAAAATAGACTCCTAAATACATTTGTTGACAACTCATCAGCTATATGTCATGGTTTCTTCTTTTTGGTCTTATTCAGGCTATTTCATTAATACTAATATCATGGTTTACCTCTCTCTCTTAATTATAGCTTACACATATTTATCTTTTTCCTTTTCCAGCATGTTACCACTGAAAACATGGAATCAAGGAATCAGTCTGATGAGAGTTCTAGCTCAATTTGTGATTGCGAATTTTGGATGTTTTGAAATTGCATTTGGCCTTTAGTTTTTTGGATGCTTCTTTGTATGTTAATCCATGTCATGAGTCCCTTTAGGACATGGTGAGTCCCTTTTAAGTGCTTATTTGATTGGAACGTTTTATTTTCTAGTTTCCACCCTTTAGATTATAGGATATTTATTTTTCAGGCCTCTGTTTGTACTGCATTCCATCTCATTTGGGCGCTTATTTCTGCATTCAGTGTACGGCATCAGGCAAACAGTGGCGGGTGACCTTCAACCGTCGTCGCTTTCCAACAATCCCAGCAGTTTTTCGAACGCGGCCGCTTGTGTGAAGAACCTCGATGGTTTTCAACCGCCGATGCATGCTTTATAGGCTTTCTAAGGTGTTAGCTTCTGATATTTCTTTTATCAGTTTCTTGTTTATGTTCTAAGTTGGTTTCTATTGATTATTAAATAACTATGTGTATTAAATGGGGCATGTGGACATGAATTAGTTTACATAATTTAAAGAGCCTAATGTGTTGAATTCTCTTGATAACATGTGTGATTTTGTGAACGATTGATCTATTCTGTAGAGACTTCCAAAGCATCTTACTCAAGTCGCATGGGTTGAATGGTGAGAGGCTTGGAGTTCAACAATCTAATGTAGATCCTAATTATATATTCGGTGACATGGTCCAGGCAAAGGCACGTGGTGCTAATGTGGAGGTTGCCTATCCTTAATGTTGATTGCGGTAAGGTTTAAAGACTTGTAATTAATTTCTGAGTATTATGATTATAGTCAAGTTTCTATGATTTGATTAAAGGCCAAATTGTGAAGGTGGTTTATATGACGGCGATGAGCATGCATTGTTGCACGTATTAAAGCTTGTTTTAGAATTGGGGGCTGGTTTTATAGAATTGGATCTCAAGGTATACACCAACAGTTATTCAAGTGTGAAATTAGATGATCTCAAGGTAAAACTCATAATTGCCACGTTCAATTTTTATGGATTCATCTTCTACATTAATCTATGTCTTATACTTATTTATTATGACTGTTAAATGTTCAGGACATTGCACAAAAGTATCGCATAATGTAAACATGGAGAAACTGCAACATCTCCATTTATTTCTTGAGGTGCTCCATGTTGTATAGTTTAGTTCTCACTGTGATTAGTAAGTTTTGATCTTGATCTTTTGCTTGAGAGAATCAAGAGTCTAAGCTTCTTGTTTGTTTTGTTGCACTTTTTGATGTAATAGTTTATGTTTGGTGTTTTAACTCAAAGCAATTTTGATGTAAAGTTCGGAAGCAAAATTAAAGCTACTTCAAATGTTTGGATGCTTGAATCTGATTGTATTCGTTGTTAACTAATATTGTGGGAAACTAACAAAAAAATTGTGGGAAATAAAAAAATAAGTTTAAAAAAATTGTGGGGAACAAACAAAAAAATTTAAAAATTCTGGAAAAAAAAATGTCTTTTTTTTTTCAAAAAAAAGGTAAATAGCGGCGGTTCTATCCGACGCTAAAAGCTCAGAATAATGTATGAGGTAATTGCATTTAGCGGCGGTTCACAACCGCCGCAAATGTTAACAGAACCGACGCTAATGGTCTAGCGGCGGTTATTCCGACGGTTTGCTAGAACCGCCGCTGAATGACCTAGCGACGCCGCATTTGTCGACGCTTCTCAACTGCCGCACTTAGCATTTAGCGGCGGTTTGAACCGCCGCTATTTGCTTTTTTGAACTGCCGCCGCTTGCTGTTTTCAATGTAGTGTTTGTAGTTAAACTCTTCTCTATATTCATTCAGCCCCTTCTCGCATGACAAGATCTAATGAGAGAAGGTAGAAAATATATTTGTTTTAAATGAATATGATTTTGTTTTAATGTTTGTGTTTTTGTTGTTGCAGTTTAACAGCAAAATTGCCGAAGATCTTGGCCGTGGTTGATTCCGACAAGGGGTTGCTGATTTGGATAACTCGCAAATTATGTTTACCCTTGCGGCTACTTTTCTGGTAATATTTGATTTGCATTGTTTTGTTCCAAACTCATTACTTTTCTAAAACCTAATCAAAGTTTATTTAAGTGTTTTGGAATTAGAGTTTGTTTCCAAAATGTAATTTAACATGTTTTAATTTTTTTTGTATGGATTAAACTATAGTTTGAAGTTAGAGAGGTAAAAGGAATTATTTTTTTTTGCTGCTCTCTATTTCTTTAATGTTTTTACGTATTTTTATTTCATCAAGTTTACTTACCAAAATATTGATTTCCATGGTTTTAGAAAGTAAGCTGAGGGAATTTGATGGGAGATTTGTTAAAAGAATGTGATGAAAGCGCTACTTTTTTTTTCTTTCAAAAAGTGTTTCAAATCACAAGATCTTAGATAAACATGGTCCCCACAATAAGTAGTAAGTTTTCTTTGAATTTTTGTTGAAAATATTGTTGCTTAGTTGTCATATATATTAGGATTTGTTTCTATTTTTTAGCTAATAATCCATACTTTTTAGGAGTTGTTGGTGAGGTTTAGATGATTTTCTCTACTGCAATATGATTTGTTTTTTGTTAAATTCCTTTTTTTTTTTAAAAAAATTTGTATCAATTTTAATTTGTTTTATTTGTTATTTGTAAAGTGATGGTTATATTTTTTTCTTTCCTATTTCTTTGTGTTTATGATATTTTTCTCAAAGTATAAGACAATTGTTTCCCTTTTTTCCTTTCTGCAGTATGTTATCGATGGAATTTTGAAGCATATTACATGCTGTGATTTGAATTGCTAAACTTCTGATAATTCAAGTAATGGTGAGTGGAGACATGTGTTATCTTAGCAAGACTATGCCTATAAAATATACTTTTTGTAAGATAGTATATATGTATTAATTGAGTGAATGAAATAATGAATTGATTTGTATTTTGTTATCAAGAAAGCTACTAAACCTCAATTGGAGTTTCATTTTTTAATTTGATATGCACCCAAATTATGATTGTCGTCATTCGAAATGCAAGGATCAAAGGTTTATATTACGTGATGATTGACGGTATAATTCTTCCCAAATTTAGTTATGTTCTTTTCTTATAAATTACATTTCAAAATTTAAATTACAGTTGTTAAACTCTATGCATATGAATTTAAGTAGGACTGGTACTCTTTATCAATGTGTTGTCGAAAGTTCAACTGCAGATTAAATTTATTGAGACTGTTTTATTGCTAATTCATTGTTACTTTTGTGTGTTCTTAAATTTAAATTTTGTTACACCTCCTTTTCTACATTTTTGTCCCCCCGCCGCCTTTCATTATATTAAAGATTAAAGACAACTATACTTTTGACGCTATTTCCAATAAGTTTTTTTTATTGTTGCAAGATTTACAAATCAATTATGTGATTATTATATTTAATGTGAGTATTCTATTGTTTATTATTTTTCAATTGGATTCATAACAATAATTGGTAAGAATAATAAATTTTCCATATACAAAAATCATCACAGCTAAATGTGTTATTTTCTTTTTGATAAATTTATTAAACTAAATATTGTAAGTTTTTATTAAACCAAATTGAAAGTTATGTATAACCGTGCATCGCACGGGTAATAGTCTAGTTATTAATAATTCACAATAATCCCTCTTAATAAGGAATAAGAAAACGGTCATATAGCAAGTAAATAGGCAAATAAATAAACTTAGTTCTCAAATAAAATTGATTAAATTGGGTCATAATAAAATAAAAATAATAATTAACTTTTGAAATAATCAAAATATACAACAGCACTATCCATGAAAGGTTTCAAACAAACAAACCAGACCTATTTATACAAATCAAAATACGGTTGATTTTCTTTCCAATCGAACACCTGTAGGACTATATAGCTAAGAAAGATATATTAAGCATCATTCTATTACCTTAATTCTAAATTCTTCATTGCCAATTATTTGATATTGAAAGCATATGATTGATCAGTGTAAGTATCGATTGTTTTCTTTACCGTACCATATATCACCGTATTGCCATTGTTTGTAGGCGGTGAGACGAATTTTACCCTAGAATTATTAAGTAATCATAACCATTAATTAATATATTAAAATTAATTGTCAAGATTCGGAGTAACTCTTTTCACTTACTCTTAGGTTCCGTTTGGATTGATGAAATATAATGGAATGGAGCGGAAGAATGGAATATAATAATGTTTCATTGTTTATAGGGTTGAGAATAGGCCGGACGGCCTCCATGGGCCTTTGCCCTGACCTGTTTATTAAAAATGTCAGGCTCCGAATTTTTGAAAAAAGTCTGTTTACCTAAATATGTCAGACTTAGGCTTTTGAAATTGATGAATTGCATCCACCACACTTTTGGAATCCGTATAAAAAATAACATGAGATATGTCTCTTTGTTCCATTACTTTCAAAGCTTCAATTAAGGCTATGGATTCCCCTTCCACAATGGAGCAATTCCCATCCAACCAAGTAGTACGTCTCAGCCAAGATAAATTGACCCAAATGATCACACAAACACCAACCGGTACTAGTTGAAATTTTAGTCCCTAGATTATTTACAAAAAATACATTAATTAAAAATAAAAATAAAAAAGTAAAATTAAATCTAAAAATTTAATATCTCAACTTTCGACTTTAATATTCATATATACTTATCTAATTTTATACAATAGAATAAAAAAACTTTTAATAATTCAATTTTTTTATTAAATATTAATCTGTGCACCGTACGTAACAACTAGTATTTTCCGGATCTGAATTGTCTACTGCAGTTGTTGTATGTAGCTACACACATTAGACAATCTAAACTTTTGATTTATGATTGAACGTTTGAGATTAAAGTAGTTTAATAGTTTAATAAAAAATATGATCTCAACCAGACAAGAGTGGTGATCAAAAGTTGTTGTTTTCTCTTAAAAGCTTTTACTACATCGGTGGTCTACCAAGAGTCATGAATCATAATCATATCATATCATATTATTATAATGGTAATATAAAGGTGCATGCATTCCACGAGCCATGAATCATAATAATATAGTGGCACCTACTCTTATCTTATTTTTATGTGGTCCATCCTGACTTGGGCCCATGTTATGGTGAACAACTTTTACAAATAGTCTACTATGAATAAGTAATTAATACTATTATAATGAATATGAATTTTATAAAATCTATTGTTAGATTGAAAATTTATATTGCATAAATCATCGGTCAATATTACGGTGGGCCACCTTTATAAGTGGTACACTGTAGACAAGTGATCAATGCTATTATAACGAATACGAATTTTACAAAATCCACAGTTAGATTGAAAGTTTACATCATATAGATCTTCCATAAAAAAAATTAAAAAAATTGGAAATCATTTGATATGTTATTGAGACATGTCAAGATTAACGGTATTTTATAAAAACCCGTAAATCGTTAATCTTAAAAAGCCTTAATAACATATCAAATGATTTTCAATTTTTCTAATTTTTTTATGGATGATCTATATGATATAAACTTTCAATCCAACGATGGATTTTATAAAATTGTATTCGTTATCATGTTATTCATGACTGGTTCACCATGGACCACCTAGAGAAGTGATCCATATTAGAATTTACCATAGGGCATCCTAAATTTTTTTAGAAAAATCGAAAATCATTTGATGTGTTAATGAAATCTTTCAAAATTAACAGTATTTAATAAAAATTCATAAACTGTTAATCTTAATAGGTATCAAAAACATATAAATAATTTTAAATTTTTTTAAAATAATTTATAGATGAACTATATGATATGAACTTTCAATCTAACAGTAGATTTTGTAAAATTTCTATTTGTTATAGTGTTATTCGTGACTAATCCACCATAGACAATTTGTTCAAGTGGTCCATATTAGAATTTTCC
This sequence comes from Trifolium repens, assembly GCA_030408175.1. NCBI lineage: Eukaryota > Viridiplantae > Streptophyta > Magnoliopsida > Fabales > Fabaceae > Trifolium > Trifolium repens. The sequence goes on from CP125837.1 coordinate 52,399,822, forward strand.
TCCTGAACTAATGGTTAAAATTATCAAAAATTTTAACGAACTTTCTTTATTTTTACGGTCAAAAGAATGATATTATTAACGTCAATTTAATACGAGTTACATATTTATTATACATTATTTTAATCAAACTAACTGGTGTCAATTAAGTAATTATTTCAATTATGAAAATGAAAATGACCATTAAATTATATTTTCAAACAACAATATATAATAATGATAATATTTTAAATATTCGTCCACCATGACTAGAATTTACCTATTAGAACATTCTAATAAGAGTATAAAAAAGAGTTACATAAACTAAAAATTCATACCTATTTTTTTTTTTATCATTGGAATTCTATTAGCAGCACTATATTTATGAGGCGTGTGGATTGCCTACAGTAAATTTTAACCGCAGGCGTAGGCCTTTTTCTATTTCTTTTATAATTTATATACCACTATATGTCCCTATATATCAAACCACTATAGCTAGTACTTTCAAAGCAAAGCATCAAACAAAAAATGTCTACTATTGAAGCTGTGAACACTAACAATGATAACCAGCTTCATGTGATTATGTTTCCATTCCTTGCATTTGGTCACATAAGTCCTTTTGTTCAATTATCCAATAAGCTATTCTCTCATGGAATTCACATCACATTCTTGTCAGCTTCATCAAATATTCACAGAATCAAAACAACTCTTAATCTCAATCCATCCATCAACATTATCCCACTTCAGTTCCCAAATGGCATAACAAGCACTGCTGAATTGCCACCTGATTTATCTGGAAATCTAATCCATGCACTTGACCTTACTCAACCTCAAATCAAATCTCTTTTGTTAGAACTTAAACCACATTATATTTTCTTTGATTTTGCACAAAATTGGCTTCCAAAATTAGCTTCTGAAGTTGGTGTCAAATCTGTTCATTTCTCAGTTTACTCTGCTATATCTGATTCTTACATTACTGTTCCTTCAAGACTTGATGATATTGAAGGAAAAACAATCACTTTTGAAGATCTTAAGAAACCTCCAAAAGGGTTTCCTCAGAAAAACACTATCTCCCTCAAGACCTTTGAAGCCATGGATTTCATGTTTATGTTTACAAGATTTGGCGAAGGATTAACCGGTTATGAACGCGTTATGCAGAGTCTTAGTGAATGTTCCTATGTAGCTTTTAAATCATGCAAGGAAATTGAAGGACCTTACATAGATTATAGGTTTTAAATTGCGGTTGCAGTTGCTGATGCGGTTGCGGTTGCGGGTGTTGCGGTTGCGGCCACTGCGGTCGCTGCGATCCAAATTGCGGCCGCTGCAGCGTGAAATAATTTTATATCCGCACAAACACACAAAAAAACTATAATTATTGTAATTTTTTATATATCTTTTATTTATAGTTCTCTATAAATTTAATTTCATGTTTAAGATATTGTATAAATAATATAAATTTAACTCCGGTGAAACAAACATTAACATAAATAACATTTTTAATTGTTTATGCAAATACAATCCAGAAATTAATAACAAAGTAAATAAAAACATTTAACATATACTAATACAAATATGTCACAAATAGATAAATGCATTAAGCTGCAACTTTGACTTTAAAAAGCAACACCATGTTGTCTCCATATATAAATCTAGTCTTCACTGCAAAAAAAAAAAAAAAAATTTATAATCAAATATCTTAATAACAAAAGAGTATTAAAATTTTTCATCAGAAAAAGTTAACTGAATATAAATTTAAATTTTTTAAAATATAACTTACATGATACTATTTACCACATGGTGGAATGACGTGGAGGAGCATTACTTGTACTTTCACTTTGACTATCATCCTGTGTAGCTCCTTGCCCAAAGACATAACCAAAATATCCACCATTTGATTGTTGATAATAAGGATCTTCATAATTCATTGATTGTTGGTAGTTGGAAGGATTTGATCACTTGGATATTGGTTATATGAGTTGAAATAAGGATATTGATAAATAGGTGGATAAGATTGTTGACTATTTTGAGAAGAGTCACCAATCCCAAAGTCACTAAAACTCTGAGCAATACTAGAAGAAGAAGAATCTTCATTATGAACATTTTGTTTCCTTTTACCTCTCCTAGAATGTGACACATCTCCTCCACTATTAAGTAGTGAACCATCAGAACGATCCATATCAGTCAAGTTTCTATAACGCCTATAAATAGGTGGTGTTTCACCATATGGATCATGATCTACTTGTGCATCTTCATCATCACCACCACCACCATCACCTTCGTTAGCTTCTTCACTACCACCTCCATCGCCACCGTTACCGCTTGGTGGACTTAAACCACCACCATTACCACTGTCATTTGATTCATTGTTATCATCATCAACTTCCACAATCTCATCATCTGTATCTACTACAGGCAACCATTCTGCATTTTGAACTCCATCCAATAATGGATTTTCTCTCTCTTCTATCCATGGAGATAACGGATCTTCTTGAAATATATAGTTAAGATTTATAGGATCATAACTTGCTTCTATTTCTTCTTGACTTCTCCTCATTTCTTGCCTCATTTTTAGCTTCATGTTGTAATGTGTGAAGACAAGTTTATGCAACTTTTTATACTTTAGTCTATTCCTTGTCTTGGTGTGAATATAACTAAATGTACTCCAATTTCTCTCACAATTTGTAGCAGAAGTTGTTTGACTAACAACTTTTATAGCTAGACGTTGAAGTTCAGGAGCACATGTACCGTAATACCCCCACCAAGAATCTATGTAAAGAAAAAAATAAAAAGAAACAAATTATTGGTTATATTAAAAAACAAAGTTTATTTTGCGCAACTTATAAAAAATTTATTAGTATTTTACCTGCAGCCATCTTTGACCAAGATTTTTGAGCCAGAGGTGTACCAAATGTGTCACTCTTTTCTCTGTAAAGAGTCAACTAAATAACATAACAAAATACATCAATATGTAAACATATTTTGATAACAAATAATTTATGAGATTAAAATATAACATTTATTACTAACCTGATTGAGAGCTTTGATTTGATCATCTATACTTCTTTCTAATTTCATTATCACTCTAGTCGTCCCTTCAAATGTTTCCTTATATACATCATCTCCATGTTCAATTCCATATTGAAATTGTGGATTAAGAAAATAACCTAAAAAAATAAAATCATAATGCATGAAGAAACATATTTTAAAATTATATGAAGAAATTAAAATTAAAATATATTGACATACCAGCAGAATGAAGATCAGAATGCATGTATTTCCAACGCTTGTCAATTATATCATTATAGGTGGAATGATAACGAGAATTTTCTTGAATTGCTTGTTTTGCTCGATCAATAGCTTCATATAGGAAACCCATTGTTGGTTTCTCGTCACCATCAACTAGTCTCAAAACTTGAACAAGAGGCTCGTACACCTTCAATATGTCTTTGGCCTTACTCCAAAAGTCCTTACTCAAAACAATTTTCTTTGCTTCATGGCCTGGCCCACTCTTCTCTTTACCATATTTGGTTTTTCTAGACTCTTCAGAATGGAACATGTTTTCCAGACCTTGCTTCTGATTCACAATTGATTGAAGTTGTAGAAATTGTGTTGCAAATCGGGTTACACCAGGACGAACAATCTCTCTACCTCCAGTATATTTTTTCATGAGACTCACAATATACGTATGGTTGTAGATGAATGTTGTCACCAACTTTGCTTCACTTAGTAACTTTTGTATATTTTTTTTCTTCCCTATATCCTCTAAGCAAAGATCTAAACAATGAGCCGCACAAGAAGACCAATACAAATGTGGCCTCTTTTCCATTAGTTTGTGACCAGCTGCTTTTAGTGCAGCTTCATTGTCTGTAACCACCTGAACAACAAATTCTTCACCAATTTCATCCACAACTTTATCCAATAATTGAAAGTAGTAGTCTGTGTTTCTACTATCAACATCAGAAGCATCAACAGATTTCCAAAACACTGTTTCTTTTTCACAATACACTAAAAAATTCATAATATGAGAATGGTTGATACTGTCTGTCCAACCATCACACATTATTGTTACCCCTTTTTGTTTCCAAGTTTTTTTCATAAAATTTATCCATTGCAACATTTCTTTATATTCAGCCTCTAAATATACATTTGAGATTTCATAAGGAGTTGGGCATTTAGCTTTTCCGACCTCAGAGGCTACATATATCAAATTATGCAACCAATGAGAATTAGATAAATTCATGGGTAAACGCTCATAAATTATAAATTTGCTTACAGCCTGTCCAAGCCTCTTCCTCCATGTATTTAGCATGCCCATATTGACTTTAGTCTGCTTCATGCTTTTACTCCTCACAAGATCAATATTAGTAGATCTCAAAGAAAAGGTTATATCTTCTGGTCTTTCACCTCCACTAACACTTGCACGAGAACTTCCACCTTGTTCGTAAACATTTTGATGTCCTCCTGTTTCGTGTCTGAATCTTTGCCTATTTTCCCATTCATGATGTGATCTAAGGCTCTCTTGTGTAGCAAACCTTAATTGATCATCACTAGAATCATTCACATTTTCTATGTCAACATCATCTCCTCTTAAACGTTCTTCAACTTCTTCTTTCCTTCTTTTAGAATCATTTCTCTTTTCTTGTCCATCATTTAGAAGTTTCATCATACTTTCCCTAACTAATTTGTTCACTCTAGCACAAGGTTTGACAAATCCTCTCTTATGTGCTAAATGTTGCTTCAATCTCGTAATGCCACCTTTTATTACTGTTCTACAAAGTTTACAACGAATGTTGTTTCTACTTTCAGGCATTGGTGTTCCAAAATGCCATCCAATATCATCACTTGGAGCACCATCTAATCTTTGTGTAGGAAATTTGTCCGTAGGATATTCTTCCCTTGGTGGCATTGTGTATATTTAATAGTGCCTATTAAATTTAATATAATTATAAATAAATGTCAATCAATAATATAAACTAATAATTATCTACAAATTAAAATATAAACTAACACATAAATTTTTTTAAAACTAACATTGTATCAAAATTAATCTCATTTTGTAAACAAAACAAAAAAATATTAATCTCATTTTTCTTGATAGTAAATACAAAAATTAGCTAATATTAATATCTATATAAAAATAAATTATAAATCTATTAATAAATTTTAAAAAAAAATGTTAGCTAATCCCACTAAATTTCAATTCCCCCCACTACCCAATCCCACTAAATTTTCTTGTCCCACTTAATTTTTCGGTTCCCTCACTTAATTTTTTGGTTCCCTCACTAAATTTTCTTGTCCCACTTAAAGAAATAAAATAAATTTATATTATAATTATTATTAATAATAATAACCAACCCTCATAGTCTCACACTCACTCAAATCAATTGCTCTGCTTCTTTACTCTGTTCTCTCTCTGCTTCTTCTCTCCCTCTCGCCGCCTACGCCACAACCCACAAGTACAGTTTCGGAAACAACAGAGTAATGGTGGTGTCACAGAAAACAACAACAGAGTTCAGATGTTTGGTTTCTCCAATCAATTTCCAGCAGATCTATAATTTATTTGCAACTTCACAAACCAAAGAACAACATGAGTGAAGGGAAGAGTATTGAACTAACATACTTTTAGACTGCGTTTTTTGGATTAACAATTTGTTTGTTCTCTGGTTGTATTGTTGTTGCTCTCATCTTCACTTTGTAACTTGTGTTTTCATTGTTTCAGATACTTATGTTCCTGGTATGAAAGTTCATGTGAATGGAAAAAAGAAGAGTTTTAGATTCACTACATGGAAATCAAGTACAGATCCTTCAGAAGGGAATTGGGAGTTGATCCAGAAGGGTTACCACCACAGATAGCAGTTTGGGAAGGAGAGATAAGAAGATGGAGAAGTGGTTATTGGGCTGGTAGAATTTTTAATGGTGTTGATAGTTTGTATTGTTGTTCAGAAAAGACACAAAGGAAAAATAAAGGTAATTTTACAGTAAGATTCTTTTCTTTTTTTTTGTTTTTTCCTATTTTCTGAACTTATTTGAGATTCCCTGTTTTTTTGTTATTCCTTTTTTCTTGATTTGTGATATAATGTACTGTTGCGGTCTGTTGCGGTCAAAACGCCGTTGCGTTGCGATGAAACGCCGTTGCGTTGCGGTTGCGTTGCGGCATCACACGTGATTTGAGTTCACACTGCAATTGCAGTCCGATGCTGTTGCAGCGCCTACCGCATCCGCAATATTGCGGCCGCATCAGCTGATGCAGTCCGCAATTTAAAACCGCAACGCAACGGCGTTTCATCGCAACGCAACGGCGTTTTGACCGCAACAGTATATTATATCACAAATCAAGAAAAAAGGAATAACAAAAAAAACAGGGAATCTCAAATAAGTTCAGAAAATAGGAAAAAACAAAAAAAAAGAAAAGAATCTTACTGTAAAATTACCTTTATTTTTCCTTTGTGTCTTTTCTGAACAACAATACAAACTATCAACACCATTAAAAATTCTACCAGCCCAATAACCACTTCTCCATCTTCTTATCTCTCCTTCCCAAACTACTATTTGTGGTGGTAACCCTTCTGGATCAACTCCTAATTCCCTTCTGAAGGATCTGTACTTGATTTCCATGAAGTGAATCTAAAACTCTTCTTTTTTCCATTCACATGAACTTTCACACCAGGAACATAAGTATCTGAAACAATGAAAACACAAGTTACAAAGTGAAGATGAGAGCAGCAACAATACAACCAGAGAACAAACAAATTGTTAATCCAAAAAACGCAGTCTAAAAGTATGTTAGTTCAATACTCTTCCCTTCACTCATGTTGTTCTTTGGTTTGTGAAGTTGCAAATAAATTATAGATCTGCTGGAAATTGATTGGAGAAACCAAACATCTGAACTCTGTTGTTGTTTTCTGTGACACCACCATTACTCTGTTGTTTCCGAAACTGTACTTGTGGGTTGTGGCGTAGGCGGCGAGAGGGAGAGAAGAAGCAGAGAGAGAACAGAGTAAAGAAGCAGAGCAATTGATTTGAGTGAGTGTGAGACTATGAGGGTTGGTTATTATTATTAATAATAATTATAATATAAATTTATTTTATTTCTTTAAGTGGGACAAGAAAATTTAGTGAGGGAACCAAAAAATTAAGTGAGGGAACCGAAAAATTAAGTGGGACAAGAAAATTTAGTGGGATTGGGTAGTGGGGGGAATTGAAATTTAGTGGTATTAGCTAACATTTTTTTTTTAAATTTATTAATAGATTTATAATTTATTTTTATATAGATATTAATATTAGCATATTTTTGTATTTACTATCAAGAAAAATGAGATTAATATTTTTTTGTTTTGTTTACAAAATGAGATCAATTTTGATACAATGTTAGTTTAAAAAAAATTTATGTGTTAGTTTATATTTTAATTTGTAGATAATTATTAGTTTATATTATTGATTGACATTTATTTATAATTATATTAAATTTAATAGGTACTATTAAATATACACAATGCCACCAAGGGAAGAATATCCTACGGACAAATTTCCTACACAAAGATTAGATGGTGCTCCAAGTGATGATATTGGATGGCATTTTGGAATACCAATGCCTGAAAGTAGAAACAACATTCGTTGTAAACTTTGTAGAACAGTAATAAAAGGTGGCATTACGAGATTGAAGCAACATTTAGCACATAAGAGAGGATTTGTCAAACCTTGTGCTAGAGTGAACAAATTAGTTAGGGAAAGTATGATGAAACTTCTAAATGATGGACAAGAAAAGAGAAATGATTCTAAAAGAAGGAAAGAAGAAGTTGAAGAACGTTTAAGAGGAGATGATGTTGACATAGAAAATGTGAATGATTCTAGTGATGATCAATTAAGGTTTGCTACACAAGAGAGCCTTAGATCACATCATGAATGGGAAAATAGGCAAAGATTCAGACACGAAACAGGAGGACATCAAAATGTTTACGAACAAGGTGGAAGTTCTCGTGCAAGTGTTAGTGGAGGTGAAAGACCAGAAGATATAACCTTTTCTTTGAGATCTACTAATATTGATCTTGTGAGGAGTAAAAGCATGAAGCAGACTAAAGTCAATATGGGCATGCTAAATACATGGAGGAAGAGGCTTGGACAGGCTGTAAGCAAATTTATAATTTATGAGCGTTTACCCATGAATTTATCTAATTCTCATTGGTTGCATAATTTGATATATGTAGCCTCTGAGGTCGGAAAAGCTAAATGCCCAACTCCTTATGAAATCTCAAATGTATATTTAGAGGCTGAATATAAAGAAATGTTGCAATGGATAACTTTTATGAAAAAAACTTGGAAACAAAAAGGGGTAACAATAATGTGTGATGGTTGGACAGACAGTATCAACCATTCTCATATTATGAATTTTTTAGTGTATTGTGAAAAAGAAACAGTGTTTTGGAAATCTGTTGATGCTTCTGATGTTGATAGTAGAAACACAGACTACTACTTTCAATTATTGGATAAAGTTGTGGATGAAATTGGTGAAGAATTTGTTGTTCAGGTGGTTACAGACAATGAAGCTGCACTAAAAGCAGCTGGTCACAAACTAATGGAAAAGAGGCCACATTTGTATTGGTCTTCTTGTGCGGCTCATTGTTTAGATCTTTGCTTAGAGGATATAGGGAAGAAAAAAAATATACAAAAGTTACTAAGTGAAGCAAAGTTGGTGACAACATTCATCTACAACCATACGTATATTGTGAGTCTCATGAAAAAATATACTGGAGGTAGAGAGATTGTTCGTCCTGGTGTAACCCGATTTGCAACACAATTTCTACAACTTCAATCAATTGTGAATCAGAAGCAAGGTCTGGAAAACATGTTCCATTCTGAAGAGTCTCGAAAAACCAAATATGGTAAAGAGAAGAGTGGGCCAGGCCATGAAGCAAAGAAAATTGTTTTGAGTAAGGACTTTTGGAGTAAGGCCAAAGACATATTGAAGGTGTACGAGCCTCTTGTTCAAGTTTTGAGACTAGTTGATGGTGACGAGAAACCAACAATGGGTTTCCTATATGAAGCTATTGATCGAGCAAAACAAGCAATTCAAGAAAATTCTCGTTATCATTCCACCTATAATGATATAATTGACAAGCGTTGGAAATACATGCATTCTGATCTTCATTCTGCTGGTATGTCAATATATTTTAATTTCTTCATATAATTTTAAAATATGTTTCTTCATGCATTATGATTTTATTTTTTTAGGTTATTTTCTTAATCCACAATTTCAATATGGAATTGAACATGGAGATGATGTATATAAGGAAACATTTGAAGGGACGACTAGAGTGATAATGAAATTAGAAAGAAGTATAGATGATCAAATCAAAGCTCTCAATCAGGTTAGTAATAAATGTTATATTTTAATCTCATAAATTATTTGTTATCAAAATATGTTTACATATTGATGTATTTTGTTATGTTATTTAGTTGACTCTTTACAGAGAAAAGATGTTGGAACAAAGTGGGTCTGACATGAACCTCTAATGTGTTAAGTGGTTTTGATGATAACAAAGTATTAAAATTGCAATTGGTATTACTAATGATTATTCTAGTGTGCAGAATTACAAGTTAAAATTCATGCAGAAGCACTATGAATAGTAGCAGAGAAGCCAGTCAAGACAAGCTCTGAAAGAGTACCACTGTTCATCAGAAGTTTAATTTTTGCGTGCTGAAGATAGCACCTCTGAAGACCAAAAGCTAGGCTCTGATGAAGTTCAGAAGCTGAAGATCTTAAGAAGCTATGACAAGAACATCAGAAGCAAAAGGAATTTACGTCACTCAAGAGCTGACCTATACAGAACCAATGATTGAAGAACAATCCTCTTCAAGACTCTGTCACATCCACAGGAAGGAATATTCGTTGGTACAACGTTAACCTTATCCATAAGTGGAGCGCATTTGAGGATAGTACTATCGTACTATTATTACTCAAAATGGATGAGTGATAAATTGAATAGCTAGGTAGTGGAATTGGAATTCCTTACCAAAGAAGGCAATATACAGCTATCAACTGTACGAGTAAATTCCAGCTGGCACCTCTCTCTCTGCAACGGTCATCATCTTCCTCCAAGTATAAATAGAAGACTCAAATGGAAGAAATGACTACTGTTCCTACTACTGTTCTATTACTGCGTTCAAAGACTAAGAAGCATTCTGACATCATTTTTTAAATCTGTCATTCTAAGTCTTAGAACAAATTGAGTTGTATTTTGTAAACACCTCTGATAGTATATCAAGTGTTCCTTAAACATTCATTCTTATTCTTAAGTTTGTTTGAGAAGTCTCTTGTTAAGTTTAACTTGAGCATTTGAGAAGTCTCTTGTTTAGTGAAACTTGAGCACCTGAGAAGTCTCTTGCAAGTGTGCTTGAGCAATTTGTAATCTTTAGTAGATTATAGTGAAAATCTCTTGTTAGTAACAAGGGGACTGGAGTACTCTCGATTTGTGAGGGGAACCAGGATAAATTCTGTGTCTTTCTTTCTCTCTCTCTGCACCCTCTCATTAATTTGTGTTTTTATCCGCTGCATACTTAGTCGCTATTAGGCAAAAAGTTTTATTTTTTAAAACACAATTCAACCCCCCCTTCTTGTGTTTTTCCACCTTCAATTGGTATCAGGAGCTGGGCTGTTGCCTAACTCTCACCTATCAGTGAAACAGTTAAGATTCAGGGAGGAAAAACATGTCTGCTGAGAAGAATCTCAATGAAGTTCCATTTGACTATGATTCTAATTCTAAAGACAGAAGGTCTTCTGACAAAATTCCTTTTTTCAATGGAACTGAGACTGGTTATCCATTCTGGAAAACCAAGATGTACAGTCACATCATGGCGATTGATTGTGATCTGTGGGATTTGGTAGAAGATGGAGTGAACTTTGAAAATATGGACTTAGAAGGCGTTGTTAGCTCTAAAGACAGGAAGGCTTTTACACCCACTCAAAAGCTGGAATATAAGAAGCACCACAGTGTAAAAGGGATGATGACAAATGCCATCTCTCATGATGAGTACTTGAAAATTGGAGATAAGAGAACGGCTAAGTCTATCTGGGATTCTCTTAAATCCAAGTATGAAGGAAATAAACAAGTTAAGGAGGCTAAGGCCAACTTGTTAGTACATCAGTATGAATTATTTAAAATGAAGGACGGAGAGGACATTGAGACAATGTTCTCTAGGTTTCAAATTCTTGTTTCTGGACTTCAAGTTTTAGATAAGAGCTATACGGAGGCTGATCATGTAAGGAAAGTACTCAGAAGCTTGCCGCCAAAGTGGAGACCAAAAGTGACAGCGTTTCAGGAATCTAAGGATTTAGATACTGTGTCTCTTGAAAGCTTGGTTAGTTCTCTAAAGAGTCATGAGATGGAACTCATGACTGATGAATCGACTAAGAAGCTAAAAGGGATAGCACTAAGCACCAAGAGTTCCTCTAAGGCTCTGAAGGCAAAGGTTATAGTATCTGATGAAGAAGCTTCTGAAGAAGGTCACGAGATGGACTCTGATGAAGAAGAAGAAATGGTTCTGATGGCTGCAAGAGTATCGCAATGGGCTAAGAGAAGCAAGAAGTATGCTGGTAAGTTTGGAGGTTCTTCCAAGAAGGTTGGTACTTCTAAGGATAAAAAGGAAGAACAAAACAAATGCTTTAAGTGCAACAAACCAGGACACTTCATTGCTGACTGCCTAGAGAACCTGAGTAAATCATCCAAGAGAACCTCTAACAAAGAAAGATACAAAAGTAAGCTCAAAAAGGGGTTCCTTGCCACTTGGGATGATTTGGATCAGGAATCAGATTCTGATGGGGAAGAAGAAGCAAACCTAGCCTTGATGGCAACCGCTTCTGACCAAGAGAACTCTGAGCACGAAGATGACTCAGATTCAGAAGATGAAGATGAGGTACTTGCTAAACTTTCTCATTCTGAATTAATAGATTCATTAAAAGATGCCTTAAAACTTTTAACCAAAAAGGCAGGTGAGTGTAAGGTCCTTAAAAAGGCTTATAACAACCTGACCGAAAAGGCAAATGAAATAATTGAACAAAATGAGTCCCTAAAATCAAGAAATGAATTTATGGAAACTCATTATGTTCTTGATGATAAGGTTCCTCCAGAACATGAATTTGCTCTTCAGGAATTCCTTATCAATGGAATGAAAAGAAGTAAAATAGCCTCTTTAATTTATCATGTAAGTAGAAATAGAGGAGAAGGTCTTGGATTCTCACGTTTTAAAGATAATCCATTATCTTCAAAGTCCTCCAATATAGATAAATCAAAACCTAAGGTCGTCTTTGTAAAAAGTCAATCAGAAGTTCTAAATGAGTCGGCTTCTAATAGAACATCAAAGTCAGAGGCTCAAAAGTCAAAGACTCTGAAGGATAAAACCTCAGAACCTAAGATTGTTAAGCCTCAAGCTAATGTTAAATCTAAAGAAGCTCTGACACATTCAAGAACAAAGCTCAAGAGCTATACTAAACCCAAAAACTTTTCAACAAGGGTGGTTAACTCTAGAAGCTCTGATAGGTCCTTCAAACAAAGACCACTTGGGCCTGTAAAGACTAACACAAAAGGACCCATAAAGATATGGGTACCAAAATCTCAAATAATATTTGCTTCAGGTTTGCACACTAAGAAGGCCAAAGCAGCAATGCTGGTACCTGGACAGTGGCTGCTCACGACATATGACGGGAGAAAGGCATATGTTCCAAACCCTGACTCTGAAAGAGGGAGGTACTGTGGGGTTTGGAGGAAACCAAAAAGGGAAGATCATTGGTACAGGTATAGTTGGTAACTCTTCTCTTTCAATTAAAAATGTTTGGTTAGTTGATGGCCTCAAACATAATCTGCTTAGCATTAGTCAATTTTGTGATAGCGGATTTATTGTTAAATTTGATAAAGAGGCATGTACAGTAATCAATGATTCTGACAAATCCATTTTGTTTAAAGGATTAAGAAGAGGTAATGTTTATAAGGTGAATCTGTCAGAACTCACTGAGCAGAAGATAGTTTGCCTTCTATCTCTGAATGATGAAAAGTGGGTCTGGCACCAACGCTTAGGTCATGCTAACTGGAGATTAATCTCTAAGCTTAGCAAACTAAAGTTGGTTAAAGGCCTGCCAAATCTTAAATATCATTCAGATGCTCTGTGTGGTCCTTGTCAGATTGGCAAAATTTCAAAAACTTCTTTTAAACCTAAAAACATTGTCTCTACCTCAAGACCCTTAGAACTACTTCACATTGATTTGTTTGGTCCAGTAAGTACTGCCTCAATCAATGGGAAAAAATATGGATTAGTCATTGTTGATGATTACAGTAGATGGACTTGGGTAAAGTTTCTAAGAGTGAAAGATGATGCATATGATGTGTTCAGCATCTTCTGTACTCAAGTGCAAAATGAGAAAGGTCTCAAAATCTTAAAGGTTAGAAGTGATCATGGTGGTGAATTTGAAAATGAACCATTTGCAACTTTTTGTGAAGATCATGGCATTGTTCATGAGTTCTCTGCTCCTAGAACACCACAACAAAATGGTGTTGTAGAGAGAAAGAACAGGTCTTTACAAGAAATGGCAAGAACCATGATGCATGAGACAAAACTTGCTAAGCACTTCTGGGCAGAAGCTGTAAACACAGCTTGTTACATTCAAAATAGGATCTACATAAGACCTCTATTGAATCTAACAACATATGAACTCTTCAAAGGAAGAAAGCCCAACATCTCTTACTTTCATCAGTTTGGATGTACATGTTACATTCTAAACAACAAGGCCTACAAAAGAAAATTTGATGCCAAAGCTTGTAAGGGAATCTTTATAGGTTACTCTGAACGCTCAAAGGCATACAGAGTGTATAATTCTGAAACCAACACAGTGGAAGAATCTATACATGTTAGATTTGATGATAAAGAGCCTGACAGTAAAATGTCAGAGCAAGATAATAGTTATGCAGGTGTTCCATACCAATACATCGATTCAGAACCTGAAAAAACATCAGAAGCTGTTGAAGCTTCAGAAGCTGTATTGGAAGAAGATGCTGAAGAAGCATCTCAATTAGAAGCATCACAAGAACATGATGACACTTCAGAAGAAGACACTCAATCAAGTGCTGATGTTGATGAAGCTCCAAGAAGGAAGTTCAAATATAGATCATCACATCCAGAAGACTTAATTCTTGGAAACAAAGAAAGTCCAAGAAAGACAAGATCAGACTATCAACAACTTGATTCTCTTCTGGGATTAATCTCAATGATAGAACCAAAGAATGTTGATGAAGCACTTACGGACGATGGATGGATTGTAGCTATGCAGGATGAGCTCAATCAGTTTCAAAGAAATGATGTATGGGACTTAGTGCCAAGTCCAGCACATAAGAACATCATTGGAACTAAGTGGGTATTTAGAAACAAGATGAATGAACAAGGTGAAGTGGTAAGAAATAAAGCTAGACTGGTAGCACAAGGCTACAGTCAGCAAGAAGGTATAGACTTCACTGAAACATTTGCTCCAGTAGCAAGACTGGAAGCAATCAGGTTACTTCTTTCATATGCTGTTAACAATGGAATCACATTGTACCAAATGGATGTTAAGAGCGCCTTTCTTAATGGTGTTATTTCTGAAGAAGTCTATGTCAAACAACCCCCAGGTTTTGAGGATTTGAAAAATCCTAATTATGTTTATAAACTTAAGAAATCACTCTATGGTCTCAAACAAGCTCCAAGAGCTTGGTATGAAAGATTGAGTAATTTCTTTTTAGAAAATGGTTTTCAAAAAGGTCAAATTGACAATACATTATTCAGAAAGACATCTAAGAAAGATATCTTAATCATTCAAATTTATGTAGATGATATAATTTTTGGTTCAACTAATGCTTCTCTTTGCAAGAATTTCTCTAAGCTTATGCAGGATGAATTTGAAATGAGTATGATGGGTGAATTGAAGTTCTTCCTTGGAATCCAAATTAATCAAGGAAAATATGGCACTTACATTCATCAAAGCAAGTATACAAAAGAGCTTCTGAAGAAGTTCAACCTTGATGACTGCAAGATAATGTCTACACCCATGCATCCTACCAGCAGCTTAAGCAAAGTAGATCAGAAGCTGTATCGAGGTATGATTGGTTCTTTACTCTACCTTACAGCATCTAGACCTGATATTCTATATAGTGTATGCTTGTGTGCAAGATTCCAGTCAGATCCTAGAGAACCTCACTTAACTGCTGTTAAGAGGATCTTTAGATATCTGAAAGGAACTACTAATCTAGGACTTCTTTATAAAAAATCCCTAGATAGTAAGCTAGTTGGATTCTGTGATGCTGACTATGCTGGTGATAAGATTGAGAGGAAATCCACTAGTGGAAATTGCCAATTCATTGGTGAGAATCTCATATCTTGGGCCAGTAAGAGACAAACAACTATTGCTTTGTCTACAGCAGAAGCAGAATACATCTCAGCTGCTAAATGCTGCACACAGCTTCTCTGGATGAAGTATCAGTTGGAAGATTATAACATAGCTGAAAGGAGTATTCCACTATATTGTGACAATACTGCTGCTATTCATTTGTCTAAGAACCCTATTCTACACTCAAGAGCTAAACATATTGAAATAAAACATCACTTTATAAGGGATCATGTTCAGAAAGGTACAATAGATATTCAATTCATTGATACTGAACATCAATGGGCTGACATATTTACTAAACCTTTAGCTATTGAAAGATTTGATTTTATCAAAAAGAATTTGAACATGCACTATATCTCTGAAGAAAATTAGCTCTGAGAAGTAGAATAAAATTAGCATCTGAAGCTCTATCAGAACCTCTTATAATTTAGAGTATCCCTTGGGAAGCTCTGAATAATTTAGGCTCTGAAGAGTAACAGGTTCTGATGAGGTGTCAGATACAAATGAGTGAGGCTCTGAACCTTTTAGAAATGAAACGTTCAGTACGTGTAAGTGTACAACAGTTGTCTATACACGCGTCAGCTATGTTTAAACTTTTTCAACACGTGTCTAGATCCTGACGGGCAGAGAACAGTTAATGATGATTATGGCAGTTAAGTATATTATTTAATTTTTAAAACTGCTCGCGCTCCCTCCCAATGTTTACTTTCTCTGTGTATGTGTGCTAGTTACTATTTATAAGTCACTTCACTCACTTGCACAACTTTTTACACGAAATCACTACCTACACAACCCTAGGCTTTACAGAAAATTCCCAATCTTCATCTTCTCAATTTTCTGAAACAATGGCTGCTCGTTCATCAAACGAAATCGTTCAAGAATCCTTTAACCCTACGTTACCACCCATCATCGATCTTAATTCAAAAGATAACCTAGTCTACGAACATCATCAAACTGACGCTGGACCAGATGCTTATGATTTCTTCACTGAGAAGTTCGTGGATTTTGAAAGTTTGAAAGTGAATGGGATTGACATTCAATACTTATTCTACAACCAACAATGGCAAAATTACTTTGAGATGCTCAATGGCTTCGTATACTACGACATAGTGAAGTATTTCTGGCAGAAGGCTAAAGTGTACGATAGAGCAAGTGCTGATAAAGAATACAAGGATATGGTTGAGAAGAACAAGGAATTACGAGGGAAAACAAAAAAGGAACTTGGTCTTAAACCTTATAGAGAAAGGGAAATTAGGTCAAATATTTTGGGAATCAATGTTGTGATAACTCAGGCACACATTGCTAAGATTCTGGGTTTAGACAACAAAGGAGAAGATATAGAAATGTATGATAAGAGAAGCAAGCATTTGGATTCAATTCATCAGGACCTCTTTAAATCTGGTTGCACACAAAAGGATTTTGGAAAAGTAATGCACATGAAGAACACATTTGAATTTGCTTTCAGAATGTGTTTGTCCACTATCTTCACCAGAAAAGGTGGATTGGATACCATCTCCATTCCACACAAACATCTCATCTGGTTCTTATACAAGAGGGTAAAGGTTAATTTGGCTAAGATTCTTTTTGATCACATGTGCCTTACCATCAATGAGGGTAGAACCAAAATACCATCAGTCATTCATCACCCTAGGTTAATCTCAGAACTGATAAGGCAAACCAAACTCACAGACATTGTGAGTGCCAAAGAAAAACTTAGAGTTTTCCAAACTGCTAAGTATGATGCATCAGTTCTGGTCAACATGAAGAGAAAAACCAAGGAAGAAATCATTCAAGTGAAAACACCTCTACAGCAAGTGTACGAAAAGTACTTCTGGTGTGATGGGTTTCCCACCATATCAGAACATGATAATGATGAGGTCATCAAGAACTTTCTTGAATCGGTAAGAAGAGAAACTGGGGTCAGTGTGCCCAGGAAAATGGTTGTAAGTGTTCCTAATTGGGATATCTTCAAGGGACCAAGAGATATTACAAGGAGCAGAAGAAAGCCAAGAACTACTGAGCAAGAAATGATTGATGAAGGCTCTGATGATCAAGGACATGCTAGTTCTGATGAGATTGAGGAAGGTGCTGAAAGTATGATGACTGAAGCTGTTCAGAAGGAGAAACAGACAAAGAAAAGGCATGATAGGCCTTCAGCTTCTGAGGAAGATCAGAACCCTGCTAAACCTGCAAAGAGATTAAAGACCAGAGCTTCTAAACCAAAAGGTAAGATCTCTGAATCTAATACTTCTAGCATTCCTGTAGCTCAGGTTATTGGTTCTGAACCTCAACCCTCTATTGCTAAACCATCTATTTCTCAACCTCCATTATCTACTAATCAACCTCAACCCATAGACTTCACTGTACCTATTAGTGTAGTCTTACCTGATCATAAAGCTATATCATCATCATCTTCATCAGATACCAGCACTGCCTCGGATGAGTTAATTGCTACACTCATCAGAGAATCCAACCCAAAACAAAAGAAAACTCTTACACCAAAGAGAACCTCTTTCAAGAAAACCACAAAGAAAATCACCATAAAGCCCATTCATCTTTCTTCTGATGAAGAACCTACTATTAATGTAGACACCACCATTCTCCATCAATCCACAAATCAAGGTTCTGTCATAGAACATCTTGAACAACACATGTGTGGTGTTGCATTTACCAACTCAAATCCAAATTCACCACATCAATTTCCATCCATGAATCTCACAAATGATTCACCCGTCCATAAAACACAAAACACACAGGTCATTCACACACCCCCTCCCTCACTTGATCACATCTCACGAGTAAATCCACCTACATTCACCCCTGTTCAGAATGAGCCAATTGCTCATTCTGAAGAACAACAAAAAACACCTCACTCATCACCAATCAATGTCATGACTGAACAACAACATCAATCACCACAACCTGTCCCTGACCCACTCAACAGACCTCTAGTTTTAGAAGAGGTTCTTGAGCTTTACCAACACCTAACTAAAGCTGAACATCAAATATTCAAGGATTCCATCAATCTTGATGATGATATCATACCTCCAAATCTCAGCAGAATCAAAATTATTGAACTCACAAGAAAGAAACCTGAACCAACCATTCCCTTTGACTCATCCTTACCCTTTTTCAATTCTGACTCTGAACCAAATCTTGAGCTGCTTAATAATGCTATAGGTATTAGACTTAAGAGGTTCAAACAAAGAGAGGAAGAAGCTCTTATCTTTCCCTCTGATTTGGATGCTGATGTCAGGGAATTAGAGTACTTATTTGGTGAATCTTTAAGGATTCTCAGTACTCATCTGAAGGATAAGATTAAGGGTAGAGGAGCAAACACTGTACGGGAACTATTTGAGATTGCTGAGAGGACATGTGCTCCAAGGCTCACATTCTTCAACCATGAAGAAGAATGTCAGAGGTTAGCCTTTTTAGCTGCTGTTGATGAAAGTATGAGAAGATCTTTGGATGAAGAGCAGGCTAGGATAGCTGCTGAAATGGAACGTCAGAGGCTTGCTGAACAAGAAGCCTTAAACTTATTGGTTGATAGAGCTGTTCACATTGCTGTCATTGAGACTAATAAGATTCTTGAGAATCAAGGAGCTACAGAAGATACTGTTATGAATGATCAGAACCTTAGTAAACCAGATTCTGATAAAGGAAAAGCTCCCATTGTTGCTTCATCTCCTCCAAGATCTCCACCAGTACTTGTCCAAGGCTCTTCTTCATCTACTATACCCTCTGTTATGCAAGAAGCTCTGGATGTAATCAAGCATGACATAAGAGAGGAACTAAGAAATGAAATGGATGAATTCAGGGCCGATATAAGAGAAGACATGAACAGATCTGGTGAAGCTACTAACAAGAAGATAGATGCAATGATGGAACTTCTTCTGAAGCTTACTCAACAGCAACCCAAACCTTAACCCTCATGTCTGAGCACTTATTTGTAATCATGTTTTTTGTATTTTTTGGATAATTTTTTTTCTTTTAATTCATATCTATATTATCCATATTTGTGTGTTTGTTATTTGCTTCTATGTTTGTTTTATATTTGTTTTTCAAAATTTAACTTTTCTATATACTCTGATAATGTCTGATACTCTTGTGGATTCTGAATCTAGTGTAAGATGTTGGAGAACATCTTGTTTTTAAACTTATATAGGATTTTGAAAACCTAAGATTCCCCCACATCAGTATTCCTGTTTACTCATGAAATAGCTTCTTAGTATTATAGCCTGTTTATAAGCGGGGCAACAATACCGTATGAGGCGTGTCTGGTAACTGGTTGTCTGACGTTTGACAAGAGTATATATATATATATATAAGAAACTTGCTCAAAACAAAGGGAATTAATAGCATAAACTTCTTTATTAATATGGTTGAAGAATTTCTATTACATAGAATGATAAGACTCTACTTAGAGCTAGGCTTCACTTCAGAAGACTCTGCATCTAGCTTCTTATGTTTCTCCTTAATGTAAGAAAGCAAGTTGGCAGTAGCCTCTTGCACTAGTTCTTCAGTATTCTTCTGAACAGCAGCCTCGTACTCTTCGTATGGAGTGTCATCATTGTATGTCCATAAAAATTCTTCCAGATCAGAACCCAATTCCTCCTCCTCTGACTCTGTCAAAATCAGTTCTTGCTTGTTCCTTTCGTAGCGAAGCTTGTTTTCTTCGCAGCGCCAGGGCTCTGCTCCCTTCTTGCTCTCTTCTTTTGAGCCTGAAGCATCCTTGGTAACCTGCCTTTCCATTGTATGTTTTTCTTTTGATGTTACTTGATTACTCTGGATGAGTAAAATGAGAGGAATCATCCCTTTTTATAGTGCCATCAAGCTCTCTTGTCAGGACGGTTTTCAACATAATTCATTAAATGAATTTAGTTGTCATAACTTTTTGATTGCATTTGACTGCTTGGTTTTCTGTGTCTTTTTGACTGATGCCAAAAGGGGGAGTAAGAGTAGCGTTAAAATTAATGTTGACTCATTCATATACTGCTCAATCTGAAACTGTAATGTTAAAAGCATTATGAATCAATATTTATCTCTTATGATTCTTTCTCATTCTGAACGATTATTGAAAGGGGAGAAAATTTAAGAACCTAAAATAAAATTCATAGACAATGTCAGAAGAGCTTGCAAACCGCTTCTGAGCATTATCAAACTCTAAGAAGCAAAGCTTGCAAAACTATGCTTCTGAGAGTTAAATATGAAAATTTATTTTAAGTTAATAAATCAACTCTTAAACTGTTTTAATTAATTATGGATAAAATTTAGGGGGAGCTTACAAACCTACCCTTATGGATTATCAGACTCAGGGGGAGATTGCAAACCTTTGAAACCTGAAGTCATCATAATTAAATTAAATCAACAACAATTGAATTTTAATGCTTTGGTTTGTCATCATCAAAAAGGGGGAGATTGTTGGAACAAAGTGGGTCTGACATGAACCTCTAATGTGTTAAGTGGTTTTGATGATAACAAAGTATTAAAATTGCAATTGGTATTACTAATGATTATTCTAGTGTGCAGAATTACAAGTTAAAATTCATGCAGAAGCACTATGAATAGTAGCAGAGAAGCCAGTCAAGACAAGCTCTGAAAGAGTACCACTGTTCATCAGAAGTTTAATTTTTGCGTGCTGAAGATAGCACCTCTGAAGACCAAAAGCTAGGCTCTGATGAAGTTCAGAAGCTGAAGATCTTAAGAAGCTATGACAAGAACATCAGAAGCAAAAGGAATTTACGTCACTCAAGAGCTGACCTATACAGAACCAATGATTGAAGAACAATCCTCTTCAAGACTCTGTCACATCCACAGGAAGGAATATTCGTTGGTACAACGTTAACCTTATCCATAAGTGGAGCGCATTTGAGGATAGTACTATCGTACTATTATTACTCAAAATGGATGAGTGATAAATTGAATAGCTAGGTAGTGGAATTGGAATTCCTTACCAAAGAAGGCAATATACAGCTATCAACTGTACGAGTAAATTCCAGCTGGCACCTCTCTCTCTGCAACGGTCATCATCTTCCTCCAAGTATAAATAGAAGACTCAAATGGAAGAAATGACTACTGTTCCTACTACTGTTCTATTACTGCGTTCAAAGACTAAGAAGCATTCTGACATCATTTTTTAAATCTGTCATTCTAAGTCTTAGAACAAATTGAGTTGTATTTTGTAAACACCTCTGATAGTATATCAAGTGTTCCTTAAACATTCATTCTTATTCTTAAGTTTGTTTGAGAAGTCTCTTGTTAAGTTTAACTTGAGCATTTGAGAAGTCTCTTGTTTAGTGAAACTTGAGCACCTGAGAAGTCTCTTGCAAGTGTGCTTGAGCAATTTGTAATCTTTAGTAGATTATAGTGAAAATCTCTTGTTAGTAACAAGGGGACTGGAGTACTCTCGATTTGTGAGGGGAACCAGGATAAATTCTGTGTCTTTCTTTCTCTCTCTCTGCACCCTCTCATTAATTTGTGTTTTTATCCGCTGCATACTTAGTCGCTATTAGGCAAAAAGTTTTATTTTTTAAAACACAATTCAACCCCCCCTTCTTGTGTTTTTCCACCTTCAAAAGAGTGACACATTTGGTACACCTCTGGCTCAAAAATCTTGGTCAAAGATGGCTGCAGGTAAAATACTAATAAATTTTTTATAAGTTGCGCAAAATAAACTTTGTTTTTTAATATAACCAATAATTTGTTTCTTTTTATTTTTTTCTTTACATAGATTCTTGGTGGGGGTATTACGGTACATGTGCTCCTGAACTTCAACGTCTAGCTATAAAAGTTGTTAGTCAAACAACTTCTGCTACAAATTGTGAGAGAAATTGGAGTACATTTAGTTATATTCACACCAAGACAAGGAATAGACTAAAGTATAAAAAGTTGCATAAACTTGTCTTCACACATTACAACATGAAGCTGAAAATGAGGCAAGAAATGAGGAGAAGTCAAGAAGAAATAGAAGCAAGTTATGATCCTATAAATCTTAACTATATATTTCAAGAAGATCCGTTATCTCCATGGATAGAAGAGAGAGAAAATCCATTATTGGATGGAGTTCAAAATGCAGAATGGTTGCCTGTAGTAGATACAGATGATGAGATTGTGGAAGTTGATGATGATAACAATGAATCAAATGACAGTGGTAATGGTGGTGGTTTAAGTCCACCAAGCGGTAACGGTGGCGATGGAGGTGGTAGTGAAGAAGCTAACGAAGGTGATGGTGGTGGTGGTGATGATGAAGATGCACAAGTAGATCATGATCCATATGGTGAAACACCACCTATTTATAGGCGTTATAGAAACTTGACTGATATGGATCGTTCTGATGGTTCACTACTTAATAGTGGAGGAGATGTGTCACATTCTAGGAGAGGTAAAAGGAAACAAAATGTTCATAATGAAGATTCTTCTTCTTCTAGTATTGCTCAGAGTTTTAGTGACTTTGAGATTGGTGACTCTTCTCAAAATAGTCAACAATCTTATCCACCTATTTATCAATATACTTATTTCAACTCATATAACCAATATCCAAGTGATCAAATCCTTCCAACTACCAACAATCAATGAATTATGAAGATCCTTATTATCAACAATCAAATGGTGGATATTTTGGTTATGTCTTTGGGCAAGGAGCTACACTGGATGATAGTCAAAGTGAAAGTACAAGTAATGCTCCTCCACGTCATTCCACCATGTGGTAAATAGTATCATGTAAGTTATATTTTTAAAAAATTAAATTTATATTCAGTTAACTTTTTCTGATGAAAATTTTTAATACTCTTTTGTTATTAAGATATTTGATTATAATTTTTTTTTTTTTTTTGCAGTGAAGACTAGATTTATATATGGAGACAACATGGTGTTGCTTTTCAAAGTCAAAGTTGCAGCTTAATGCATTTATCTATTTGTGACATATTTGTATTAGTATATGTTAAATGTTTTTATTTACTTTGTTATTAATTTCTGGATTGTATTTGCATAAACAATTAAAAATGTTATTTTTGTTAATGTTTGTTTCACCGGAGTTAAATTTATATTATTTATACAATATCTTAAACATGAAATTAAATTTATAGAGAACTATAAATAAAAGATATATAAAAAATTACAATAATTATAGTTTTTTTGTGTGTTTGTGCGGATATAAAATTATTTCACGCTGCAGCGGCCGCAATCTGGATCGCAGCGACCGCAGTGGCCGCAACCGCATCAGCAACTGCAACCGCAATTTAAAACCTTGGATCATAGAGGAATGGTGCACACTGGTTGGTTACAAGTTACAACAACAGCTTATTCTGAAACATAATAGTGTTGGATGCTATGTTTGTCATGGTGGATTTAGTTCTGTGATTGAAGCTATAGTTAATGATTGTCAACTTGTGATATTACCTTTCAAAGGTGACCAGTTTTTCAATTCTAAGCTTATTGCTAATGATTTGAAGGCAGGGATAGAGGTGAATAGGAAGGAAGAAGATGGATATTTTTACAAAGAAGATATTCTGAAGGCTGTGAAAATTATGATGGTGGATTATGAGAAAGAGCCAGGGAAGAGTATAAGAGAAAATCACATGAAATGGAGTAAGTTTTTGTTAAATAAAGAAATTCAGAATAAATTTATCATTGATTTCGTTCAACAGTTGAAGTATTTGGCTTAATATTAATTCACTCTCTCATGATGGAAAATATGGTCTTTGTGTTCCTCATTGGTTCTATTTTTCTTTGTGTGCTTGTTTTAATTTTTATTTGGCTTTAATATCATTTTCGTCCCTGTATGTTCGCGAATTTTTTATTTTAGTCCCTATATTTTTTTTTGTTGCAAATAAGTCCCTGAATGTACAAAATTTGTTGGTTTTGGTCCTAAAGTCAAAATCCGCAGGAAAATCTGCAATTTTCGTGCAGATTTTCCTTCATATTTTTCTGCGAATTTTGACTTTATGGACTTTACCAACAAATTGTGTATATTTAGGGACTCTTTTGCAACAAAAAAAGATACCGGGACTAAAACCAAAAATTCTCGAACATGTAGAGACCAAAAGATCATTTAAGCCTTTTTATTTTCAGGCTTCACCACCTATTGTTGTTGTAGTAAAACAAGTTGATGCATGAGAGTTTCAATATCACGTGAAATTTTAATGTTTATTAATGGAGTCCTGCTAACTTGGTGGTTAGTCCCATAACGGGCATGAAGAGTCTAAGCCATGAGAATATCACGAGTCGTTTATTCAAATTGATAGAGTACATTGATATAAGATAAATTTAAAGTCGTTAAAATAGAAAGGATAAATCGGCAAACAAACTCACAATAGTCAAGTACAATAAAATGTATAAGACTACAAATATGACTATATTTGAGTGTGCGAATTACCTATATATCAAGACTTGAAATATTGATAATGTTAAAGTTATTGATTAGATCTGCACTGAATCGAAACTAATCTTTAAATTTGAATCAAATAAACACTGCATCAAAATGGAAAATAAAAAACAAGCCGCGTTTGAGACAAGATAGAACTGCATTCAAACAGAAAATCAAAACAAACAATGTCTCGCTAAGACAATGAAACAACAAAAAGAAATATGGGAAAAAACAAAATATATTTGAAAATCAATTATTTGACTAAACAAAAATGAAAAAACAATTTTGAAGGATGATTTTAGATCAAAACTGACCTAAACCACCCAGAAAAAAAAAATTGTTACCTTTATATTTCTTACTAGGTTAGCAACATAAAACATTATGTTTGTCTATTTTTGTCTTAAAAATAAAATACATTATAAATACCTGGTAATAGTCTTTTTTATTTTCTTTCTAATAATCTAGCGGTCAGAAATTGAGAGTTTTTTCTTCCATAATATGCACATGTGACATGTTGCCTAAAAAGAAAAGAAACAAAAAACTTTAGTTGCCGACAAAGAAATGTCATGCTATAGACATTTCATGTGTATGAAGAGGAAAAATTTTGATTCCCCAATATTAGAATTTTCTCTCTTTCACATATTTAGAACATCGATAATTGTTCAATTTTAATCAAATAGTTTAAAGAAAGACAAACTTTTAATTTTTATGTTCTATTTTGAAATACATATCTTACTTAAATTTGGACCGTTTAATCTTATTTTAATGATTACCGAAAATCAATATTGTAAAGCAACATTCAAAAATATCATCCGTGTGAACCACTCAAAGCCCCACCACCATCAGATCAACATTCAATTATTGGATGGCAAGCAATAACACCAATGTAGTCCAATCAATATTAATACAAAGTTAGGTACCGTTTGCATTGAAACATATATATCCATACATTTTTTTACTAAATAAAGATCTATATAATGTACCAAATAAAAAGAAGAAGATCTGCATGAGGTCCTGGGTTCGATCCTCTGCTCCGTTGTAAAACAAAAAAAAAAAAAAAGATCTATATACAATTAATATTTGTACCGTTTGCATTTGCATTGTACTTTCTCACCACGGATGACAATGGATAGGATATAGATAAGGTATTATAGTATTCATTTCCATATTTGTAGTTTAAAAAAAATACTTATATCTATCTCTATATTTACGTAGGTGACAATCTTTGTCCTCGTGCTCATACCTTATGGGTAGTACCTATACACGTATATGTTATTTGCATTTTTGTTAAAATTGATCAACTATAAAATATAATATCATTTTAATTGAAATAAAAAAATTTCGAAGATTTCATTGTTGGCTCATGAAAATTATAAAAAAGTATTAGAAATATCTTATTAAAGTTCATTTCTCTTTTGACATATTTGTATTATATTATAAATAAACATTTTTATTAAAAATGTGTAATAGTATAATAATGTTGTATTTTTAAAATTGAGTTACATATATTATTATGTATTAATTATATGATAATATAATTAAAATAAATATATACTGTGTGGGTATGAGGCGAGATTGGTACAAAGGTACCCGTACCCGCTCATTTTTGCGGCTCCATGCCCTTATCCAAAATGTGGATTTCTACCCTACCCTTTATGGATATTTTTGTGAATACCTATTGGATATGGGTCAAATTGTCATCGCTATCCCTCACATATATCATATTACAATTAAGAAATAAGAAACATTAAATGATCCATGTTGTTAAAACCAAATGTGGTTTTTTGCGATTTTCGGTTTGGATTGGTTCGGTTTGCAGTTTTACTTTTGGATTGGTTCGGATATGAACACCCCTAATATTTTCATTGGTATTTCTCTTATATACGGCGTATTTATTTTGTAACCCTTCTTTTAACAGACTATGTTCATCTTTGTATAAAGATATAATTTTATTAATAATATATTTGTCGTTCAAAATAAAAATGCATCATGCATATAATAAGACTACAATTAGAAAAATAAATAAAAAAAACAAAATTCTTAAAGAGTTGTATGAGGTATCCTTTCAAGAATTAACATTGCATGGTTCCTTCAAATGCATTTAATAAATTTCCTTAGCCTCTTCTTGACTTGATGTTCAATGACTTGTGGGAATCAACCCTTTCAATTTCTCTTTGGAATATATTCGATTCGAATTACATTTCCATTTTAGATCTATTTATCTAATATAATTCATATATTTTTAACTTTAAATTTTAATCAATGGAGGAATAATTCTCACTTATTCTAAGAAGAAAATCGGCTGGAAGATAAAGACTAGTCTTTTGTAGAGGTAGAGCAACATGTGAATATTATTGGAATATTAAAATTTATGTAAGAATATTAAATATCTTCTTTATCTTGTGAGTTGTAACCTATGAAATACGGACACGTCTATGATTAGCGTATTATGGTGTCCGATATTTATTGGTGTCCGACACTCATATGATACTTTTACGACACATGTCGGATAACTTAGACTGGTGTCCAAAAAAAAACATTTCCTGACACTTCTTAAATCGGTGTCCGACACCTGTAAACACTCATGCAACATGTGTTGGACAAGTGTCCCAAAAAAAAATTTCTTTACTTCTACTCTCTTTAGACACAAATTAGACGCATGTCCACAAAAATTAAAAATGAGTCGAAGTAACAATATCGATCAATGAGGGATTGAAGACTTGATAAAAATTTTAGTTTTTTTTTTATAGTAGATTGATAAAACTTTTTTAAAATTAAATAAATGCGCAACTTAGATAGACATGTATATAAAGAGCATAAGCTCCTCTTCTCTTTCTTCTTCTCTTTCAACCCTAGCCGTCAATACTTTTTTTCTTCTTCTTAGTCCATTGAAGAGGGGTGATTTTAGGTCAATTTTGGCCTAAAATCATCCCTCCAATTTGTTTTTCTTTCTCGTTATAATAAATAAGTGTGATTTTCATATATTTGTTTGTTTTGATTTCCCGTCTTTGTACGGTGTATTTGGTTGTCCCGTCTTTGTGCGGTGTATTTGTTTTCCATCTTTGTGCGGTGTTTATTTGTTTCAGGTTAAAGGAGTAGATCTAATCTAATGCGGATTCGATCAATGTCGACTTTGGTGTCATCAACGCTACAGATCCGGAGGCATGAATATTCCGGACACTTCAATATAGCCATATTTGTAGGCATATGTAATTTTTCGTATTATGCTATTAACATGGATACTGTGAGTTTGTTCGCAGTTTTATCCTTTTTGTTTTTAGCGATTATGAATTTGTATTATAATAATGTACTCTTTTTATTTGAATGAATGAATGTCATTTATTTTGTCAAAAAAAGATAGACATGTATATATTTTGATTTTTAATTTAGAACTTTTATAAATATATAGGGTGTCGGTGTCCTATATTTTTATATTAGCAGTGTCGGCGTGTCCGTGTCGTGTCAAGTGTCCGTGTCGGAGTCCGTGCTTCATAGGTTGTGACCTTGTTTTCTCTTTCCTCTAAAAAATTATTTTTTGAGAAACTACTAATATCAGCTTCTCAGAGGTTGTTTATTATAGTTTTTTTTAGAAAACAATTATTATTTTTTTATAAAAATAATCACTTTTATAAATATTGTATCTGTTTGTTTTAACTTTTTAAAATAATCAGAATCTAAAAATAATCAAAAAACAATTAAAAATGAGACGCTACTAAAGGTCTATTTGTTACAGATTAAGAAAATATTGATTTTGATGTTCAATAATTTAGAGATTTTATAAAAAAGTATAATTTACTTTGTGTTTGTTTATTGTAGTAAATCTTTAGTTTGTTGGGATATAACATGTAAAAGTGATTTTTTTAATCACAATAACTTTCTTCTTTTAACATATGTTTTCTCTCCCTCTAAAAAAATCTATTATTTGAAAAATTACATTTCCGATTGTTATAGATTATTTTAGAAAAAAATCACTTTTTTTATAAAAATATTCACTTTTAAGAATATTACAATATCTTTTCTTAAATAGCAAACAAACAACTTAAGGAAAAGTTTAAAAAAAAAAAAAAAAACAAAAGTAAGTTATATATTTTTCATACAAAGGTTAAAAAAGTGAAAAACATTGAACCATCCACATTTTTTGCATTTAAGGGGGAGCTAGCTAGATAATAAAAAAAATCTCAAGAACACCTTGTAGATCGTTGTAGTTCTTCTTCACTTGCATTTGGTAATCTTTCTCTCAATAAACACTTTCATATCCATCTCATGACTTTCCACTCCCTTCTCCTTCACTTCATTTATCATCCATGTGTGTTATGCCTTAAATGAGTATGCCCTCTTCTGTTCCTGGCTTAATTCCTCTTTATTTTATTTACTATTTATTAATTCCTTTTTTTATTGTTGTCAGCAGCATTTAAGTAACACTCTCACTACCACTAGTCTTGATCGCTATATCTTATTGTTTGGCCTAAACACATTTCTTTGAATAATAAAGAAACATATTTCTTTGAAAAAATAACAAAATCAGTTTATATTTTTAGTATAATTAAGTGTATATAATAAAACAAGTATAGTTTGTTGAGACTATCTCTAAGAGTTTTAACACTGCTGCATGTTCATGCATGAAATCAAATATTCTAGGACCTTTTTAGTTAAATTAGAAGAAACCTGCGTCATTTTCATCTAAGCAGTGTTGGATTAATAAGTGGTATTTTAGATGTAATAAACATAAAAAAGAACAAGAGAGCTTGAACTCCATTAGTATTTGTCTATATTGGTTGTTCGTCTGATGAATATGATGATGCTAACATTTTTTCACACATTTGATGAAAAAATTGTAGAGGTTGACATCATTGATCTGATTTGGAGGAGACATTATTCATACTAACAAATTTAGAGATGTATTATCTTTTGAAGCATTTAATGCTATGATAAATTGAGTATTTACTAACAATATTTCAGCAAAAAAACTTAAATCTAGAGTATGCATCCAATTTGAATTGTTCACTGCATGAAAATTTGCTATGATGAAAATTTGTGTATGGATGCATATACTGGACTTGAGTTCTTTGTTGAACATATTATCAATATTCCATTTTTCACTGCATGAAATGCTCCAATAGGTATTATAAACCTAAATTTGTTATCTCCTCGATTAAGATATACAATATGTCAGCATCATATGTGCAATTGCATCATTAACTGCAACGATAATGTTTGAATCATCTCATCATTAGATAAACATATGCTTTATAAACAACAATTTGTACCGATGTAGTCTTGCTTGTTTTTATTTCTTATCCTAGGCCTTCCATGCTTTGCCACGCCACGCATGGTTCCAAACTGCTGTTGATTATGTTAGAGTCTCAATGACCAATTGATCAGTCTATTGGAGATTTGAGTTTTACTTTACTTAAGGAACCATGCGGCTCAAGTGCTGTAAGGTCTGGTCCAGCACGGATCCACTCCTCTCTTGTAGCTTCGCATGCAAGTCAGAGGTACGTAACAAACACCATCGTGACACCCTCTACAGCAAAAACTCTCCTCACAACGCTGATAAGAACAAAATCTGCGATATAGGAGCTGTCAAACAATAATTTCATCCCACATATGTCTGCGAATTTAGACAATACCCAAGTAACCTGTCAGATTAATAAACCATGATGAAACATGATATTTGAACCAGACATTCCTTGCACATAACCAACTCCAAACTTTTAATTTAGCGACCGTTGTCACCTCCAAAATAGTCTCACAACTCCAAGTGGGTTTTATTGAACTGCATTTAAACAAATAAAATAAAAGCCTCAAACAGATTAGGGGTGAATTTAGGCCTTTTCTTAAAATACTTGGCTAATATTAGGATGATGCATTAACCTATTCTCCATCGTACTCATCAACATAAACGGCGTTAAGCATGAACACATACATATTCCTGATTTCTAGCTACTACATTTGAACAACAAATAAAACTCGAATATTACATAATAGACATAATAACATCCTTCTCAAATTCATTGAAGAGTTGGTACAATAACATTTATCACTTCATTGTAATATAAGATGTACTTTGTGCAGAAATGGCTCCCGATACTATGCCTTCTGAAAACAGAATCCAGTGCTTTCTTCTGCAAGTTAGAGTATGCAGAAATCCTAGATACTGAAAAAGTAAAAAATGAAAGCAATATGATAGAAGTGATTTTGACTATTTCAGCACAGTATAGGTAAAGAGTATGACCATTCTGTGAAATATCAATAACTGCAATTTTCTCGAGCTAAATTGAATAATTCGACACTGCTCCAATAACATCAAGCTTCGAAATCCATATCCTAAATTCAGTTGTTATAAAAGACAATGTCAAATATCATAAAGACGTCAATTTGAATGAGCCAACAGCTGAAGAAGAAGAAGAAGTCAAGCAAGAAGCAAACTAGTTCATAGTGAAGTATGCAGACAAACCAACAGTGACATACATTGACATCACAACCTCTTCCCTAAGAAATCACAGCACCAACTCCCAACTCTATATATCATTAAAATTTTCAATAAGCTCTTTCTCTTTTCAATTTTTTACCCTCCATGATAAAGTTATTTGAAGGTCACAACATTATAAGTTCTGAATAAACATTATAATAAAATTTCATTTAGGCCACCAATGCAGGTATGAAGGCTCAAATGTTGAATTTTGCATTCAAAGTCATCAAAGACATATATTTAATTTTTACATCTAAGGTTACCAAGGAACACTAGTATACTACCATCAAGACTCAAATATAGAATTTTGCATTCAAAGTCATCAAGGGGCATAGAATCAATTTTGCATATAAGGTAACCAAAGCACACTACAATCATTCCAATTTTCGCATCTAAGGTCGTCATCCCAATTTACCATTATGAAAAAGAATCGTATAGTCATCGTGTTAAAGGTCATCCCCCCTTACATTTGACGTTATGAATAAGTGTTCACATTGAAATTGCATTAAGACCAACAATTTATGGACATTGCGAGACATATATTCAATTTAGGCACAACAAGGGACATATATTCAATTTCGCATCTAAGGTGCCAAGGGTCATCTCCACTTACATTTGAAATATGAATATGCATTCAGACCATCAATTTGGGGACATTGAGCGACATATACTCACCAAGAGCTTCACCAACATCCACTACACAAAGAAGGACATTGAGGGACATATACTCACCAAGAGCTTCCAATTAACAGCAGCAGAATCTGTCGAAGCCGCACCAGGCCCAGCCGCGGTAGCAATCTGCAAAGCACCAGACCATATTAGACCTGAAGCAGTCGCAGGTTCTGCACGCATCAGACCTGAAACAGAACACGATCTCTGCACTAAATTCCAACCTTCAAGTAACTGATGAGCACAGTTTTCGACTGTAAATCTTGAGTCGAGCACTTGTTTCCATAGACTGTTCCATAAACTCCATAATAGACAACAAAACAAAGCAGAATTATGAACATCTAATAGTCCCAACAGTTCAAAGATTACTTACCTTTGCGGTGGCAGCAGTGCATGCATTTGTTGTTTAAGTACATCAGGACCGAAGCCTAACCTATTAAAATTAGTTTCAGTCACTTTGAGAAATGATACATTTTACATCTGTAAAGCTTAGGCAATGCTAATATTATTAAGTTCAACATTTTTACTCATATTTGAATCCGAGATCTCGCAGTTATGTAAGTTTCTGATATTGTTTGTCACAAAAGTGACATACACAAAAGAAATTATACTTTTACATAAAAAATTGACATCAAATTATATGATTAACAAAATTTAAATATATGGTTAATGCAATTTAAATATATTTTAAGTGTGTTGTTGAGCTATCTTCCAAGTTCCAATGCACACACCATTGCTTCTAAGTAACACAGTTAAGTTATTACTTGTCACAAACAGCAATGTGTTCTTGATGTTTGTCAATTTTCATTTGCATCTACCATTGTCTTCCTCTTGAAAT
This sequence comes from Trifolium repens, assembly GCA_030408175.1. Lineage (NCBI taxonomy): Eukaryota > Viridiplantae > Streptophyta > Magnoliopsida > Fabales > Fabaceae > Trifolium > Trifolium repens. The sequence goes on from CP125837.1 coordinate 52,432,544, forward strand.
GGAAAAATTAAAAACATGCCCAAAAATTGTATTTCAATTGTTTAATTAAAGTGGTAGTACTACCAGTACCACTACCATATTTTTTATCAACTCATTAATTCTTGGTTTGAATTTCACCCCATTTGTTTTCCTTTATTCAATTCATTGCTTTTATATGAAAAATCTAAGTTGTATATTGAAAAGATATAAGGTTTTAAAATAGTTTATATAAAGTAACATATTTCTCAATTTACAAACCGATTCTATAATGACGTTCGATATAAAAATCTAATATACTATCCATTCAGATCATCGACCATATTATTCACGCACCAACCCGATATTAACATGTATTAATTAACTTGAACTTGTAGCAGCATCTCTCTGATGTATTCTCCTTTTCCTTCCACAGATACTGTTATTAGGCATTGGATTAGCTTTACCAGCTTCCAAAGGAAAATTCAATATAGCTTTCTGACCCCTCATTCTGAAAGCTGCACAATCATAAGCCTTAGCAGCATCAATCTCATTGTTAAATGTTCCTAACCAAACCCTGCTTCCTTTATTTGAAGGGTCGCGAATCTCTGCAGCAAATTTACCCCATGGCCTTCTCCTCACTCCTCTGTATTGCTTTCCTCCATAACATCTTTGTTCCTTCTTCTCTAACACTATTGGTTCTGCTAAATTTGACTTCTTCTTCTGTGTTTCCTCAAAGGGTCTTTCTTCCTTCATGTTTTGTACCTTATCATGAGAAGTGAAGTCAATGAATTTTGTATCAGCTTCAAAACCAAGGCTTTCAAGAAAACTATTATGTTCTGAAAAATATGAATCCAAACCAATTTCTGATGATGGTGATGATGATGATGTGTATTCAAGTTTTACAGAACTGAGATTGGTGAAAAAGGAGTCTGATATATCCTCCAAAAGATGTTGGCTCAATAGTTTCAGACTTGAAGTTTCTTCTGATGTAGTCATCTTTATGAATTATGTAACTAATAGGACTTAAGGAAGTTAAATTTGAGATGAAAAAAAACATGTTCAACCAAGTTATATATATATGTAAGTCTGATATTTGAAAAGGGTCACAGTCTAATTCTGAGATAAGGGACACATGAGAATTGATGATGCTGTTGTTACTAATCTAGTTGATGGAGTGGACCCTTATAGTAGCTTACACGGTTCACACTCTAAGACAATGTATCTTATCCAAATTGCATGGTACCATGGTAACATATTTGGATGTCCCACATTGAAGTAACATAGTATTTAATTAGACACTCAACTTGGTCCTTGGCATTTAGCAGTAGAAATCAAAAGAGGACACTTGTGTTACATACAAAGAGGGGTGTCAAAAAGTTGTTTTTGGTTGTATCCAGCTGATGAATATACATAAGTTAGAAAAAAGTGGTTGTTTAATTGTAGTATGTTTGGGACCCCCATCTTCAACTTGACATATACATTTAAAGACATTTATTATGATGTATTACACAGATCACATCAAGGCAACATCTAGATGTATAATTCATAATCTTGTCGAGTGGTTTAGACAAAACCATCAAAGGAGAAAACAAAAGTCAAGTTGTAAGTCTTTCCCCCTCCAAACAATTGAAAAATATAGTATATATCATCTGATATTTTAATTATATGTATGAAATGAAACTTTATTGATATTTTATTTTCTATTATCTGATATTTGTCTGGTAAAACATTTGATGTTATTTTTACTATTTCTTTTACAATAATTTTATACTCCATCTTGACTTAAATATAAGGAAAAAAAACAAATTATGTTTGGTTGAATTAAATATAAGCAAAATTCAAATACTCAATGTGCAGTGGAGTTTAAGGTTACTTCAGCCACAGGTAGAGATCTGACTACTTAATGGAGGATTTGGGGATAAGATTAACTAAAAACCTGTGTATTTACCAGAGTTCATAGCACTAGTAGCTTAATCTCATTCGTCGATTAAAAATTAATTACATCCTATGGCTGCAAAGTGCAGGTACACTAGTAGTCCATGTTATATGATTCCACAAATTGTGTATAACTGTATATAATATTAGTTTGACAGAATTGTATATAATTTATGCAACAAAAATATCTGATAGTTTATAGGCATAGTTGAACACATATCATGCCTGTATATAAATCTATCATATTCTAATTTTCCCAACCAAAAAAAATAAAAAACAACAGGAAGCATGGCTAATCAATGTGCAGATACAGTTGATGCAGATTACTAAACTAAGATTAGAATTTAGACAGAAGTAATATTCATCTTATTTGTATCTTTGATTTACTCTTTGTCAACTCTTTGTTGATCAGAGGCAACAAAACTTGGTTGATTTGTGGATTCAAGAAGTCTAGCCCACATCCTATCTGTCAGCTTGACTGTATTTGGTCTCTCTGTTACACGCTGCAACAAGATGTTTTGTGATCAGCTAGTAATACTACAAAATTTATGGACAAAAACAAACAAAAGTATAATGAGAAAGCCAATGGCTTTATCCACCACTGTAGATGCACACTTTTAACAAGATTTGTCTATATTTTCCATTCAAAAAGAAGAAAAAAAAGCTGCTTATGTAGAAAACTGCCATATTGAAGAAAAACATAGCAGAAGGTTGTTAGAAGCATCCTGCTGGTAGGTAGTAGCAAAGATTCACCAACAAAAAGAGGAAAAAAATCCAAACTAATCCTATCCCTTATCCTCTGAGGCTTATGCATTTGGAATAGCTTGTTTTTTAGTGATGCACCTGAATGCAAATCAGGACGCCGTGCAATTTATCAAATAGCTTAATGCAATAGCTATTTCATATCCTCTACACAAACCCTTACAGTACATTCTAAGAAGCTTTTTCATTGGATTATACTTTTATACTACATAGAAACTAATAACCAGTAGCTTGTTTAGCAAAGCACAAAGAGAAGACATTTTAGTTAGAAAATAGAAACGTAGTTAACTGAATATAAAAACACATTCAGAAAATAATTAGAACCAGAAAAAATGAGGTTGTTTGAACTAGACTTTACAGACCATAACTTTTAGTCACAGAAGAAATTTACTTGAATATGAAGATGAGTAAATGAAATGAACTACTTACAGCGACTGGGAGATAAACATGTCTACTGTTCACAGGCCCGACTGTGAAACCAGAATATCCTGCCATAGCTCCATGAACAGCACTATGAGCAAGAAGAGTGCAGTAAATGTTGTCCGAAGCATTACTTGGAATAGCTCGAATCATGTATGTAGGATCTGTGAAAGTAACACAAACAAAAAAATTATATTAAAAGTTTAATAAATTTCAAGATTTCAATAGAGATTTCATTCCCATCTGATTCAGTAACATGTAAATTAACTTTAATTAGATTTTCAACTGGATACATTTTCATGAGTACTCATTATTAAAGATAAAGCTATTGAAAGTGGAAGGCAACAGTCATTTAAGTAATGTACCATGATTAAAAGTAATACAATACGACTTAATAAACTCATGAACATACCTATATATTTCATATTTACCGCCATCTTTGAAAATTTTGTGAAATGATCCTGTGACAAGTAGGTTGTATATTAAGAAACAAAATGAACAGCTTAAATGATGACAAAACCATGTTCAGCACTACTTGATAAATAAAATTAATGCTCATCCAAACGAGAAGATTGTTGCATTTGTTTGTACCAAATAGCACTCAGTCAAGGGCAAGTCCAAAGTCTATACTGCTTTCATACACATTCACCATTCCTCTATTTGAAAGTATAGCCTATTGAATGTCAATTCACTTTCTTTGATAATATGAGAAAGAAGAAATCAGAAAACTGAACTATAAATGCATGAATTAGAACTGATCTATTAGTAACTAGTAAGTTGACTAATATTGGCCTAATTGTGGTTCTAGAAATAAATGCATGTCATTTCACAAGATTATAATTGATTTTAACATATAGAACTGATCTATTAGTAAGTTGACTAATATTGGCCTAACTGTGGTTCTAGAAATAAATGCATGAATTAAAAGCTCTCTGTGATGCATACATTTCCAAATAACATATTTTTAACTAGTGCCGAAAATACAAGGAAGAGAAAGAAAGATAATGCATCATACCTTGATCTTATTGGATAACCAAGGACCAACATCAAGAAGTAGTTTGTTCCCTGATGCATCCTTCTCATTTACTGTATGCACTTCTGAAGCAATGTATTCCTGGCCAGCTCCTTCAGCTACCACAATAACTAAATGTCCATTTTCTTTTAACCTCTGTTCAATAAACTCAAAAGGCCCACCTCTTCCTTCCAAATAAAAGGGAGACTCAGGAATCAAGCAACAATCCTGTTACAAATTACAATTCTTGCTATATTAGTAGGCAGTCCTTTTTCTTTCTTGAGAAAATTAATAAAAAAAGAGGTCTGAGAGGACTGACTCATGCACCGAATTAAACCAACTAAATACATAATTACTAAACAAGAGAAAATGCAAGATATGATATATCATCATAGTAAAGCTCTCCAATCCTAAATATGAATCTCAGAAGAACTACCAATTTCATACTACCAAAAGAATCATCGGTTCATCAAACACCCATCAATATGAAGAAAAAATAAAAACTAATAAGTTCTACGATCGGTTGAACCCTTACCACATCTCGACTTGCCAAAGTTGCATACATGGCAATGAAACCTGCAGATGGAAGCTGGTAAAGTATTTTTCTGAAAAGAGAAACAGGATGCTTAAAGATCTAATAGCAATATTTCATTCGTCATACTCATATAAGGCTACCATTTTATCTCATTTTAATGAAAAAATTATTTGAAAAGATAGAATTTGAAAGAAATATATATATATATATATATATATATATATATATAATGAAGAATTTGTTGAGCACTGCTTACCACTGTATCTTCCCATTAGCTTAACAATTCCAATTCCATTTTCAACACTATTAACCTCCACATGTGCAGCGTTAATGGCTCTCTGGGCTTCTTCCACAGCAGTATCAAATCCAAAAGATTTGTCTATCACCTAGAGGAAAACATGAGAAATCTCACAAAAGTTCTTTCTCTGTCCATGTTTTATTTATATTTATATATTTATCTATATTAATCATATACTATACAGACATAGGTTTTGACAAAAAATATGCTAAGGCAAATGTCTACCTCAATTCAATCTAATCAAATAATAAATACACCAAAATGGTTCTTTGTTGTCAAATTTTAATATAACCCAATTCTTCAATGTCATTTTTCACTACTTGTCTAGAAGTCTGAACTTCTGTTTTTCCTAGATAAGGAAAAAAGGAAAGCATCCAGATCCAAGCCATCTTTGGGAAAATGAAAACTTGTTTTGGTGAGTCCACACCTAACATTGTTGACATGTTTATTAGATTTTACTTTTTATTTAACTATTGATTTTGTGTAGTTGCTCGATTATTTACAAGTTGGAACCACATGATTATTTGGTTTATTTTGGTTAATACTTGTTTACATCAGATGTCAATGAGTTTGGACCAAAGCTAATATTTTGAGTTGATGATGTTACAGTCAGGTCAGAGTTGGACTTTGTGAACCCCTGTGATTTAAAATGGTGAAAACTTGAGAATCTCAACCTGGTCTGTTAGCAAAATTTAAAATGGCTTAGTTTTTTAAGAAAAAAAAACTTGGATCAATATTTCTATAGAATTTTTTATGCCTTCCTTTTGTTATGTATATATTCTGAAATGAAGGCTTGCTAGGTTGGATAGCAATAATATGAGCACAAACTGTAAACCACATTTGCACCATCGATGTTTGCAGCCAAAAATAAGAAAATATTTAAATTGATATCTTCCTCAAAAATTGTCAGCATTGTTCTCTAAGAGAATGAAAAGATCAATTTTATCTTGCCAAAACAACACCAAAGTCATCAGAAATATTATCGATTCATACTCAAAAAATAGTACAGCCCAATTTGTTTGTCATGAACGTTACTTCTCCCCACAGAGAATAAAAACAGGATGATTATGCAATGAAAAAAAAACAAATAAACAAAGGAATGCCATTAGTGATTTAAAATTTCCATGTGAGCACAAGTTAAGAACAGATTACAGCTAAGAAACTTACAGCAATATCATTATCAATTGTCTTCGGAATCCCAGCCACAGCCACTTGAAGACGACGTTTTTCAACTTCCTTTATCAAAAGATGCAAATATTACATTATTATTCCATAATACAACGAACTACAGAATGGACTTATTGAAGACCATAAATTTCTTGAGAAGAATTGATAACCTCATAAATGAGTGCAGCTCCTTTTTGGGTACCATCACCTCCAATAATGTATACCTAACATGCACAAATCAAATTTCTCATTGGTTGTCCATAGTCTATCAAGCACTTAAAGCAACAAAATTTAATAAAATTTAACAATTAACTACCTGATTTATTCCTTGGTCCTCAATGTTATCTACTATCTTCTGGGTATCATGTCCTCCGCGAGATGTGCGAAGAAATGTCCCCCCAAGTTTATGGATGTCATTAACCACTTAAGTTGTCAATCTCTTGGTATTTTTCGAATAAAACCCTTTATATCCTTCCTGAATAAGTTCCAGGAGCAACATGGTGAATAATAAGAACTCAAGAAATTAATGAAAAAAAAATAAGAACTCAAGAAATAAGCATAGAAGAAATTGAGAATCAGCGCTCACGGATGGGTTATAATATTCAAAACCCTACAATATATCCAGAGAGTCTTCTGGTTATTTGAGCTGAATGAGTTATACTAATAGGTGTTAATTTATATGTTGTTTATGCTTTATAACAACACAGCCTTTTCTTCTCAATGTGCCCATCATAATATTCCTGACATAAGGACAATTATATTTATTAATGAAAATAACCTATAGTTTTCTAACTCGAGAAATTAAAGATTTTCTAGCAAAAATCATGTAATGCTAGCTGTTGAGTTGAGATTCCACATTGATTAGAGGTACAACCAAAGTAGTCCTTACAAGGCTTGGACAATGATCACCCCTTATGCTAGCTTTTGATATACAGTTAGGCTCAATCCAAATTCTAAAATGATATCAAAGCCTAACATAGATCTATTATTAAGCCCACCCACATTTGCCCACGATCTAGATGACAAATCTTGGACGTGAAGGGATGTGTTGAGATCCCACGTTGAGTCAAGATATAGCAAAATAATCCTTATAACTAATCAAACTTGGTAATCCTCGTCCCTTAAGCTAGCTTTTAGGGTTGAGTTAGACTAGGCCCAAATTGTAAAACTAGTTAACAAATGTTTTGTGGGTTCCCTCTGTCAAATAACCGATTATCCCAAAAGCTTAAGTTGTTAGGATAGAGCCACATCAATGGTTTTATATTATTTTTAACACGTCCCCTCACGCAAGAGCCAACTTGGGCTTGAAGCGTGGATAATGCATAGGCCCACCTACCATATGCTTAAGTTCAACTTTCTAATTAGAAAGTGAGGAGAGCGGGGATCGAACTTTAGACCACTTAGTCATAGAGGTTCTGATACCATGTCAAATAACCGATTAGTTTAAGCTGTTAGGATAGAGTCACATCAATGGTTTTATATTATTTCTAACACCCTCCCTTACTATATTATAATTGCTTAGGAGGATTTGGTATCCTCCTTTCTCTTTATATTTTTCTCTTAACCTTAAAAAAGTTCTGTATTAATTCTCCAATCAACAAAAATAAGAAAGGGGTGTTGTATTTTAATAGATAGCCAGAAAAATTGTAATTTCACAAAACAAAACTAACCTCAATCCCAAGTATATCTTCAACACCATACATGTTTTTCAAGCCACATACAATTTCCCTGATCACTGTATTAATTCCAGGGCATAATCCTCCACAAGTCACTATGCAAGCACGTACTTCTTCTGGCTTGAAGTAAACCTAATATTATAAAGCAACATCAGCTTCTAAATATTACAAATTGACAGAATTTTCCATGTTTTATACCTTTTCTCGTGGTCCAGCACGGCGAAAATGAACTCCTCTAGGACTATCTTTCTGAATAACAATCTGGACATGAAACATTGTTAGAAATATATAGGTAAATATCAAAGAGAGACGTAAATCATTCAGAAAATAAAATAATTCAAAAACAAAGGAGAAGATTGGGCCACTCACAGTTTGTGCAACCACATCTTCTGGACTTACAAAAGTATTCCTGAAAGTATAAACCAATTTAAAGAAAAGTTCATAATAAAATAATTTAAAGAAACAAAAAGTTTGGGAACCGGAAGAAATCAGTTATTAAGCTTCAAATATGCAGTACAAAATCACAAACAGTTTAAAAAGAAATTGCAAAGAAGTAGATTTACTTGACAATTGAATAAGCTTGGCGCTCTTGCAATGGGTTTGGATATGACTGCAAAGGAGGAATTAAAGGAGTAACTATCAGAAATCACCAATGTGGTTAGAAGAAGAGGAAAAACAGCATATATATCTTTCTTGCAAAGAAACAGAAGTACATACATGAGGACAAAACATCCTTTTTGACACGACTAAATAGACAAAAACAGTATAATCAAACACAAATATGTCAAAAACTCTATTTTCGTCCCTCTATATATGTCAACTCTAAATTTGGTCCCTTACTAGTTAACTTATGCAATAATGCTCATTAATCAAATATGCACAACTTGCAATCAAAGTTTACCTTAAAACTAAATTCACCTCGTAAGGTACAAAATTGACGAAAACTATCAGCGACTCAGCAACCAACATCATTAATCATGTAAAAACCAATGATGTAAAACTATACAATTACAATCCAACCATGCACACTATGACCTTGTGAAAACAAGAATTACATCCAAAGTATCTTAAATCCCTCTTAGAACAAAAAAGGAAGTGTGATATAAATTGCAAATAGTTGCACCAATATGACTAAACGCCCAAATCCTTCCGGCACTATTGGACTTAATGCGTGGATATAAACGGAGGTAGCCCGATAGTAGAAACCTGGTAGCACAGGTGGCCTAACAGATCTTGGAGAAGCTCTAATATCATCATAGAATTTTGGGTGGGACCCAACTCCACCCTTCAAAATGGGCTTATAAGGTGAGAATTGTCTCCACTTATAACCATATTTATTTTCAGGTATCTCAACCAATGTGGGAGTCTTTTTTTGGAGTAAATCAAGTATCATTGTGTAACTACAGATACTAATTCATTGAGCCTTGTATTGGACTCCAAACTATGATCAAATTAAACCCAGGGCTTTGGCTAAACTAGAAGAGACCTACGTCATGTTTGTCATCTAAGTGTTCTTGGGTTAAGGAGTCTTAATTAACAATTAACAACTCATTATTGAATATTTAATTCAATTTTGTTTTTTGCAAGGTTGATGAAGCTGAGTAATAACTCAACTCTTAATGACTTGAAAATGCATTGTTCAAATAATGACTATGATTATTGAAAAAAAACATATTCAAAACGAGAAACTGTAAGAGAGCAATAGTTTTAAAGTACCGGCAAATCGGGAAGGAAATTGGTAAGGTGTGGAACGTCTTCGAGGACAAAACCGTCATTTTGAGTTTGATTGGAAACTCGAACAGGTGTGAGTGGGAGATTGTTTTGGCGGGAAAACAGTGGTGGTGGCGGATTCCAGAGAAAGAGTCTGCGGTGAGGAAGTTGGGATCGCAGAGAGTTTGGATGGAGAGAGAGTTGAGGGGAGGAGAGAGAAAATGGATGATAGGTTTTAGAGAGAGAAGAGAAAGAGAGATCCATTTTCCTTTTCCTTTACTTTGGGAACTATGAATCACACTTTGCGACAACACCAATAGAATAGAAATTAATTCAGTTGGTTCATGTTCATCATATCATACCTCCTATGCTTCATGTCCCACAAGAATAATTTAGACGTAAAAAATCATTAACCGACCAACTTCTTAATTATTTTTATGAATTTAGACATGATTAATCATTAATTTTAAATCGGAGACTTTTAGGGTTTATTGAAAAATTGGGTGTTATGAACAACTTTTTTAGTTGTTCATAGATGAAGGAGATAATTGCTAAAAGATACTAAAAACTACACTAAACTAACAAACTAATTTCTTCATTCATTTTGCTTGATAATTATTACATTGATAACCTCTCTATATATAAGCAAGATGATAGCATGACTCACTAAAACTTATCTAGAATATTCTAGAAACTAATGACTCATACACCAAAATGGATTTGGACCTAATAAATCTATTATTGGGCTCATCTTAGACTATTCATTACATTGGGATTTTGATTTTTGCATTTAAAAGAAGGTTCGATGAGATTCATGATATTAGGAAGTATAAATATTTGAATATATTTTTTCTTTTTTGGTAATAACCCTCTAGTTTTCATAGGATCCGACAATTTATAGTTCGATTTGAGGTAAGTAAAATTGGCAAAAAATTATTTCCACCAGAAATCCAACTCATGTTCTTCCGAACAATTCGTCCTATATAGAGTTCATTAATCACTTGAGTTCAAAGAAGATAATAAAGACATTCAACGTTTTTCTAGATTTTTTTTTATTATCAATAAAAATATATTTTTAAAAAAGAGCACTGTTAAATCTTACGAGAATAGTTTCACAAGAATAGCAAGAATATGCACGTGTCCTATTTTTATTTAATTCGAAATCCATTATCTCCTATTTTTAACGGAAATCACTCTGCTTGCCTTGGTTAAAGAAGTGGGTCATATTGGTTGCCTCTCTTGTTTTCTTTCCTTCTTAAAAATAAGTATTACCCATTAAAAAAATTATCTTATTTTTACAACAAAAAATGAGAAAAGGGATTTATATGTGCATATTATACTCTCTCCGTTTTTTTTTAATTGTCTTTTATTATCATATTTAGCATTTCTATTTAATTTTTCTTTTTATATTTTATGGGTATGATTTGTCAATTGCTCTTATCTTTTTTCCATAAAACCAATTAATGTTATATATTTGGAAAACTATTTTTTTTTGTTGGTACATAACATATTAAATTTTGTTTTTTTTGTACATAATATATTAAATTTATTGGAAAGAAAAAGTGTAGGCAAAAAAATAGGAATTTATTAGTGGATTAAAATGAGGGTATAATAGGAAGATAGCGTGCAAAAATACACTTCCTTAATTTGGTGTTATCATTCTAAAAAGACAATTAAAAAGAAACGGAGAGAGTAATAGATAAATGATCTAAATGAAAATAAACAAATAAATAACCTAGATAGAAGAACGCAAAGCGCCGACCGCCAAGTGATACAAATTTCTATATCTGTTATATACATTACGAGATTCTCACGGAGTTCTCTCGTGCATTCTCAATAGAAATTGTTTAGGTGTCATTCAATTAGAGAGAAATTGCGAACTTCTCTAATATTATACTTATGCAGAGTTTTTAACTTAAGGTTTGTTGTTCGAATCTCACTGACGACAATAATTGAATTTTTATAATATTTTATGGAATACAACCTTTTCTTCTCAAAAGAAATTGTTTATGTGTCATTCAATTAAAGTTTCTCAACTATATTTTTTTGTATCTTTTTTTTATAAGAAAATATACTACACTAGTATGTTAGCCCGTGCCGTGCACGAGATAATTTTCTTTTTTAATATTATTTATGTGTTTGATTTGAAATATTATTTGAATAATTTGGTTTAAAATTCTATGATAAAAGTGAGATAGTTTTTGAATTATATAGATTTAAGGATGTTACAGAAAAAGCGAGATGAAAAGTATTCATTCGCTTCGCATTCTACGCTATTAGGAGATTTTTGTCTCTCATCTTCATCCCTGAGACTATATATGGGCTCTATAAATATAAAATAATTATAAACTTCATGGCCTTAAGATTTTTTAGCAGCATAGTTTTTTATAAAATTAAAATATACAAAGATTCTTTGATTGCGATAAATACCCTCAATGATGATTGTCTGCTATATCATCTCCAACCGACTTTTTTTTTTTTCTTTTAAAGGTTGTCTATGTCTTTTCTCATTTTATATTATTTAGAAGGTTGTCTATATTTTTTTTTTGCAAACGTGTGAGATTAACTTTATTTAGTTTATTTCAATATGAAAATATAATATATGTTTCAGAATGTTAGATGAGCATAGTGGGATGTGAAGTACTCCCAAGACTCTGTAGGGACTCCATCAACATGTAATAATTGTAAATTATACATTATTTTTCAAATGAATATTAACATATTTTGACCCTGATCCTACTCTAGACTTTTCTTGTCACCGTAACACGAAAAAGTAATCTTCACGCGTGAGCGTCAAATGAGAAAAAATCTATGTGTAAATCTCCACTCACATTGATAAATTAACATCCCTAAAAAGGCTTGAACGAAAGTTTATGGAAAGTTTAAAATTGGAATTATAAAAAAAATTCTAAAGATTATAAAAAACTAAAATTATATTAAATTATTTTAGGTTTTTCATAGATTCATCAACTGAAGGTAATTCTAATGAAAGATGACAGACACGAAATATGGATATTTCCCGCAATCATAATTCAAATTTGATTATTTAAGGTGCATTTTTAATAGTGGGGCTGAAAAGTGCTACACGTTTTCCATTTTACATCAATATTAAATTCTCTCTCTCTCTATTTTTATATCTCTCCCACATGATAATTTTTATTTTTTAATGATGTTTATTTGCTTATGTTTCTTTTTCTTTTGAAGTTTGATATCTCTCCTTATAGCTTTTCTAATCCAAGCCCAACACAAACCTAAGAATCATCATGGCTCAAACTTTATGAGCAAAGTTGCCACTGATTCCTATTTAACATCATCTTAAGTATCATTTAGGATAATTAAGGCTCAAATCATAAATACCATCTCAATTTAAATATTTAAGTCATATTACAGTTGCATTTAAAATGCATCAAAATTGTAGGATGCTGAAATTTAAATTTTACCACGAGAATGCAGCAGTGAATAACTCTTCCCTTTCAACAGTTACAGTTATATTGGTCTCCTTTCAGGACAATTCTTAACAGTGTCTCCTTTCGGAACTAAGGATTGAAAATCATCAATATTAGAAAATACAATCAGCATTGTTTCTTAAACCAACGATTTGTTTAATGAGGGTGGAGGTCGTGAGGGTGAGAGAATTTTGTAATGTCAGAAAGACTAACCGCATTATTTATGATGATGAGCCCGCACTTTCTACATGCACAATACATTCTTCAGCCTCGATTCTTTCTAGAGATCAAAATTTAAAAATTCCACAACTTATCTTGAAAAGGATTTTTTTTTTGTTTTTGTAGTTAACCATTTAACCTTACAAAGAATCATATCTCTTCGCTTTCACCATATCATATTTTGCACTTTAGCATGATGTACTACTTAAGCTGTTAGATAGAACAAAAAAAATCAGCCACTAATACATAATTTGAGTTGAAGGAAAGTGGCATAGAACTACTCTTGCGTTAGGAGTAGTAAATTGACTTCATACATTTTAGTTTCCACTCACAAGTAAAATGCAAAATCATATGATATTGTAAAACCAAAAAAGTGCAGAACCGAGGGACACCAAATAAGCCGGTGCCATTATACAAGCAACACTACAATTAAAAATTAATGTATAAGTGCATCCCAAAGAATCAAAGGCTTCTCTGCATTTCCTTCATTCAATGACTCAATATCATCCATCCAAATAAATAATGATAAGAAGTTTACACTACAATGGCTTCTAGACAAGATCAACAATTGATGGCACAAAAATACCATCTCAAAATTCACATAACGAATATCAATTGGTCTTACGGGTCATCAAGCCGACATTTAACCATATCAATTATATGTTTTGAATAAAGTGTTCACACATTACAATATCATCTAGGTCAATGGCTCACACACATATCATCCCATAATTTGCATAGCCAATAGCTATTGAACTTAAGGGTCATGAGACTTGATTTAATCATCCTAAATTTACATAGTCAATAGCAATTGGACACCGGCACTGCATTATGAATAAAGTATTCACATTGCAATAGCATCTGGTTCCAAGATCATCAATGACTCAAAGATATCATTTCATAAATCACAAAATAAATAGGAATTGGGCTTAAGGGTCACCGAGGGGACATTTAACCCTCCGGGACCAAATTTACATCACGCAAAAGTTTTCAGGAAGCTAGTACACATTGCAATTACAAGACCCAAGATATTATAAATAGAAATTCATACTGAAATTGTATTTAACTCATGCGGTCATCTTTTACAATATGAATTTAATGAATTCATATTTCAAGTTCCTTTAGAATCATCATCAAGACATCTCATCCCTCTAAAAAATCATAGAACAAAGTATCAATAATGGATCAATAATGGTTATTAGGCTCATAATTAACACCCCTTTTTCAAATTATGAAGAAAAAATATTAATGTCACAATAGCAAAACAAAGTCAAAGGTTCTTCAACAGGAAATGTACGAAGCCACGCGTACAAATTTGATCGAATGAACTTTCCAAGAATCATAGGTAAAAGAAGTTTGTAGCCATCTGTTGGATAGTAAAAGATAACAATAAACTAAGAAATCATGTTTCAGATTTGAAATTACCACATACAGTGTCGAGTGGTAGGCAAATATTAGTAGCAGTGACCCCAGCACCAGCAATAAACCTCTCAAAATTGGTAGTTTCCTCATTCCCAAAGAATATAAGTAGTTCTTTCTATATGTATCGTAAGCTCTAAAATTAACAGATTTGAACGGAGTTGTTCATAAAATATTAAGAAGGTTCCCCTTCCAAAAATCTTTCAACCCTTGAGAAGTAGCAATTGATTGAATAAGCTCAAAGATATTCCTCTTCTCGCCACAAACTATATATTCCAGCTTAAGTTTTTCAAGTGGAGCAACACAAGTTCTGATAAAAACCAAATAGCAGCAGTTGAGATAGTATTTCTCATGGAATGAATTTTCATGGGCGAATTGGTGATTTACTCATATTTTTCCATCAACCATATCTACTGTTCTACAACCACTAGCATTGCAGCACATTTTTTTTTTTCTAATTCATAGTGGCCAATATTATGTAACTTTATATGATTTATGACAAGTAGAAAAGTGCACAATGAATTCATATTGCAATACCATCTCTATGATCACCAAGGCTTACATTTAACCATTTCAGTAATGTGATGTGTTTACCCTAAAAGAGGTAGGCGATTGTTGATAGCTCTATAATTTGAGTATATTTATTCCAGTGAAAGAATGCTCCTTTTATAGAGACAATCCACAAATTCAAGAGTGATTTAAGTAATTAAAATAAAACACTATAAAATTATATAATATAGAGTCTAATAATGATTAAATAAATATTTCAACCGTGTCAATGCCAAATCTATTTGCAATTCATAGGACCTAGGCATGAATGAGCAGCTGCACCTTAGTAGACCTAAAAGTATGAATTCATACCTCGTTATGCAGCTACCTCAACAAATATTTTAAAGTCTCAACTCGATTCTCATCCTCTTACTATTCAGACTGGTAAATGGGGACTATTTTTGGAATTATATCTTTTAAAGGAGATGAAATCACTTGATTTATCATCATAATCCCCCACTCTGTAGCTGCAATGTACTTTTTGTAGCCTCAAATCTTTCTAGATATCAAAATTTTAAAATTTCACGGCTTATTCTTAAAAGGATTCTCTATTTGGCTTTCGTAGTTTATCATTTTACCTTATAGAAAAATCGTATCTCTTTGCTTCCACCATATCATGTTCTGCTCACTTTGCATTTTACCATTATGTACTTGCTTAAGCAGTTGAATAGAACAAAAGAATTCACACTGCAACCATGGTCATCAATGGCTCAAATATACCATCTCAAAATTTACATAATGAATAGCAGTTGGACTTGAGGGTCATCGAGGTGACATCTAACCATCTCAGTATTCACACATTACAATAGTATCTAGGTTCGGGGCCATCAATGTCTCAAACATACCTTCCCACAATTTGCATAGTCAAAATAGCACTATTGAACTTAATTCATATGCTTCCTGATAAAATTGAATATGTGAACATATTAATTCTAAAATCGATAACTAAACTAGTTAATAAACTGTCCTTAATCATGACAGTTCAAAATCGGAAATAAATATCTGGGCATGTAAAATAGCACTATTGAAACAAAGTGTTTACAACTCCTCCTAATCATATGATAAATAGGAACTAACTTGGAGATTGGACTCACTATCGGTCATCTCATTTTACTTGTGTGGGTGGGTGCTTCCTAATAGAATCAATATCTAAATTAACTAATACAACTCTTAATCATGCAATTAAAAATCATAAATATGATATTCGGCATACAAAATGTACATGAAAACTTAATGTGCTATGTATGTAAACATCCTTCCACCTCCACTCTGTCTAATACCCCTTTGTCAACCATAAACAAACCCATCAAGAAACATAACAGAAACAAACAATGAAAAGCCTAATAATGCCAAGAATAACCAAACATAACCAGGCATTAAAAAAAACAAGTCCACTAAACAGTATCAGCAAAGTCCACTAATTAGTATACCTGTTGAATTGAGCTTTCATTCCACATTCTGATCAAGATTCAAGTACCCTCTTGGACCAGATTAATAGATGGGCTTTCATTTTTAAAAATGGCTGAAAAAAATTGACCATAACTTGCGTCAGAGCGGACATCTATAAGTACAGCATTTGAGTCCCCGGACAAGAGCTCAAAAGCTGATTTAGGGGATAAATCTCCTGAGTAACCTCCATATTTCCACAACCAATAAATAGCCCTGCAAATATCTGACATCTATTACAGACAGCATTTGTGATGAAAATTCAATTCTCCAATAAATAACAAATTTTACTTTCGAGGAAAGATGAATTCATACCACAATGTTGCTGAAGAGCCGACAAAAACAACAAATGGAATAATTGGGTCGTTTGGATCCAAGCCAAGACTCTTTTCCAATGAATACAAAGCCGTGTATATCTGTTTATGGGACATATTTTATCAACATACGCTATCAAATGGAGAATGTTTGCGAAATGAAACAGCATATATTAAGAACAACACACAGATTTCAAGCATGAACTAAAAGCAAAGAACTTCTTATGCTACTAGAGCTAAAGAAGAGACATCCATATAAAAGTTGTTTTGAATCATTCGATAAATTTAAATCAAGTTTCACAAACATTAAACAAAATGACTAGCAGCACATGCGTGTGTGTGTGTGCACGCGCGCGCGTGCATGTGATAATAATACCTGTAATTGATGCATCATGTTGGCCTGTTTGATTTCAATATCTGAAAGTTGATTCTGAATACAAGTCATTTCATTTGCCCTCAGTACACAACATTGATGTGTAATTTGGGGACTTGACTCGGTGACAGTAGAATCAGAACTTGTAGGATTCTGCATCTTTATGGAACTGTTGGCTTCTCACAATTGGTTTCAAGTTAAAAACTTGGTTTCATAGTTAGAAACTGAAGAGCACTCCATCATAATCCACATCCTGCATGCTTGTAATATCAGCACTCACTGTTTCCTAGTGGCTTTGTGATTGTGACAGAACTACTCTCAAATTCTTCATTATGGAATTCCACTTCAGAGCATGTTCTGGGGACTGCAACTTCAACGTGCCAATCATCTGTTTTGGGATGGTGAAGATGCCCAACATCATTTTGACAAGCTTTTCTTACAGACAGAGGGATCCTTCCCATAGTTGATTTCTTATTACCTTTTTGGAGCTTGACATCTCTATGTCTGGATTCAGCAGTAGTAGTACTACTACTGAGATCGAGAGAGTCACCTCTGCATATATTTTCTGTAGAAAGTATAAGAACTTAGAAGCATGCCAATGTATAAAGGAGTATCAATCAGAAAGGCCCGACAAAAATTGACAATTACAGATGATGAAGATGATATTATCGTATTGCTATATTATTAGTCATTAAGATGAGTGCAAACAAGATTACCATCTGATTGGGACTTATAATACTACCAAATGTATCTATCCTTATTCCAACAATAGCAATATTGACATGCAAATTCAAAAGAGAGATAGCAAAAGTAAAACTTTTAAGGAGGATCCAGTTTCAGAAGGCTCAGTAGTATAATGACCAGGAAGTATTTTCCAACATTTAAGAGCTTGCAAAACAGCATCCCTAACTTTTGGGACTATTTTCCAACATTTAAGATTTGTGTTGCTTTTCCTTCATATACATTGACTGAATCCTTAATCTCTGCAGGAAGAACCTCCTTGACTGATCCATACAAGTAAACAACATAGGAAACCCCCTTTGATAAAGAACTCTCTCCCACAATGAATGTGCGGCGCAACACATCAATAACCAAAGCAAGTGCCTTACTCGTGACTCCATTTATCCCACTCGAAACACTAGTAATTTTCTTACTCGCCAAATCCCCAGTTTGACCAACAGAAGAAAACACCTTACTAAAAGCATTATCTGCAGATGTAGTAGCATTTTTAACAATAGAATCAACAAAAGAAGTAGCTGTATCCAGTGAGCTTCGTAAAACATCTTCTCCCTTATTAACAGCGGCATTGAATGACTCGTTTACTCCAGAAACAAGGTCACCAACACTTGCTTTTGTTGCGTCTAACGATTCATTACCCCCTTGAATCAAACTAGACACAAATTCAAACTTCCCCGACGATATATCAGTACTCAATATCGCTTCTGGTTGTGTAGGTACTACTAATGCATCAGATCCTTCAGTTGACTAAATGTCCTGCAAAGTCTACTAATTCCTCCGGCACGGTCGATAAAATATATCTAAATTCACCATTACTAGGTGAATGATGCCAATCTGAATTTTCCCATGCCGAAGCATTTTTTATAGCTTGTGTTGCAAATTAACCAGAATATAAAACATATATACCAAGAATTATCCCTGTCATTATACCATATAGATCAAACTAATTCAGCCAAATCGTATGATCTATTATTCTGGCATATAAAAATGACAGGCTCTAAAAGTATATTTCATTGGTCAAGTATCAACGTGTACTGTCACTTTCTGGTGTTTGCGCTGATCTAGTGCCAGAAATTTAACTTCAGTATCTTCTCCATAATATTTGCAAGCTATTTTTTACTTGATTTAAATACAACTTTATCATATGCTCATCAAATAGTCCAAATCGTTAAAAACCATAGTGTTTACCACCCCTCCTTTTCTATCAGATGCAAATGAGGATAAACCAGAAGATTTGACTAATTGGAGCTGACAATAACTTTTATCATTAAGACTAAGTTAGCATCCCTATAGCTTTTCTAATCCAAGCCCAACACAAACCTAAGAATCATCATGGTTCAAACCTCATGAGCAAAGTTGCTAATGATTCCTATTTAACATCATCTTAAGTATCATTTAGGATAATTAAGGCTCAAATCATAAATACCATCTCAATTTAAATATTTAAGTCATATTACAGTTGCATTTAAAATGCATCAAAATTGCAGGATGCTGAAATTTAAGTTTTACCACAAGAATGCGCAATGAATAACTCTTCCCTTTCAACAGTTACAGTTCTATTAGTCTCCTTTCAGAACAATTCTTATCAGTGTCTCCTTTCGGAACTAAGGATAGAAAATCATCAATATTAGAAAATACAATCAGCATTGTTTCTTGGCATCTAGTTCAGTCACCTCATCAATGCCATGAAACTAAAGACTAAAATCACAGTAAAAGCATAATTTAAGACAATTGCCTTAATATCCGCACAACATTGTTATAAAAAAATTTCAAGAATTAACAAGATCCCCTACAAAGATTGCAATCATTTTATTGCAAGAAATCTTTACATTGAACAAAGAACTACTATTGCCCAAAGATATGGCTGATTGAAACTGACAATAACTTTTATCATGAAGGCTAAGTTAGCATCCCTATAGCTCTTCTAATCCAAGCCTAACACAAACCTAAGAATCATCATGGCTCAAACCTTATGAGCAAAGTTTCTAGTGATTCTTATTTAACATCATCTTAAGTATCATTTAGGATAATCAAGGCTCAAATCAAACATACCATCTCACTTGAAATATTTAAGTCATATTACAGCATGCTGAAATTTTATTATGAACAAAGAATCCATTCTTCAGAAGAATGAAACGAAAGGTTGAAACATGTCTCAATTTTGCATTATGAATTGTATTTCATCAAGGCATATGCCACCCTAGGAATTAAATTTTGAATAGATATTGTACTTGAGGGTTATGAAGGTTACACTTTACCATCTCATTTATACTTCGTGAATAAAGAATTGATTTTGCAATAGCACCCAAGTCTGGGGCAATTCAATAGCTCAAACATACCACCTAGGACAAGGACGATCAAGGCTACATTTAACCATTCCAATTGTGTCATGAAAAAAAAAAAAGAATAGTGTTGCAAGTCAAAAACAAATATATTGACAGAAATTTGGAAGAAAAAACCATCAAAATTTTGTTAGTGCACTAGTATAAAGGTATAGTGCTTTTGAATGATTTGATATGAAGAACTCAATTACCATAAAATTGTAAACTCAAGTCATTGGTTGTGGTACCTCAAAAGGAAGCTGGTATCCTAATAGTAAACTCAAAGCAGTGAATAAGTCTTCCCTTTTTTCAGCAGTTACAGTTCTATGTGACTAGAACAAGAGAAAACAGAATGTTGGAACAATTCTTATCATTGTCTCCTTTCAGAACTAACAATAGAAAATTATAAATCTTAGAAAACACAATTAGGATTGTTTCTTAAACCAACAATTTGTTTAATGAGGGTGGATGTCGTGAGGGTGAGAGAATTTTGTAATGTCAGAAAGACTAACCGTAATTTTTATGATGATGATCCCGCACTTTACATGCCCAGGACATTCTTTAGCCTGTTCTTTCTAGAGATCAAAATTTAAAAATTCCACTGATACATTCTTTTGACATTTGTAGTTAACCATTTTGCCTTACAAAGAATCATATCTCTTTGCTTTCACCATATCATACTCTGCACTTTTTGCACTTTAGCGTGATGTACTGCTTAAGCTGTTAGATGGAACTAAAAAATCAGCCACTAATACATAATTTGAGTTAAAGGAAAGAGGAACTACTTTTTCCTTAGGAGTAGTAAATTGACTTCATGTACTTTCCAATTTCCACACACAAGAAAAATGCAAAATCATATCATATGATAGTGTAAAACCAAAAAAGAACAGAACCAAGGGACACCAATTAAGCCAGCGCCATTATGCAAGCAACACTACAATTAAAAATGAATGTATCAGTGCATCCCAAAGAATAGAAGGCTTCTCTGCATTCCCTTAATTCAATGACTCAATATCATCAATCCAAACAAAGAATGATTATGAAGTTTACACTACAATGGCTTCTAGGTACAAGGTCAACAATCGATGGCAGAAAGATACCATCTCAAAATACATATAATGAATATTGTCTTATGGGTCATCAAGCCGACATTGTACCATATCAGTTATATGGCTCACACTATTCATCCCATAATTTGCATAGCCAACAGCTATTGAACTTAACGGTCTTGAGGCTGCATTTAATCATTCTAAATTTACATATCCAATAGCAATTGGAGGGGTCACCGACGTTGAATTATTATGAATAAAGCACAATGCAATAGCATCTGGTTCCAAGGTCATTAACGACTCAAATATTACATTTCATAAGTCACAATAAATAACAATTGGGCTTAAGGGTCATTGAGGGGACATTTAACCATCTGGGACAAAATTTACATCACACAAAAGTTTTCAGGAAGCTAGCACACATTGCAATTATAAGATTACATTTGTAGTCATAAAGGACAAAAGATACACCCCAGATATTATAAATAGACATTCATAATAAAATTGCATTTAACTCACGCGACCATCTTTTACAATATGAATTTATTGAATTCATATTTCAGGTTCCTTTAGAATCATCATCAAGATATCTCATCCCTTTAAAAACTTATAGCACAAAGTATCAATCTTGGATCAGATTTGGGGTTATTAGGCTCATAATTAACACCCCTTTTTCAAATTTTAATAAATTTTACAAACCCTGTTAAAATTTGATTTAACAAATGTTCTTGAATAGAAAATTTGAAATCCAACAATCAGGCATCAAATATAAGTCCAACTTCATGTACTTTTCAATTTTCACAAACCAAATGAAAAGGGGAATTCAAAACCATATCATACTGTAACACCCAAAAAAAGAACATAACTAAGAAGCCGACACGATTACGCAAGCATTACTACAATTACAAATGAAAGCATTATGAACAAAGAATTCACATTGCAATGGTATCTAATTCTAGGGTCATCATCAATTGGACTTGAGAATCATCGAGGCAACATTTAATTTACATAGCCAATAAACAATTGGACTTGAGTATCATCGAGGCAACATTTAATTTATAAAGCCAATAAAAATTGGACTCAAGCGTCATCGAGGCAACATATAGGGTCATGTAGGTTGCATTTAACTATCCCAAATTCCATTATGAACAAAGAATTCACATTACAATAACTCAAAGATACCATCTAGAAATTCACATAATGAATAACAATTTAATTTAAGGGTCATGGAGGCGACATTTAACCATCTTGGTCCAAATTTACACCATACAAAAACTTTCAAGAAACAAGTACACTTTGCAGTTGCAAGATTGCATTTAGGTCATCAAAGAATAAACGATACCTCCCCATATATTATGAATAGAAATTCATATTAAAAATGCATTTAACTCATCCAACCAACTTTTCCAATATGAATAAAGAATCATTAAAACATCTCATGCAGAAGATTGATGTTCTTAAATAGTAGCACCCAACATAAATTCCACAATGTGTGTTTCATTCTTTTCTCGATGACTGAATTATCTTTCAAAACATTGTTATCAAACAGGATCTAGGGTTTTGCAGAAGATTGAATGTTGTTGAATTATGAAGAATGAAAAAATGGGTACCTTTCTTTGAAGACATATGCTTTACCGCAATCTCCAATCCTACGCGTTTTGATCGATCTTGAGAACGAGAGATTCAATGAAGGACGAGATGGGAAGGAACTGCTACTTCGCGACATAGAGATTCATCGAAACATTGTTCTTTCTTTTCTTGTAATAAACCCTAACAATGAAACAAACCAAAACGCGTAGACACTGAGCTGTGTAAGTTATAAAGGTTATTTCATGGGCTTTTTTTTTTATTCTACTAGACCAAGGACATCTCTCTATAATACTAAAAGTAGAGCATGTTTTTCTCTTTCCAACCCAAAAACCCTAATGCCTTATGTCATGGATGATGCAAGCGTGATGCAATTATAGTATGTGGACCAATGACATGTTAACATCTTTCTTATTAGGGCACACATGGAATCCACTCAAGCCCTAATTTAGCTTTGGCCAATGCATTATTTGCATGTGGAATCTATTTTTCCCTATTGTATAGATGGCCAATGGTTGAGACACATGTACTCTTTTTTTTTATACATACATGTATATGTGGCACATCTACTCAGGTGCAGCAATATTCCTTTTAGTGTATCATCAAATACAACATCAATTCTACCACCTCCTTTCATCATTTCTTTTGAAAAAGAAAATATTCCTTTTGCCTTTTGCCTTACATGCATTGGTCAATCTAATTGCAAATATTCCTTCTAGAAACTTCTTCCACGTATCAGCATTATTATGTTTGGAGCTCTATGGCAGCAATCAAATAACATATTCCAATCCATCTTCATTTCTCATTTCCAATAAACAAAAGAGGGAAACAGTGGAAAAAAACATAGTCACGCGAGAAAGAGAAAGAAAGAAAGACCAAGCCACCGAGAGAGAGAAAGTGTTTCGGCGGTTGACGGCTTCTTGCTCCACTCAAATGTTTTTTTTTTTTTTGCATGTGCAATCAGAGATTGTTGTTCATGACTTTGAGGAAAAAGGTATATCTTTTTTCTTTGAAATCCCTAATTTTCTTCAATCCTATTTTGTATATCTTATTTTATAATCCTCTTTCTATTTTCGTTTTTCTGGATTCCTTTTTCTTTCATTTGTTGTTGTTGTTGTTGTTGTTGTTGTTGTTGTTGTATTTAAATGATTCATGGCATGTTTGTAGGTGATTGAAGCTCAAGTTGTTTCACATTTGTATGTTAAGATTATTAATTTCAAGTTACTGTTTTGTAATTTGTTTCAAATGTGTGACTTTTAAATGTGGGAACTACGAATTCAAGGTACATTTGATTATGAATGACCCTTTATTTTATTTTATTTTTGAATCGGAATGACCCTTTATTTTTAATATTGTTAATTACTTTTAGTTTCTTTTTGTTTGGAATTTTAAGAATATTTATATTTGTGGTTTCATTTCATATTCATGTGGTGGTTTTTGTGATTTGATTTTGTGTGGCTAATATAAGTTAATGTGCTTAATTTTGATTTGAAGAGTCTCAAATCAGTGAGAAATCACAAGAGTTAAAGAAGAAGGATGAAATAATTGTAGAACAAGAAAAAAATTTACAAGGCAAGTTGAGTAGCATTCAATCCTTGCAGAATGATGTTGATTCTCTTCAGGTGAGATGACTTTATATTAGACCCTGGTGGCAATTTTTTCTCATTAGGGATTTTGCATGCATTAGGAATCAAATACTCATCTCATAATTTTAATCAAAATGCTTTCATAAGCTAAAAGTTACTCCATATTAGGACTTGATATAAATTAAGGATAGTACTAAATGTTGTTATTTTTGTACTTATATATTGTTTTTGGAGCATTTTGAATCACTTGATAGTTGGGATCGTAGTTTATATGTGTAATACTGATCAGGTATTAATATAGATGAAACATGATCATGATTATTCCTTTTGATTTTCTTTAAATTTTCGATGCACTACAATACAAGAAGATATCCTATGTTGATGAATTTAATTATGTTTGTTATGTGGTATTATAGCTGATGCACCTGAGTCACATGGTTTAGAGAATTCGATTGCAAATTCAGCAGAGTCTCCTTCTTCACAACCCAATTCAACCGCGCCAGCACCACTTGAAGTGCCAGATGACAGATCAGATGCAACTTTATGGGTTATTATGATAGTAATGATCATCCTGCTACTCTATTGGTCATGTTGACAATAAAGCCTAATGAGGCGATATAGTCTTAATTAGTGATTACTTTGTCGACATGTGATGGTTCAAAGATTCAATTCATTTTATTTGTCTTTTAGGTTCTTAAAGGTACTCTCACATTCTCCTCTTTGCTTTAATGTGTTTGTATAATTTGATTCATTTGTGTATTGCTTTTTTTCTTATCGATGATTTATTTATTTTATCGAGCATTTTTCTATGTTATGGCCAATATTAATGTTTTAGAATACTATGTTTTCCACTGTTTCCATTAATTTTCTCTGCTCTCCATTATGAATGTGATTTGAACTGATTTTCACTCCACAAAAACAGTTAAGAAGGAACCATGGCTGGCCATTGATTTGATTGGATTTAAAGAGGAATGGGAGAAGTTTAGAGCTTGAGGTTTAGCTTTGGAGATTAAAGCCTTGGAAAGGTAACAATTTTTTTTTGCATTATTCGTATAGACATACCTCTGGTAACTAGCTGTTCAAATTAATAGGTAAATTTTATGGTTTTGGCACCCTATGTTGTGTGTTCGCATTACTACTAACACTGCTGCAATAGTTAATAACTCTGTCCAAGCAAAAACCTTTAAGATCAAAGCCATATTTTTTTTTTCTGACATTTCATTGTAGTTAAGGTATATATTTACTTTATTCAGGAGCTTATAATTACTTTACATGATGTAAGGAATATAAAAAAACACCAAATCAACCCAGAATCACCCAAATCCCCATAAAAAACACCTATTTAACAACTCTAAACGCAAATCAAGCCTCAGAATAGGAATAATTTGTTTGGGTCATCACTAGCCTTCTCAAAAGTATATCTTTTTTTTCTTTTGTTCTGTTCTGTTGTTTCGTTTTTTTTTTTTTACTTCTCTGTTTTGTTTGATTTTTATTTTATTTTTGGGTTCCAGGTTATGGTGTTTGACAATGGGGGTGATGGTAACCTTCTCAAGTTTTTCTTTCTTTTTCTTTTCTTTTGTTCTGTCATTTTTTTTTACTTCTACTCTCTCTGCCCTTGCCGTGACAGAATTGAAGGAAGATTTCGTCGTATCAAAATGGATTCATCGCTCTGCCCTTCACTACTTTCGCCACTTCCCATCACCACCGTCGCCGCCGCCACCATCTACGGCCGGAATCCAATCACCACGGTACATCACCGATCCACTCCACTGTATGTCAGGTTGCCTTTTTTTTCGTTTTGGTTTGGTGACATCATTTAATATGCTTTTCATTGTTAGATTAAAAGTCTGTGTTTCGACCCCCTTTTATTTCCTTTTTGATTCCATATCCCTTGCATGTTAATTTTAAGGAGATTAATAAAAAGTGCTTATTTGTTTGATTTATTTTTGTTTCTGATATGAACTATAATGAACTATGATTGCAGGATATCAGTGGAAATGATGTGAGTCTGAGTCAATACAGTGGAAATGTTCTGCTGATTGTGAATGTTTCCTCAAAATGGTAACTTAATCTCATTCATTCATACTGATGAATTATATTTTGGTTATTGCTTATAGTTGTATTTCACTTTACATTATCTACTAATTTTAATTGATTTGTTTTATATACATCACTGTGTTATGTTCATTTCATTCTTTTTTTTTTCTTTATGGAGAAGGAGATTAGGCTAATAAAGATCCTTTTTTTAATGAGGTATTGAAATCAAAACAAGAACGTTGTATCATCAATGAGGTGTTGAAATTGAACTCATTTTTTTCAATTTTCAATTCTAAGAATAGTGGTTGGATTGCTTTCTTTGTTTCAAGCAGTGCTGATTTTTCGTATCCCATGGAACTCTGGATTTGTCACCATGAAAATACTATTGAATTTGAACAAGAGTATGAGCTTAAAACTACTTCGATAAATGACAATTTGGATTAATGGGTTTCTGAGATGGATTAGATGTTTTTGCAATCATCATTTCTATATTTATAATTCTTTGTATTCTGTTGTATTGCAGAATCACTAAATGTTGTGGAAAAGTTGGATGAGTTAAGAGCGAGAATCAATAAGGAAGGTGCTGATTTTGCGGTGCACAAGTTATACACTTTGATGAAGTCTTTGGAGGTGAATATTATTTTCAATTGATTTAATGTTCTAATTTTCAAGCTACCTGTAAAATGTAGGGGATTTAACTGATTTTTTTTGTTGATAATTACACTAAAAGTAAATACTATGTGTTGCTTATGCTATTCACTTTTAGTTTAGGATCTTGAAAGGAAGGAAAATCACTTTTTGGTCGACCGCGAATCTAAGCATTCAGAACTGCAATCCGAGATTGATGAATTAGAGAGGAAATTAGAAAATGAATGTGATAGCAAAAGTCTTACTGATGGGCTTCGTCATTCTTTTAGTGAATCCTTGAAAGAGTCGATTTGATGAAAAGGTAAGATAGTTTTAATAAGTGGACTTGGTACGGGTGGTTTAAAATTGTGATTGAAGTCGGATTGCAATTACCCAAAATGCAGATAAATACAACTACATAATTCTTTCAAACTGCAATATTGTAGTAACAATTGGGAATTTGGGATTTCAACCCGCAATTTAAAACCATGAATTTTCCTGAATAGTTTTCATCCTTGGTTATTCCATTGTTTCAAATTTCAATTAATATAAGCTTCCCATTTGCACCCTTTCTGTTAGGAACTTACTGCTAGACTAAGACATGTAGTGGCAATAGCTGATTTTGTTTTATAGGTGATTCTTTTGGCTTATGTTGGTTGTGTTGCTTGGTTAGCTATTGTTCTTTGGGAGATATTAAGAAAAGGTTGGTTCATAGACAAGGTGTGGCTTCTAAAATAGGATAATTGTTGTTTAGAATCATTATTTTGTTTTAATGATTTTATTTGGCTGAAAGATCATTTGAGTAAAAGCTACTGCTTTTTCTTCTCTCAATTTTTGATGGTTTCTCTTAATCTCAAAAGTGAATTGATACTTTGTGTTATTTTAATTTTTAGGAAAATTGCTTTTTTTTTTGTTAAAGATATGAAAACTTTCTTTTTCCTCATACATAGGTTAGAATTGCACAAAAGTCAACCAACATAAACACATTATCAATTTATCATTGGAACAATTTCAGCAATTATAGATGGACAGATCTGGTATCTTTCCTTAGACAATATTACAGGTATCAAATGCATAAACATAACATTAACTATGGACATTTAGTTGAGCATACTCTATATTATTATACTATGCTTTGATTTGATTAATTTGATATTTTATATTAAGAAGTGTTGTACAAAATGCTCAAACCCATAATTAAAACCAGAATATACTTAGCCTTTGTTTTAAGGCATATTGAATGTTTTCTAGGATGTGGATTTCAAACAAAACAAAGATATAGATTTGGGTGGTTCAGTATGAAGCTGAAATTGGTTGGAGGTGATTCTGCTGGTGTTGTGACAACTTATTATGTAAGTATATAATCACCTTAACATTGATCTATAGTACTACAAAATGTGTTTTTTGAAGGTTGTTTAGCTGCAGCCACATTTATTAGTAATAGTAATAGAACCATGTCAGATAGTAAAAAAAGAACCGGAAGACATCTATAAAGAAAGAAGGAGATCTGATAGTATGTATTTTTATGGGCCTGCAACCAAATACTATCAATTTAAGCATATAAATCACTTAACTTTTAAGTTCATTCTCAATAAAAAAATGTTTATAGCGTGTGAGTCTTACCATTAGACTAAACCTAAAAAAAAATGTTTATAGTTGTCAATATAAGTGTTTTATTAGTAACAATATATTGGTGTGAGGCTTTTGTTAATATGATGGGTGTTGTTGGTGGTGTAGTACCATTATGGTTTATATATGCAATGTGTGTGAATGAGTAGGAGCTGGTCTAGCTTTTGGTAAAGCAACAAGGCAATATTTTGGAGTTGGTCTTTATATATGAATATTGTTAGCATATATTTGGGTTGTCTTAAGCTACTTTTTAAGGAATTTGTTTGGCCAAGATAGACCTGCAAAATTATGCAGATTGTACTTTTGGGTTGTTGGTCATTCAAAATAATTAACAAATTAGTGTTTTCTTAAGACCTTTAATTGTGATAATGTATTTATTGAAATGTGGGAAGTTTGAGCAAGAGAGTGTTTACTTAATTTGTAAGAAACACAAATACACTGAGGGTGTCGGCGTCAATCCTCCTGTTTACCTTGCTATTGTCCTTGAATATCTCGCCGTTGAGGCAATTTTTGCTCACTGTTCTTATTCGTATGCAATTTTTGAGAATTGTTTAGTTCTCTTTTTTTTTACCTTTTTCTTAATCTGTTACTAATCCCAATAGGCAAAAGGGATTCTTAATTTATGTTTGACTTAGGATACAAATTTTTTTCTTAATCTACTTTGATTTACTTATCTGCAATGACAGAAAAATCTTATGCAAAATTCTTACATTTTCTAATTGTCTTTTGTAGGAACTATAACTCTTTCTCCGAAGTGCTCGCAAAAGCTAAGACTCATTCATCTTTTCAAGGTCATGTTAAGCAAGCTCATAATTTGATGTCTTTGGTTTCATATTTTGGTCCTGTTTAGATCAAATATTTAGCATTTTCAAAACACTTATTACTTAATTTGAAGTGTTGTGGAAAGATTTAGTTGATTGTAATATTAATGTTGGCTTTTGCTATATTTTATTAGTGGAATCTGCGATTACTATCTGCTATATTTTTATTATAAGCCAACATTTTATTGTGGTTTACAAATCTGAAGATGACAACACCCAAAGTTGAAGTTTCTTTGTAATAGCGAAATAAGCTGTGAACAAAATGATCAAGAAATCTAAGAAAAATAATTTAACAAGACAAGGTATGATGTTAGCCCTCCATTAGTACCTAACAATATGGACAAAGATGACTCAAGCTGAGTTGGATTTCAAATGGAAAAACCAAATGAATTTACTAATATTTTTTGCATTTTCATACATTTCCTATTTTTATGGTTTTGTTTGGTGGAGGCAACTTTGTTCAAGCCTTCAAGGATTATTATAACATAGGATTTAGTGTATAGTATTTCTTACCCTTTATTTACCATATGCAACAAAATTATAAATCAAGCTATAACATATAATACCACCACTTAAAATTCATCTTTTTATAAATTAGTTTGAAATAAAAATCACATTATAATTTCTGCAACCATATATAAAGATTTGAATTAATTGTTAAATCAACGACTTGGATTATTTCGTTCCAAATCATCTACTTTGCCTCTTCCTCGATCAAAATCATTTGTTCATTGTTTATCCATCGCTTCTTTTTAGTAAATCGTGTGCTTAATAATTAACGACTTTTTTTATCTTTTTTTTCCTTAGATATTGCCATTACAGTGAATTTGAGATGCATGTTGGAAAAAGTCCAAGGAGGTGTATTTTGGGAGTGGATCGCATGGTCTATCCTATATTAGGAAAAAATGTTTTCAAACTATAAACAATTTTGTCATTAGGAGATTGCTCAACATAATTTTTATGATGATTGTAGTGCTGTTTATCTTTCCTCTAATAAACAATGCTCATTTTTATCAAATAACGAATATATTTATACTATATATTTTATCATCAATCTTGCAATATATTATTGGTTTTTAACAGAAAAATGATAATTTTTATCGCTGATAAAAGTTTGTGCCATGTATGTATAGCATTCAACCTACAAGTTATTATTGATAAAAATTTATAATTACAGGGAGATGATAATTTTTATTGCAGATAAAAAATTTAAAATCACTATTACAGACTATTATTGATACAAAATTTTAATTTACGAAGAGATGACATTTTTAATCTCTGGTAAAAAATTTAAAATAACTATTATAAGTTATTACTAATAAAATTTTAATTCATAGGTAGATGACTATTTTTTATCGCAAAAAAAAAAGGTTTTTGTTACTAAATTTTATAAAAAATTCATGGGGAGATGACAATTTTTAGTGTTGATAAAAATTTTAAAATCATTATTATAAACTATTATTGTTACAAAATTTTAATTTACAGAGAGATGACATTTTTAATATCTGGTAAAAATTTTAAAATAACTATTTTAAGAAGTTATTACTAATAAAATTTTAATTCACGGGTAGATGACTATTTTTTATCACCAATAAAAATTTTAAAATCACTATTATAAGTTATTACTAATTTTTTTAAAATTTACGGGGAGATGACAATTTTTATTGCTAATAAAAATTTAAAATCACTATTAGAAACTGTTATTGATACAAAATTTTAATTTACGGAGAGATGACATTTTTAATCTCTGGTAAAATATTTAAAATAACTATTATAAGTTATTACCAATAAAATTTTAATTCATGGGCAAATGACTATTTTTTATCGCCAATAAAAGTTTGTGGCAAATATATATGACGTTCCGCAAAACCCGTTTTTAACTTTTTGTTTAGTATGTATATCTTTGTTGTTTTCAGGCCAGATGCATCGTTCAAGTTTAGTTTGGAACAACACCTAGGAGGAATTAAGTGATATATTGATATTATTATTTTACTTCAACTATATCAAATGGAGTTTGCTAAATTTTTTGAAAATTCACGGGGAGATGATAATTTTTATTGCTGATGTGCCGATCATATCTAAGGGAGACAATTTGCTATAACTTAATGTGTACATTTTTTATTTATATGGTTTGGCGTTCCGGCGAACCCGTGCGAAGCACGGGCATACCGACTAGTTACTCATTCTAAATAAGGGTTAATAGGTCTTTACCCCCTGCAAAGTAGGTAAATTTTGCGTTACCCCCTGGAATTTTTTTTTTTAGATTACCCCCTGCAAAATTTTTATTTTTTTGATTCACCCCCTTGGATGCACTTTTTAAATCGGTTATTTTGTTCAACCGATTTAAAAAGTGTTGTTTTTAAATCGGTTATTATGTTTTTTTTTCCTGCCACGTCAGCAAAAGGGGGGTAAATCAAAAAAATAAATTTTGCAAGGGGGTAATCTCAAAGAAAAAAATTCCAAGGGGGTAACGCAAAATTCGCCTACTTTGCAGGGAGTAAAAGCCTATTAACCCTCTAAATAATTTGTAATTGATTTTGGTGGCGCCGAAATTTCTCAATATTGTTCGCTGAAGTAGTATAACAGACAATGTTTTTTTTCTCTCAAATTTTTTATTTTTACTAATTCTTGAGCGAGAAATACAGGAGATATCGAAAGACGTTCTCTTATATTGTGGCTTGGTTTCTAAATTTATTCATCTGATTACATATTATTTTAAATTTTTAAAGGTGGCTTCTAGGAGAGAGAGGTGTGTAAGATTGGATATTTTTAAGAACCAAAACCAATTAAATGGATTTGAATTCATAACCATATTTATTATAAACCGGTAATGTATCCGATTAAATCTGATTACAAAGAAGGCATACATAATCGGTTATTTTTGTAAAATTTGTTTAAAAATTGATTAAATGTTATGAAACTATTTGTAAAGAGGAAGAATAATAGAGAGGAAAAGATAAAGGAGAGAAGAGAGAAAGAATCGGTTATTTTTATACCAATCCAGGAAGGAATATCACTATAATAGTCATAGTTCTAAGTTCTCAGCAAACGCCCCGTTTACAACTTATAACTTATGCACTACCAATTATTCTTCAACCTAGGAACTCCTAGATTAGAGATCTCATCTCACTCCCCTACAACCTTACAAACAGCAAGGATTTCACTAACACAATAACAAAAGGTTTTGGAGACACACTCCTAAATCTACACACTCGTACCTAAAGGCTTAGAGTGTTAAACCACCAAAAGTCCTAACTTCGTACTTCAAAGCTTAGGAGAAGGATCACACACAGTACAACTCAATACACACAGTCCTAAGCTTGCATCAATGAGACACAAAAAAGGCTCACAAATAACACACACGCAAAACCTAGAATTCTAGACACAAGCACAATACGGCATGAACAACAACTAATCTGAATTAGGGTTTGCAAATTCCTTAAATACTTCAGCCAATTCTTCCTTGATTCAGAAATAGCATGGGCTTGATTTGTTTGACCCAAGCAATAACTCCACATTAATTAAAATAGATTCTCTACAAATATATTCTTCAAGGAGATTCTCTTCAGAAATATTCTTGACAAGGATCTGAAGCATTAAATAATATTCCTCATAATTAGCCTGATTAAAAGCGCCATGCAAGATCCATGAGAGAGAAACCAAACATTCCATAAATAGAATATGTCATGAACACTTCTCGTGAGACGATACAATGCTTGAGGCAATGCTTGAGGCATCGGATCACACATCCTGCTACAAGGTTTAGTTTACCAAAAATGCAGCCAAAACCAAAGACTCAACAAACTCCCCCTTTGGCAAATTTTTGGCTAAAACAAATTATGACTATACAGATACTACTTAAACAGATACTTCGACTACATTTCTTTTTCTCAACATAAACACACAAGCATAAAGATCAGTAGAGGTTATCCTTCAAAACAGTTACCATACTACTCCTTCATGGAGAACAGTAGAAAAGAATAAGATGTATCTTTTTAAGATTATCAGAGAGGCATGCAACAGCGGAATACAGAATAACTACTTCGCCTTAAATGGTCAGGAAAATAAACATTGATAGGATGTGGAATAGAATGCTTCAGCATTTCACAAAACTACTCCCCCTGCACATATGCATAGGGTGTTGGAGCATCGTATCCAACATCTCCCCCTGCAGAACACAAATCAGCTCCCCCTAAACACCTGCATATATCAGAGCACACACAGCCACACATCTACATACTCCATCCATCCAAACTACACTACAATCCAACTAGCAGACTAATCAAAACTAATCAATCAAAACATAACCAAATTTTACTCCCCCTTTTTGCCACAAATTTCACTACAAGAAAAATGATGTTTAGCAACAGTTTTGGCACGACTTAGCAACGGTTTTTAACAGCCGCAACATCTTTACCGGCGGTTGCCAAACCATTGCAGATTTGAGCGTTGGTAGCTCAAATAGCGGCGGTTTGGAAAACCGTTACACAAACTGCCGCTGTGTATTTACCGGCGGTTTAAACCGTTTCAATAGTTAAAAGAAAAACAAAATTTTTAGACATTTTGCGGCGGTTTGAAACCGCCGCTAATTATAAATTTGTTTTTAAAAAAAAATATAGATTGTGGCGGTTTGAAACCGCCGCTATTCTTATATTTTTTTCTCCCAATTATTGATAAATACATTTTTAAGGAAACTAAATTCTTTACTTAAAACATGAACTAATACATATACTAAAATTACCAATAACTATAAAGATCAAACTAATACAATTTTCTATTAAATTCATATATTTCAATATAGTAAAAATTTCATGTCATTATATTAAAACATGAGCAGCTGCATTCCCTTCCTCAAGTTTCTGCCTAAGGCTTTGTTTGCGAGTTTAGAGGGGAGGGGAGGGAATGATTTTGAAAAAAAGGAAGAAACAAGTGGAAGGAATAGAGAAGTTTGGGAGGGAAGGAGTTTGGAGAGTTATTTTTTCTTCATAACACAAAAACCCCCCAATTTGGGGGAACTCAAAAATTGTATTGGATGGGGGTTTCGACGGGGTTTGAAGGGTTTATATGAATTCTTCAAATTTAATTAATGTTGTTATAATGTTCTTAAATTCATAATATATTAATCATAAGTATTTATTTGTCATTCTCTATAAAAAATACTTTCTCAAAAAATGTAAAAGATTTTTCTAATTTTCTCTCTATTTCTCTCCCTTCAAAGCCCTCCTCTTCCTTACCCTCCAAACTCGCAAACAAAGCCTAAGTCTCTGAAGCTAACTGCTCTCCAGCTGCTGCAAAAGCAAGGTTAGATCTATGAAATTAGTACACTTTGTAAGGTTTATGCTAAGAAATTAGTAGTATGAATGTAATATTGGATCTAAGAAAGGAAATCAATGAATACCTGTTCCCAAGCATTTCATGGAGTTTAATGATATTTTCCTCTTCTTCATTTGTGAAATGTCCTCTCTTTATATCAGGTCCCAAATAGTTAATCCACCTAAATCTTTATGAAGACTTAATTCAATAATCAATGAAATAATAAATAAATATGCTACAAATTGGACATGAATAACAGCTGGTATATGGCAACTTACTGCCAAGGATCATCATCATCAAGAAGAATAATATCATTCTCCCTGTTAACAAATACAAGCTGCCAGAATGATGTATGATTCTTAAAGTCCTCTAGTTGGCATTAAAGGCCAAACAAATGAGCCAGCTCATTGTGTAGCTCATCATAGCTGCTGAACTTAGAAATGTCCAGTGCCTCTCAAATGACCCTGACTTGTGAACCTGTCGAAACAAAATAACTTCCGTCAACAAATGAGCGTAAACTAGTATTCCTAAATAGTAGATATTACCCACTTACAAACAGGAGAAAAAGTAGACCTATAGAGTTTCAAGAGAAAAATATTTCATCAAATAAATCATTAGAGCTTATATATAAATGTACCAAAACCAATATCCCTTTAAAAGAGAGATAATTCAATAGAACATTAATATCTGATGTATCATATTTAATTCATTACTTGAACTCATTGTATAAATCATCGCATTATGCTTAGTTTTAGAATGTGATAGTTTATAAAGGTAGCACGTAAAATATATAAATAAACTAACAAAGGCGTACCTCCTAGAAACAAAAAAGAAACTAGCTAAATTACCTTGACAAAGGTTCCAGTTGGTGTATTTTTTGACACTTGAATCACACTAACTAAGAAACAATAACTTGACCTTAAGATGTTGTGTACATCCCAACACCAAGTAAAAAAGCATACCATGGAAATGGCATCGAATCATGGCTACTTTTTAATTGCATTAAAAATACATACTTACGAGCTTTGAATTGAAATAATCTTCTTTTTCGTTGTAATTCTCTTTCGTCAAATTAAAGCAATCCTTTGATTCTACAATTATCTGCAACTGCTGCTTCTATTGCCCTTTGAATTGAGACAAATTCTTAAAGAATTTAATTAATTAAAGGAATGCAAACTCATTAGTTAAAGAATACTGGGCATCAACCATAAAAGAGACATGTATAGAAATATGGGATTAGAAACAAGATGAAAACAAATAGATAAGTTTGTACTGTCATGATTCTAGTACTAGTTTTCTCATTAAATCATTCTTTAGAGTTTTTTAAATTAGTATGATTCTTATTATACTATCTAACTGTTCAATAACAAACAATTTTATTAAACCACCACTCTATACACAAGAAGTGCTAAGAGGGGGACAGAAGAACAAGAAAACCAGGCACAAACAGCAGAAAAACAATAAACAGCAGATATCCTTCTTGCTCATCAAGGACTAAACACAAAAAAAAAATTATATGGATGAAAACAAGTGATTTTATTTTACAGGTACGAAAATCAAAATTCGCTATAAAAGTAAGGACCGAAAACATATTTTACCTAAAAATTATAGGGATGAAAATGCTTAGAATCACACCCAAATCATTTTTGGATTGACAAGTTCCACAAGTGCAACAATTTGAGGTTCTAAAAGGAACTCCTCACTTCATCAGAGTCAAATGAAATCCACAAAATCCAATAAAAGTGCATTTAAAGGTCAATTGGCTAGGTTAGGCCACTTGGTAGAAAATGTACCAATTATACTTTTCAATGTATGATTTGATTATATCAATAGACCAATTGCTTCTGATTGCTCCTTCCTCACAGTAACCACCTAACCTTAATTATGTTATACATATATGACCACTTATTGACAAACTTTTTTTTTTTTGAAACTGCAAATTAATTTATTAGAAAAAGGAGAAAGTACAAGCACAAGAAGTGCTAACAATGAAAAGAAATAAAACCAAACGACAAGAAAACAGGGGAAACAAAACCCAGCAACAATTAACAAATAAAAGCAACACGCATGTCACACAAAGAACTCCACCAGATCACACGCAGCAGCTATAGGAGACAGCAGAAAAAGCAGAACAAAAGCCACAAACAGCAGAAAAACAATAAACAGCAGCAGCAATACAGAAGGGGCACAGCAACACGAAAAGCCACAGGGAGTGAATAACATACCTCTTGGAGAACGACACGCCGGTTTCGCGATGGAGAACGACGGCTGAAGGAGACAAAAAATAAATAATTATTTTACTGAACAAAAATAAATTAATAATATTTTGAGAACAAAAAATAAAGATAAAAATCAATGTCTATGTAAAAAACAAAATTATTATCCAAAAACAAACGGAACGTGTGTGTGTTGTGTAGCCGATGTAGTTAGAACATGAAGCAATAAACAGAAAATCAATAGAAGAAGCAATAACAATAACATGGTGATGATGATGAGTGTTCAATTTCAACTCTCATCATGTTTTGAGGATCAAATTTGCTGGGATGTTATTTGTGTTATTCATGTGATACACAAACACACCCCGGAAGCTAGTCATGTGATACACAAACACAATCAACTATGATACTGCCATGAATCTCTCCCCGGAAGCTATTCATGTGATACACAAACACAATCAACTATGATACCCAATCGAAGGGAATGGATGTCTACTACTTTGCTCCTACATATAGTTTTCCTCGTTCCCCATAGTTTTCTTGTAGTGAATATTTAACCAAAGAAAAATGTAGACAATTTTTCAAAATAAACCCAGACCATTCTTTTTTCAAAATTCCCTTCGCCTCCTTTTTTTTTAATGGGTAGCAGGCTTAAATCTCCCTTATTTAATTTTTCCCTGTGAGGATAGCCTTTCATTGCATGCCATCTACTAAAAAGAAATCACTCATCACTCATACTCCATAGTCCATACAATCTCAACAGCAATGAAGTCTTTTTTACTATTTTTTTTCCACTGTCGCTCTAAAATCCCTTTTCATTCTCCATCAGTGCTATGTTCCTCTTTAATGATTTGATATGATGATATTTTGTATTCTAGTCGAGTAATTTTCTGGAAAGATTATTGCAACAGGGAGTGAATAACATACCTTATGGAAGGAGAACGACGGCCGGCGATTGGAGAACGGCAGCTGAAGGAGACAGTGGCGTTAGGGTTCGCGAGTACTGGAGAGGGAGAAGGAACGCGCGCTTCCTTTTCTCTGAAGAGAAGCAAATTACAAAAATAAAAAAAGAGATGGTTTGTGGGTTTATTTTTCTATTTTCAACTAAACCGCCGGTAAACCAAATTAAACCGCCGGTTCATTTAAAAATTACCAGCGGTTCCCCAAAACCGTTGCTATTTTAATTTTGTTTTAAAATTACCGGCAGTTCTACAAAACTGTTGCTATCCATTTGTTGCAATTTCCAATTTTTTTTGTAGTGTTTGACAAATTAGCACATAAGAACAATGTAGCAGCAGAGTAGACCACAAAGTACTTACTAATATTACAGACCATATGCACTGAAGAGTGCTCAAATATCCAGGGCAAGGCCCAGAATCAGAATAGTAACAACAAATCGGATGTCTGCCAAGGCAAGGCCACAGATGCTGAGACATCTGGCACAACATTCGACTCATGTAGAGTTTCCTTGAGCGAACCAATAACAGTATCAACAACCTTTGTAGGTGACATATTGGCACATTCAATACCAACATTCAAACTAGGTTGTCCTAGAGTTTCATCAGATTTAGCCTTTACTAATGGACTGGTTTCAGTACCAAAAGGGACATAAAACGAGGAAGAGGGAGACTCACTTACAGGCATAGATGTTCCTTTCTTCATAGTAGAAGTAGTAATGGGAGTTGCCTTGGTGATTAAAGTAGATGAGCCATCTTTGGGTTTCTATTCCTTCTTCACATTTATCACTTCAGGTGCAGGCTTTGCTTGCTGATTCCGCTCGGGATACCCATACAGCTTGAAACAGAAAGGCCTTATATGTCCCTTCTTACCACAATGGTGACATACCCACCTTCGATATCTCCTCTGACTTTTAGGTCTTTGGTGCACATGGGGTTTTGAATCAGACTCAAATTTTGGAACGGGGTAGGTTCTAGGATGTTGAGTATGATGCTTCAACATCACGTTTCCAGTGCAAGGATCAAAAACTCCTTTAGCGGGCATAAACTTAGTTTCAGGATTCTGTTGATACTGATTTAGGCTCGTGTAGTTGTATCCAACAGACTTTGCTTTACCACTTGGTACACTCTCCAAAATTTGTTCAAGAAGGTTGGTTCCTGAGTTCAGCTGACTTACATGTTTCCTTAGATCATCCATTTGAACATTTACTTGGATGACTTTCTCCTCAGCTTGTGTAGCCTTTTCAACCTGTATGTTTACTTCAGCTTGAAGTTTGTTAATGGTCTTTTTCTGCTTCTCAAGAATTCTACACATTTCTTCATACCTTGTAAGTAGTTCTTTGTAGGTGCTAGCAAGCTCATCAAAAGTTATGTCTTCATCAGAAGAATCTTCATCAGATTCATATCTACCAGTGAATGCTGCAATATGCTCAACAGTTTCATCATCAGGTTCACCTTTTCTCTGAACATTACCGTTTTTACTGATGTTGTTCTTCATTTCAGATCTTTCATTTATATATAATTCAAAGGTTTGAAGTGATCCAATAAGCTCATCCACTTTCATGCTTGAGATATCTTGAGCTTCTTCAATGGCTGTAACTTTCATGTCGAATTTCCTAGGTAGAGACCTGAGAATTTTTCTCACAAGCTTTTCTTCAGGGATCTTTTCACCAAGTGAATCAAATGAGTTGGCAAAATCAATCACGTTCATATGAAAATCATGTACACTTTCATCTTCCTTCATTCTGAGGTTCTCAAACTTAGTGGTTAGAAGTTGAAGCCTTGACATCTTTACCTTGGGTGTCCCCTCATGAGTAGTCTTGAGAATTTCCCAAGCATCTTTTGCCACAGTGCATTGCTTGATCAGCCTGAATATGTATTTGTCCACTCCACTAAATAAAGCATTCAGGGCTTTGTTGTTTGCAAGAGTCAACTCATCTTCTTTCTTAGACCAGTTCTCTTCTGGCTTTAAATTGGTTGTGCCCCTCATCACAGGGTGTTCCCAACCTTTGGTAACTGCTTTCCAAGTTTGGCTATCCATAGATTTTAGAAAAGCCATCATACGCGACTTCCAGTAATCATAGTTGGTGCCATCCAAAAGCGGTGGTCTTCCAGCAGATGCTCCTTCCATGTCCACATTATGCACGATATGCACGATGCTCTACACGATGCTCTAAGCACTCTATCCGGTCTAGCGCGTAATAATGTAAACCAAGTAAAGAAAAACAAATAAAAGAGACACAGTATTTGTTAACCCAGTTCGGCGCAAACAACAACCTACGTCTGGGGGATACCAATCCAGGAAAGAATATCACTATAATAGTCCTAGTTCTAAGTTCTCAGCAAACGCCCCGTTTACAACTTATAACCTAGGCACTACCAATGATTCTTCAACCTAGGAACTCCTAGATTAGAGATCTCATCTCACTCCCCTACAACCTTACAAACAGCAAGGATTTCACTAACACAATAACAAAAGGTTTTGGAGACACACTCCTAAAACTACACACTCGTACCTAAAGGCTTAGAGTGTTAAACCACAAAAAGTCCTAACTCCGTACTTCAAAGCTTAGGAGAAGGATCACACACAGTACAACTCAATACACACAGTCCTAAGCTTGCATCAATGAGACACAAGAAAGGCTCACAAATAACACACACGCAAAACCTAGAATTCTAGACACAGGCACAATACGGCGTGAACAACAACTAATCTGAATTAGGGTTTGCAAATTCCTTAAATACTTCAGCCAATTCTTCCTTGATTCAGAAATAGCATGGGCTTGATTTGTTTGACCCAAGCAATAACTCCACATTAATTAAAATAGATTCTCTACAAATATATTCTTCAAGGAGATTCTCTT
This sequence comes from Trifolium repens, assembly GCA_030408175.1. Classification (NCBI taxonomy): domain Eukaryota; kingdom Viridiplantae; phylum Streptophyta; class Magnoliopsida; order Fabales; family Fabaceae; genus Trifolium; species Trifolium repens. The sequence goes on from CP125837.1 coordinate 52,473,527, forward strand.
CAGAAATATTCTTGACAAGGATCTGAAACATTAAATAATATTCCTCATAATTAGCCTGATTAAAAGCGTCATGCAAGATCCATGAGAATATGTCATGCTTGAGACCAAACATTCCATAAATAGAATATGTCATGAACACTTCTCGTGAGACGATACAATGCTTGAGGCAATGCTTGAGGCATCGGATCACACATCCTGCTACAAGGTTTAGTTTACCAAAAATGCAGCCAAAACCAAAGACTCAACAGATGTCCATGAAGGATATGCCTCATTAAAACCTTACTAGTAAAAACCCAATGGGAAAAAACTCCCAGTGAAGGAAAAAGAGTACGATATCCTTTGTGTTTGAACTGCCTCATTAAAAACCTTACCAGGAAAACCTAGTGGGACAAAACCATGGTGAAGGGAAAAAGAGTGCAGAACATATTTATGTCTCCCCCTCATTAAGACAATTATATATGAGGAAAAAGACCAAATAATCTTCTGTATTAGTTGCTCAAAAGCTTGACTTGACGTTGACCTTGTAGAGAGTTCTTCATATCTTCTTTATTATACCCTTATTCCAAAATAACAGTGCTTCCGATATTATCTTCATATTGAATTGTTATAGAACCCTTCAGAAGATAATTCACAAAACTCTTGTATTTGATGCGTACTTGAACCAAATCACATTCTTGATTTATCTCACGTGGTGCTAAACTTTTCTTGTCATTTTATTTCATGAGATTGTTATTGGTAGTTTGTTTCACATATCTCTATGAGTGATTGTTCTTCCTCATGTAAACATATAGTTGTTTGTTATCCTTACTATTATGGGGATTAGACAAATAACTTGCATATCTTAAAATAACAAAATATATACTTGACGATATAATAATAACAAATAATAGGTCAACAATGTATCTGTCTCCATTTGAATTAAAATGTGGTACTTTGGGACCAATTCAATTAAGTCAACATTTTCTTGAGACATGTGATAATCTTTGTTCCCATCAAGTGACATCGATACACAAATTATATTTTTCATATAAAATGTGTTTAGTACCTTATTTCATTCCAACATATTTCATATGAGTGTCTTGGTCCATTAAACCTCATTGAAATACTAAATTTGCAATTCAAAATAAACTTTGACCATCCAACATATTTTATTCCAAACTTTTCTTTAATCAATGAATTTCAAGAGCTCTTCAGGAGTTCTGATCAAGTTTATATTATCATCATAAAAAATCAATTATAACAAATTCATTTTCAAGGATGGACAAATGTCATTCTCATATTTCTCATTTAGAAATATTCACTAAAATTATTATACAACATGCATTTTGATTGTATCATATACAATGAGACTTATTCATTTTATTAAGTCATCTCTTTAATATTTTTAATTGCATGCATCATGCAAATTAATTCCTTCAAGGAGTTTCATATAATCCTCACTAACAACAAGTGAGCCATGTAAATATATTGTAACACAATTTTCAAATAAAGTGAGTCTTTTTGTGTTACTAAAAGTAAGAAAATATTTTAATTTCACTTCAAGTGAATATTTCTCATTTTACTTGAATACGAATGCTCATATATGCTTATTGGATTTATACCTTCAGGGCATAGACTTCAAGTCCAAAAACCATTATATTTTTCAAATGAATTGCTTCTTTATATTTTGGTTAACCACACCCTTTAATTTGGGTTCAATGTTCTCGCACTTATAATATTTAATTAGCGCTACCTCATTTGTCGACAATTTTTCAAGTTCTTGGTTCTTTGTTTTAACTTGTAGAGATATAATCGATTGGGATCTCTTTATTATCAGAAATGACAGGTACCAGAACCTCTTCGGGAGGTATAAACATTTTGCAATCTCTACACTTTTCATGATTGTTTTTCTTACCAACAAGACCATCTTTCTTCTCTAAGTTTTATCTTTGGAACCAAGTTTTGGCATGTCTTAGCCTATTAAAATTTCAATAGAAAATGACATTTGCAGCATAAAGGAATTTAGAAATCCCTTTTAGGTCAGAGAATGCATATTTTGAACTTCAAGTTCACATTGTTGTGTGCGAGTATTTGAATGCATTCTATACAAATATTTCAGAGCTGCTTATATTTATTTTTCTCTCCCCCTAATGCTGATAACTAATAACAAGATATGAAATATCTTGTAAAGACTCAAATTCATTACATAATCTCAGTTTTCTGTAGTTTCATCTAGCGTTGTCTGCTGGACAATGGAGAACATATAGTTCACATAAAAAATATTCTTAGATGAGGGATATTAAGTTTCTGACCATGAACACAATTAACGGGGAGAATTTTAATAATTCATTGGCTTGATGCACATAGATGTTACCTAGCAAAGTAACATGTCCAAGTAAGGACATTTGTTCTCATAATAATTGTCTGGCTATAAATATAAAGCATTTAGCTAAATATCTTTCACAGACCATTCTAAATATGAACATGCGCAACTTGACATTCAAAATCATGTCACACACCAACTTGATCAAGTTTGGTGACATTTACTTGGTCATTTAGTCGATGCATCGATAAACTTATATAATATCTATGTGACCCACAAAATATTAGATATACGCACATGTATCACATCAAATAGTGGGAAATTCAAACCCCTTATTTCACCTTTTATTGGCTTTGAGAACAACATCTGATAATTCATTATATTGATGAATGTTCATATTCTTCAATTGCATCATAGACTCGGGATGGTCTAACCGGCCATGCCAATTATATTCGGTTTTTCAAATGTAGAACTTTGCCTTAAATAAAATGATACTTCAATATTTCAGATAATATTTTCCCGCAATTTGAATCCTTCAGGGATTTTCATATTTCCTCATTTTGTCGTCCTACTTTGATACCAATAGTTGGGGAAAATAAGAGAGTCTCTAAATCACACTTGAATTCTCAATATTCGTCCCCTCAAGTGTGATTTCCACCACATCATCATAAATATTGTTTGGGATTTCATAGATCTCTGCCGGAGAATCACCATACAATTTCGTATACACATCATGTCCTTCTGGGACAATTTAATCATACTTTGATAAAAGATCACAACTTAGATAAAATATTGTCTTCAGGAAATATCTCAATAATGCATAAATTTATCAACCAATTTACAATGAATAATGGTTGTAGAATACGCATGATATTGTATCTTATTTTACAAAGATAATTTGATTGAAAAGATAAATAAATAATTCATGTTCTATGTTCATTTTTACTATGAATCTTCTGGATTCTTAGTTAAAGTACATCACATTATGGCTCTTCCGGGCTCATAGTTTAAAACTCAATAAATTTCTATAAGCTCTGATGCACTCTCAATATAAACTTTATTCCTCTATATAACAATAGTTGCTCTTCCGGAGCTTTAGATAACTTTTGTAGTGCCAAAAATATTTTAAAATTCAGGGTAAACTATACTCATATAGATCAATCATATCATATAAAAATTCCATTTTTTTCTCTTTCATGCATTATGATCAAATTCCATTAAATTGACAATAAAACAATTAAGTCGGACAAATCATGACAAATAATGAAGTTCATTTGTAGAATAGTAAAATTATAGTTGTAACTGGTAAGTAGTAACATGAAGTGATAGTACAAATATATCTAATGTTAATAAATCCTTTTTTTTTTTTCAATTCCAAACTTTTAAAATAAAGTCTTCTCCGATCAACCATTAACTGATACCTTAGGAAAGAAGGGGAAACAAAATTAACACTACAAATTAAGAGTGAGAATTGAAAGCCTTTAAAATCTTAACCATATTTTCAATTTGTGTTTATGATAATAAATGTCATTAATTGTCTTTTATGATAAACAATAAATAACAGTAAAAACAACGTATCCAAGGAAATAATTTGCTACTTCAGGAGCATATTCAAGGGGAGGAAAGATTCTTCTAATTTTCTTTGGTGCGACATCTAATTTATACTAAAATAAAATAGGCCTTATCAACAACTACTTTGGAAAATCATAATTTTCCGATCCTTCTGGGATACTTGATATTAAATTTTTAGTTCTTCAAGAACTATATCACCAATATTCATAAGCAATGATTATAAAAATAAAATCATTCTTTGAGACTTGAAATAATATAATGCATTCTCAGTGTGATCTTATATTTTCCTTCATGTAAAAATATATTAGCTCTTCTAGAGCTATATTTTGTGCAATTCGTAACTTTGTTACTCTATATAATAATACATTAGCTCTTCATATTACTAGTATTACGATCATCACATCTTTATAAGTTCTTCGAGAACTATATAACAAATTTAACAAATCTCTATAATATAATATTGTATAATTCTTTAAGGATGCATATTATTGAATTCTTCTGGAATTCATGAAACGGATATATTTATTAACTTATTTTAAGTTCTTCAAGAACCGTATAGAAATCCATTAAGGATACGAATTCTTCTGGAATTCATAATAAAAATTGAGATTTTTTTTTAAGTTCTTCGGGATCCATATTATTGAATTCTTCTAAAATTCATAGAGAATAAAATGGAGTTTTATAAATTCCTCAGTTCTTCTGGAATTCATAATAAAAATTGAAATTTTTCCATGTTATTTGAGAACCAGGCTATTGAATTCTTCTGGAATTCATAGAGAATAAAAATTGATTTTCTATGTTCTTCAGGAACTATGCAATCAAATTTTTGTATATTTATAATATAATAACAATCACTTTTATAATCGTTCAATAATACTTTAATATTAAATTCTAGAACTCATAACATTTAAAAATAAAAATCAAATTAAAATTAAAATATAATAAAGTACATGATTATGGATTAGTAATGATAATACGAAGAAAGAATATATTTTTGACAAACTAAACAAAATAAACATAAAGATTATAGTTTTGCAATAATATTTTCACTATTAAATTTCATCATTGAAATTGGAAACAAAATCATTGTTGGCAATTGACCATTATCATAATTTCATGAATTAAAATTCATTATTACTAATGTTTTGACATAAATGTCATATCAATATTTTTTTTATAAGAATAACATATCAATATTAGTAATGAGTCATTAATAATGAAAATATATCAACGAAAATAATTATAATTATAGTATATGAGTGATATTAGTAATAAAAATCATTCAATTGTATTCAATGGAATCAATTAGTCAAACTTATTAATAGAATTATATGGTCAGAATTAATTGGTTATGATTGTTCATATTAACAATAATATTAGTAACATAATGATAAAAGTTATATCAATATTGAATTAGAATCGACAATATATTATGTTTATTGAAATAATACACAATAATAATAATAAATTGCAATAAAATCGATTAGTCTATCCTTCAGGGATGACTCAAAAACATTTGAATTGAATTTAAGTTCTTCGGGAACTATATATATAACATAAGAATAATTCTTCGTGCAATCCTTCAGGGATGCATATATATATATATATATATATATATATATATATATATATAAAATTGAGTTTTCAAGTTCTTCGGGAACTATATTATATAAATAAAAATAAACATTTTTATGTTCTTTTGGATGATCAAAATATCGATGTTTCACCATACATGTGTCGGTCACGAAGCATAAGATGCTTCACCAGACTGTTGTCGGTCACGAAACTCGAACAATATCAAACATCCAAATACATAAAGACATGAATCTTCGGGATTCATATTTTAAAATTTCATCATGCTATGAATCTTCAGGATTCATATTTCAAACATTTCACCACGATGCTTCTGGATCGTAGACTATGAATATTCATGATTCATATTGCAAAAATTTAACTATGGTGCTTCTAGACCATAGGTTGTAAATCAATATAAAAAATAAAGATCTGAAATATAAATAGAATTATAAAACTCATACATAAAATAAAAAGAAATGGGAAAACTTACAAATTCTAGAGAGAAATGTTTAGGAGAGACTATCGTGCTGATAACGTGTTATGAAACTATTTGTAAAGAGGAGGAATAATAGAGAATAAAAGATAAAGGAGAGAAGAGAGAAAGAATAAAGATTGTATTATTCTCATCAAGGTGTACATTACATAGAAATGATAGTCATATTTATAGGAAAACATATGGGCCAATGATATGAGTCAAGACTAATGGACATCCACCTATAATTATTCATAACAATTTTGAATGAAATACCCTATAAGTGCCTGAGTGAGTGAAAGATTGACAAATGGAAAAAGATGTTTCAATTTATAGAATTCTATAAATTGAAATCCATTTCTTTTTATTTTTTACTCACTCACTCATACAATATTTTATTCAAAATATTTTTATCGGAGTGAAGGAAGGGTTCCCACTTTAACTTGTGAAAGGTGTTTCATTCAAAATATTTTCATGAGAGTGAGGAAAGGGCGAGAGGGACAAAAAAATTAGATTTTTATGAGGTTCTCTACTTAAAGCGTAAATTGTATTTTCTAATAGTGTAGAATGGGAAGCGAATGAATATTTTCATTCTCGCTCTACCCTATAACTTCCTTAAACTCATATCATGCAAAAACCATCTCAATTTCATCATAGAATTTTAAATCAAATTACTCAAATAATATTTTAAAATAAACACATAAATAATATTAAAAGAAAATGATCACGTGCACGACACGGGCTAACAGTAAATATGATAAAGGAAGTTGATATAATACATGCTCATACAACAAGGGGGCTGAGACAGCCTTTTGAATTTTTCCAAATGCATTACAAAGGGTTTCACCAAGAGAAACTCTCGCTACATAGCATTGCTCTATTTCCCCTATTGAAAATGTATTCATCAGCATATCCTACCCAACAGGAGAGACACTGTCATGGAATTTGAATTTACATTGCAGGTTTTTATATGATCTTAAACCTTAGATACAATTGTCTCTACCAGATGCACAAAGATAAAGATAGCTTGTCCATATTTACCATCATTCATCTGAGCTGTATTCACTAGATTCTGGTAATAAGGGTACAGCAGCACAACAGAATGTGTCCTTATCCTTAAGAAGCAGACAACTACCATCAGAATTCCATTTCAGGTCTGTAATCGAAAATTGTGGTAGAGGAACATGAACACAAAAGGCACCAGATGGGGTCCACATGTACAAGTGTGTACTTCCGGTGCAAAAAACAAGGCGAGTGCATGTTGGGTCCCAAGCTGCCACTCTGATAGGGTCCTTTTGCACTAAGATTGCAGTAAGCTCAAGTTGTCGAATATTCCATACCCAAAGTACTGTAGGCATACTGTCATTGCGAGTACATATGTATTGGCTATCATTACTCCATGACAAAAAGCCTGCAACAAAAATTAGTTTGGTCATACGGTCCAAGAACCATCATGCAAAGCTAGCGAGACAGAAGGAATTGAGCAAGTCCAGAGGCAACAGAATGATTTTGTCTGTCTAGATAGTTATATTGCAGAAACCAAAGGCATCATTGTTAAAGAATCTGAAGAACTAAAGAGTCAATCCAAGGAAAATAATAACTTGCAATTGCAAGTTATGGATAGAGATTCTGATTTATTTTTTTTGAGAGAAACTGGTGTGATATTAAGTATTAACAATACCATTGGAGATTATAAGGTATCCACTAAAACATGAAAGATCGTGTCAGTATTACAAGTCACTTGAATTAAAAATTGTTTGCATCCAGATATGCTCTGGTCCTTAGGAAGGGAATCACTACTTCATACTACTATATTTGTCCATTTTGTCATGGTTCTATTTTTGTGCTCATATTCACTCAACGCAAAAATCAAACACACTATCCACATCAAATGTGACAATAGTGGAATTAAGAACCCTGGCCTTTGCTTCCAAGTGATCACTACATTACATTATGTAACAAGAAAAGATAATTTGAAGTATTCAAAAATTAGAGGAAGCGCAGCTTACCGATTCCTTGTTTGGGGTTAGGTTTCTCGGCAGGAGGCTTCTGAAATGGTAAATTGATTGGAACTTCCATAACTTCATACCTGACTCTGAAGGGTCGTTCTGGAGAATCTGGTTAGAGAAAGATAAATAAGAAAATAAAACAAAGGAATGTGTTTCATGGACTAACCACCCAAAACGCTTAAGTCAGATAAAAATAAGGACTGTGTGTACTGGAAAGTTATAAACCAACTATATATGTGAAACTTTTTCCTACCAGGACAAGTCAACAAAGCAGTGTAGTTGTAAAAAGAAAACCGCATCAATTTATGCTTACCATCGTTTCCTTGAGAAAAATCATCACTCAAACATAGTTCTGACATATCAAGTTGCAGAGGCTCATCTACTTCCTGCAATTTCAGGGGCATGGTAAATAAAGTTTTCATACAATGCAACGCCATCAACAATAAAAGTGTCAAAAAGGATTACTTTGAAAACAGCAGCATAACAAGGACCACGGACTGCATATGGGTGCATAAACTCTGCAAATGTCTTCCAAGTTAAATGATTCAGTACTCGCAGCGTCTGGTCATAACTGCCCACTGCCAGAAACTGACCACAGGGAGACCAAGACACACTTTTAACTCCTAATCCGCTTTCATATGCTTGATACTTGAAAAGACACCTTCCGTCTGGAGAATAGATTAGAACCTAAGTATCAAACAAAAATGACTACGTTTTTAGCATTACATGCTAACATCAACTTTATAGCATGACCAGCAGTCTATAAAAAAAAATAAAAAAAGGCTATACAAAGTAGACATACAGAACACATGCATGAAATGTTGAATCATTTGATATAAGCAATGCCATACATGAAATTTTCTCTATAAAATGCATGCAATTCTGTCTAGATTAGTGAACATAGTAGATATTTAACCTTCCTTCCATACCCCTGTCTGTTGACTTATCCTCCTTCCTTCCCCTGTCTAGAAACTTGCTTGGCCGAACTTACCACAACCAAACATCAAGGGTTGATATATCAGTAATCAGTTTAATGAGATTTCAGAGTTGGATTGGAGCGATGGATGACCAATACATTAGTGGACCATGAGCTGTTAATACTTAAAACACATTGTAAATAATCCACCATGACATTCCTATACTACCTCCATCTCTCTATTTGGCTCTTCAAAATATTCTCTTCTCTCTGGTATTGAAGTGGAATAAACCAGCATGACAAAAAAAAAAAATCACAATTTCAACCACCGAGAGTTGTATCTCCTCTTTCAGTTTAGAAACAAAAGTAATTTTTATGTAATTTTAGAGTTTTTTCCCCATGTCGATCATACAATTTTATCAAATAGCAGCCATGGATTGCAATGGCAGATTTTTTGCCAACCTCGATGATCAATTTGTGAAGGATATCTGCCGTGGCGTTTTATGGGGGAAATGAGAGCTTAAAACAGAGGATATTTGGCCTCCCGCAGTTGTCCACCATACGCACTCGATAACACTGTTATCACACGATTAGTCATTCTTCTTGTTCTTGCATTTAGGATTGGATGCTAACATTTTCTTTAGAGGTGATTTGGATTTGATTAAAGGCTATTTTGATTTCGATATGGTGGCTTAAGATGATCTGCCTAATGCTTTAAATAGTGTAACATGTTGCAATTGCCTTATCCAATCATGAAGGAAGGAAACAACAATGTAATTAAACACTAGGCAGATACGAGCTTTAGGTAGTGAAGTACAAAGTAGATAGTGTTTGTTTATCAAGATAGTATGCATGACAATTTTGTATTTTTCGTAGGTTTTGTTTGGATTGTTGGAAAGGAATCAAAAGAAGCACAACAAAATGACACAAGTTGCCAATATTTGAAATGCTTAAAATAGGATAAATGGACCTGAGGGAATATATTCCATGAATTCACCATTTCTCCCACTTCCCAAACAATGGAATGAAAATATTCTTTTGTTCCATCGTAAAATGTCCAAACGATGGTATGATATTTTTATCCATTCCATGGCTAGTTTGAATTGAGATAGAATGGGAATTATCTGTGTTTTTCCTTAAATTCACGTACTACTTAAATTCAGTTGAATATTTTGAATCAAAACTTTTTTTTTACTAAATCTCACAGGTTAGGAGGGCTAGGAAAGAAAAACAAAAAGATGGCAGTTACCTTGTAATCAAGTGGTGAATCCCATATCACTATAGAACTATCATCAGGTGACCATTCGACATCAGCCAAGTCTAGAGTGTCAACAGCAAACATGCCCATTATTTCCCATGAGTGACAAGATAACAGATTTATATAGTCCTTGCAATCACGCCTTGTACAAATTGCTGCAAATTTTCCATCTCTTGTGAAGGAAACACCCTTGGAAGCATGTTTTGGTAACTGCAAATGAACACAGGCTGTGTTTACCAATGACCAAACTGTTAAGCGCAACTGAAAATCTGATGTGGTAAGTATGTGACGGCTATCTGGGCTCCACCTAGCATATGCAATACCAGCAGGACCTTCGTCTATCTTGCACGTCCACTCTGGCTGGGTCAGTGACCAAGCCTGTATCATTGGCTTTTTATAGAGACCACAAAGAATGTACTCAGAATCAAGGGCCCATTCAATATAGCTAATCTTGTCCAAGCATGAAAACAATTGCACAACCTGCATAAGCCCGAAAGAATGATTCAAAACAATGAACAAAACGCAGATATTTGGAATAACTCGGATGGAATATGTGCACAATACAAAAATGTACAACTCATATATAGCACATTAAACCTAGAGACTAAAGTTCCAAATACATTCTTGTATTCTTTTATGTGAAGTAATCAGGTCAAGAAAAAACGTCATATACACCCACAAATACAATACATGTTGGCACATGGAAAGAAAATGAGAAACATACAACTATATATGTTGGGACATGGAGAGAAAATGAGAAACATCAAAGAATTAGAGTAAGAAGTAATAATCAAAGTGATGTGATTTATAACTAACTGAGCAGTTCACGGTTTTAGAAGTCCGAACATTTTGCTACGCATAAACTGAATGGGAAAATGACAAGCTATAAGTGTTCAAAGTTGGTAATTAAATTTCAAGAAGCACTCTTGTTTAATTGTACTCGCTTGCTTCCCAAAGCTTTGTCCAGTATTCAGAACCGCTGAACATTCATTTAATTGTACTCGCTTGCTTCCACAATGGAATGAAGTGTTCACAAACTCCAAAATTATTGCCTCAAATCAATCTATTTTTTAGTGTCACCATTCCTAAGCCCAAATTTTCTGAGACTCGCTTCACTTAAATTTCCTACATAATACAGCTTGATGTGGGCACTACAACTCCATTACCTCTTACAAGTGCTGAAAATCTAAAAGTAAACACATCGCGATGTCTGACACATGTATAACACCCATACGACACGTGACTGTTGGTTAACTCACACAACTGTCCCAAATTTATTTATTTTTTCTTTCGACACTCTTTGGATCAGTGTCCGACACCTGTATGGATGACTAGACTATACTAACTTAGAAATATAAAAGCCCAACATCTTAATCCCAATATATATTATAAATGCGTGTGTACAATGACCTCCTAGTGAGGAAAAAGGGTTTCTTTCTTTCCTTTTATATGATTCTCATATTCTGAAAAGCTGAAAGTTTCAACACAGACTAACAAACTAATCAAAAATTGGGGAAATTCAACGCGCATTTGCACCCACCGCACAAAATTTGATGAAATCAAAAGTTGGTAAAGTAAATACTGCAGATAGAATGAATAATCTGAAAGGAAAGGGGGAGCTTAAGCTTAACTAACCTTAAAAGAGAAGGTATCACGAATGACGAGGCGATAATCAACGGCGACGGCTAAGAAACGAGCATTGGGAGAGAAAGAAGAAGGACCCGTTTGCTTGTAAGATTCAGTGAACTCCATCACAATTCAAGGGTTTCAATTCAAGTATTATTAATTAATAGTAACCACCACCGTCCACACTCGTGAAACTCGATGATGAGTTATGGTTCAATTCAAGATGAATGTAGTGTTGTCGTTGTCAAGATTAGAAGAGACATAGAGTAGATCTGAAATGGTGGAACCTTTTTGTTTGATTCAAGTATTATTAATTAATAGTAACCACCGCTCACACTCGTGAAACTCGATGATGAGTTATGGTGCAAAACGTGGTGGGTGTGGGTGAGAAGATGAATGTAGTGTTGTTGTTGTCAAGATTAGAAGAGACAGAGAGTAGATCTGAAATGGTGGAACCTTTTTGTTTCATTCTTTTCGCACAACAACATTTTCAAATTCTTCCAAATTCTAATGGGACCGTTAAATCTTCCAAATTCCAAAGTTTGGATACATTTAGATTGTGTTTTGTGATAGAGTAATTTCAAATTTTGGAGGATTTTATTTTTTAGTTGAATAATCGGTGATATCAGGATTCGAACTTTGATTTTGCATGTTATAAGTAATGTTTCTACCAATCGAATTATATTTGAATTACCATCATTTTCAAATGTGTGTGTAGAATAATAAAAAAATACTATAAATATTTCGGGTCATTATAAATATTAGCCAACTTAAAAATTTGAAAAAATAAAGACCAATTTACGATTATCAAAATTTTAAAGGACCAGTTTGCAAATTTTTAGGAACTAATTTGTAACTTTTTGAAAAAATAAGGGTTAATTTGCAATTTTGAAAATAGTATTAATTTTTAAAATTTGAAAGATACGGGAGTAAGGAATTTCAAATTAATTATCCAAAATTAAATTGAAACATATCCTAACTTTTTGTGTCATTTAAAATTTCTTGAATTTCAATTGGACAAAATATTTCATAAATTGTCATTGTTTTAAAAAAATTCAAATTAATTATCCAAACAACGGAATTTAAACAAAAGAATTTGAATTCCTGAAAGCATTATTATACCTCAAAATATCCATCCATCCAAACACACTCTTACGGTGCATTTGATCTGCTAAAAAATAAGAAATCGAAGAAGTGTTGTGATTAAAACAAGTGCAAAGTATATACGGTCCAACTATAGCAAATGATAAGGAATATGTCGTACTCACTGAATTGTTTAAGGGAACTTAGTTTCATTCAACATACAACTAGTTTTGAGCTTATGACCAAATACTAACCAAATATTTTTGGGTTTCTAAATTAGTTAAGAGAAAATTAATTAACAAGAATTAAGGATCTAAGTTGGAAGCATGTTAGAATAATGATTCATTCAACGATAACCTAATGTGTGATAGACTTGTGGTGTCGTGACATCTATGAGCCAAGTTAAACCTTGAAAATGTATATCTACAACTTGATAATATAAAATGTGGATAAGTTATTTCTATGTCTAGGTTAGGTTAATTCATTTTACTTCACTTAAAACTTATTTTGTTTCTTACCATGACCCTAATACTTATGTCTAAGTCATTAGGTATAAGTAATGTGTTCATCATCTATTTAACTATATTAATTCTCAAAATCTATTTATTAGTAGATATCTTATAATTTTAAACTTGTATTCAAATTTAAGTCAATCAATCTTAAATTCAGACAGATAATATAAATTATACACTCATATTAAACATATCAATCAAGTTTACATAATAAAATTTATTCAATTACTTTTATGCACTAGAGAAATGAAGAAGTTATTTAAAAATCCAGTAAGCATGCAAAATGGAAGGCGGATGCCAAATACTTTTTTTTTAATATTCATAAAAACATACAACTTTTTTTTTTGAACAGCCAAAATAAGATATATTATTAACCAGAGAGTCCCCTCAGCACAAGGTGTGCCGACAGATTAAAAAAGATTATAAGACATCCAAAGGAAATACAACAAGAATAACTGGGTCAGTCAATACTAGGGCTGTCAATGACCCAAGCCAACTCGTGAATAGTTCGAAGCTCGATTCGATATTTGACTCGTGAACTTGGTTCATGAACCAAATGAGCTGAACTTGAGTTAAAAATTAAGTTCGTTAAATAAATGAGCTGAATACAAACTATATATAGTTCGACTCGTTTGACTCATGAACTAGCTCGGTTATATATATATATATATATATATATATATATATATATATATATATATATATATATATATATATATATATATATATATATATATATATATATATATAAATTTTCAAATCTTTTTAAGTGATGCAATTTTATCTTGAAGGGGAAACCTATTGGAGTATGGAATTGCAAGAATATTTTGAGAATAATTGTAGAATTTTGTTGGTTTTTCCTTTATAATTTTATTACTTGTATCAGTTTATGCCGGTTTGAATTTTGTATGTGTTTATCCATTATACGCTTAGGATGAATTTTATTTTAATTTAATATTTGATTTTTCTTTGAAAAAAATAGTTTAAAAGATTAAAGATCAAATTTTGACAAAAATATTGACTTTAGAATTATGTGATTTAACTTAACGAATTGAACCTAACGAGCCGAACCCAACTGTTCGTGAACTTTAAACGAGCCGAACTTGATCTGAAAAAAAAGTTTGTGTTACAATTGAGCCGAGTTTCAAGCTGAACCAATTTCTGACGAGTCGAGTCGAGCTCAGACGAGTTCGACTCAGCTCGACTCATTTCCAGCCCTAGTCAATACACATACAAGTAAGCGGACGCGACCACCAATTATGATAATTTGAAACTAGAGTAATGTTTTGTGTCTTCAACCACCAAAAGGAGTGAAATTTGACCTTTTCCAACAACTGAGACATGGACATCGCTGAGTTCCTAAACAACCGATGAATCCTCTCGTTCCAGATGACCCAAGCACATAAGAGCCACATGAGCTGTAAGAAGGAGCGCCTCGCACGAAAACCACCTAAAGAATGGGTGAACTGCAGAAAATGGTCTGAGATGTTGTGGTGATCCACCGACGAAAAGCCAATCCAAGACCGAACCAACGATCAAAAGGGAGCCAAAGGTGTCGCAGTCAATGAAAAGGTGTTGAGAAGACTCGACCCTACCACAGCCGGACACGCAGGAATGCGCTGCTGGAGCGATGACACCTCCGGTCACCAAGTTTGCTTTTGTTGGCAACCGGTCACGCAAGAGTCTACAAGCAAACACTGACACCTTCAGGGGCACCTGTTTGTGCCAAATAAGATCCTCAACAGCCTCTACCGTGACATGTTGCTATAAAGTCAAGAGCTGGTAGGCGCCGTGAATTGAGTACCCTTCATCCGGATCTAGCTACCACTGCCACGAATCGGGTGACTGAGCCTGCAAAAGGAAACCGTGAGGTTAAGTCTGACACTCCCTCAACAACTCCTCCCACGCCCATAAATGTCTCTACCACATCCAAGCCTCCTCTCCAACCTCCCACCCTAAACAACACATCTCGGCCACCGTACTCGACTGATCCACCGCCAGCTCAAACAAACGTCTAAACCTGTCACACAAGGGCACCCCCTCCAACCAAGGATCGGTCCAGAAGAAAGTATCAGTACCGTCCCCCACCTTTTTATGTACACTCTCCCTAAACCACCCACCACCTAAGTCTCTAACACCATCGTGAATCCTTACCATCTCCCTCCACCAAGAAGACCCCATACTCCCCCCTCTCGCAACCTCCCTCTCTCCATCCCATAACGGACTGCCAACACTCTGAACCACAAACCACCTCTGTTAACTAACATCCTCCAGCACCACTTACCAAAAAGAGTAGTATTAAACTCCCACAACTGTCAGATCTCCGGTCCTCCATACTCCTTACCTAACAAATGGTTTTCAGGCTAAAGACATACAACTTTCATTTGAACTTTACAAAATATAATTACATTAAATTCAAATGTGAAATTTATGGAAATACGGTAAAAAATTGTTAAGTAAATTTTTTTAATTTTGTGGAATTATTAAAAGTGAAAAATATATTGTTAGAATTTTCGACAAATATGTGGGAGTGATAGTGCCAGCTATTGCTATATGAGAAATATTTGTCAATTTTGTTATGTACTTTCAAGAATCAATTCTTAAAAGGGAGTATAATAATATAATTATTAGACCCATGTCTAGTAAATTGACACCCATATAAGAGCAGTTCGTACATTAAATAAGTAGTCAATTTTCAACATTAAAATGTATTTTGCAATTTCTGTACAAAAAAAAAAAAATTCAATTGAATTTAATTTGTGTACATCGATAGTGTAATATTTTTTTACACGTGCATCCAATCAAATCACGAAATATAGGTATTTGTTGAAATATTTTAAAAACAAACCTATTAAAGTGATATACTATGATGTGATTTGATCGGATGCATGTGTAAAAATATTTTACACTGTCTGCGCATAACAATTAATTTCTTTTCAATTTAACTTTAAATCGAATGGTAAAACTGATTTCAATTTCTTAAAGAGTTGATGTATTGTTGGAGTCTTTTATATATATATATATATATATTATTGGAGTTGAAAATTGCTAAAACTTGTACCAAAAAATTAAGAAAATAAAAGTCGTTAAAATCATAGCATGATAGGGCCTACAAAAAGGAGTTTTTTTTTTCAATTTAGTTAGACCATTGAAAATTCTCTAAATTCCTAAAATAAAAAAATAAAATAAAAAAATTTAATATAAACTTTTCATAAATTATTTTAAAATCAATTTCAACAAAATTTATATCAAAAACTATCTTAATATTATACTAATCATTTAATAGTTTAGGAGTGCAGCTACCTATACTTATATATTATAATATTATAAAATAAAAATAGTGAAGCTATATATGCCGCCGAAAGCATGTTAGGAATTAATTTCTTGAAAATATGGGGTTGGTGGATTGATTTGATATTTTCTTGAACATAATAAGAAAATTTGTTTTCACATTTTTCACTCCTTTGAAGCATGCATAGTAACAGTCCAAACCCAAAAGCCAACGGTTGTTTGTTTTTTGTCAATGCAATATCCAACCAATCATTTCCAAAATGACTTAAGCATAAAATATAATATAATAAAATACAGCTACATGTAACCTTTGCACAATATATAATAATAAAATCAAATAATTAACAATATGTGCCTTAGCCTAAGTTTTTTGCTTCTGTCATACATGCCGGCATAGCAATTTCTCCAACTTTGTATATTACATAGTTTTTTTTCTCTTGCATTCTTCCCTGATTTTTTCTTCTTGTAACAAACGTGTTGGCTTATTCATCATGTCAAACTCATAATTTATGTCTCTTTCTTTCATCATAACTTTAAGTCAAAGATCAAAATCCAAGTGTCATTAATTCTTATATACTTTGTTTCTCAATATTTGAATATTTTTCTTTGTACTTCCATCAATCTTCTATTGCAGCTACCTAGCTTTGCCATGATGTCCCTCATCATCATCAGTTGCATCTCTTGAAGGATCAGAGTGAAAGTTATAGGAATTGAACTCGGTACCCTGAGGTTAATATCTATTTTGAAGATCTTATTCTGCTGTTTTTTTTATGGTTAGGAATCGAACTCGGTACCCTGAGGTTTACAACACTCAGATACTTTGCACACCAACCACTTGCGCTAGACTATAGGGATAGATTATTCTTGTATTGCATAGATGTTTGCTTCAAAAGTTCTTAATGCAATTTTAACTGCTTTTGGAGGATTCATGTCAAGTGCACACAAATCTTGACCATTTCTTAAGTTATTTAGGTATTTTGACTTAGAAATATTGTATATGCTTTATTAATCTTGACCATTTCTTAGGTTTTTGTTTGTTTGTTAATTTTTTTCACTTTTTCTAAGCAAAGTTATATATTAGGTTTTTTCGTGTGATTGTTTCATGATAGATGGCGGGGAACTTCAGATTCATGATGGATCAGAAGGATATTGTAAGATTCTTGACTACAACTATTGATAGTTTTATTCAAGATAGATTAATAAACAAAGAACAAAGAACACAACATAAAGATCAATGTGCTGAAAGGTTAGCAGCTGAAGATGAAAATGGTGACAAAGAAACCGAGGTAGAATATTCGGATCAAGCAGTATTGGCAAATCTAGATTGGGGTATTGAAGCTCTTGAAGAAGCTATTAATACCTATAATATGGAAACTAAGCTTGCAAGATTAGATTATGCTGAGAAAATGTTGCAAGTATGTGCAATGTTGAATCCTAAGCAAAAAACTGCTGGAGTACCAAATTCATATTTATCAGCTTGGGCACATTTAAATTTATCCTATTTATGGAAATTGAGGAACAATATTCAGAGTTGTATTTTTCATGCTCTTGAGATGTTCATCGTTGATCCGTTTTTCTCTAGGATTGATTTCGCGCCTGAGTTATGGAAAAACCTGTTTCTTCCACATATGAGTTCAATTGTAGGATGGTATTCAGAGGAGAGACATAAGCTTATGATAGAAGTGATGCCTGAATCTTCTGATTTTTCCTATACTGGTGATTTTGATAAAGTTTTCAATGAGTCTTTGGTATTTTCTATGAGGCCGAATCAACTAGATAAATTGCAAAAACTTGAGCAGCTTTATGGAGAGTCTTTAGATGAGAACACAAAGCTATATGCAAAATATTATAATGATTGTATGAACTCTGATTCTACCTCAAGTAAGAAGGTTATTCCAATGTTGCCGATTGCTGAGCCTCCGATGACTCCTTTGCATGAGTTGA
This sequence comes from Trifolium repens, assembly GCA_030408175.1. Taxonomy (NCBI): domain Eukaryota; kingdom Viridiplantae; phylum Streptophyta; class Magnoliopsida; order Fabales; family Fabaceae; genus Trifolium; species Trifolium repens. Next base: position 52,492,087 of record CP125837.1, read on the forward strand.
GCCGGTCTGTTCCTGATTTCGTAAAATTTGGTCCTATTTTGCCTAAGAGCTCTGGATTTTCTATGACAACAAGAAGATCTAATGATGTTTTAAATGAAACAACCAGGTTAGAGTTATGCACTCGAGTTTTGAATTCTTCGAATCTGTGAGTTTGAATGAACTTCGGACATGGCTATTTTGTATTTTATTAACATAAACTTTATTTCATTTGAATCTCCTAATTCTTGTATGTACTTTTTCGATGCTGAATTTCAACAGAGAGAATTTAACTTCCAATTCCAACCATTCAAAGGGGGAGAAATCATCCATGTGGGGTGCTAAGGTAAATAGAAAGTTGTCTATATGTAATTTGTTGCTAATAGTATAGCTTTCGATAAATCGAGTTAGTTGTAGAGTAGTATATTTATATAGGCCTTATGCTAAATCACCTTATGCAGGAGAGCATAATTGAAGAGATTGAAGATGATTCAGATTCCGAGCATTATGACGCGTCTGTGGATTCTGATAAAATCAATATTTTCTCACCCGACTTGAAGACAGATATCAAGGATGAGGATGTTGAACCAAAAGTATATCGATCAAACCAGAAGGATCAAATGCAATCTCCTAACATCTCTCCTATGGAATCCCCAAGAGCTTCTCGAAATCGTTCATCTACAAATCCTCATATCCATAGGAAAAAAGAATCAAAGTTTTTGCGGTTACTATCTAATCGTTTTAGGGGATCAACTATTTCCGATCACTCTCTATCATCATCTCCTGACACGAGCTCTGATCATATTGTCAACGGTGATGAAGAAGAAGCGATGGTATGCCATATAAGACCTTCAAAATTCTATTATTTATTACAACTCCGGACTTAAATATAAGCAAAAAAGTACGTGTGCTCCAAACGTGGACCAGATACATATGCTGTTTTGCTTATATTCAAGTCCAGATGGAGTATTTATTACTCATAACCTTTTTATGGTTGTTAGGTATAGTTACTATTTTTGAAGTTCAACTATGTAACAGTTATTTGGGATATAGGTCTTGAATAATATTAAGAGGAAAAATGATAGTCAAACAGCAAGTGTAAATCAAGACCATGAGAATAGTCTGGTGCTGAATGACAGGTAATTACCACTTCTTTTATTTATGATGCATTCTGTTAAGAGTCTCACATCGGTTGCAAGATGGCCTGGATATTTATAAAGTAGAGGCAATCCTGACCTTACAAGCCGGTTTTTTAGGGTTGAGTTAGACCCAACTTTCAATTCTAAGATGGTATCAGAGCTCAACTTTCTAATAATAGGATGCTCTTATTATTTCCTTCCTAATGCTGAACTTTCTTTGCTCTTTTGGGTTTGCAGTTCCCATTGTGAAAGTGAGGATGGATATCAAAGCTCAACTTCATTTCCAAAATTAGGGAAACTGACTATTGGATCAAAACCACCCAAAGATTTTGTTTGTCCAATCACAGGTCAGATATTTAGCGATCCTGTCACCCTTGAAACAGGCCAAACCTATGAAAGAAAAGCGATTCAAGAGTGGCTCGGAACAGGAAACACAACATGTCCGATCACGAGGCAGCCTCTATCTGCAAACATCTTACCGAAAACAAACTATGTTTTGAAGAGATTGATAGTATCATGGAAAGAACAGCATCCTGAACTAGCTCAAGAATTCTCAAATTCTAACACGCCAAGGGGTTCTTCATGTTCTCCATCTGCAAAAGACATCGCAATGATTTCGACTATACAAAGAACGACTGATTCACCAAGTCAGAAGTACAAAGAAGATTATATTAGACAACGGAACAATAGATTTACAAGGGTTGCTGTCGGTGCATCTCCAACTAGTGTGTTGTCACAAGCTGCAGTTGAAACGATTATAAATTCCTTGACACCTTACATCACAAGACTCTGTACATCAGAAAACTTGCAGGACTGTGAAGAAGCTGTATTGGAAATAGCGAGATTGTGGAAGGACTCAAAGACTGATCCTCAGATTCATTCTTATTTATCAAAACCAACTGTCATAAGTGGTTTAGTGGAAATTCTCTCAGCTTCTCTTAATAGAGAAGTTCTGAGAAGATCGATATATATTCTTTCCGAACTAATTTTGGCAGATGAAAGAGTTGGAGAAACACTTAATAGTGTAGATTCTGATTTTGATTGCTTGGCTACTCTACTTAAGAATGGTTTGTTTGAGGCTGCACTTCTTATTTACCAACTACGGCCAGTTTTTGCTCAGCTTTCAGAACATGAACTTATACCCTCTCTTATCCAAGTAATCCAGAACAAAAATGAGGATATAGATGGTTTTCAGTTATCTATAGACCCTGGAGATGCTTCCATAGCAATTCTTGAGCAAATTTTAATGGGAGGAGATGAATATAACAGGTCTGTCAATGCTTCAAGTGTTATCTCGGCAAATGGAATTCCGGCCATAGTAAAGTATTTGGACAGAATGGAAGGAAGGAGGTCTGTCATTTCCATACTTTTGTGTTGTATGCAAGCTGAAAAAAGTTGCAAGATCTCAATAGCAAATAGAATTGAATTGTTGCCTATTCTTGAATTATTTCATGCTGGAAATGATAGCGTGAGAGGAATCTGTGTGGAGTTTCTCTCAGAACTGGTTCGACTGAATAGGTACCTTACAATAAGCAAAATTTTCCTTTGTCAACTATTCACTTAAACAAAACATTCATTCATATGTTACTATTTTCATCTTGTTCAATATTTCGATAGAAACCATATTATTATTCATTTAAGAAGTATCACCGTTATGTTTACACTAAACTGGAGAAACTAAAGCAACAATGATACCATATTTTCAACAACAGTAACTCATTTTAGATGAGAAAAGCACATATTTTTCATATTAATCAGCGATAGCGATAGCTGAATGTTTTACTGTTAAACACTCGCCACATTTTAACTGAAGGCAATTTGCCTTTATTAACTAAACCATGAATGAAGATATGCTTTGCGAAAAAATGTACTGTTGAGCCGCTCCTGTTCAACACCGATTTTACTATTTTGTTTCTATGATGTTACAGAAGGACGTTCAGCAATCAGATATTACAGATAATCAGAGATGAAGGAGCATTCAGTACAATGCATACATTTCTTGTATATCTTCAGATGGCGCCAATGGAACATCAAATTGCTGTTTCCAGTCTTCTTATTCAGCTAGATCTTTTGGTTAGCCTTGTTAGATAAGTTTATTGTTCTTAATATATAACTTATGCTCTCTTGTTGCCTCAATTTTTTTTTTTGTTCCTGTCAAAACTTCAGGTTGAGCCACGAAAGATGAGCATTTACAGGGAAGAAGCTGTAGAGACACTGATAGAAGCACTTTGGCAAAAGGACTTTTCAAATAATCAAATGAAAGCTTTAGATGCTTTACTATTTCTTATCGGACACGTCACTTCCTCAGGAAAGTCGTATACTGAAGCTTGGTTGCTGAAGGTTGCAGGATTTGATCAGCCTTACAATGTTTTAATGAAGGCCGAGCAATTGGGACACCATGACAATGATTTTATGGAAACAATGGTTCGAGGATAAGTGGCATTATGATTGTTATTTTCGGACTGGTTGATAATCGATTTCTCATGATACTAATACAAACTTTTCTTACACAGGAGGATGAAAAAAATGCCATGAAATCGTGGCAGAAAAGGGTAGCTTCAGTACTTTGCAATCATGAAAACGGCTCAATATTTCAAGCTTTGGAAGAATGCCTAAAGAGTAACTCCTTAAAGATGGCAAAATCTTGCCTTGTTCTTGCCACATGGCTCACACACATGCTCTTTACTCTACCTGATACTGGTGTAAGGGATATTGCTCGGAAATCCCTGCTCGAGGCACTTATAAATGTCCTCCAGTCATCCAAGAACCTAGAGGAAAAGATCCTGGCTACCCTAGCTTTGAAGTCTTTCATTAGTGATCCAAGTATGTTTTTTTATATTAGTCTCGTAAACATTATCTGCGTGTTTATTATACAAAGGAGTTGAGTCAAAAAATATATTTATACAAAGGAGTACACTAAAAATATAACTACGATGTTTCAGCTGCTCATGAAGCACTTAGAGTTTATGCTAAAAGCATCTATAGAATCTTGAGGAAGCTGAAGAAATATTCAACAGTTGCAGCTGATATTTTGAAAGCCTTACTAAACTTAAATTCTGTTGATGTGGTGAGTGGAGCAGTGATTTGGGATATAGTTCATTTCATATAATATATATGTTTAGAAAAATAACTATTTTAATTCTCTATTCTATAGACAGAGTTGTGGAGTTGTAAAGAAGTAGTTGAGTTAGATTTGAGCTCAAATGGAGAGGTGCTTTCTTTGCTTTACTTCAATGGTCAGGTCTTGAGTGGACATGCTGATGGAACTATCAAGGTAGAGTATCCTAACAAACATAAACAGTGTGGTTTTGTCTGTCTGTGTGTGTCTAGCTGTTTTTTCTAACAGTAAGACTTCCTCCTAGGTATGGGACGCAAGGAAAAGAATACCGCGAGTAATTCAAGAAACTCGTGAGCACAAAAAAGCTGTTACATCGCTTTGCTCTTCTGTTGATAGACTATACAGTTCTTCCTTGGACAAAACAATCCGGGTAACCCATCATGCTATGTCGCAGAAAAAATTGGTCAAATATTTGGTTGGCCGTACTTTGTTTTCCATAACAATTAATGTTGCTAATATTTGAGGTGATGAGGATTAAAGAGTACTTTCGCATACTAAATGGTTAATGAAACTTACTAGAATAAGCAAATAGAAATGGATCTGCTTAATAATTGAAGGCAATAGAAAGTGAACAATAGTACCTGATATCTTAACTTCATGTTAACTTCCTAAATTACCTGCATTTTTGTTGATCGTCTAGCTTAATCACAGTACTTGATATGAACCATTGAACAATACTTCTTATGTACAGGTTTGGACGATTAAACCTGACGGGATTAAATGTATAGATGTTTATGACGTTAAGGAGGCAGTGTATGAACTAGCAGCCAATGCTGAATTGGCATGCTATGTAACTCAAGGAACAGGAGTTAAGGCAAGTCGTATATGTTGCTGAAAAACTCAAAAGAAATATAGTTCCATCATAAGATAAAATTGATAAAACTTGATATTTTACAGGTTTTTAATTGGTTAGATACTCCGAAGCTCATCAATTTCAACAAATATGTGAAATGTCTCGCTGTTGCTGGGGACAAACTGTATTGTGGTTGCTCTGGTTACAGCATACAGGTAAACATTCCTTTACCATGCTTCATTTTCTATCTAGCAGAAGTAAACCAACCAACTAGTATTGCTTAAGAGTTCATTAAGATCCATATGTTCTTGAAATTGTTCATCTTCCCTTAAAAATTATTGGCTGAATGATGGCAGGAGGTTGACTTATCGAAATATACATCAACTTCATTCTTCACTGGTACAAGAAAATTGTTGGGAAAACAAACCATACATTCCATTCAAATTCATGATGATTTCCTCTTTGCTTGTGGTTCTTCTGTTGATGGAACTGCAGGAAAGGTATATATGTCAGTTCTTGTTCTGTTCTAAATTTACTGTCATTACCGATAAATCTTATTTTCTTGCAGAACTAACTTTTCCTTCAAATTGATGCAAGATATTTTCACTTTCCACCAAAATGGTGATGGGATCACTCTCAACTGGACTCGACATCCATCGTGCAGCCATCAACAGTGACTTCATATTTGCTGGTACAAAATTTGGCACCATTGAAGTTTGGCTGAAAGATAAGTTCACCCGAGTCGCTTCCATCAAAATGGCAGGCGCTCACACAAAAATTACATCATTAGTGTCAGATGTTGATGGCATGATGCTTTTTGTTGGTTCCTCTGATGGAAAGATCCAGGTTAGACACTCATCATAATAGCAGTCATGATATAACAAACTAACCAACTTCTTTTCTGGTAATTTAACTTCCTCGCGGATTTTTTATGCAGGTTTGGGCTTTAGATTAAGCACGATAAATGGACGAGTATAACATCCCTTTTGCCACATGTAAATGAATGCTGATAAGTTTTAGCTATTTGAGTTCCTTACACATTTTATAGGATTTCATTAGTCAAAAAGTATTGTTCATTAAATTATATTATCCAAATAAGATCTTCTCTGTCGAAGGTATACAAAGCAGGTGCAAATATAATTGAATTATAGAATAGGCAGGTACTACACCACCATCAACATCAACTTGTACAAGCATCTCATAGTTGTCAATTCAACTACATAGTGAAAGAGACAGTTGAAACATTTAATCCATATATAACATCACATAATGTATGTAACATAAAAATGTGAAACTATTTTTGATATAATTAACAATTAAACCGATCATTTTGCCATCTGTCATCTGCGTTCTTTTCTTATACCAGTTTTAAGTAATTTAAGGTCCGTTTGCATTGGACTCCCATTGTCGCCAACTGTACGGATAACATCCTCCTGAGGTTATTTTTCCAAAACCAAAAGGAACTTTCTTGTTTCTCCAAACCAGGTTTCCAGTAGCATACAAACGGGTTATTAAGTATAACAAAGAGGAAAACAGCGTGACTTGATTATCTTTAAGGGAAAAAAGAGTGGAATTTATTCTAAAGCAAATAAGAGCAATATAAATTGAAAGTTAAATAAAATGTAACACTTGGAGACAATGTAAGCAAGGCTTCCGAATAATAGTCAAGCAACAGAAAGAAATTTCAGTGTGTGCACTCACTCTCTGAGGCTGTGAATTTATCTTGAATGAATGTTTAACAGCATAACTTAAAAAATATTATCCTAGAAAGAAGAGAGCCCGGCAAATTTTCTAAACTTTTCATAGGAAACCCAGAACACAAATTGCCATGGACCCAGCCTTGCCCATGTGGGGAAGAATCCTTTCCACAGTGCTCTTATTCCTTCAACTTTAACTGTCTTTACCAAGCAATCATAGGAGCTACTATATAAGACATTCCCTTCCTTTTTAGCTGCCTGATTCATCATTCTAGTCTTGACAACGTCGGCCGGACAACTTAAAGAAGTTGCCGCAAGACCTGACATGATGGAAGCTAATGTGTGGGCATAAACATTATCTTCGGCTATCTTACTTTTAATAACAAATTGCTTAGCATGATCATAACAAGCTAATTCCCCCATGTTCACTAAGAAGGCTCTTTGGATATTAGGAAAAACACCCTTCCACAATCCTTGAAATCCTTCAGCTTGAACAATTTTGTTAAAAGCATCAAATGGCCCTGAATACCGAGGTTGAAGACCTTTGCTCATCATTTGACTATCAGCTTGCATCCTCACCTTGACAAGATCAGCCGGGCTTGCTATAACCTGTACTACTAATTGTAAAGAATATAAATATAAATAAATTTGTAATTCTAACTTTTCATAGTAAAACAAGGGTTCATCCCCAAAAACTTTCAATGTTACTACTATGCATCGAAAATCATATCACCGTAAAATTTCATTTTATCACAATGGTCAGCAGATATTTCAGACCATGTGGTTCTCACCTGAGCCATACTACCAGAGATTCCACCAACAACAGCCTTGCCGATGATAGAGGGCGACCCATTATCAGCAGAAATAACACTCCTTAGGTGCTCATATCCAACAATTCGAATAGGTGTGTAGAATAGATGTCTTAAAATTGCTGGAGACAAACCCTTATAAAGGCCAAAAGGACCTTGTTCCCGAATAATGTCCAAACCTATCCGAAATGCACCGGTTGGACGACTTGAGGAAAGTGACTCACCATGGAGTTGGAGCCTGGTTTTTATCAGGTCTATCGGGAAAGTTGTCGACTCAGCCACCATTGCCGACAACGACGACAGTAAAATCTTAGTGCGAGTATTGTCAACTCCACCCTGTTGATAGCTCGATTTCATGGCTACATACAAGAAAAACCCAACTCACCAAAAAAAAATGCACCGGGCAATTCTATGAAAATCAACTCAAGGAACCCACAAACTGTTGACAGTTATGCATCATCTGATTCTATCTTCGCAGTCTCATGACTCATGAGTCATGATGATTCCTACACATTGAGAAGTTTTATACAACAAAATTAATGTTCACCGTATAAAATATTAAGAAGTAGGTTCAGAGTTCGAATTGCTGCCAAAAATGGTAGTATGATGAAAGAAAATCAATTGAAATTTAAGAATTTATGAGAGTATTTTATCTGGTAAAGTAGATTAGACAATAATTTTGGAATCAGAGGATATGTTGGAGTAGAACTACAAATGGTAAAAGGAAAGGAAAAAAAAGCTCGGATACCAACTTTGTCGCATCCAATCGGGCGTAGGGGTGTTCACGGTTCATGAACTGCACTGAACTGAACCATATTTTGGGCGTGCAGGCTAACACTAACTCATCATATATTTAGCCTAAAAGGTCAAATATACTAAAACAGATATACCTATCTAAAATACAAACCTACTGAAATTTAGCAGTGTCTCATCTATTGTCATAACATTCTAAAGTGTTAGTTAATTATCAACAAAGTATATAAAAACTATCTGATCAAAGTATATAAAAACAATTTTTTTTTAAATCTACAGCGAAATCTGAATAGCATGGGAAGAATGAAAGTAAGGGGTTTTATTGAAATGATTGAAATTCAAATGATCAATAGATGCAATGAAATTGACAAGGTACAAACACCGGAATGATGGGTTTGAAGATTAGATTGAGAATTACCTGAGTGAGTCATTTGAAGGTGTTGAGGAGGATGACACTATTCAAGTTATGTGTACTGACTGACTCGTTCTGTCGAAATTTCACAGTCACCGATATTAATGGAGGGAACGGGAATGGGGAAGAAGAGGACCTGTACTTTGTGTAAGAAAACTTAATTTTGAGTTAATTGATGAGATTAATTACGGTTTTGGTCTTCTATATTTATTTATTCTATATTTATTTATTTATTTATAAATTAATTACCATATTTTTTTTATAATAATTTCCATAGTGTAAAATCATTTCGTTTTGTCCTCTAAGTTTAACTCAGTTGATATGATAAATTGACAATAGATTATATATGCAGAGATCTGGGGTTCGAATCCGATCATCCCACTTATTTATCTCAATGGTGGAACTTCAATCCACTAGGCTATTTCACAAAACAAAATCATTTCTTTTTATCTAATCATTAAATTTTTATGTTTAAAAATAAATGATTTAACATATTTTAAATAATATTATATGCAATTTGATTATTATTATTATTATTAAGAATTTAATTTATATGCACTGTTGGTGTAACATTATTTTACACATGCATCCAATGATGTATTGCCACATCATTTAATGAAAGTGACACATCATGTGTTTATAAACACAATACATGGTGTGTCAATATATTGTTAGACTTACGTGTAAAATAATTTTAAACTGACAGTGTATATAAATCAAATTATATTATTATTATCATAGTATTTTATTGCAGCAATTGGTAGTGGAAATATATTGAACATGTATTTATCTCAGGGTATATGGTTTCATTCCCACGGAAGACAAAAACCCCACTAGTGAGGGCTCGAGCTGTTACAAAAAAAGGTCATCATGTTAAATTTATAAAAATCTAAAATCGTTTAATATGTTATTGATACTCGTGAAGATTAACAGTTAATGCATTTTTATTGAATATCGTTAATCTTGAATACCATTTATGCGTTTTTATTGAATACCGTTAAACATAAAGATTTAAAGATTAGATCATTACAAATTCAAGATTGCTAAAAACTGCAAAATGTGCAACACATAGGTTAATAGCATACATCAACATCATAAAAGTGTCTACAAATATGACAAAATAAAAGTAACCGGAGTATTCATACTCACAGATCTGCAACACTGACGTCAAAGTCTTCATCAAACATGTAATGAGTTGAGGTAGATATGTCAATTTGAATCAACGAAACGCCGTACTAAAACGAAAAACCAACAAACACAACGCCGCACAAGACAACGATAAACTGAAGAAAAAAAAATGAATAAGCAAATCTACGTGGATAACCACTTATTTAAATAAAAAGAGAGACAAAAATGGTGTTGATGGGTGATTTTAGGCCAAAAATGGCCACCCCCCTATGATAGAAAAATAAAAAGAGAAAAAAGTTGAGAGAAATGGATGGCAGCTAACCCTAATTTATTTGATAGTGATTAAGGTAAGATTGTAACTGTAGGGTGAAATTCAATGCATACAAGAGTGTCTAATTTTTTTTATAATATGCATACAAGAGTGTCTAATTTTTTTTATAATTTATACGAGGATCTATTTTTCTACTCTTATATTAACATGAGAGAAACTAATTTTTTGTAATTTATACGGGTCTATATTTTAATATTCTCAATTATTTAATTTTTTTAATCTCTATTTTTTTCAATTATAAATTTTTAAAAATAACTTTTGGGTTTTTATTTTTATATTAATAATGTTTCAGCCATTAAATCATTTTTATTATTTATATCATAGGATAATTTTTTTTATTTTAAATTTCCATATTAAATGGAATACTGAATTGTGATGTTTCACTTCATATTTTGAAATTATTAATTAACAAGGAGCAGCAACGCGTGACCACCACGTGCGTCACATATAGATGTTCTACTAGTAAGAGAGAAAGAAATTGTATTTAGTGTGGTGATGAATTATATTTGATTGGATAGTTTAATTATATTTTATTTTTTGAGAAAAATATAATTTGATCTAACTATAAAATACATAGAACATTCACTCTTTCGTGAAGCAAATGAATGCAAAGACTCACTTTTAAATTATGACTGCTCTTTGGATGGTGATAGTTGTTTTTAAGAAAAAAAAATTAAAAATAAGATAAAATATGTTTTATGTCATACTTTTATATCGAGTTTAGTTTTCGTCCTTATAAAATAAAATTATTTGTTTTCATCTTTACAAAAAAAATTCTTTTATTTTTAATTAATTTTTTTTTGTCATGTAGTCTAGTGACTTGAAATTTCACCCATAAAGTGGATAAGTGGGATGACCGGAGTTCGAACTCCACCCCCTGCATATATAATGCAATGTCCAACCAACTGAGCTAAGCTCACAAGACTATTTTTAATTTTTAACGAACAAAATTTTGACATTTTCTAACATAATATGAACTTATATAAATTTAATATAATATATAGACACAATATAAAAACTTTTTAAACATAAAAATATACTAAAAACATATTTTATCCATAATAATAAAGAATTTGGGAAATATGGAAAAGGTGCCCCATTCAATTTTATTCTATTTTATTTTTCCACTTCCCATTCTTTTTCCTTTTTCTTTTTTTGAAATACTTTTACATTTTTCTATACCTAAAAAACATTTTATTATTTTTTATTACTCTGTATTCTGAATTATTCGTTTTCTTCTTCTTCTCTCTCTCTCTCTCTCGATTAAAACCCTAATTTGCCCTGCGTTCGCTTTTTCTCGAAGCTCCGAACGAAAACTCTCCCTGCGATGGCGACAGAAGGGAATCAGAATCCGTACGAAGGTGGAACCGGAGGCAAGTTCCGGAAACGCCCTCTCCGCAAGACACAAACGACGCCGTACGATCGTCCCCCAACAGCTCTCAGAAACCCTAACAGAAACAATAACGGTTGGCTTTCGAAGCTCGTTGATCCCGCTCACAGACTCATCACTCATGGCGCTCACTCTTTCTTCTCATCTCTTCTCCGCAAGCGTCTTCCCCCTCCCCCTCCCGTTCCCCCTCCCAATTCTTCAGGTTTTCACTTTTCTCTCTCTTTTGTTTGAATTATTATTCTGTTATCTTTTTTTAAAAAATTATGAAATTTTGCTTCTAATTGGTTACTGTGTTTTTGAATTATAGGCTCCTAAATTGAAATTTTGTATTTGGCTTAGGTAGATTGGCTTTTTTGTTTTGTTTTGGTTATTGGCATTGTTGTTAGGGTTTATGACAAGGAAATTGTTTAGTTCTTGCTACAGTTATTAGAATTTTATCAATTACTTGTTAATTATTTATTAATGAATGTTTTTAGAATTGTTAAGGTGGTAGTTCGATTGCCATTACTGTTATCACCATCAATGTGATGCTTATGAACTTAATTCAAATTGTGTCCAAATTATTATTTTTTGAATAAGCCAAATGAATGCATTACAAACAAGTTTAGCACAAGATATAATTTGTGTACAAATTATTGTTTCTGGTGTTTAACTCTTGCTTGCTTTAGGGAAGTAGTATTAAATCATAGATGGTGTTATTCATCTCGGGTAGTGGAGTGGAGTGGCTTAGGCCAACCAAACAACTGCTATAGTGGAATGACCAAGGCCAACTGCAAAATTTTAATAAAATGTATTATTATACATATTTTGTTTGCTGATAGTAGGAAAAAATGTAATTGAAAAATAAGGTGGGGGGGGGGGGATCAAAGTTCAAGATTTTTTTTTTCCATAAAAGTTTCTTGTTGAATTTTTTCAAGGGGGTTTGTGGTGGAAGCAGAGAGACTAAGCTGTCAGGTTGCAGTGTTTTGTGAGTGTCAGTCACAGAGAGCATTTGGGTGTGCTGGGACTAGGGCACGTTCTAACTTGACTACTCTTGTAATCTTTATTGATGTAGTGAATGCTGAATGCCGTTTGTCTCTTACAAGTATCTTGTGGATGTAGGCCTATAGTTTACTGTAGGTTTGAACGTGCTAAATACTATGTTTATCTTTTGTTCTCACTATTATATGCATTGTCTTTGTTTATCGCAAATAACTTCCTATGGTTTTCCATTTTTCCCCACTTTTCATGTCAGTTGTTGTTCTTCTCTTTTATAAAAGTAATCACACGACTCCATGATTGCTTCATTATACTGATGTGTTTTTTATGATACAGAGATGGAACAAGAAACGAGGCAGGACAATCATCAAGAAGAAGCGGTATGTATGCATGTTCTCTATTTAGTAACCTACGTTGTGGATGTCAAAGTTTCCTCAAATGTTTTATGTTAGTTTCTATTCGTCTAAGTGTGCGTTTCATGGATCTGCTTGAAGTTCTTGTGAAATCAATCTTTATTTCTATTTGTTACTATATTGGCTATGGAGCATGATCTGCAATGTTTCCTAATGATTGGTGAAACAGTGTTATTACTGATATCTCACCGTTTTTTCATTTCCTATATGAGAAACAGGTTGCAGAAGAATCGTTTGGCTTTCAACAAGGAGCAGTTGGTGAAAGTAATGTTCAAATTAATTGTTCTGACTCGGATCAAGGTGGATTGACTGAACTTGAGAAACTATTAAAGCAGAAGACTTTCACCAGGCATGTTTTGTATCCTGTATTTCTGTGGATGAGGAATACTTGTTTTTGGTTTTTAGTTGTTGAAACTAATTGTTTTACGCATTTGGTAATTGTATTTTCAGAAAAAGGCTTAAAATAACTTCTAGTTCAATAATGAATATCACTATATTTTGAGGAGGTTTTATTTTGCTTCCTGGCATTTACTGTTGTTTTTGAAGTTGTTATTGAGATGAGTCTGATTTTGGTTTAGCATTTTATACTCCATTTTTTCCTTTCAAATCTTTCTTATATATATATATATTTGCTTTCCGTATGCTTTCCATGAAGTTCATTCTGCAATAAGTTTGATTTTACCTCTTCCTGATGTCTTTACCAATTTCATTTCATTCTGAGTTATTTTGGTTGATTTTGTATGTGTTTTTGGTCTATCCAACAGGTCTGAGATTGATCATTTGACAGCACTTATGCGGTCAAGGACTGTAGATGCATCTGTTATGGAAGAAGAGAAGACGCCAGAAATGGTTCCTTCAGAACCAACATTACCTTCTGGACAAAAGGAAGAATATCCCAAAACACCTATTGTAGAAAATGGGATTGAAAACCATCTTGTATTAACTCGTCATGTTACTTCAAGTGTACGTGAACTTACCTTGATATTTTATTCTTGAATATATATTTTGCTAAGAGCTATAAAAACATCTCGGCACACAATATCTTTATATTATGTTGGAGTATGCTATGTTATATCATAGGAATATTTTTCTAGTAGTTTCTTAGCGTATCTTATATTAGTCCTTGAGATTAGTTTCCATATTTCATAGTTACTATCATGGTCTATTTTCCTATGTAATTGGGATTTGGAGTCTTGTGCACGGTTAACTGCTTATTCGATTTATTACAAATCATAATTATCAATCATATCAAACAATATTCATAATTCAAAGTCTTTATTATTTTTCTGTTCTCATTATTTGAAGCCCTAATCTATTTGTTTGATTGTAATTTGTGGATTTGAAATTACCGATTTCTCCACTCTGAGCTATCTCACACGAATTGCTTCATAATATCCATAGGTTCCTATTGAGGATGTTGCTTCACCTGCAGAGCTTGCAAAAGCTTACATGGGGAGCAGGCTTTCCAATGTATCCTCATCAATGCCGGGCGTGCGATATCCTTCTCGTGGGGAAGACCCAGCTCTTCTAAAAATTGAAAATACTCCATACAAATCCCCTATAATGTCGATTGTGCCAAGGGCTACTAGACAAACTGCAGTTCATGAAAATGGTTTTGTGACCCCAAGACCTCGTGGCAGATCTGCAATATACAATATGGCTCGTACACCGTATTCCAGAGTTTATCCAACCTCTACCCTCAAGGTTTGCCTTTTCCTGAATGATTTTGCATCAAAATGTTTATTGGATCAAATTCCTGATCTGGTTTCTCTATTTCTACAGGGAGGTGGGCATGCTGTTCAAGTAGAGCCTTCATCTTCAACCCAGTCTGTAATGGATCTTGACATGCTTTCTGGATCTTCACGAGGGGTATAAGTACTTTTTAGTTATAAGTCCTGTCTTTCAGTGTATATTACAGGTAGCTTATTAGATTTTGTGGTGTTTTTTTTCCCCTTATTTTTGCAGGGGATAAAGCGTAGAAATTTAGCAGTGGATAATAATATTGGATCTGTTGGTCCTATACGCCGAGTCCGTCATAAGTCTAATCTTCTATATTCTAAAGGCTCCAGCTCACCTCTTTCTGGCAGTGCTTTATCTGTCTATAGGAACGGATCGGGTGTTGATACTGCTAAGCAACCCTCATCTTCCTTGCGGAAGCCTGTTCTTCCAGATGAAGTTAAGCACAAGTCTGAAGAAAATGTGAACGGAACTAAAGCTAGTACGAGCTTTCCTCCTTTTCCCTCAAAATCCAATGAAATGGCTACAAAAATATTGCAGCAACTTGATAAGTTAGTTTCTCCTAAAGAAAAATCTTCTGAATCAAGGCTACCAGCTATGAGTGATAGTTCATCAATGAAGTTGTCACCTTCAATGCTACGTGGACAGGCTCTTCGAAGCATGGAAATGGTAGATGCGTCAAAATCGCCGGACAGTTTACAAGGTAATAAAATGGGTGGCACTTTTGAAAATTCATCTCCCGGTGCCCAGAATCAGAAGTCAATTTCACATGGAGAAAAGGATGAAAATGGTCCATTGAAGCTTGTTGCTTCTTCAATTAAATCAGTTTCGCACCCTACGCAAAAGAAGAGGTCATTCCATATGAGTGCACATGAGGTATCAGATTTTGCATGATATCTGTTTAAGCATTTCAGAATTTTTTAGAAATCTACATTTTGCAGTTTCATTCAAGTTGTTTTAAATTATTTTAGTGAAAATAAATGATACCACTAACCTTGTAGGCTCGTTGCTTATGGACGTTTTTTCCTTCCATTTACTCCTAAATAATTAGAAGTGAAATAATTGATTTTTTCTTTTAGTTTCTTAGATCTTTATTTGGTGGTTGTATGTTTCATTTTATTTTATTTGATAATATGGCTCAGCCTCAGATCATGATTATTCTCTTTTCTTTGTCTCCTCTATTAAAGAATTCTTTCGACCTGGATGATAATACTTATGGAGCCGTCTCTTTTTCTCCTGCGGAGAAAGAAACAAGAAGCACCACTGCTGTGGCAAATAAAATTTCTTCTGGTTCTGAAGCCATTGCACTTGTGAGTCCCTCAACATCATCTGTTAAGACAACTGGCGGGCCTAAGGTTGATGAGAAGTTGGACGCATCACCTATCTCAGATCCAAACTATAATCCGGCTACCGTTGCAGTTCCATCAGCTACAACTACTTTCGGTTCTGACAAGCCTGCATTACCAAATGGGTCAACTGCTAATCCTTTGTTCAATTTTGCAAAGAAGGTTATTTCGTCACCTGAGTTAACTACTTCTGTTGCTTCATCAAAGGAGATCTCAGCTCCAGTATTTGGTTTGGAGAAGGTTGTTCCGTCAAAGGAGGCTGGTGCTGATGCTCCATCAGTGAACTTAGACACCAATCAAAATGTTTTCAAGGTTTCACCAAACCCATTTACTGCTTCATCAGTTGGTGGTGAATCTACTCTGAAATTTGGTGCTTCTTTTGACTCTAATCCGGGAGGCTCAATCAGGTTAGTCTATGTTACTGTAGTGTACTTCTAAAAATCTTGCCGAACTCAATTCTCATCACTTCTAGACCGTTTTTATGGGGGTTTGTGTCTGTTCTGCCATTTGTGTTTTTTTTTTTACTTTGATGCAGTTTGGGAAAGTAATAACATCTTTTGCTACGGGGAATAATTAAAGATTTAGTTAACATATTTACACCCAATTTACTGAAATGATTGTGGGACAAATTCTGTTGTTACTTTTGACCTTTGAAGAAAATAGAATGTCTCCGAATGATTATATCTTTCCTCTCGTTTTCAACTTTTCCTACATTTTCATTTCATATGCTTAGCTTCATTTACTTTTAACTGGTTTGAACTTGCGGGATTACAGTCTTTTACTGGGGTATATATTCATCAAACTTACCGTGTTTTTTATTACCTCAAACTTTGGATAGTGTAGATATTTGATAGTTAAAAACATATATACAGTTTGACCATATGATTCATATGTACCGTACAATCAAATTTGAACTGTAAATTCAGATTTAAATATTTATAACGATTATTAAATGTTGCAATTATTCATGCACTAGATGTTTGCTTTGTCTGCAGCTTTAATACCGATGCTGGTTCTATGCAAAAAGTTCGTGAAACTGATAGTGGCGATGCAAAGACAAATACAAATACTGGATTTTTTGCTAGGGCATCAGAACCAGCTGTTTCATCTGCAGTATCAACATCATTGTTGACACCACCAAATAGTATATTCAAATTTGGCCATAGTTCAAATCAAAATAATGGGTCCCTTGCTTCAGGCCCTTCATTCTCTTCCTTTCCATCTCTCATATCAAATAACTTTAGCGACAGTTCAAATCAAAACAATGGGTCCCTTGCCTCAGGCCCTTCATTCTCTGCTTCCTTTCCATCTCTCGTATCAAATAACTTTAGCAATAGCAGCTCGTCCCTTACAGCATGCGGTGGCATTAGTGCCGCTGCTACTACTGGAATTAGCATGACGACTCCTGCGCTTATTGCATCAAGTAATAACTATTCCTCTTCCTCCACCCCAGTGATGACAAATTCATCTTCAACTACTTCCCTTTTCAAATTTGATTCCTCTCCTGTCACATCAGCAGGTTTATCTATATCATCTTCTGGCTCTAAACCACCAGAAACTAAGAGCAGTCAAGATGCAGGATTTGGTAATTTTAGCAGCACTGTGTTTGGTAGTTCATCTGCTACAGTTGGAAGCACCGGGAGTGCCATTTTTGGGTTCAGCTCTTCAGCAATGACAACTGGAAGTAGCCAGTCACAGAGTTCTTTCGGTGCTGGCAGTGGTTCTTTGTTTGGTGCCCAGGCTTCTCCTTCTGCCGGCGGATTTGCAACTTCTACTCAGACCCAGTCAGTTCAATCATCTGCACCATCCCCATTGTTTGGGTTGACTGGCAAGACCGATTTTTCTTCAGGGAGTTCTTTGTTTCCTTCTTCTAGTTCTGCCACAAATACATCTTTTTCTTCTGGGAGTTCGTTCTTTCCTTCAAGTTCTACCACAAATATTTTCAATTCCGGTACAACATTTGGACTCGGCACATCTGCTTCCTCTTCAGCAGTCAACTCTATTAGCTCTAATAGTGGCACAAGTTCTAGTTTATTTGGGGCTTCTAGTTGGCAGCCCAGCAATTCTCCGTTTGGTTCCACATTTAGTTCATCAACCACCAGTGCATCAGCTCCTCAGTTCTCATTCACTTCAGCTGCAGCTTCCAACTCCACATCAGCTCCTCAGTTCTCATTCACATCAGCTGCAGCTTCCACCTCCACACAGCCTGCTTTTGGAAACCCTAACCCTGTCTTTGCTTTTGGTTCAGCTCCAGTTAATAATGATCAGATGAATATGGTGGACAGTATGGCCGAGGACAATGTTCAAGCGACTCCGCCTTTGAGTCCTATGTTTGGTCAACAACCTGCCCCAGTTCAATCAAATTTTGTATTTGGAGCATCCACTCCTTCAGGAACCAGTCCATTCCAGTTTGCTAGTCAACAAAACATTGCTCCACAGAACCCTTCTCCATTTCAGGCTTCCGGCAGTCTTGAATTTAATGCAGGAGGGAGTTTTTCATTGGGTTCAGCTGGTGGTGACAAGTCTGGTCGAAAAATTATTAGAGTTAAACACAAAAACCGTAAGAAGTAAAAGACCAATCTTTATGAAAATGGTTGCTTTCTATCACCTGCTTCAGGTTGCACTTCTCTACCGCAACAAATAAATAAGCCCTGAAAAGAGAATGCCAGATAGTGCTGTTCATTCAGTGATGTGGACAAGTGGTGCTATTGCTAATCAGCATATCTAATTTGTCGGTCATCTTTCACCGTTGATAAGCGAGGCACAAATTTTCCCAATTTTGTTATTGTATGATATGATAGAACATATGTGTACTAGTAGTGATTCTAGGTCATACAGTTCACGATTTATGATAATACTCAAAGATCGTTGTATTCTCCTCACTTGTAAGTTGTAACATTGCCAGAATTAGGGATGAATTTATACTTAGCTCGTTGTAAGTTTTACAGTTCCAGTAAGCGATCTGTTGAATATTTTCTGCGTTCTATCTTGTATACTGATTTTTGTTTGCAGACCGTGACCGACAAAACGTTCTTAATCTTCTAAAGCCAAAAAGGTGAATTACTTACGATGATGACTCCACGCCATTTTTAAATTGTGGTCGGGCAATATCTTTATTGTCGGATGTGTATATATACGGCATAGATATGATTTTTTTCATTAGTTACTTGAGTCATATCAATAGTTATAAACGATATGTATTTGTATATGATGTTAATTTTCTTCTTACAATGCCATATCCTGACAAATAAAACGTAGTTGTATCATTCAGTAATTTTGATCATACAGCCAAATTCTTTGAAGATACTTGAATACATACATGGTTTGATAGTATAAATCTACCTGCTTTTTATGAAGACCGTGGTATGTTATGCATTATCATTTTCAAAATTGTGAAAAAAGGCACTAGTCTTTAATTTAAATTAGGAGTAAAATGATACTGTTAAATAAGCTTTTGAGAAGACAATTAATAATGTAGAGGTTGAAAAGTATATATTTTTTTTATCGAAATCATATTGAATATATATTATAAATGCTGTACTACTTTTTATGTGACAATGTGCAGATAGACGAAATAATAGTAGTCATTAAAAATTCACACATACAAGTGGAGGAGCTGAAGTATAAACTCCGGTCAAAGTGTTTGACCTAACATTTTCAACATTTTTGCTAGTTGAACTATGATTTTAGACTCAATATTTGTTTCTATTCTGCAGATTTATGACTTATGAGGCTTCATTTTTCAATAGTTAGGCTATTTTTTTCCCTTTCTTTTTTGACTAAAAAATAAAACTACTACTTTGAACGCATGTACATATCTATTTAAGCTTGTTCCCTTTTCCACTCCAATGCTCGTTTTACCTCATATTAGATGAGAAGATCTTTATGCATGGTTGCATGTATATATTAAATTAGTTGACCAATTTAATCAAACCTCTAGTTAAATACACATGTTCGTGGAATTGAAAATAATAATGTTCCTCAAAATAGTTTTTGTATTTAAATATCTAAGTTTTGATAAACTTCTTAGCACCATTTTACATCCTTTATTCATCTTTGGGTTGAATAAAAACCACCATAAACACAATGCTCTCCCACATGGTGGTAGTTTTATCTTAATACTAGTAGGTAACCCGTCCTATCGGACGGGTCGAGACGTTACACGTTTATTTTTTATTAGTTACATGTAGTTTATACATTTGTACAACTGCAACTTTATGAAATATTTGAAAATTGATAATTTTATTTAGTATTTTGACATTTGGTATCAAATATTTTGTTTCACATAAAATGGTTATTTAATTAAAGTTAACTTCTAATCAAATAGTAGGTATCAAAATAAAGCAATATCATTTCAATAATCATATTATAAAGTTCGTTTAAGAATGTTTGTTCAATTGTGTGGTTGGGCCAATTTTATTGTCAACATTGTGGCCCAATATTTTGTATCACAAACTCGCATAGTACACATATGTAGGCAATAGAAAATTGATATAAAATAAATGATAATTTATTAATATGAAAATTGTTAACTTATAAGAATAGACAATAGAAAAGTGATATAAATATTATAGAGGTAATAGACATTACGGATAATTTAATTTCTGTATGATTTATTTACTATATATAATAATTATTTTGAAATTGTTATGAATTCTATGAATCAATGGCATACTTTGTCCCGTATATGATAGTTATTTTAACAAATATTTTTTCATATTTTTTTATGTATGTATCAGTCAACAATAATTATCCTATATTTATCTTATGTATGATTTATTTATTATATATAATAATTATTTTGAAATTGTTATGAATTCTACGAATCAATAGCATACTTTGTCCCATATATGATAGTTATTTTAACAAATATTTTTCCATATTTTTTTATGTATGTATCAGTGAACAATAATTGTCCTATATTTATCCCATATTTTTTTTATCCCACGTGTGATTTATTTAGTTAATATATATGATAATCATTTTGAAAATTTTATTGGTTCGTTGTAAAATGAATGTATCTAGATTATATTATAATGTAGATATATTTATTTTACAATAAATCTAAAAAGTAAAATTAGTTGTCATAGACTTCTTAATGGTACATACATAGACTTGTTATCATTTAAATGTTTATTTTAGCAAAGACAACTGCCTTAGCAGTGCAGAGAATCATTAACTTTTTTCACTCTCCTACTACCAATGCAATGTCTTTTCATATCATAGATAAAAAAATTGTTCATTCCATCACTTTCACATAACACTCTTTTCTTTTTTTATTTTACTTCACTCTTCCTTATCACTCATCAATCATGTAAATCCAATTTCTTTCTTCTCTATCCGCAAGACACCACCACCGGCCACATTTCTTGTTATTCCCAGCCAACATTTGATCTTCTTTGGCTACATCATTGGATCGATTAAATCTCTCTTTTTGGCCTCTACAAAATCCACTAAATTTCTCTCATGCTTATTTTTTTATATGTCGATGTTATCTTAAAAATTTGGTAAAACCATCTCCCTCTCACTCCAAGATCCAGTTGATATATACACCACCAACTTCTCTGGTTTAGATCTCAGCCACTAAGTATTTTTTAGAAAAACTATTAACAAATAAATACTTTCTTGTATCTCCTTTACAAAACTTCCAAAGAAAAAAATCAATCGAAGCAAGTTGGTTGGAAACCACCGTGCCAGAAACCATCTCCACCGCAAATAGAGCTTTTCAAAATTGTTCTTTGACTGCAACCTTCATCTTAGTGCCTTTAGCTTTCATTTGCTTCAAGCTTCATCTTTTCTCTTCAACTACTTCTATGATATATTTTTTCAGATCTGATAAATAAAAAGAAAGAAAGTAAAAAATAGCAAGATATTCAACAAAATATATACGATCTTCATTCTTTATTTCTTTACTCGTCTTTATTTTTTTTTGTTTTATTTAGTTTTCTCCTGCAACAAATTTAAACAAAAAATAGTTGTTAAATTTTTTTTCCCCTTCAAAATAGTAAGTTTTGCTACAAAGCATTAGAAGTGGAAGATGTGATATATAGCCAAAATGAGTTTGATTTCATACCTGAGTTTGATCTTCCGATACTTATTTGGCTGTGATGAAGTTCAAGAAAAAAAATCATTTAGTAAGCATGATATGAAAGAAAATAAAACAACATCTTCCAAGTGTTCCTCTTCCAAATTTCTTTTTGGTTAGTAACATCTTTGATAAACTCAAAATTCTTTGCTATTTTTCTGCCCAAATAAACTAAAATGTACGTTAACCATCTATAGCATTCAAAAGTAAATTCGGTAACTATCAAAAGTGTTAAAATCAAAGATCTAAGCAAACCATAGATCGAACAAAAAAAAGACATACAACATTCATAACTAAATTCAGATTATCATTAAATGCGTTAAATGAGTTTGTAAAGTTGAAGAAATTAATAAAATGGGTTTTGAAAAATAAAAGAAGATGAAAGAAAATGAACTTGGAAGCTCAACTATGAAGAAGTTTGCAAAATGAGTTTTTGAAAAATTGATGAAATGAAGTTTGCAGCAAAGGAAATGATAGATAGAGAAATGGTTTTCTCAAAAGTGTGTCAGTCTTGATAATAGAGTCAAAAAGCAAATTTGAAATTGACATTTGTACTTTTTGTAAAAAGTTTTCAATTGAATTTCAACTTTGTGACTTACATTGAAACCGTGAGTTATTTAAAAAGTGATACTTGTCTCACAAAGAAAGTTTGATGGCTTGGTTAGAGTCTCTATCGGCTCAGTTACCTTGCTTCTAGTTCAGTTAGTAATTTTTTAGACACCAAATACCCTCATTTGTGACACATGACAACATTTAAAGCAAGGGTATTTTTATCTTTTCCAAGTAGTACAACATTCTTATATGGTATTGGATTTTTTTATAGAAGGTGGGGATTTAAATGCACCTTGTGTTATATGAGAGGATCCATCCCTATGAAATTAATTTTTACTTAGGTTTTACATAGCTGTTCAATTTGATTCCCACTGTCTCAAAGAATTAGTCTCTAACTTCCAGCTGAGGATACTTTAGACTTAGCATAGAAAGATGAAAAACAGAAGCAAAGATCTATTATACTTTTAGTTCTTACATGTAACAATCATTTCCAATTTAATATTTATATACTTCATGCAGCTTAACGTAATTCTCATGGTATTATGACAACAATTGATCACAATTCACAAACGCGAGTTAAACATAATATTCTTCGAAGTCGCATAAAAGAGAAAAAAAAACTTCATACAAGGATTAAATTGAATGTCAATATTAATGTATAAGGATCACCAATCATATTTAACATTTTAAAAAAAAGTTAAAGTATTAAATTGGTATCTTTCTTTGT
This sequence comes from Trifolium repens, assembly GCA_030408175.1. Classification (NCBI taxonomy): domain Eukaryota; kingdom Viridiplantae; phylum Streptophyta; class Magnoliopsida; order Fabales; family Fabaceae; genus Trifolium; species Trifolium repens. Next base: position 52,515,471 of record CP125837.1, read on the forward strand.
GCATGATTTGTTACTCACTCAGCAATGGTATCTGTTGAGTATGGCGTATATATCTATTAGGAATTAGGGGGCGCTAGGGGTGTAGTATTGTTCAGGGGTATTTACGACTTTAATATTATTATTATAAATACCGCTTGTAACACTGAAACCCTAATTCATTCATTCATCTAATAGAAACGAGCTGTAGCGAATTCTACAGTCGGAGACGTACCTACGGGGAACTCCGTTATCAAACTTTCTTGTGTTCTTATTGTTTGCTTTTCGTTATTATTACCTTTTGTTACTAGTTGTGCTCAACAATTGGTATCAGATGACGATTAACCCGGCGAAATTCGAAGTGGCAAGGTTCGACGGAACAAGCAATTTCGGTTTATGGCAGAGAAGGGTTAAGGATCTGTTGGCTCAACAGAGTTTACAGAAGGCGTTGCGCGAGACGAAGCCGGCAGACATGGACGACACCGATTGGGCAGAGATGAAGGAGAAGGCTGCGGGTTTGATACGCTTGTGCGTTTCAGACGAGGTGATGCATCTCATCTTGGATCTCATGACCCCGAAGGAAGTTTGGGATAAATTGGAGAGTCAGTACATGGAGAAATCGCTTATGAACAAACTGTACGCGAAACAGAGACTGTACGGTTTGCGGATGCAAGAAGGTTCTGATTTACAACAACACATCAACGTTTTTCAGACCATCCTTACTGATTTGACAAGGCTTGGGGTTCAGATGGATGACGAAGACAAGGCAATCATACTGTTGTGCTCGTTACCAGGTTCTTACGACCACTTGGTGACCACCCTTACCTACGGTAAAGAAACTATTACTCTCACTTCAATTACTTCTGCACTGTTGTCTCATGGTCAAAGGAGGCAGAATTCAGAGGGAGGAAGCCAGGGTGAAAGTCTGTATGTGCAGGGCGGTTCAGATCGTGGACGGAACAAGGGTAAAGCAGGTTCTAGAAAGAAGAGGTCTAAGTCCAAGAACAGAAAGACAGCAGAGTGTTACGGTTGCAAACAGATTGGGCATTGGAAGAGGGATTGTCCAAACAGAAAGCACGGGTCATCCACGTCTGCAAATATAGTTCAAACTGATGACTCTTGCAGTGAGGGAGATATACTTTGTGTTTCATCCGGCAAGTGCACAGATGCGTGGATTCTTGATTCTGGTTGTTCCTATCATATGACGCCGAATCGGGAGTGGTTTACTACATTCCGGTCAGGCAGTTTTGGATTTGTTTATTTGGGTGATGACAAAGCTTGTGCAATCACTGGAATATGGCAGGTTAAAATTGCTATGGATGATGGTGGCGTACGTACATTGACTATTGTTCGGTATATTCCAGAATTAAGAAAGAACTTGATTTCCCTAGGTACTCTACAGGCAAACGGTTACTCATACAGGTCTGACGGAGATAGGGATATTCTGAAGGTTAGCAAAGGTGCATTGACAGTGATGATAGCAAAGAGGACTGCAGGTAACATCTACAAACTGTTGGGGAATACTGTTGTAGGTGATGTTGCGTCAGTTGAGTCTGATAATGATGCAACAAAACTATGGCATCTGCGTTTGGGTCATCTCAGTGAACGTGGGATGATGGAACTTCATAAGAGGAGTCTATTGAAGGGTGTTCGCAGCTGCAAGATGGATCTATGCAAATATTGTGTTCTTGGGAAACAGTGTCGTATTCGGTTCAAACCCGGGAAGCACAAAACAGAGGGGATCCTTGACTATGTTCATTCTGATGTGTGGGGGCCAACTAAAGAGGCATCCATGGGTGGTTCGAGGTACTTTGTGACTTTTACTGATGAGTTTTCTCGCAAACTTTGGGTTTATTTCATGAAACAGAAATCCGAAGTATTTTCAAAGTTCAAACTGTGGAAGGCAGAGGTTGAGAATCAGACAGGCAGAAAAATCAAGTATTTGCGGTCAGACAATGGGACAGAGTACACTGATTCACGATTCTAGAAATTTTGTGAAGAACAGGGCATTCAGAGGCATTTCTCAGTTCGCAAGACACCACAGCAAAATGGTGTTGCAGAAAGAGTGAACAGGTCTCTAACTGAAAGGGCAAGATGTCTCCGGTTAAATGCGGGTCTCTCAAAAGGTTTCTGGGCAGAGGCAATTAATATGGCGTGCTATCTTATTAACAGGTCACCACGGGCTTCTTTGGAGGGGAAAGTTGCAGAGGAGGTATGGACAGGTAAACCCATTGATCTTGATAATTTAAGGATTTTTGGGTGTCCAGCTTTTGTGCATATATCCAGTGAAGATCGATCCAAACTTGATCCTAAGTCGAAGAAGTGTGTCTTCGTCGGTTACTCTAAAGGTGTGAAGGGGTTTAAGTTATGGGATCCAGTTTCAAAGAAGATGATTCTTAGTAGAGATGTTGTTTTTGATGAGCAGTCCATGTTGAAGCAGTCTCTTAAAATAGAAGTGTCAGAATCAGCTGGAAGCAGTCCCGACAGAGAAGTAATTCAGGTAGATATTGAACCGACACCAACGAATAACATACCAGCGGTACACCAACAACCACCTAAACCTACAACAACTAATCATGACACTACAGCTTCAGGTGATACATCTGAAGATTTAGGTGGAGACAATGATTATCAGCTTGGACGTGATAGAGAACACCGATCCACTAAGCCACCACAGAGATATGGGTTTGAAGACTTGGCAGCATATGCACTTCTTACTAGTTCTGGCGACCCGTCCACATTTCGAGAGGCTATATCCAGCCAGGAGAAAGATAAGTGGATGGGTGCTATGATGGAAGAAATGGAGTCGTTGAAGAAAAATCAGACATGGGAGCTTGTTCAGCTTCCTAAGGGCAAGAGGGCTATAGGTTGCAAGTGGGTGTACAAGAGAAAACCAGCAGTAACAGAAAAAGAAGGGGAAAAGTTCAAGGCTCGTCTTGTAGCAAAGGGGTACTCACAACAGAAAGGGATTGATTATGATGAGATTTTTTCTCCGGTCGTTAGACATACTTCTATCAGGGCAGTGTTAGCCTTGGTAGCCAGCCAAGACATGCATTTAGAACAGATGGATGTGAAGACAACATTTCTTCACGGTAATCTAGATGAGCAAATTTACATGGAGCAGCTAGAGGGTTTCAGTGATACTGGAAAAGGCCGACTAGTTTGTAAATTGAAGAGGTCTCTATATGGTCTAAAGCAATCTCCCAGACAGTGGTACAAACAATTTGATTCTTATATGCTCCAGATTGGCTACAAGCGATGCGAGTATGACTGTTGTGTCTATGTTAGGAGCCTTGATGATGGTTCTTTTATTTTCCTGTTACTTTATGTTGATGATATGTTAATTGCTGCCAACCATTTACATGATGTAAATGAACTGAAAATTTTGTTGGGTAAAGAATTTGACATGAAAGACTTAGGTGCTGCTAAGAGGATTCTTGGGATGGAAATTCACAGGGACAGGGGAGCTAGAAAATTGTGGCTCTCTCAGAAAAGCTATTAAACAGGTTTGACATGAGTAATTCGAAGGCTGTGAGCACTCCATTGGCGAATCACTTTAAACTCACGTTGGATTAGTGTCCGAAGTCAGATTCAGAAATTGAGTATATGTCAAAGGTTCCTTATGCCAGTGCTGTTGGTTGTTTAATGTATGCTATGGTCTGTACTAGGCCAGATTTGGCACAAGCTGTAAGTCAAGTTTGCAAGTTTATGTCCAAGCCAGGAAAGCATCATTGGGAAGCAGTCAAATGGATTTTCAGGTACTTGAAAGGTACAACAGATCATGGTATCATGTTTAGCAGTGAAAAGGGTGATCCTTCAGTTGTGGGATATGTTGATTCAGACTACGCCGGTGATATGGATGACAGGAGGTCTACTACAGGTTATGTGTTTACTCTTGCAGGAGGACCTATTTGTTGGAAATCGTCAGTTCAATCTATAGTGGCTATGTCAACAACTGAAGCAGAGTACATGGCAGTAGCTGAAGCTGCCAAAGAGGCCTTATGGCTCACAGGATTAGTGAAGGAATTGGGTGTTGAGCAAGGTGGAGTTCAATTGCATTGTGATAGTCAGAGTGCCATTTACTTGGCCAAGAATCAGGTGTATTATGCCAGAACTAAGCATATTGATGTGAGGTTTCACAAGATCAGAGAGTTACTTACAACTGGACAGATAGTACTTGAGAAGGTTCATACTTCAGAAAATGCAGCTGACATGTTGACCAAGCCAGTCACCAGTGACAAGTTCAAGCATTGCTTGGACTTGTTACATGTTTCTCAATGTTAAGAAGGAAACAACCCCCTAGCGCTAAGGATGCAGATGTCATACAGTGGTTCTTCATAAGGGTTTGATATTCGCCAAGGTGGAGATTGTTGAGTATGGCGTATATATCTATTAAGAATTAGGGGGCGCTAGGGGTGTAGTATTGTTCAGGGGTATTTACGACTTTAATATTATTATTATAAATACCGCTTGTAACACTGAAACCCTAATTCATTCATTCATCTAATAGAAACGAGTTGTAGCGAATTCTACAGTCGGAGACGTACCTACGGGGAACTCCGTTATCAAACTTTCTTGTGTTCTTATTGTTTGGTTTTCGTTATTATTACCTTTTGTTACTAGTTGTGCTCAACAGTATCCAATAAATCATTACATTATTATAATCTAGTTATGTACAGAACTGTTTTTGTAAACACGACCAGGGGGCAATGGAACCCTTGTCTCATTTCTTTGACTTGTTTTTATCCCATTTGAAGTTGTTGTTAAAGACTCGGTTGGTTCTACGACATACTTATCATACTCAGGAGCAGCATGAAACCTGCTACTACTAGTTGCTTCTCCAGCAGTGAATGTTGTTGAAGGACATATATAGCCATTAGCATCTGCCACCTTCATGGTGGGAAACTGGTTCCTTTTACCATCCTGATATTGATTCGATCTTGCCTGCAATTCTTTACGAAGAAACTCTTCTCTTCGAGTTTCTTGAAGAGCTCTTAGGGAAGATAACTTTTCCTGGAACTCTTCGTTTATCTCAGCTATTCTCTGCCACAACAATATATGTTTTAAATGATCAGATAATCATGTCATAAACCAACTAATTAAAAGCTTAATTTAGAAGTAACAAAGCAAACTCTAGATCGCGTGGTAAATAAAGGTTTAATATCGTGTCAAGAACCAACTATGACCTGTTTGGGTTGACTAATTTTAACTTATCTTCTGTCATATGTGCTCTAATCCAAAAGCTTAAGTAGTTTGTTGAAGCCTGAATGGACGTGTTATATCTAACACTAAAAAATTTATGTAGATTATTCTATTTAGTATGTACTGAGAAAAGGCTCAGTTGCTTTGTTGAATGGATTACTCTATATTGAATACTGACCTCATTGTGCCTAGCAAATTCGGCATCCTCTTTATCACTTCGCTCCCCAACTAATTTCATGATTTCATCAATAAATCTTTGTTCAAGACCCTCGTAAGTTGGTGTTGGTGGCTTGTCATCATATCCAATTTCCATGTCCTCCTCATGAGCCTCGTCTGTTTCTTGGTTAAATTGGTTCTGCTGACTGACTTTGGCGTCAATTGAGTCATCTGGAATGTAGGACTGTATTGCATTATTCCCTTGAGCTGCATCATAGAATTGAAAGCTAAAATAAGGCAAGTATTTTCAAATCATTTGACCATATATTGCTATAACTACCACATTGAAACATAAAAGTAAAAAGCTTAAAGATGAATCAGCAAAACTTCTAGCAATATAATGCCACAGCATGCCAAGCCAAGATAAGGATACTTCTAAGTAATAATTGAAAGGCATTTTGTAATCATGAATATTACTCAACCGCTAGTGCATAACAATGACCAAACCCAAAGCTATGCCTTCATTATATGACCTTGTGATGTTGCTTTTGAGCCAAAAAGCGGGTAGAATATAATAATTGCTCATTAAATAATTTTGCTCTAAAAATCATTTTCTGGCAAAAAGCACACACTTCATATCAAAGAGCATACCATCACTACAGAATATCGGTAAATCCATATCACAGGACAAGCTGATAATTACATTATGTTTTTGCAAGCATTGCATTAATCATTTACTCACTCTTCCAAAGTCTATTATATACAAAATTTATTATACAACACCTACAGATCAACAGATCATTCAAGCATCAAATAGTGAAGTTAAACATGGCTAAAATATATAACAACAGTATAAATTAACAATAATGCTCACAAGACTGAAAGATTAGATACATTGCTCATTTACACTAGTTAGTCATAACATGTTTTGGCTAATACAGAGGTCATACTTGCCTTCATTATATGGAATAGTTGGCAAGCCATATACATATGATCCATATTTATCTCTTGTCGAATGTGTCTCTGCATTTGAAGTCTTGTTCTCATCAGAAAACAAGCCTGGCTGGCCTACGATATATTTTCTTACAGAATTATTCTGCATTCTTGCTACAAATGTGCTGTATCTGAGAGCAGCTTATGGATCGACTGACTGAGAATTCACTGGAGGTGCTTATTGAATCATACTCGTTTGCTCGACTAAGCATGCACATTCAAGTCCAGAAACATAACCGACTGAAAACACAGCAGTGAAGTGTAAGTAGTAAAAAGAGTTACGCGGATGTTTCAAAAGTCACCAACCAGCAAGAAAGGAAATGTAAGCAAAGTTTTGGACTCTTAATAATGCCCTTATTGTCAAAAAGTTAGGCATCAAATATTGTCTTTATCCAAATTTCTAGACAAAATCATATAAACATAGTATTCATTTCAATGTAAAACACTAACAACGCAAATACAAACAAGTCAAACACTTGTGATCTAAAAAATGAAAATCTCATAACCATGAAAAATACAATGAAGTAGCAAGAAAAAGTATCATCCCAAAGTAAGAACTCAACAATTGAGCTATTTCATAAAATAGGGTAACCTAAAAGAAGTTCCCAATAACCTATGTTGCACCGACACTTCAGATTAAAAATATGTCAGGTGACCAGATACGTGTTTACATTCAATCACTCTCATTTTAAAAAATTATTACTAGTATAACAGATGACACGCTAGTAATATTGATGTATCTATCATTGAATCTTGGGCAAACAGGATTCATGACTCTAATCCCTAAACATGAGCTAAAATTGCAAAAATTCAGTTCTCATTCTTTCTCTAAGTACACATACACTCATAATTTTCTAACTTATCAAACAGAAGCTCTATCAGAATGGATGAATGAAAATCAACAGAATTAGCATAAAAGTATATTGGTATATCAAATTGAAATAACCGAAATTAGGAATTAGAATAGAAAATAAAACAAGAACCTTCAATTGACACAATAAAGTTGAAAAAATAAAAAAAAAAAATCAAAATTTGGAAGCAGAAGAGAAATTGAAGCTTACCTGGGTGGTAGAGTTATTCGAAATGAAATGAGGGTAGAAAGGAAGAAACACAAGGTAATGGAAAACGGGTAACTGTATACTAAACGGGCTGAGATCCAGGTTTGGAATGTACTTTCACCTCAACAAGATTTGACACAATCCAAAAAAAAATATTCATCATATTATTTGAGTAATACTATTTCTAATTATCTTTTAATTTTATTCACCGTAGCATAACATCCATCAATAACACCGCATCTTATAATTCTATAAATTGAAATATCTTTTCAATCACTTAGTTCTGTTTGACAAAAATAACGCATGATTGATAAAGTAGCTTGTGACTTATGGCCGGTGGCTCATGGTTGATAGTTTATAGTTAATAAACTAATTGAAGTGTTTGGTAAAATTAGCGGTTCAACTAGCTAATAAATATAAAATTACATAAAAAGACATTCTTAGTTAATAATAAAATTTATATTTAAAATAGTAATTTAAATTTATTAATGTAATATATCTTTTATATATTATTATTATTTTATTATTATTATTAAATTAATTTTTGTATGCTAAAATTTTAATTTATTTTTAATTTATTAATGTAATATATCTTTTATATATATATATATATATATATATTTCATATCAAAATATACATGTACACTAGTCAACTCATGATATTTTAAAATGAACTCTATGCTCTAGTAATGCGAAACTGCGTACATAGAATAATATTAAAAAACAATTCTTAATTTGAAGTAAAAAAAAAGACAATTCTTAATTTATAACAAAACTTATATCAATTATGTAAAATAACATAATAATAAACATATTAATAAAATATATGCAATTATATAAATTTTACAATAAACATATAATAATTATGCTTTTCAATTATTAACTATGCTTGCTCAAAAAATAATAATTATACGATACATGAAATGTTCTTCTATTTTAAAACATAATTATATTATTTTAAATTAAAATAAATTATAAAGGGTAAAAGTGGATTTTAAGTAAAATAATAAGGGGTAAAAATGGAAGAAAAATTGATAAGCTATAAGCTACTTGAAATAGCTTCTGGGAAATAAGCTATAAGTCAGTAAAATAAGCTATAAGCTCATGGTGAAAAAACTGTTACCACACAGGTCTTTTGACTTATAAGCTATAAGACATAAGCTATACGTCAGTTTTAAGGTGTTGCCAAACAGACTCTTATTCATACATACGTTGTTTCATTTAAAATACTTTCATGGGATTATGAAAGGGTTCTGATTGTAACTTGTGATACATTTTGTGTTCTTTGACGCCAAATAAGCATAGAAACTATGTTAAATACGTTGACGCCAAATATTTTCTTTGACGCCAAATACATTGTTTCATTTAAAACACACATCACCTTTGTTAAAAAAAGACATACTTTACCTGTTCTTTGATGCCAAATAAGCGTAGAAACTTTCTATGAGTGACCAAATGTTGCTTTCAAGCCTAAAAAAAAAAGGTGTTTGGAACCTACGTTCCGATTTTTTATTTAAAAAAACCATTATATCGGATCCTACGTTTTGAAATTATGCGTGTTTAGAATCTACGTTTTGAAATGACCTTAGGAGTAATGTTGTAAGTTTGGAGAGTCTTAGAGCATTATGGGGGGCAGAAGAGCAATTTTCAATAAGCAAGGTAAAAGAATCATGTGAAATTATTTTAATTGAAAAGTCTCGATGTGTAAAAGTTTTTTGAATTTTGAAATCAGGTGTGTCAAAATTCTCGAATTGTATTTTGTCACAATTTAACTAAGACTAATATTGATCTTCTTATAATCATCCGAAGAATACAATTCATATCAATTCCGTTTGAATTTTCGGAGGCTAGGGAGACGAGGAGAAAAATTCAATTTTTTTTTCTTCTTCTCATAAAGTAGCCCAAAATCAAAGGTTAAACCACATAATATTTGTGTTCATCCATCTTATTTACTCTTTGTTTTTAGTTTCTTTCTATCTCGTTCATTTTTCACTATTTCCCTTTTTATACGAACCTTTACAAAAATGAAAAATATTAAGAAAAATTGTTGGACTAATAAATTAATGCTTATTAAATTACCATTTGTGTATAAATGTTTTTTTGTTTTGTTTACTTTTCATATTCTAAGATAAATTGATGGTATTGATGTTTGGAAAAAATATAATAAATACATTTAAAAATCTATAAATCATTTACTGATTTACAGAAGGAGTATTAATAAGGGGTATGTTTGAAAAAAATTAAATAAATACATTATAAAATAGTTTAAAAATTAAGGATGGAAAGAGTGATTGTTAACTAAAAAGAATCTTTAAAAGAATATTCCAAATTCATCTCAATTTTTGATTTACTAAAGAGAATCTTTGCATCCAAATTAAGGATTTGACGATTTGTATCTTCAATATTACTTTCCCACTAAAATAGCTACGTTCATTCAATTGATAAAGGTGGGGCAATATTTGGAGTTAAAAAAGATTGAAAAAGTCATTCCACCTACTTTTTGAAACTTCAGTCATGTTCCACCAATAGATATAGTGATAAATGGTCAGGTTTGGTGGAAAATGACTTAATAATAATTAATTTAAAGTTATACTGATATAATATATATATATATATATATATATATATATATATATATTTGAATTGATTTAATTTTGAGCTTATATAAAACAATTTATATATATAAATAATTATTTTATGTATTATTTATAAACTTGTCAAGATAGATTATGAAAAAATATATCATAAAGATATAATTTTTGTTAGTGAGAACCTATGAAGCCCCGATACGGGACACAATACCGATATGCTGATACGGAATATTGTTTTTTTAATTCCCAATCCGATACTGTCGCGACTCGCGATACGTTATTTAAAAATTAAATTTAAAATTAAATATATAAATACACAATATATAAACATGACTAAAATCAATAATATTAATAATTAAAAGTAGAAAGCATCTATTCTTATACCAGAATTTAGAGACAAGCGCCGTTCAAAAAATAAATAAATTTTTGAGAGAAGCTCAAATGCTTAACAACCTGTTATATAGTAGGACACCATAGTTTCTTTTTGAAAAGTAAAAAATTATATTGACAAAGGAAAAACACAAGAAGTGCTAAAGATACAAACAAGCACGTCTGATACATGAGCATCATAATAAGCCAAAATCAATCAATACTAGAAATTCCCAAGGTCCGATACATGAAAACATCTTAAGTAAATACTATTCCAAAAAATAATGATGACCAGTACATCTTAAACTATACATCTTAAGTTATGTTTTATACAAAAATAGATACGTTTTTTCCTTTTATGTTTCTTCTAATATATATATATTTTGTTATCCACTCTTTCTTTAAACGTGAAAAGAAAAGCAAAAATAAATATAATAAAAAACTCTTGCATACATATTGCGTACGTATCGGGACTTATCAGCCATATCGGACCAAAATCAAACCATATCAGACACGTATCAAGTATTATTTTTTTATTTTAAAATAATGATTTAACCGATACTTTTCCGATACGCATATCGGGACGTATCGGAAGAGTATCGGTATCAAGTACGTATCGGATACAATTCGTCACCATTTTTTGAGTATCGGGGCTTCACAGGTGAGAACTAATGAATTAACATAAAAATTTATTTATTTGTATAAACTATTGTTCATAATCTGAAAAATAAGTCAATCCAACCAGACCCATAGTATGCCACCGGTTAAAATTTCCATCTTCTTTTTTAGTGTAAATTATAATAAAAGATAAAAGGGGAGATACTTAGGTCCTTTAATTATTTGGTCCAGGGTTCGATCCTCGATCGGTGCATATGAAAAAACATTTGTTAGGAGAGATTAAATCATTAAATGAATCTCAATTATCTTGAGGAGATTAGTCTCTATAGTTATATGTGGAGGATCCTTTTAGTTTAAAGAAAAAATCACTCTAAATAATAGTGTAAAAGTAAGAAATATAGGGAATTCTATTTTATTTTATATGCTATATTTGATAACATCGTTTTACATATTACCTAAGGTTATAAATATTCATTTGTCAAAAAAAAAGTTTATAAATATTCAAATATAGCTTATTAAGATTTACAACGGATTATTTTTATATAAAGATTTATAGTAACACATACTCTTTTTCAAAAAAGAATCTGAGATTATTTATGGAGTCGCTTATTTAGAATATTGTATAATTTTGATATGTTTGGTTATTGATGAGAATTCATCCATCTCATAAGTAATTGTGAGTCTGAAAGATCTAAGTCAAGTGGATATCTGGTGGTTTTGTTAGTAACCGAATTAAAATTGTCGTCAAAAAATAATATTTAAGATAGATTCGTAACACTAATAGTTACGACCTATAAAACATGGATACTTTTAAAATGGTGAAGTACTCGTACCGGGTACAGTACTCGTATGGTACGCACCGACCCGTACTTATTTTTATTTGGTTGATTTGTGATGATGAATACAACAAAAAAAAAAATATTGGCAGTTGAAAAATCTCTTAAAATATTTTGTTTTTTTATTATATTTTAATTATCTCTCTAACTTTTGATGAAAATAGTTGAGGCGATGGACAAAAAGAAGTAAAACTCCAAAGCATGATGATAATAATTCAATTAAAAATAATTTTTCTAATATTTTATATTAACGTATTCATACCATAAATTTTCTATAAATGTTGTATCCCATACCAGTACTCATACCGGGTACCGGTACCGTACCCGTACCTGGGCAACATATTACGACAATTTAACAAAGTAGACCGAGTCCAATTTCTTAGCTCATCGATTCCGTTTATCTAATATAGAACCCTAATTTCTTAGGCGACATTGACATTATCAAAAACATGAATGAACTTAAATCATACCAACTAATCCTATATTTATATAGCAATTACAATTAGCAACTAGTTAATTTAATTCCCGTTATAAAACCTATGGTCAATAGCGATTTATTTCTTAAAATAAATTCAATATTGGCCGATAAAGAAAAACATTAAACACAAATTACCCGAATAACTATTATATTTTTATTGAATAAACTAAAATACATAGTTACATGGTTCAGATAGTTTCAAAAAAAATCATCTCACAATTCCCAACCTACGAGAATTAGTGACTCATAGTAATAATAAACATCACAAGAAATTTTTGAAAATTATCATGAATAGATGATGATTTGCACGCTTGAATAATATTCCTTATGGTGAAGAACCCTCTCAAATCGTGGAGCGATGGCTTTAGATCGTGGGGCGATTTCCCCAGACTTTTAAAACTTGTTTTTTTTTTAGTTTTTCCACCTTATGTTTTTTTTTCAAACTCTTGACTTTTGAGCTAAATCCTTAGGTATTTACCATGTAATTCTTTCTACAAACTATTAAAATACTATAAAATTATTACTAAAATTATCATATGAACATCTACCAAAATTCAGATATCCTAATTAAAGGAGTGTAATTTAAACATTTAAAAAATGACAATGTATATAAAATTCATCACTTCTTATCAATATTGATTTGACATAAAGAGAAGAAAAAAAGAAATAAAAAACAATCGTATCTAAAACATATATAAATACTTTGTTGAACATCAAAATTATTATACAAATAAGATTTCCCTAGTAATAAATTCACATGTGGCACATTGAAAAGTCTCACTCTCATCTCATTCTTAGTGAATGTATACGTACTCATGAACTTTTTAGCTACCTAGCCACGCACACACCTATGGAATGCAATTAACATTAACCTTTCATTGCTTGCTTGTAAGTTGTAACTGAGTCAAAATTTGCTTGCTTGTCATGAAGAATGACTTTACAAGTATGCACTAATTAACTTTTTATTACTTTGAATTTTTTTGTGTCACACTCAAGCAGTATGCAACACTATCAAAGGCTCCGTTTTTACCACGTGAGATAAGTCTATAGTGTTTTATATAAATATATGATAATAAAATGGCAAAAGGAGATGCACCAAATGTTTCAAGACTATGTTGAATGATAGCTACATAATAAGAAAGAAAAAGAGACAAAGCAAAATTAATAGTGTTGAATATAATAATATACCAATTTGGATTCTTTGCACTCACATCACAATAATAAACACTTCAATAAAAAATAAAGAATCTTGACCATTGCATGAAAAGTGAAAGATACACATGCTATGGTTCCCCAACGGCAGCTAAGAATCTCAACAATATTATTAGTCATTTATATATTTATAAAAATGGTGACATAGTTGACCTAACTTTTATTCTTAGTTCATTTTTGTTACCAAATTGAGTATGTAATTATTAAACAATATACTATAGAGAATGTTTTAAACTCAATAAATTAGACTCTCGTCGACAACAAAATTATAATATTGGATAGTAACAAATAAAAAAGATCACATTAATCTTGATTCATCTTGATGTAATTTATCTTGATGAATTGAAAAATATTTACCTTTTAGATGTGTTTTTGGTTTTGTATTTCAAAAGTTTCAACAAGTCCCATACATATAGAATGTGTGATATGAGCTTCTAAACAAATTAGAAGGAGGGAACTCTTTAAACACTTAGAAAAATTGGGCTATAATTTCCCTTGCGCGCACAATAGATAGGCGCAACCACTAACCGGTAGTAGCTATGCATGTGCCCTAAATTTTTATTTTTTACCCAACCATCTTCTCCATTTGCCCTAAAAATATTTTCTTTTCTTTGTTATCGTCGCACCTAAGTTATATTTTCTTGCTTCATTCTTGTTTCGTTACCTCCACTGGGTGTCTGGGTTGGATAAATCCATACAAGCAGTCTTGTTCCTGGTTGCCGACATCATTTTACAACAAGTAATTTGGTTCAATATTATTGTCAATTTTAACATAAAGGACTAACTTAACACCAAAAAAAATAAAAATATAAACACATTTTAAAAATTTTAAATTAAGTTAAAGTACTTTTAATGTAGTTTTGCCTAATTTTTTTTAAGTGTATGACCTGATAGTTCTCAAATGAACATAGATGGAAATCAAGCCCCAAGAATTGTAACATCTTAAATTGGAAATATGACAAAAAAGTTAAGTGATTACACTTTTGTCCCAAGATGGTTTGAAAGGCCAAAAGTATATCTATATTGGTGAATGATTTGGAGATTCCCAAATATTCAGTAAATCTAAACAATGTATGATGATTGATGACATGAATGGTTAATAATACGTGTAGTGTAGCTTTTTATATAGATAAGTGGGGTGATGATGTGGTGTTTTATTTAGGTAAGAGGATCTTGCACATGAAGCTTTTGGTCACCTTATTACTCCTTTTGGTGATTATATATACACCCTTAATTCTTCTTCCCATTTTCATTAATTGGTGCATTATGGAATTAAATGCTTGTGGTTGCCTTTCTATTCAAAGGAAGTCATGAGTTCCAATTCTAACAAGTTGAACCAGAGCAGCTGTCTTCTTGCAAACAAACCAATGAGTGAGGCTAATGTCTTGAAGATTAATGGTAAGACTATAGAAAAAGTGTCTTGTCAAAAAAATAATTAAGATGCGTATGTTTAAGGTAAATCAAGATATAGCAGAAACACTAAATAAAATTTTATTTAAAGTGTGACTAACATATTTTTTTTCTTTTCATACAAATCTATCTCAGATCAAATTCTTAACCAAATGATTAAGGAACTCAAACATTTATCTCTTGTGTCGCACTATGTTATGTTGATGAAGATATATATATTTATTTTTGAGGCAAATAAAATTAATATTGAAAAACAACTAAGGTGTAGAGTGCAACTATTTATGGTGGCATCATGTTTATTCAATGTGCGAGAGAGTTGAGTGTTTTTTCAATATATTCCCTTACGGCCCGCAAGCACCACTAAACTTGGTGTGTGATCCGATTAATAAACTCTGATATCGCATCAGATATTTATTTTAACTCGGTCTCACAAAAATCAACTTGTAAGGTGAATGATGTCACTATTTATTTCAGACTTTTCTTGAATCTTGCGACACTTGTGTTTTTTCCAACATGCAGGAAACACAATTTCTATGAAAAACTATTCACTTTCATCAGAAGAACAGAACAAGCTTATTTGTGAGATACAAAGTGCTCTAAATGATCAAAACCACGTTATTGATGATGACAAGTTACGGTTAGTTATAAACACAATTATGAAACACTGTTTTGAATTATTACAGATGAAAACACGTTCTGCAAATGTAGATGTCTTCAATGTTGGTTCTGCTACAACATGTGAACGCAATCTATGGTGGATCGGAGGCTTTCGTCCGTCTCAACTTCTTCAGGTAATGCTTATTTAACTTTCATGTCGTAACTTTCATGTCGTCACTTACTACACACGTTCGTGTAGTAAGCGGATTCAGATGGTTCAAAACATAAGTCGATTTTGAATTTATTTAAAAATTAAAACTACAAAGTCTGAGATCTGGATAGTCCAATCTTGATCAAATAGTCACATATCCTCCGATGGTATGAATGCATAATTGATGTGATTTTTATATATTAAAAAGTACTAACAATACTCTCTTTTATATATTTTTCAACACTCATCCTCTTATTATTAGGGAACAATTGCATGTTATTAATTTCACTCATCCATATTTTTTATCTTCAAAATCTCACTTATTCTATATTATGTTTTCTAAATAAGTACTATGTTATGTGATTTAATTTTTATATACAGGTTATTCTGCCTCAAGTTCAACATATGTGCAGCAAGCAACAACTTAGTGTTATTTATGATCTTGGACAATCATGTCAAGTAGTAGAATATGCTCTTGCACAAGGCATGGTAAAACTTCAGGAAAATATTGATAAAGCAACACCAACAGATGACAAAGAGTTTCAACTGACGTATGTACATCAACAACTATGCTTCTTCAAGCAGGTAATGTAATTCCTATTCTTCTAGCCTTTTAATTGAAATTCATGTGAGTTATAGAAAATTAGATTTATATATATTAATGGAACTTGCATGTTCTTCAACCAATAATAAATACTATATAATATTGAAAATAGAGTTTGTATATATGTCGTTAGCATGTATATCATTCACACCAACATGACAAAACGCGCAGAACGCGTGTCTTGTGCAGAAGCACGGGTATCTTACTAGTTTGTATATATGTTATTAGCATATTAAGTTAATATGGGTCTTTTGTAACAACAGGCTGATAATCTTCGCCAGGAATTCTTGCATCAATTTTCTCATCTCCTTACAATTTCTCAGCAAGCTGAATTCATAGTTGCTCTCAAGGAACATCTGCATAATCCGCAGCCTCGAAGGAGCTCACTTTGAGAATTCTCAAGACTTAAGACAAAGGAAATGATACTAAAATATAATAATATAAATTAAATAATCTTAATTTGCATCCAATTAATTTGGTATCAAATTTGTGTCCTATAAAAGATGATGTATTTGTAATGAGAAATGTTAGTAGCATGCTCTCTATTGCATATATTTTTCTCTTTTCTATGTAGTCTATTTTATTGGTCGCATGAAATGCGTTCCTTCAAATTTATGTGAAATCGAGTAATTTAGTGAGACTCATTTCTAGACATAATAGAACCAATTTAAATTTGAAAGTGTATTAAGAAAATATGCTTTAGAGTGTGTTGATTGCTCCTTTTTTGTAATTCATGCCCATATTAATGTAGTGAGCATGTCATTTTGCTTTGAAATTTTTTCTTTAGACCCCTCAATATGCTCACAAGCCCCCCAATTTTCCTAAGCATATTAAGAGCATAGCTATGTCTTTTGCTTTTGTTGGCCTAGCTACTTTTAGCTTCATTCAATTGAGGCCCATTTAGTTGAATTCACTCCTGGAAGAAAATTGTATTTACATCATGAGTTCAATAATTTGAATCCATTTATGACACTCGGTGACATGATTTGACTTGGTTTTTCAATTTGTTCAACCAACTTCAATTCGTTTAACTATCTCAGTGACATGATTTGGATTCACATATGTGGTTACATTCAATCACTTTCATTTTCTTAAATTATATTGATATTACCGATATCTATGACAGTGTCGGTGCTTCACAGGTATATACAAGCAAAAAAAGCAGCGACAAGCATACTGAATTGAACCCTCACAACAGAAAATGTAGCTTGTATGCAATACAGATATTATTATGGCTTCACTGTAAACATACATAGGAGTAAATAAACTACGCCCTACTATAACATTAAATGAATTATTTGTTACTTGTTAGTATTCTTCATAAGGAGAAATGAAGAGGAACCTTGGGATGTGTAAGCAAAAAAGGATGATAATGCTAAGAGTATATGATTACTTCTCACTCGAACACATATGAGAGACCAGTTTGATAACTTCCCACATGGGTGCGTCATTCTGCAGGAAATAATTTGCAAGTTAAAATTAGCTACTCATTCTTCCTTTCACCTGGTATTTTACTTCAATTTTATCATCCATCTAATCCACTTACCACTAAAACAACATCAAATGCTTCTCGGTAGCAGCTAAGCGAATTCTCAACATTGTGGTTCCTGCGACAATTCAAAATGCCAGAACAAATAAAGCAGGGATCAAGTCACAACATAAGTTTCCTTATAGACATTAATTGAGCTCAAAGTTACGTATTATCCCAGCAATTAACTAGAGTATAGCAAATATTTAACTTACAAAAATCCGACAGAAATTCGAGTATCATAGTTCAAACCATCGGACATTCCCAAGTCTCCAGTGTGATCTCCAAGAAGGAGAACATTGGTTCTCTTCTTAAGTAAGTCATTGTCATTAGTTGGAATATCAATATCACCAAATCGTTCGTGAACAGGCGCAGCCATATCAAGAGCATGCTCATTTTTATTTAAGCTGTGAATCAATTTTCCTGTAATTAAAATTTAGAAGTAAAAAGTAAGAACTGGTTCTTGTCAAGTAAAGATGTTTAAAATCCCACCTATACCCCTATAAAGAATGCATTTTATCTCAAACACCCGAAATCCAATTATCAACAAAGCACAGAGAGGTATATGAACTTTTCTTTTCAACTCAGTTATTAGCTACAAAGTTCCAATTTAGGATATAAGGAAAGGAAACCCAGCTACATGTGAAGGTCGATATCAAATTACAGAACTACTGAATGTTGGCAACATGGAATCACCTTTAAAAGATACAAGTTGGCCATCATCATTAAATACCATCCTGTTGGATACTATCTTCACATTTTTGAAGGATCTGTGAAGCTTCTGTCTTAGAACCTGCATAATTTAAAAGCGGTGCATAGAAATGGAGAGGCGCAATCATTAACAGCCAAGAAAGTAAAGAGAAATGCTTAGTATCCTTAAAACAAAATTGACTTTTCAGACCTCTTCAATGATATCAGCAAGCCCTGCTGAGAATATTAATACAGGAATGTCTCTTTCCTGAAAATAACAAAATAGAAAATGGAGTCCAATGTCAGCAATTGAATCTTCGCATACATATCATATTTCATAAATTTGACTGATAAAAATGAATATATCAAGATGTAAGAAGGATGGAAAATATACCTCCAAAAATTCAAAAAGTTCGGCAACACCTTCCCTAAAAGCTATGTTAGCATTAGCCACTGATTGTTTTATTGCTTCATATGATAGTCCTCCCTCCATAAGAAGAGCATGCGTTTTTCCCCACCTAATAATACATCAAATTTTAAGTTTCAGCAGCAAACATTAATCCCAATACGGAATATCACTATACCACTGGGGTCTAGACTCTAGCACAAGTGGTTGGTGCGCAGTGTGTGTCCCTGTTGTCAACTTCAGGGTACCGAATTGGATTCCTTCCTAGTTCCTACTCAAAAAATACTGAATATCACTATTCAACTTAAAGCCTATATCTGCTGCGAGTCCACCATTGAGAAACTGAGTAACTTACCACTCTTCCATGAGTTTCCTTTTCTCTTCAAGTCCAAGAGTAGGAGAAAATTCTAATGGATGGTAATGATCATATAACTGCTGCCTTTTGGCATCATACTCTGGATTGTCCTGCTGCAAAAGGCCATGACTGCCTACAAATGATTCTATTAGGTATATACAATACATAGCAAATTTCCTAATTTTTTACATGCAAGTGAGCAAAATAAGGCGAATTTAATAATATTCAGGTAAACATACTTTGGCCACGAGTTCCATTAACCCAAAACTTCGTTAATGTGGCATCAAAATCAGCAATCACCTACAAACATGAAAATAGAACCATATTGTACTTGTATCAGGTTCATGAAAATAGGAAATGAATTACACACAGTCGCTCTTTCCAATGCAATCACGACGTTTGTGGCCGTCTGATTTTGATAGGACAGCCTAGAAAAAAAAGTCGAAAAACACATTTAAGTTTTATTTAATAATCCCAAAAATACTATGTTCAAATCATGATTAGGCGGTCACTAATGTCTAACTGCATGACCACCGGGACTTTTATGACTCCACCTAAGCCTGGTCCATGAAAATAGTATTAGACTTCGTAAGGGTTTTTTCACAATACACCCTATCACGCCCAACGCTATTAGACTTGGTGCATTGATAATTTGGTAGGTTACCCTAACACGGATAAACTCTAATACCATATTAGGGTTTTATATTGGGTCTAACTCATCCTTACAATCAATCTGTAACTTGGGTTCTTCGCCATTATTAGTACAACTTAAATAAAGAATCCCAATTTAGTGTTATGCAACTACTACAATGTCTACATAATAAAATAATGGAGAATGAAATACAAAATGCGACACATGAAACTGAATTATGATATAATGAAATGGGGTTGAAAAAAACCTGAAGCTTTTTGGGACCAGCCAAACGAATTGCAGAAATTTTGTTGTGAAGCAAAACGGGATCAGCCACCGTCGTCGATTCTGAACCGAATTTGACATCCTCCATTTCCAAATATTTCCCACAACAAAATGTAGAAAATGAAACCCTTCAAAGAGAAACGAAACACAAGAATAAGAAACATGCAATATCAATATTATAAGAGAAGAGAGGCGAAGAAAATGAAGCACCTTGTTGTTG
This sequence comes from Trifolium repens, assembly GCA_030408175.1. Lineage (NCBI taxonomy): Eukaryota > Viridiplantae > Streptophyta > Magnoliopsida > Fabales > Fabaceae > Trifolium > Trifolium repens. Next base: position 52,535,897 of record CP125837.1, read on the forward strand.
ATGTTGATGTTGAAGAAGTGTAATGGGAAAAGTGACGTGGGAGAAAGTTGGTGGTAGTGATGATGGATTGAAGTTGGAGGCGAAAACTCATTTGAGTGTGAGAAAAGTGAGAAAAATAAGTGATTACATAATTAAGCCAAAAAAAATGGGAAACAAAATTAATTAAGAAAATGTGATTCATATGCGCCTCGTCAGTCATCAACCTCTGCATGAATTACACCTCACAAGTAAATGAATGGATAGGATAAAAATTGATTAAACCGATAAATTAAGTTGCAAATTAACCAATTTAAGTTTGGTTTCGGTTAAAAATTGAACTAAGTTGTCCCCGAGAACTTAGCTCAATTGATAGGGACAATAACATTTTATATGCAGAACTATGGTTCGATCTCTGGAGACTCCACTTATTCACCTTATGGGTGGATTTTCAAGTCACTAGGCTATCTGACAAAAAAAAAAATTGAACTAAGTTGAAAAAAAATATCGAATTAAATTGGTTAATAAATAATTTCGTTTGGTTTTTTTTAGTCTTCAGTATATATAATGCAATATTTCTGCCGATCGAGCTAAGTTTATGGAACAATTGGGTTTTATTTCTAAAATAAACAACTGAATCAAATTAGACATTTTTATTTGGTTCAAGATCAAGACACATTTTTTTTTAATTTAAAATTATTTCAAACCAAATTGATTAGACCCATATGTATGGATGTTACTTATTTGTCCTCGTCAATGCTCAATGAAACGTGTTTATCATTGATTCCTTCATTGCCTCTACCGTCTTCTTAATCGGGTATTTTGAATTATACCGACTTTTATTTTTAGTTTTTTTTAAAAAATATTAAAACTTCTACAAAAAAAAAAATATTAAAATTTTGGTCTTTTAATTTTTTTTGAGTAAACAGCCACTTTGGTCTCTGAAATAGTCCATGACGTTAACTTTTATAAAAAACCGTTTGATAGTGCTGACTTGGATGTTTTGTTGACTTTGTTGACCAATACGTGACACTTGTCTTTAAAATTTGATGCCACGTAGGCAGAGACCATTTTGAAGGCAAAGTTGAACAAAAAGGAATACGACTGTTGAGGGACTAAATTGACAGAAATCGTAAATCATCCTCAAATATAAACCCTAAATCAATCTTCCTCTTATCATCTCCGTCTTCTTCCTCTTGTCATCTCCATCTTCTTCCTCTTGTAATTTGAAAATGAAATGCTTGGTTTATGTTTAGTTTGATACCAATGTAATGATTAGTCAATAGTCATAATTGAAGACATATTAATATATGTAATGCTAAGTTTGATGAATTCTAGATGTTTTAAATTGATGTTTGAAGACTTGTAATGCTTAGTAGAGGAAGAAGATGAAGAAGATGTTTAGACATATTAATCTGATGTTTTTATTGATAAAATTTCAATGAGAAGAGCAAAAAGATGGAGATGACAAGAGGAAGATTGATTTATGGTTTATATTTGGATGTGATATACGATTTCTGTCAATTTAGTCCCTCAACAATCATATTCCCTTTTTGTTCAACTTTGCCTTCAAAATGGTCCCTGCCTACGTGACATCAAATTTTAAAGACAAGTGCCACGTATTAGTCAACAAAATGTCCATGTCAACACTATCAAACGGTTTTTGGTAAAAGTTAACGTTAGAGACTATTCTGACTAACGGAAATTAACATTCAATGATTTTAAATTGTTTTTAGATGATTCAGGAACTACTATGCAGCGAGTGTCACTTTCAGAGACCAAAGCGGTTGTTTACTCAAATTTTTTGTTTTAAATTTTAGGCCTTATTTTCAATTTTATTGGGTTGAGCCGCAACCCTCTCCGATCGGCAGTCACCGACTTATGAGCAATTTCATCTCCGTGTATTTGGAAGATTTATGTGTGAAATTTTTATTTTTTGACTAAAGTTTTGCATGTGAACTTTTTTTCTTTTCACTAATGATTCACATGTGAACCGGATACTCTCTATCCTTAAATTTATACTCATTTTTTTTCTTAAAATAAATGTCACAATTTGACTATATGCTTTAAAATATAACATGTTCTAGTAGCATATAACATGTTCCATTTGTCTCGATTAATATTTTTAAAATATCAAATATTAATATTTAATAATAGATAACTAAAATTATTACTTGTCAAAATTATGTATTAACATATGAGAACTGATCAACTACGATATATTTATTTTAAAAGCACTATTTTTTATAATATTTTTATCAAAAAGAAAAAGATCTAATCACCTTAAAAAAGAAAAAAAAAATGAAAGCAAGCGACTAAATTAAAGTAATGAATTCACAAATCATGTGAAGAACCCAAATTTAATTCTTATACAAAATTATCATTGCCAAGCACCGACTAACTATATTATTCATGTTATTTCCTTATTTCGTTGTATTATAAATTTTCACGGCATATTTTGACACATCTTATATTAAGGAAACTAGCTAATTAATTAATATATCAGTCTATTAAAAAAAGTTTTTATCATTGCTGGAATTTTATTTATCTCGAACTCAAATTACAAATATCTCTTCCACTAAAATCATATGGTTAACAAAAAAACAATGAGCTGTATATTGATCTAGATGGACAAGTGGCAGGCGTTCATTGGTGGTAACTTATTTTTTTTCTTTTTCTTCTAACGTTTTGAATAGAAAATTGCGCTGGATATAGCCGTTAGAACCCTTTTCTCATCATTCTCTCTCTGTAATAATCGAGAAACCCAAAAAAACAAAATTATCACACTATTGCTTTCACATTCTTCAAACCCTATTTCACACAAACTCAATTTTATTATTTTTATTTTGCAGATAATTCCATTGAAAAAAAAAATCAAAGAAAAAAAAATGAAGGGAGTGAAAGGAAAATTGTTGAAGAAGCTCAAAACAATCAAACAGATCAATTATCTAAAGCCAGATCGAATTCTTCAGGTAAAATCTTCAGATGGGTATGCAGATTTTCTCCCAAAGATTACATCTTTCAACATTTCTAACCCATTTGTTTCTCGAGAAAATGAGTCCAAGAAAATTGTTCAGAGTTGTGAGAATTTGCAGGAAGAGGAACCAGAAATCATTGATGTGTCTGAGCTTATGAGAGATCTTGAAGAAGATGAAAAAATGGTTATGGATGATGATGATTATAGTGAGAATAAAGAGAATATTAGTCACAAAAGTGTTGTTTTGGTTTCACAGAGTTGTGTCAATGAAGAAACAGAGTCGAAACAGAGTGAAGTTTTGAGAGAGAAAAAACCACCATTGGTACCAAGAGCTAATAATTCTGATAGAAAAAGGAAAAAATCGATTTCGGAGAATGATAATTTGTTGTTTCGGAGACCGGATTTGAATTCTGGTAGCTTATTTGATCCGGATCTACTCGCTGCGTTTGAGGAAGCTGTGAAGGAACATTCTAGAATGATGGAGGAACAGAGGAAAAACAGAGTTGAAGAACAGATAGAAAAAATTGATTTTTTTGATGAAAATGAAGAAGATGAAGTAGACCCTTTATTGTTTTTCGAAGAGAAGTGTCCACCAGGTGGCGATGGAACCGTGATTTTCTACACAACATCGCTTAGAGGAATCCGAAAAACTTTCGAAGATTGTAACAAAATTCGGTTCCTTTTACAAAGTTTCAAGGTTTTGTATCTTGAGAGGGATATATCAATGCATAGAGAGTTTAAGGATGAATTATGGAGCATTTTGGGTGAGAAAATTGTGCCTCCAAGGCTTTTTATTAAGGGAAGATATATAGGTGCAGCAGAAGAAGTTTTGAGTTTGCATGAACAAGGAAAATTGAAGAAAATTCTTGAAGGTGTTCCAATGGATTATTCTAATGGTCCTTGTGATTCTTGTGGTGGATTAAGGTTTGTGATGTGTTTTAAGTGTAATGGTAGTCATAAGATTTTGGTAGAGAAGGAAGAGATTATTGAGTGTTTGCTATGTAATGAGAATGGATTGATTGTGTGTCCTTATTGTGGCTAGATGAAGAAATTTTGTTCATACTTATATGTGTTCAATTTGAGGTAATTGTGCTTATAGTTCTTATGTGTTGTGACTATATTGAGAGAGATTTTGTAAGTAATTGAATTTGTTGGAATTTCATTCTTTGAATTTTTTGGATAGTGTTATAGGCACTTCTTTGTTGGTTGTTTGTACTTTGTACTATTCTTTGATGAAATCTATAGATGTTTTGGTATAGATTATGTGTGCTTTCTCATTGTCTCTACATTCATACCTTAAAATAAAAGGACTAGTGGTTGAAAGGGATGAATATTCTTAAGAGGCTTCAATTAGAGATGTATACTCCCTTTACTTGTTTCATTTAATTGAATTGAATTTTCTTTGTCCTCCAATCTCCTTTCAATATTGAAGAGAACCACAATTGAGTAACATGTTGCAACAAAAGGATGAATCTCATCCTCTTCCTTCAATTTCCCCAACAAAATTATAGAGCAGTGTCAGCGTTGTTTTAATAAACTATCCTTAACATAGTCACCTGGTTCTTAATTCACTTTGGTACATATACGGATTCGGGTACGCAACACATAACCTTAAAAGAATTCGATATGTAAGGGGTATACATAATTGGTACGCTATTTCGGTACGTGGTATGAGTTCGGGTATACAATATGTAACCTTGAAAAAATGCGATACGTACGGGTATACATAATGCCTAGCAATGTTAAGAAAATTGCAATTGCAATAAATAAGACTATTGGTGCTACTTGTGTCAAAAAAAAAAAAGACTATTGGTGCTATACAACAGAAGATCTTAAGAAAATCAGAACTCAATTAAATGATAATTTTACTAAACTATCACTTTTTCAAAGACCAGAGAAGAATCAATTCAACAACAGCAACAATTTGCTCTCATAACTATTAATGTATCTCCAATTTAGTTCCTAAATTATCGAAATATACTAAATAAGTGCAAACACTCCTCGAATTAAGCGTGTCCCGTATCGGACATGTGTTAGTGTCCGACACCGACATTTATGATTACATTGAATTATGTCATTTTTTAAAAATTATTATCAGTGTCGACGTGTCGGTGTCCGTGCTTCATAGTTGCTTACCATGTTACTACTCTTTTTTGACACAAATTTTGCTTACTATGCATATCCAAAAATATTGACTATTGCTTACTAAGAAGTGTAACATCCCTGGTTTATTTATTATACTTATTGCTTCCAAATTCATAGATTAGTTTTCTGATATATACGTTCCACTTCCATGGTTTATTATATGTTTTTCAGTTTAATCACCACCATAAACAAATTCATTATAATTCTTTTTGAACATATATATTGAATTGAAGACATCAATTTAATCTCATTTTCTCTCTTTATTCTGTAACGTTATAATCATCAATACATATTAATATAATTTCTTTCTCATCTTAAATACACGGTTACATCTTTTGATTTTCATGTATGTATGTATACATTTTAAACATATCTTTTTCTCAATCTATCTTTGCTTCAAACCTCAACATGTTGCAACTTCATAATCCTTTTGTTCTCTTACTTTCATCATTGTTTTTAACATTCCTCTATCAATGTTCAGCTACACAATTCATAGTGGGGGATTCTGCAGGTTGGGTTATTCCACCATATCCAACATACTATACTAATTGGACAAACTCTAATTTCTTTAGAGAAGGAGACTCTCTAGGTAAAAGCCTAATCAATTTTCTTAAATTTGGAAGATTTTGGTTTTTTAAATTCTTTCTTTCATATATTTAATATTTATTCTTTTTTTTTTGACAAAATTTAATATTTATTCTATAGCTATATATATTAGAGATTTCATTTTCATTTTTCATGTGTTACAAAATCATAATCGGATTCCTCACCATCAGAGATTTCTCACATTCACGCATTTGAAACATCGGTGGTCGTTTGGTCAAGATCGAGTCAACCAAAAAATGTAGATTTTAACTTTTGTTTTATAATTCAAAAATCCAAGCTTGAACTTGACCACCGATGTCTCAAATGTGTGAATTCCGGAGCTTTTCATCAAAGAAAATATCAAGAGGAAAGTAATTAAGTTATTTCAAATTATAATATTCCATATTGTTTTTTGTGTATACTTAAATTCCTTTGGAAATTTTTAATTTCATATTTAATTATTAAGAGTAGGTTTGGATTAGTTTGATCATATATGTTGCTAGTTAATTTGGGCTATTGAACACATGAGTTTTTTATTTTATTTTTATGAAACACTATATAATAATGAAATCAATAGTGAACATATTTGATGACAAAGGTAGGGTTTTATAATTTTATGAATACATAATTTAACACTGAGGTGGTTATGTTTTTTTTTACATCTCTAAAACATGCATGCACATCACTATTATTTTTTATTGCTAAATTTAACAATATTTCATACAATTATTCTAATGAATTTTGAGATGTGTTAAAACAGAATTCAACATGGATACAAAATTCTACAACCTAATTCAGGTATCACAATCTGAGTATGATCATTGCACATCACTTGAGCCTTTGAAAGTATTCAATACTAGCCCTATAAACTTTCCATTAAAGGAAAAAGGTATCTACTACTTCATATGTAGTGTCTCAAATTATTGTACTTTAGGCCAAAAGATTACAATTTTGGTCCATGAAATTGCTCCACAAAATCCACCAACACCATCAGCATCACCTCCACAAGCACCAAAGATATCTCCAAAAATATCACCAAATGGTTCTGCTCCTCAACCTAGTGGTGCCATGAGTATCCCTCCAGCATCTATAAATGCATCATCTCCTACTCCTCAAGGAGGTAATGAAGGGTGTCCTCCTACACCATCTTCAATTCAAGGGGTGAAGAATAATATTGATGTGGCATTCTTGGTTTGTGCTATGTTTGGTACATTCCTAGGATTTTGGTTGATGTAGGAAGGGTATGACATTTTCAAGGTGTTTTTTAGATTAGATTTGATTCTAATTAGTGATTTAGTAGGGTTAATTTTGGTTTTGATTAACTTAAATTGCAATTCTCATTTAGTTGTTATGTTTATGTAATGGAATATTTCGATTTTTCAGTATTTAAGCATACTTTATCAGGTTCTTCTGATATATTTTTTTATCATTAGGAATCAAACTCCGTCCTTAATTTGCGCGATCTCAAATAAAATAAAATAAAATGCGATAAGTGCAACATATATATAACTAATGGCTGAAATCATGAAACAAATTCTATTACAAAACAATTGATGGCTAATTATACAAGACACAACTAAATGATACTACAAAGTAGATTTCTTCACTGTAAACTAAAATCAAAATCTTTCAAAAATAATATTGTCGACATCTATAGAATATGATTGACCAACTTGACACCCCATTGATAATCAACACATCTCTTCATGTAAGGAAAAATTGTGCCAACATCATCTATAGATTTTTCCATGCAATCAAGTTTAGGAGTTATATGAAAACAAGGCTCCATAGAGACATCTTGCACACAAGGCGAATCCGGGATGTTGCTGTCCAGTAATTTGTGAAGAACCAATGGCTTTATGCCTCCCAAACCCTGAGCCACATACCCAAAAGTTGATACTGAGCTAGTTACCAAAACATCACACAAACTTAACAGATATATGTCTGTCAATGCTTTCTTGTTGTGCAAGTTATCATAAAATTTTTGATGATCTTCATGACTTGGCTGATAAACTCCTATGATTTCACCTGTAGCAGTTGGTTTGTTCAAATACATAGTCCTAAGATTCTCACCATATTGTGGATATAATGATGTTACCAAAACAGATTTCAAAATCTGATTTTTCAATGGAGGGTCTTTTGAAAAATTTGTCGCAAAACCAGGTAGTATAGTATGATTTTGGGTGCATTTCAAAACTTGACCCATGATTGTTTCATAAGGTGTGAGTTCAGGATTGAACACTCTTATTTGGATTCCAATCTTCTCTTCTGCCCTGGCTAAATATGCTTGATAGAATCTTTTGATCGGTCCCCATACATCATTTGAAGGGAGAAATAGGTAACGTCCTAAATGGTGAAAAGCTGTGTCTTTGTTTGGGAACATTTTGTTAAGCTCTTGGTTAAATGATGGAACCATAAAAAGAGCTGGTACAAAATACTGATCTGATGTTACAATCAAGAGAGGTACTTTATGTAGAAGATGTTGGTTATGATCACAAGAGAAATAAAGTTCATGATCATTAATTGAATGATACATATTGAGGCGTATTCCTATAGTCGATGGTAATAGTAACTTCTTTGAAGTGTTTTCTTTGTCCCTCTTTAGCATGCTTTCATATAGTTCGACTTTTCTGTTGTCACTATACGGAAAATCTTTAGGCAATATCCATGATGAATTAGGGAATGGTTCACAAAATAGGCCAACCATTTCATCATGAAACTCTACTAGTAGGACTCGATCGGTGAGGATCGCATATAGGAAAATTGAAGCCATGCTCACCATTCTGTTCCCTAATCCATTCGCAGCTGTCCATACTATGTACTTACATGATCCAGTAGTAGCATTGGATTTATTGGATTTGAATCTTTTGAGCTTTACCATGGTTCTCTTGTAAGCTTTACTATGAGGTCCACATTTTCTGTGAAGATCTTCATAGCTACGAAGTTTTGATATGAGATACGGAGAAGGTTTATGAGGCGATACCTTGCGGTATAAGTAAGCTTGAAATCTGCTTAAGCATGATCCTTTATCAAATCCAGAAGAGAGAAGCCCATCAAGGAGTTTGTCAGCATGACTTTCTGTTGATTTTGATGAACTGTTTTTTGAACCTGCAGATATTTGAACATGTTAAATATTGTTAGTAGTGTAACGATATTCAAACACTCATTTTTTCCCTACAACTTCGACACATGGTTAATTGATCACGTTAAAAAAATCTATTTAATTCAATTCACAGTCAATATCCTAGTGCATGATGATGGGCCAAAATTTCATAATTTCAAACGTGGTCTAAATCAATCATCCGCAGATTCTACACAATCGAAATAACCAAAATTTTACATGTGATTAACCAAGTGACGCGATGTAGGGAAAGTTGGATTGTAAGCATCAAAGTAAAAGCTATGATCGATATCAAAGTTTATAACATATAAGATCTAGAAATTGATATTACCGACATATGATTCTGTAAAGTTCTTGATTTGCAACCCATTACATCTTGATGAAAAATCTGTTGTTGTGACATTTTGATCTCTTCTATTTAGTATAGTTGAAAACCACTCAAAATGACCAAAAGTGAGTGTTAATAAGAGTAGAGACAAAGCTATGACAAAGATGACCAATGAAGGTTTGGTCCCATTTGAAGTTAACTCTTGCAATACCATGATCACTTCAATGATTTGTAATTATAGTCCCTTCAAGATTAATATGAACAATGCACGTAATCATCAATCTCTCAGAAAATGTATATAATATTACAAATAAAAACAAGAATCAAACTGAGAATTTTTTTTCTTTCTCCATATTAATAACAAGAATCAAAGAAAGGCAAAGTAATAAGAAAGAAACATGTATTCAACATTGAAAATACAAGTAGGATGAAAACGAAGAAGAAAGAACAGTGATGACTCAAATCAAAAGCATTATCTAAGGCACATAACTAAACATACATGAAGAAATATAGTGTACCTAGTTGGAGTAGAGAAAAAGCAACTTCTTTCTGCAAGAAGAAAAAAGAAGAGTTGCAGAAGAGAAGCACACAGAAGAAGAAGGATTGATGAATAGAAAACGAGGGAATAAGAAACTGTTTATGTAACTGAAAAATATGGACAAAATATATATAGTAGTTACATAATGTCTTGGTTTCTTTCTTTCACGATTTTTGTATTGTGTTGACTTTTACAGTAAGTGACAATGAGTAACATCATAGCTAGATATGAGAAATTGAAATAAATTGTGTTGATTTTCACTCATATATTGTGTTGATTTTCATCCAAACTATTTCTTTCTTTCACTCACTTGTAATATTTTGGCAAAATTACACCGTAAGTCCTTTATCTTATTTTTTTTAACACTTTTGTCCTTTATCTTTTATTTGTAACACTTTGGTCTTTATCTTTTATTTGTAACACTTTGGTCGTTTATCTTTTATAACATTCACATGTAAACCCCTTTTTCTCATATATTTTTATTAAAAAAATGCTGAATTTTATTTTTTAAAATACATTTTTTATTAAAATTAAATAAATCTCATAATTTTGATCAATATCTTCATCATCTTCATCAATTATTTCATATTTTCATCTTCTTTAAATGACCAAAATATTACAAATAAAAGATAAAGGACCAAAGTGTTACAAAAAATAAAATAAATAACCAAATTGTTATAAATATAAGATAAAGAACCAAAATGTTATAAAAAAATAAGATAAAGGACATACAGTGTAATTTTGCCCGTTTATAATCTTATATCTTATAATTTGAAATAAATTGCTTGCAAGTGTTGGTGTTTTGATGTTTTTTTTTTTTGCTGTGCCTCATTGTACAATGCTTGTTTTCTTGTTTGATAAAATGCTTCAATCAAACTTTATGTTAAAAAACATTGATCTTAAATGAAATGAAGCAAGATAGGTTTTAATGAGATTGATAGTGCACTTTCATAATTATTGTGAAATTTTGACAATTTTGTCAACTTTATGTTAGGTGATTGAAGACCTGTACTATGTGGTTCTATTAAGAAAAAATTTCAGCTATTTTAAGAGCATACAAGGGTACTGAATTACATGATCATTTTTGCAAGGCCTAATAAAACTATCATCATGGTCAATAACTTTGCAACATAATGACACTTGTGAATTTGTTCCTTGGAAAGAAATTACCTGAGAATGAACATGTACTTTCTGAAATCATGAAACAAATTCTATTACAAAAATAATAGCTATTATAAATGATATAACTAACTGATACTACAAAATAGATTTTTAGTCCCTGTAAACTAAAATCAAAATCTTTCAAAAATACTATTGTTAACATCTATTGAATATCATTGACCAACTTGACACCACTTTTATAATCAACACATTTCTTCATGTAAGGAAACATTGTGCCAACATCATCTATAGGTTTTTCCATGCAATCAAGTTTAGGAGTTATATGAAAACAAGGCTCCATAGAGAAATCTTGCACACAAGGCGAATCCGGGATGTCACTGTCTAGTAATTTTTTAAGAATCAATGGCTTTATGCCTCCCAAACCCTGAGCCACATACCCAAAAGTTGATAATGAGCTAGTTACCAAAACATCACACAAACTTAATAGATATATGTCTGTCAATGCTTTCTTGTTGTGCAAGTTATCACCAAATTTTTGATGATCTTCATGACTTGGCTGATAAACTCCTACAATTTCACCTGTAACAGTTGGTTTTTTCAAATACATTGTCCTAAGATTCTCACCATACTGTGGATATAATGATGTTACCAAAACAGACTTCAAAATCTGATTTTTCAATGGAGGGTCTTTTGAAATATTCGTGGCGAAACCAGGTAGTATCGTATGATTTTGCGTGCATTTCAAAACTTGACCCATGATTGTTTCATACGGTGTGAGATCAGGATTGAATACTCTTATTTGGATTCCAATCTTCACTTCTGCCCTTGCTAAATATGCTTGGTAGAATCTTTTGGTCGGTCCCCATACATCGTTTGAAGGGAGAAATAGGTAACGTCCTAAATGGTGAAAAACCGTATCTTTGTTTGGGAACATTTTGTTAAGCTCTTGGTTAAAAGATGGAACCATAAAAAGAGTAGGTACAAAATATTGATCCGATGTTACAATCAAGAGAGGTACTTTATGTAGAAGATGTTGGTTATGATCACAAGAGAAAAAAAGTTCATGATCATTACTTGAATGATACATATTGAGACGTACTCCTATAGTCGATGGTAATAGTAACTTTGAAGTTTTTTCCTTGTCCCTTTTTAGCATAATTTCATATATTTCAACTTTTCTGTTGTCGCTAAAAGGAAAATCTTTAGGCAATATCCATGATGAATTGGGGAATGGTTCACAAAATAGGCCAACCATGTCATCATGAAACTCTACTAATAGGACTCGATCGGTAAGGATCGCATATAGGAAAGTTGAAGCTATGCTCACCATTCTGTTCCCTAAGCCATTAGCAGCTGTCCATACTATGTACTTACATGATCCGGCAGTAACATTGGATTTATTGGATTTGAATCTTTTGAGCTTTACCATTGTTCTCTTGTAAGCTTTACTATGAGGTCCACATCTTCTGTGAAGATTTTCATAGCTACGAAGTTTTGATATGAGATACGGAGAAGGTTTATGAGGTGATGCCTTGCGGTATAAGTAAGCTTGAAATCTGCTTAAGCATGATCCTTTATCAAATTCAGATGAGAGAAACCCATCAAGGAGTTTGTCAGCATGACTTTCTGTTGACGGCGATGAACTGTTTTTTGAACCTGTAGATATTCGAACATGTTAAATATTGTTAATAGTCTAATGATTTTCAAACACTCATTTTTTTCCTACAACTACGACACATGGTTAATCACGTTAAAAAATGTAGTTAATTCAGTTGAATATAGATGGTGTATTCAATTCACACAGTCAAGATCGTGGTACATGATGATTAACCACAATTTCATAATTTTAAACGTGGTCTAAATTAATCATTGGCACAACCGAAATAACTATAATTTTACATGTGATTAACCAAGTGACGCTATGATATCAAATTTTATAGCATATAAGCTCTAGAAATTGACATTACCAACATATGACTCGGTAAAATTCTTGGTTTGCAACCCATTACATGTGATTTTCCTTGATGAAAAATCTTGTGCTGTCACATTTTGATCTCTTCCATTTAGTATAATTGAAAACCACTCAAAATGACCAAAAGTGAGTGTTAATATGAGTAGAGAGAAAACTATGGTAAAGATGACCAATGAAAGTTTTGTCCCATTTGAAGTAAACCACAACCATACCATGATGACTTCAATGACTTGTAATTATAGTCCCTTCAAGATTAATATGAACAATGCACATAATCATCAATCTCTCAGAAAATGTATATATTACAAATAAAAACAAGAATCAAAGAAATAGGTATTAGTTGGTTACTAATTAGTTACCAACTAACACCTATCTTATATCTATCTATATCTCTAATAAATGAAACATGTATACAACATGAAAAATAAGTAGAGAAAAAAAGGAACAACTCGCATCGTCATAACTCGCCACTCACCCGTGTATAATGTTACAGGGTGAGTTGGACTAATTAGAGATAGTGTGAGATGGAAATATGGCCTCCGCCCTATTTTAAAGCGGATTGGCATGCTATTCCGTCAAAATTTTAAATAAAAGTTTATAATTTTAAAAAATTCAAAAACAACCGAAAAGTGTAAAAGCAATTAAATTGAAATATGTTATAGGTAACTAAATTATGTAACTAATGATTCTATAAAAATTATCATTTAAAAGTTCATAATTTAAAATAAAAATATCTAGAATAAGTTAATAAGACAACAAAAATAAAACATTAACGAGTTTGCCCATTGAAAAAGTATTAGAAATATGAGGCTAAAATTATAAACTAAATTGATTTCATTAAATAGTTGTGTTTTCTACTCCAAGTCGAATATAAGATAAACCATACAATTGATTGTTAATAAAGAGTAGTGAATAAAAATTATTCCTATTATTTGACAAAAAAAAAATATTACTCCTATTAAATCAAATGGACCAACCCGCCAATTTTTTTAGCGGGTTAGATGGAATTGATCAATTAGGAGTGACTGATCGAAAATCTCAGCTAGTCCCACAAAAAATAACAAGTTCAACTGATTGATGTTGTTTGACATTTGTGAAAACAGTAGGAAAAAAATATAAAAATAGCAAATAAATTATTATAAACAATATTATATATTATTCACGTACCAAGTTCAATAGTATTAAACTTGAGAGAGTATGTTACTAGTCCCGCATCATATGTGTTCAGATCATCTTAAAATTGAGAGTTAGATCCAACTCAATTTTATAAAACTGTAATATAAAGGTTGCATCTACTTATAAACTCATATTCATGTCATCGTATATTCGATGTGAATTTTTAGTACATTCCCTCACGTGGTCGAGACCATCTCAAATTCAATAGGAGCCTCTTAAATGAGGGATCAGATTAACTACAGTTTGAAATCAACTGCAGGGTCACTCGGTACAGTAAAATTGTCCTATTATTATTTAAATAATTTAAATAAAATTATAAAAAAACAAGAAAATGTGGATGAGCATGGCCCTGCAATCTACACGCCTTAAATGAGTTCATTCTCAACTTTTTCCATTACCTGACCATTTATTTATTTTTATTATAATAGATAAATACAGTTATTTATTATTCCCTCCGGCAACAAATATAAACAAAAGTGTACTTTTTAGATTTATTGAATAACATATGTATTTGGTCTGTATTATATTTGTGGGCGGTGGAGGGAGTATGAATTTCTGGATATGAAAAGCGGCAAGATGGAAAAAGATACATTACTTACAAAACAAAAAATCAGCAAAATTGAAAGGTGCTTGTTTGTTGAATTTTAAACACGTAGTACATTACAATTAAATACATTGTAAATCTTTTGATTTTCAGTTATAAAAATAAAATCTAAATATAAAAACAAACAAAAACAAAATAAAAGATAATAACAGATATGGAAGAACATGAAATAAAAGCTTAAACAGCATGAAATCAAAGTTGGGAGGAAGAACACTACGTACGTACCTGCAGAAAATTCAGTGTTGCAAGCAGCGCTTCTATAAACTTTTGTAAATTTTTTTGTGAATTTTGTATATCTATACTAAATAAATGACCATTTTGTGAATTTTTTCAATATAGCTGATTTTTTCAATTTTTAATACAACATTATTTTTTTTCCTTTTTTTAATTTAACTTTCTTCTTTTTTTAATTTGAATTTTTAATTAATACTATTTACATCACTCCGAATTCAATAATTTTCATATACATTTATGTTAATTGTAAGTATATCAATATATGTCAAAATTATTTTAGTAAAAGTACTATTATCTCACACTTTCCATATATGTTCAAAGGAAATTAAATATCCAAAACTAGTAACAAAAGATTCTTTCACCAAATGCATCATTTACTATTTTTGCTTCTAAGGAAGGGTGTAACTCTTTTTTATCTCCACAATGATCACAAAATGGTTATCTACTCAAAAACAAAGTTTTTGAAACAAAGAGTTAAGCGAATTTAAACAAAAACTTTGTTTCAAAATTTTCGATTAAAAAAAGTTTTAAAAAATTAACTATGGTTATAAATATATAATTTGACAAAATATTTATAGATATTTTTTTTGACAGAAAACATTCATAAGATATTTAGTTAACACATTTGGTTGAGACTTGAGAATCGAGACAAACTTTTGTAAGACCTGAGTTTAACTCCAATACTCACCATTTTTTTTGAAGCTTAGTATTACTTTTCTTAAGGCTTGATATAAAATTTGATTTGGATCTCTAAATTTGTTGGGTCGACTCTTGTAATATCTTCCATTGAATAAAGTATAATATTGATGTGGCCTAGGCATGACAATGGGGCGGGTCGGGGTCGGATTTTGCCCTCCCCAAATCCGAACTCATAAAGTTCGGGTATCCCCATATCCGTCCCGATTCTCATCGGGGACGAAAATCAAAAACCCAAACCCATATCCAACGGGATTCGGGTATCCCCATTTTACTATACTTTCATATGAATTTGAGTTGCATTTTGGTATTTTTATTAATAATATAGTTAAAACTAGAAAATTATTTTTTTTCAACAATATTTATACAAAGAAAATAAATTGTTCAATACTCATCTTTAAAATATGAATGTAATAATCTACAAAAAAATAATAAATATGAATGTAATTTAGAGTTTGTTTAAGGGTTTCTAATTTAAGAATGATAAAATGTAATTTAATATATGCGGGGCGGGTTCGGGGACGGATTCGGGATGAGTATCAATATCCTCATTACCCGCCCGAACCTCATCTTTTAAAATAGGGGAAAACCCAAACCCAGTCAACTCGGGTTTTCCCCGTCAAAATCGGAACGGGGCGGGTTGATACCCGCAGGTATGAGTTATTTTGCCATGTCTAGATGTGGCATACTCACATTGGTGGCCGGTACCCGTGAGTTAGCTTTGATTAAATTGAACACATAATTTTCGTTTACCTCTTATTGTGTAATGAGATATTTTTATTATTTGAGGATACTTTTATTGTGTTTGGAAACTATATTATTCTTTTTTGAAGTATGAGTACTTTTAAAATGGTGAAATAATATCTACCAGGTATGTACCGATTCATACACATTTTTATTTAGTTGATTGGTGTATATGGCACATGAATGAGCCAAAATTATATGAAAATGAGAGGGATTGTAAGGTTGTGCACTATGAAGCACCGACACCGACATAGACACCGGACACGACACGGATACTGACACGGCGACACCGATAATAATTTAGAAAAATGACATAATTCAGTGTAATCATAAGTGTCGTGTCGGTGTCGGACACTGACACGGACACGTTTAATCGGAGAAGTGTCTGTGCTTCATAGGTTGTGCAGATATGAGACTATATGGTTGAAGGAAAGATTATAATAATTGATTTGCGGTACTTATATCAACAAGATACATCTTCTTCTTGGCGACACATATCAAAAGTACTCCTCAGATGGGTGACATTCTGAAAATTTTTCTGAAATCATGTGAATCTAACTAAGAAAACATGATGAGAATACAAAACATGCCCAACTCAACACCGGTAGGAACAAAGTTTGCTCTCGTAGTATTTACTATTAAAAATTGCTAGTAGTATAATAAAGGCTAAATGCATCACGTGGTCTTTTTTTTGGACAAAATAAATAATATTTATTCATTCAAATAGATAGAGTACATCGATGCATCAAGAGGTCTTTTTTTGGACTAAGCGGGACTTTTTATCACAAGATCACTCATCATTCAGATCCTTATTTCAAAATTAAGGATTAAGATAGTTAAAAAAAAATAAAAAAATAGAATAAAATAGCTCAGTTTTTTTTACAGAAAATAAAATAGCTCAGTTTATAGTTATTTCACATTATTTATATAGGAACTGAAATTCGAATATGAGATTCTTCACTTATTCAATTCAAACCATAAATTTTTATACACGAAACTACTTGACAAAAAAAAAAAAAAAAATTTGCACAGTACAATGTCCAAGCATCCAATATCAATTTCATCATCTCCATATATCAAATATTAAATTTTGTGACATATATGAACAAAAACAAAAACACATGGATTTGAGTAGTGGATTATACTGATTGGTATGTCTTCCTACAAACAGGGCAAGTCAAATTCATTCTCAACCAAGGATCAACACACATCACATGAAACAAATGACCACAACCAGGAAGCATTCTCAACAAATCTGCTTCTTTGTAATCCATCAAACATATAGAACAGCAACAACTACTACTTGAATTAATATTTTTGCTATTACACAATTTCACTTCAGATAAATATGGTAGAGTACCATTTTGATCATAGCTTCTACACAAATTTGTTACATTTTGATCAACCACGCGTGGTGGTTGATTAGTCGGTTCCGCTACAACATTAATGGTCGCGTGGTTTGTGTCGCGCGCAACCGGCTGAGGAGCTCGAGTTGGAGATATGTAGGGTAGGGTGCATACATAAGAGGCAATTGTAATTAAAAGTGTTACAATTATTAAACATACAACAAATATGATGAAATAACCCATTCTTCTAAAGTTTTCATCATGAATGTTCATGTTTACTATCTAACTATCTATTACACACATATTTCATTAGATAATTAGTTACTAATGTATTTATGTTCGTTAATTTTAAGCATGATTTTGTTTTTATATGCTAATTAACGTTATGGAAAATCTATTGTGAAGTAACGTTTTAACCATTGGCTTTTTAATTAATTATGGTGTTTTCCGTAATGGCAAATCTATGTGTCCTATTTTATCTTATGCTGGAGCCTAATTTGTCCTATTGTAAGAAAATTCATGTATCATGTAATGGCAAATCTATGAAATTTATTTTAACCTTCTATAGAAGATAATTACATAATCCATTAACCAATCATTTTTAGAATATTTTTAAAAGATTGCGATGGTTTCGATTATCCCTGATGAAGAGATTAAAACTGTATGCATAAACAAAATTTAAAGACCAAAACATGCAAAAAAAAATTATATGGAGCAAAAATAAAATTTAGTAATTTTATAGATACCAAAAATATATCTAATTTCAAATAAAAATTAAAGTATTAAAAGAAAAAATGACATTATTAAAATATAAAAAACAAAATTAAAAGACGCAAATGATCATGCCACTTGATTTCATATAAACAGGCAAAATTAATACTCATTAGTATTAATTAAAATTTTAAAAAGTAGCCAAAAAAAATTAAAATTTAAAACCTAAGTTTGACCAGAAAAAAATATTAAGACTCCATTTCATTTCTATCACCATTTGATTTGTATTTTTGTCAAACTATCATTTTGATTACAATGGGTTTTTATTTTTTTTAAGTAGCTTAGCTAGTGGCTAAAAATTCAACTTTTAAGATGGATAAGTAAGATGACCGAGATTCGAACCCCGACTACCTACATATATAATGCAACATTCTGCCAACTGAGTTAATTAGCTCACGGGACACAATGAATTGTTTTTATTGCACAAAAATGAATCCGACCACAATAACATTAAAATACAAGAAGAGTTGCGCTTAAAGTTACAATTGAGACCCACATTTGTACATTAAAATTCATGTGTATAATATTAAAAATAGTTACAATTTATTGTCGATATAAAAACACATATTTTACATTGACAGTGTATATAAATTAAATCATTCTTGTATTTAAGCTCTCAAAATATGATGGCCTTGTCGTTGTTGCCTGTGTGGCTTATTGTTCGATAATGTTGGGAACTTCCCGTTCTATCATAGAGCTCAGTCCAGCTAGAGATCATGTGTAAGGGCAAACACATTTATATGAATAACTTCACCTTTAAATCTTCGCATTAAAATTAACTAGATTGTATATGAGATTGGTTTCTAGACCTCCATAGGTTATCCGTCCTACCTCGTACCACACCTGAATGGCCCGTGTTATGAATTAACCAAGTTTTTCGTCACTCTTGGACCGCATGTTTCATACTCGGCTCATTATCTCCTTATTCGACCTACTTTCCTCCAACTCGATTCGAGCAGGAGGTCTAATTGAGATAGTTAAACCCACAAAAAAAAGTTTAAGTTTCGTCATGTTTGGACCGCAACGAACACATATCATCATCACCTTATTTGTGATCCGCAATATGAGTCAATTGTGAAAAAAGTACAAGATTATATTTAACTAACATAAGAAAAATTCATGGAAGATTCATATGCACACACATTATGTCATGCCCCTTACAAAAACACACTTTACACTTGATTGTTATTTAAATTGAAAAAAAAAATCTATCAATTAAAACATAGATATATACACACAAAATAGTGTTTTGATTTACATCTTCTTAATATTGAAGACTATAATAATAACCAGCTTAGCTTGAAGCTAGCAATGGTTTTCTACATATGGGACAAGTAGAATGTAACCTAAGCCATGAATCAACACAAGCAACATGATAAAGATGGCCACAATTAGGAAGTAACCTCAAAATGTCACTTTCTTTGTAGTCCCCTAAGCAAATAGAGCAACTTGAAGTTGAAGAACCACCTAAAATATTCTTTTCAATTTGAGAGTACAATATTTTTGGATATCCTTCAAAACTTGTGTCCCTATTATGGCGGAGCCCTTGCTCCATGATCGAGTCTTCCTGACGATGTGGTGGAAAACCTGACAAAATATTGATCATGTCTGGACCCCGGGACATACGAAGTCGAACACAAGCAACAACAATTGTAAGAATCAAGAATACGAGAGCGAATACAAATGTTAAGATGTACGTGAACCCATTCGCGTCAAAATCGTGGTTGTTTTGGGGTGGTGAGGTGCTGTTGTTGTTCATCATCTTCACCAAAATTTGTAATTGGATTTGGTTTGGAAGGTTAGTGCTTGTTTTATTTGTTTAACTAGCTGAAAAGGTTTAACCATTAATTTAATTTGCTGAGCTATTATGCATACATAGTTTAATTTTGGGGTCAACGTTAATTATGTCTTTTTCACAATTTATTTCAATGTACTATAACTTCATTAATTAATCTTGTTCTTATAATTTAATGCTATTTGTTTGTTGGCTTATCTTTCCGAGTGGCGTATGGGACGGAATTGATGAAAATGACTTTAGGATAAGCTTAATTCTTTCTCAACCCTTACAAAACAAATACTAAATAATGCTCCCTCTAATTTTAAATATAAAAACAACGAAAAAATTAAGTAAAATTTAAAGTTTTGTGATCATCATAAAAAAAAAGTTTTGTGATCTTAAATATAAGTAAAACTCAATTAATTTTATTGTTCACAAATTATCAGTTCTCAGTCTCTGCTAATAAATTTAAATTTTTCATAATCTCTTAACATGTACATTTTGAATAATACATTATTTTGGTACAGTACAAATTTTTTTGCTACACCAAAACTTAAAATAAAATTAACTACTTTAGTTTGGTTTAATTCCATGTTTGATACCTTACATTTATTTTAGATTTTAATTCGATTTTTTACGTTTAAAATATTTGAAGTTAATTAGTTTAGTCAAATATGTGGCATGTAAATCAATGTCCATGTGACAAGACATGTATGTGAGTCGTTGTTCGTGCGTACGTTGACTTTGTCAAAATCAGTAGGATTGGTCTTTTGCAAAAATAACTAAAGTTAAAAAGACAAAAAGTATTATTATAAAAGTTGGAGGCTAAAATCGCAAATATGTGAAAGTTAGCCTTTAATTTTAAGTACTATACATTTTTTTTTTTTGACAAAACATAATTTCAACATATTTTAATTGCGTTTAAAATTCAATAGATTTGTTAAAAAGAATGTAAATTTTTGAAAATAGTATATGATAAACTTTTCAAAATGAATTCATATAAGACAAATTAATATTTATTCAATAGTTCCATTTCAAAAATATTTATTCAATAGTTTTTTTACGGGATCACTATCTAATGACTTTAAGTTCTGTCAAAAAAAAAAAAAAATCTAATGACTTTAAGTTCTACTATAATATTTGGGTGTACAATATAATGGTTCTTCTATCATACTATATCTAGCTATATGTAACTATGTATTGAATCTACCAATGTTGCGTGTACCGTGTACGGGAGTGTGGTTTAATTTCTAGTTGAAACATTTGAATTCAACATCTTTTGTAATGAAAACACATAGAACATGACCCAAATTCTTCATATCTTTCTATCGAAACCTATCTTGGTTAGAAATAGCATGTTTAACCAGGGGCGGAGCCCCTTTAGGGCCGGGGAGGGCCGCGGCCCGTCCCAAAATTTTCATTTTTTAATAGGTATATATTTTTTTTAAAAAAAATTATATATATATATATATATATATATATATATATATATATATATATATATGTAAGTGTCAATCAATATCAGTAATGTCCAGGTAGTGCAGTGGCAAGGCAGTGAATTTAAACTCAGTTGTCCTGAGTTCGATTCCTTCCTACTGTATTTTTAGCTTTTAATTGAATTTATTTGAAAAGAATTTTCTATGTTGCGCCACAACAACTATAACAAGCTGAGCTCAAATTATTACTACTTTTTTGCCACCACAACTACAAGAATTGTTGTGCTCAAATTATATATTTTTTACTTACCAAAAAAAATTATATATGTTTTAAAGGAATGGTGACTATATATATAAAAAAAAAAAAATCAAACTCTGTTGCGGCCCCTTAGACATTTTTGTCTAGCTCCGCCACTATGTTTAACGTGTGCATGGACCAAACAATTCCCAATGCTTAGCGTCATAACTAAGATTAGGCTAGTATGAGAGAGCATAGCATATCTTTCACCGTAGACAATCATTAGACCTGACTTACATAGGCTCAGGCCAGGCCGGCCTATTTCTTTAAATAGAGCAGACCAATGTATTTTTATAAGCCTATTTGGTTAAATAGGTCAGGCTGCAGGCCATTAAAAAAGCCTTTTAGCCTATTAGGCCGACCTATTTAATTTAATATGAATAATATTTTTTATACTATTATTATTTATATATTAAAATTTGTACTTTGTTTAAATTCTAAATTTATTAACTTTTTCTGTAGTTTAAATTTATTAATTTATATTAGTTTTTCACATATATAAATGTATTATTATAAACGAGAATTGAAATATGATGACATATATAGTCAAATTCTCTAAAATATCATGTTAAATATCGAAAGGACGTTGGTTTATCAGTTGATAAGTATTTTTAAAAATAAATATAATTATTTATTTAAATATCTCTATATGAAGTAGGCTTTTAAACAGGCTAACATGCCACATTAGGATTTAAAAGGTCAGGCTCGGGCCTAAACGAGAAGCCTATGATAGGCCACAGGCCAGGCTCAGGCCCTCTGATTTTTTTACAGGCCAGGTTCAGGCTTGGCAAAGCCTAGCTCGGCCTAGCCTATTCCCACATCTAACAATCATCAATGGTCGTTAGATATTAAGAGGTTATAAGGAATTATTGGTGGTAAATTTGTAATCGGAGCGGTATCAAATCACAAAAGAAGCGATTTTTGGTCTCATGTCAACGGAGGGGTTTGTATGGTTGTTTTAAATTACTCTTTTATGTTCCAAAAATATCATCCACTTTGTTCTTTAGTATTATTGCTTCCGAAATGTGTTTTTGCTCAAGTTCGGAGCAGTTGGGCTGTCCAAGGTTATGGTTTTTTTATGGCAAATAATTACTTTTGTCGCCCTACAGCTTACTCACGCGCTCTATGTGTTTCTCATTTTACCCTTCCGCTATTTAAGTAGCGGACAGTATAAAATGAGAAATTTTTGAAAAATGTCGTCCGCTACTTAAGTAGCGGACGTTATAATAGTAGGGTGTTTTTGAGGATATCCACTACTTAAGTAACAGACAAGGATATTTTGGTAAAATTGTAGGACGCACAAGAAAAAACATAGGATGGCAAAAATATTTGTCTACTTGGAAGGCTTCCGAGAAAATTTAAATTAGCTCATCATGGTATAACTCCGAGAGGGGAGGAAGCCTTGTGTGTATCTTGTGTGGAGGTCATCGAGGGTCATCGAAACGGAGAATCACTTATTTGTCTTTTGCTCGATTGCTTGGGAGGTTTGGGGTATGGTGCATGGATGGTTTGGGATGAGGATGGTCGGTGGTGGAACTAAGAAAACACTTTGAATGAGCCACTAAAAAAATTATAATATATAAATTTAACATGAAAATTATATTGCATAGTTGTAAAAAAAGTAGAAAGACACTATTTGACAATATCAAATTTTGAATTTATGGCTGATAGCTTATAAGCTCATATTAAAAGGAAAAAAAAAAACTACTATTTAATAATTTTTTTCTTCATAAACATATAGTTTATTTAGCTTATAGTTTACTTTGATAAGTTAATTCAATTAGCTTATAACTTATTATTTTTTATTTCAATTTTATTCCTATTATATTACTTGAAAAAATTAAATATTATTTAAACATATTGTTCACAATGTTTCAAATTTATATGTTAGTTCAATTGTTAATTTTACTAGATACCACAAATTCAATTAGCTATCCGATGTTTATTACCAAACAAAGTCAAACTTGATTATTATAAAATTAAACTATATAGCTTAAAATAATAAATTATATGAACTAATATTTGCAATAATGTGTACCGAGTGACCTACAATCATAATAATAAACTATAAACTAATATTTACTTTAATATTTGTGTGAATTTATATATTGAATCATTTAAAATCATTAATAGTATATTTTAACTAATATTCTACCTTCCATAAAAAAACTAATATTCTACCTATTAAAAAAAATACTTTTGGGGGTGAGGTTGGTCATGGCTTATTATCTCAGCCCATCCCTAATACCGCAATTTCTTGTTTGTGAGTTTCTTTTTACTTTTGAGGAGAGGGAAGCAAGGCAAGAAGAGGGTTTTGATTTGGCATATAGGGTGCGTTTGTTTTGGATTTTTTTGAAAATAGATTTTGTAGTGTTACATAATTTTGTGTAAAAAAAATTTACAAAGAAACTTTTTATAAAAGCTTCAAATGAAAATTTGGTTTGAATAGTTATTCTTAAAATGTGATTTTAGGCATTTCATCATTTTATTGAAAAAAAATTTTGATATCAAAATTTCAAAAAAATCATTTAATTTGAGGCTATTTCAAATAGATTTTCATGAAAATCATTTTTGAAATACAACTTTTTCAAAAAATTGTGATTTTGACTATGTTTTGTTCTTCAATAATGTATATTTATGTTATATGATGTCAAAATTAGTGTTTCAATTTAAAAAAAATGAATACAAAAAAACTTACGGTCCAAATTTTTGAAGTGGTTCAACTAGTGTCATGAAAGTTGTAAGTACCCAACTTTGTTAACAAAAAAAATCCCCCAAAAACACATATTTTCTTTTATCAAAGACGTAAATTAAAACTTCAGAACTTTCGCAATACCTAAATTTCACTTATAAGAAATTCTTTTTATATCATTTTCAAACTTGTTTTGGAAAAATAGTATCAAAATTTTTCTCGAAATTTGTTTTGGAAATTTTCACAAAAAATTATTCTTGAGATTATTTTTTGGAAAAAAAGTTTGCAAGTTTTTCTTGGAAAAAGGTTTCGACTTAAGATTTTTTTGGCTAAATTGCACTTTTGACTCTTTAACTTTCAAAAATGTATTTGAAATTTTTGTCTTTTAATTTTCACAATAGCACACGTATGTCATGACTCACATGTCACGTCAGTATGTCATGTGTGTCACTGTCCACGTGTGCGTTGACGTGCTGACGTGGCATGTAAGTCAAAGGTCATCTGGCCGTTGACTTTGTCAAAACCAGTGAGAGTCATCCTTTTGCAAAATGATTAAAATTTGGGTGCCAAAAGTACTATTATAAAAGTAGGGGGCCAAAAATTCAAGTTTGTGAAAATTACGGAGGCAGAAGTGCAGTTTAACCAAGATTTTTTCATAAATACTAATTCTTGCAGCAACAAAAATAGCTAATTCTTCCTCTTGTCCCGGAAAAGTGATCGACCAGGGCCCTAATTTTGAATGAAAGAAAGGCTTTATGAGCCCTAGCCCTGTAAGCCCACACCTGTGTAGAGTAGATCGTTCAACACCTACGACACAAACCCATTTTTTATTTCCTCTTTTATTCCCCATAGCAACTGGGTATCAAAAAGCACCAAATTTGATGACTTATTAAGGGAAAGGACGAAGTAAGAACATGCTATTGAATGATCCTTGTCTCCATTCCTTGGGCAGGAATGGCTGACGCCTTAAGACAACAAATAACAGCAGCAAGCAAGACCAGAGAGCTACACTGGCTAGCTACACCTAGGGTATTTTTTGGTTTCCCTCTATCATACAAATTAACTGATCGAGGAATCAAAAGTACGGTGGATTTCGTGTCATTTGTGGAAAACACAAAAATGTACGACAAACGACGAAGTATATAAAGATATAATTGAAAACCGAAAATTATATAATCGATTAAGATTTAAGAGGATACATTACATGAATAGTTAATGAAATCTAATAATCCAACACTTTAACCTAAAAAAAAAAAGTTCAATAACACTTTAATTAAACAGAGCTTTGACTGCTCAATCATGTTAGTTTACCAATGGTGAAACTTGAGCAAGGGATGTTTGAAGTGGCGAGTTCCGACACATTGGACATGACATGTTAAGCCTAAACCATGTAGCAACACACTCCTTATGAAAAAAGTGACCACAATCAGATAAGAGTCGTAACAACTCTGAATCTTTATAATCTGCTAAACAAATTGAGCAAATGAGTGATGTTGAATCTGGTGGCTTATGAAGCTTGATTTGAGAGTACAACAAAATAGGGTAACTATTAAGGATATCATCTTGTTCTTCAATATTCACTTCAGTATGATCTCTGTTGTTGCTGCCAGTGCCAGCAGCAGATTGGTGTCTGTTTCGTAAATTCCTATGGTTACAGTAACTGAAATAAATAGGTATGAAGATCACAAGGAGGATAAATGCAAAAGAAAATCCAATGTAATAATATGGTAATGTAGTTGATTAATGGAAGTGTTGTTCATGGTTTTCTTTTCTCTGTGTCAAATGCAATTATAATTAACTTATGTGATGATGGTATATAGGTTAGTGTATAATATATATGCTTTGATGATTTTGAGGTATATATAAATGCATTACCTGGTGTAGGCTAAATGCATTATACAAATACATATTTTTTAACCTATCTGATCATGTTATTAATTTAATTTTGTTGATAAATTAAATAATGGTCATTTGCTTGAAGGATAATAAAGTGTGTTAGATAGCTCTTGTATTATGTTGTGTTTACCCATGCATTACATATGCTTGGATTAACATGTGTGTATTTATATGTATTCTGGTAGTACTAGTCCATTTTAATTAAGGTTTTCAAAGTATTTTAGTGGAGATTCGCAGGTTATTTCATTTGCATCAGGATTAAATAAATTGGTGGGTGAGTCAAACTCAAAGCTTAGTGTGATAGATTTTGAAATTTATATGCAACTTATGTTCTTCTTTTCAAGCATTTGCAACAGACCTCCAATACAAGATCTAACAAAATACTAGTGGTGTCAAAATGGATGGATTGGATGGATTTGGATTGGATTGGATTGCTAATGGATGGATCAAAATAATCCATTCATCCATTAGAATCCATTAAATATTTTTGGTAAATATCCAATTCAATCCATCCATTAGACATTTTAATCCATCCAATCCATCCAATAAGATATTTTTAATGGATGGATATCCATCCGATCCATGTATTAAACTATATTAATTTTTTATTGTTTTAAAAACATTTTTTTAATTGATTAATAATTCTTAAAAAATATATTTATTAAATGAAACAGATTATTTATTATTTTTAAAACATAATTTTTATTTTTTTTAATGCATTGATGTGTAATCAATCAAAATTTATTTTTTCACTAAGCCCAATCCAAGCATAGTAAGCCCAAAACAATCGGCCTAAGTTATTATGCATAAGACAATTTTTATGCACCGTGCATAAGTCAATATCCACCCTCAGATCCAAACAATACGTGTAATAATCCATGACTGAATAACTTTGTATTTTTGCTTGCTCAATTTCGGCCACATTTTATATGCGATTCGATCACCGATTTCGAAAACTAATACCTAAAACATTCATAAAATCGAACGACGATCAAAACGGTATAAAGAACGTCGAGTTTCGTTGATTATTGAGGGAGAACGAACCGGGTCGACGAACCGGATCGTCGCGACCCGTTTCTGCAGAAAATGGGTGAGGAAGATGATGAACAGTGACGCACCTCCACGCCCACTCTCGCTGGCGGCGCGTGGGGGCGCGTGCGGTGCCAAGGAGACTCCAAATTTTTTTATTTTTTTTACAAAAAAATAGGAAATAATTTTCTGGGAATTTTGGGACCAGTTAGGTATTTTTCTGAGACCTGGAACTATTTTTAGTTAATTAAATGAGGTAAATATGCTTTTATAAATATCAGGTATTAATAAAATTTTCTCAAAATTTTATTTAGGGTATTTTGAATTATTTGGAACGGTTGGGGATACCTCACTCTCTCTGGTTTTATATCGTCTTAAGAATTTAAATTTATGACTATTATTATAGTTAAATGAGCATTAATGCCTAAATGTTATACACTGAAACCATTTGTCTAGTTAAATGGTTTCATAGAGTTATACACTGAAACCATTAGTCTAGTTAAAAGGTTTCATAGCGTTATACACTGAAACTAGTTAAATGGTTTCATAGCGTTATACACTAAAACCATTAGTCTTTTTATTTGGTTTCAAGATGTTATATACTGAAACCATTAGTCTAGTTAAATGGTTTCATAGCGTTATACACTGAAACCATTATTCTAGTTAAATGGTTTCATAGTGTTATACACTGAAACCATTAGTCTTGTTATTTGGTTTCAAGATGTTATACACTGAAATCATTAGTCTAGTTAAATGGTTTCATAGCGTTATACACTGAAACCATTATTTTGGATAAATGGTTTCATGTGGGCATTAGTGCCAAGATGTTATACACTGAAACCATTGTTATTAAGTAAAACATCACATAACCATTTTATAAAACCATGCTACATAAAACAAAAAATCATATAAAGCAATTAAGGTTAGTTTAGTTGAGAAAAATTGGAATAGTATGCATGAGATATTGGATTCGATTATTTTTTTAGCATAGAAATATGGAGGAGACAAAAAAAAATTGGGGGGCAAAAGTCATATGGGGGTGTGCGAGAAATTTGGGGGGTGTATGAGAATTTTGGGGGTGCGCGAGAAATTTGGGGGTGCACAAGTAATTTGGGGGTGCACAAGTAATTTGGGGGGTGCACTAAGTAAACTTATGCATGGTGCATAAGGATGGCTTATGCATAATAACCAATCCCAAAACAATCCTTCTACATTAAAATTTATTTTTTTAATAATAGAATTTAAATAATGTAATATTTTAATAATAAATAAAAGTAGGTGGTGGTGGGTGGCCGGTCACCGGCCGGCCGGCGGAGGTCCGGCGGTCGACGGCGGCCAAACCCATATTTTCCGGCGAGTTGACGACGGTTGGCGGTGGTCCGACGGTGGTCCGGCGGCTGCAGCAATCAACCACCACAATTATAAAATTAATAATAAATATAATATTATTATAAAATAAAGTAATAGACAAAGGAATAGAGATAGAGAGAAGATGGAAGAGAGAAAGAGAATAGAGAACTATTGTATTTCTCATTCATAAGTGTGTGTTTACATGACAATATAGCTTCTATTTATAGGACAATATCATGTGCCAATGGAATGGGCCAATGCTTAATAGACATCCACACAATTATTCATAACACTCCCCCTTGGATGTCCATCGAGGATATGTCTCGTTAAAACCTTACTAGAGAAAAACCCATCGGGAAAAAATCCTAGTGAAGGAAAAAGAGTACATCATCATTTGTGTGTGAACTGCCTCATTAAAAACCTTACCAGAAAAACCCAGTGGGATAAAACCATGGTGAAGGAAAAAAGAGTGCAGAACATATTTGTGTCTCCCCCTCATAAAGACAATTATATATGAGGTGAAGAAAACCCAAATAATCTTCTATATTAGTTTCTCAAAAGCTTTACTTGAAGTTGACTTCATAGAAAGATCTA
Organism: Trifolium repens; assembly: GCA_030408175.1. Classification (NCBI taxonomy): domain Eukaryota; kingdom Viridiplantae; phylum Streptophyta; class Magnoliopsida; order Fabales; family Fabaceae; genus Trifolium; species Trifolium repens. The sequence goes on from CP125837.1 coordinate 52,565,304, forward strand.
TCATATCTTTTTTATCGTACGCTTTTCCAAGTTTGCATTTTGTGCGACATTATCTTCATACTGAATTGTTGCAAGAGCCCTTTGACAGAAAATTCACAAATCGCTTGTATCTGATGAATCCCGTACTTGAACCAAATCACATTCTTGATTATCTCATGTAGTGCTAAACTTTCCTCGTCATTTTATTTCATAAGATTGTTATTGTAGTTAGTTTCACAGATCTTCATGAGTGACTGTATACAAATAACCTGCATATCTCAAAATAACAAAATATATACAATAACAAATAATACGTCAACTATGTATTTGTCTCCTTTTGAATTAAAATGTGGACCAATTCAAGTAAGTCATCATTTTCTTGAGACGTGTGATAATCTTTGTTCACATCAGGTGACATCGATACACAAATTATATCTTTTCATATAAAATGTGTTTAGTACCTTATTTCATTCCAACATATTTCATACGAGTGTCTTGGTGCATAAAATCTCATTGAAATACTAAATTTGCGATTCAAAATAGACTTTGACCATCCAACATATTTCATTCCAAACTGATCTTTAATCATGGATTTCAAGAGCTCTTCATGAGTTCTGGTCAAGTTTATAATATCATCATAAAAAATCAATTATAACAAATTCATTTTCAATGGTGGACAAATGTCATTCTCATATTTCTCATTTGGAAATATTCACTAAAATTATTATACAACATGCATTTTGATTGTATGCATATACAAAGAGACTTTTTCATTTTATTAAGTCATCTCTTTAATATTTTAATTGCATGCCTCATTGATAAGTGCCAAAAAGTAGCTCAAATTACATATATATTTTAAGCACTTATTAACTATTTTGTAAGATATTCTTTAGTTTTTCCTCACTTAAATGTACATATTTGTTTAAGTCATTTCTTTCAATTAAGTTTCCCTAAATCTCAACATTTGTGCAGAAATTTGAAGAAAAATTGCAAGTTAACTCGCCAGGGCGAGTTCATAGCGAGTGCAGGGCGAGTAGAGGCAGAGAGCATCAAATTGGATATCTGATACACTCGCCAGAGCGAGCATAAACTCGCCAGGGCGAGTAACAACTCGCCAGGGCGAGTGAAGGCGGTTCAAACTCACTCATGACGTGGCAGAAACCCTCTGGTGAAGAAAGGTCAACTCGCCAGAGCGAGTTGGAGCTCGCTCAGCGAGTTCTAATTTTCAGAAACTCTATAAATAGAGCTTTCTGTCATTTTTCTGAAAAAGAACTTGGAAGATAACTTGTAATAGAGAATCAGAAGCAGAGGGAAACCCTAGGAGCCAGATTCAAGGGGATTTGAAGGTGGATTCACTACAATAGTTGAGAAATCATCATTGATAAGTTTGTTCATCTCTTTTATCCTTAATCTTTGTAAAGCTACCATGAAAATGAGTAGCTAATCTCTCTTTGTTGGGATTAGGTGTAATCAACCTATGAGTATGTATCTAATTTGATCATGGTATTATATATGATTTTAGTTTATTCATCAATTTTGATGTTGTTCTTGAATTGTATGTTTTAATTCTAGGTTTTGAAATGGTATAGACGTATGCTTTTTGAATCCGAGACCTAGAACAATCATCTATTAAACTCTAAACTCTAGACATAGATTTAGATTTAATATTCACTCTAAATATCAAGTTTTAAAACTATTGTGTTGATTAAATTGTCCGAGACATCGGAGTTTGAGCAATACGATATAGCCGGTATATTGATCGATCACTCGAGACATCGAGGGTTAATGAATATAGCGGGATTCTCGGCGTGCTCTGGAAATGGACACGTATGTGAGTGATATGTGATAGAATTGATTGATAGCTAGAACCTGTGTAACTGATTCGAATGATACATGCGATTGGGTCGGTGAAATCTAATCCCAGCAATTCAATCTCTCTGTCAATTTACTTCTTTTATGCTTTCGCAAGTTTCCGTAAACAAACATCTTTTAATCTCTTTACTTAAAATTATATCAATTGTTGAACGGTATTGATATCGCACCAGTCCCTGTGGAGACGATAAATCTATACTTACTTTTGTACAACAACAAAATGGCGCCGTTGCCGGGGACTGGCGTTTAGATATTGGAGCATTGCAACAATTTGTATTCTTTTAAGTATTTTCACTAATCCTTCTTTGCTAGTCAGAGAATTTTTTTTCTTGTTAGTTCAATCCTTTTTCAGATTCACCATCACAAACAAAACCATGACTGATCGTGGTTATAACAACTTCTATACTCCGGATGAGTATGAATCATATCAACAGTTTCATAGGACTCCAACACATGAAGAGATTTTTTTGACTCAACAATTGGAAGAACTTTCAAAACAAATTTCTAATTTGATTAGTCTACAGGAAGAGTCAATTAAAGCTAAACAAGTTGCATACTGTGAGCTTTGCAATGGAGACCATCCCACTGGCCATTGTCCTCCGATGACTGATGTGCAGTTTGACCAGATGATGAAGCAAATGGCTAATAAGCAAAGCATGGAAGTTCAAACCAACACTCAAACCACTCATGAGAAAGATAATATTCTAAAAAAGAATGAGGAATGTGGAGAGAGTGTGGAAGAAGTTGTTGAGAAAAATGAGGAAGAAAGAATAGTTGAAAGAAGTGGTGTAGTGAAAAAAGTGAAAGAAATGGACACACCACATGAAGTTGAACTTCCTCAAGAAATTCCATGTATTGAAAAGGTTAACACTGTTGATAGTGAAAAAGTGGTGATGGATACAAAGGAGAATGATGGATTATTTGACAAGGAAGAATCATGTGAACAAAAGAAGGAGATAGAGAACAAGGCGGAGATTGATCGGGTCATAGATGAAATTTGTGCCTTGTTCCACAAGAAGAAATTGGGGAGGATATGGACTCCGCAATATCTATATCTCAAATTCATGGAGTTCCTCCCAAACCAAAGGAAAAAGACGGATGATGTGATTTCCGTCTCATTTTGGCCACCCTAACATATCAGGCGTCGAGCTACCGACGTTAACCAAGCGCTTGTTGGGAGGCAACCCAATTTTCTTTCCTTTTCTTTTATTTAAAGCATTTTTAATTACTTATATGTTATAATAGTTTTTGAACATGTTTAGCCTCTTATAAAAACAAGTCCTTGAACTGGTAATGTGCATATGAAATGAAATGTCTAGGTTTGTGATCAATCAAAAGCAAATGCATGATTAGAATGATTTTCTTTCAATTGCTATAGTTTGAGATCAACCTTTTATGATTATCTTTGAATGATAGGATGAATTTGAACTAAGTAGCTTGATTCAATTTGATTTCATTCATTCCTTCTTAACATGATTGATTAATTATGAATCACATAGACCTAGCCGGGTGAGATGGTGTGAACCTTCAATTGTTTATATATTTGAGAGCCGACAATTGTGTTTAACTCTGTTAATTTTAACTGAATCTTGCTATAACTTGATATGTTTGAAGTCATGGAAATGATCAAGGCCATTTTCTATTTGAGTGCAACTACTTAAGCCAAAAATAACCTACCTTTGTGAGATGGTGTGATCCTTTGTTACCCCCCCTTGAGCCAAAATTTTGAAAATTTGTTTGTTGTGAACCCTTGAACCACAATAAAGAAAAACAATGACTTAACCCTTGTCTTAGGATGATTGAGCATTGAGTTTATGTAGGGTTGAAAACAAGTTGGGGAGAAAGAGGTTATTTGATCAAATTGAGAAAAGTAACAAGTAGTTGAAAAATGGTGATTGAAAAAGAAAAATATTGAAAGTCATTTGACACACAATTGAAAATCAAAGAAAATGTGTTACAAAAGAAAAAGAAATGAATAGATTGTGTCAAAACAAAAGAATCACCAAAAGTAAAGAATGGGGAAAGTGAAAGAGGATGAATAGCTTATGTAATGAAGATACTCAAAGTTTATGCTCTCTTGTCCTTAAGGCTCTTTGAATCCAAAGAAAAACAATGATTTCTTGTAGCCTAGCCCCATTACAAGCTTAAGAAAGTCCTTAGTGATCCATGATTGATAACATGTTTTGTGATTATGTTGAGATGTATGTTTGAATTGATTTGTTGTGAACACATTGTTTGGATTGAGAGAAACACTTCACCCTTGAGTTGAAACACTTGTGAGAATTGTGATTCTAGTTGATTATCTTGTTGGTTTGGAAAGTTTGAAATCTTACTGAGTTCTGAAACTATTTCAAATTCATGCTTTGATTCTTTGATGATTATGAATGATTGATTTTGAACTTGCAACACATTGAATCATGCAAACTTGAAGTGATTTACATATAAAGTTTTTGATTGATTACAAAGCTTGAATTATGCACTAATGATGATTGAGCCATGTTTTCAAAGTTTATTTTGGACTTTTGTTTGAGGACAAACAAAGTTTTAAGTTGGGGAGAGAGTGTGGAAGAAGTTGTTGAGAAAAATGAGGAAGAAAGAATAGTTGAAAGAAGTGGTGTAGTGAAAAAAATGAAAGAAATGGACACACCACATGAAGTTGAACTTCCTCAAGAAATTCCATGTATTGAAAATGATTCAAGGACTTGTTTTCAAAGTTTATTTGCACTAATGATGATTGAGCCATGTTTTCAAAGTTTTGAGTCATCTCTTTAATATTTTAATTGCATGCCTCATGCAAATTAATTTCTTCAATGAGTTTCATATAATCCTCACTAACAACAAGTGAGCCATGTAAATATATTGTAACATAATTTTCAAATAAAGTGAGTCTTTTGAGTTACTAAAATTAAGAAAATATTTTGATTTCACTTCAGATGAATATTTCTCATTTCACTTGAATACGAAAGCTCATATATGCCTTATTGGATTTATAGGCATAGACTTCAAATCCAAAAACCATTATATTTTGCAAATGAATCTTCTTTATATTTTGGCTAACCACACCCCTTAATGTGGGTTCAATGTTCTCGCACTTATAATATTTAGCGCTACCTCATTTGTCGACAATTTTTTTCAAGTTCTTGGTTCCTTGTTTTAACTTGTAGAGATATAACTGATTGAGATCTCTTTATTATCAGAAATGACAGGTACCTGAACCTCTTCAGGAGGTATAAACATTTTGCAATCTCTACACTTTTCATGATTGTTTTCTTACCAACAAGACCATCTTCCTTCTCTAAGTTTTATCTTTGGAACCGAGGTTTAGGCATGCCTTAGCCTATTAAAATTTCAATAGAAAATGACATTTGCAGCATAAAGGAATTTAGAAATCCCTTTTAGGTCAGAAAATGCATATTTTGAACTTCAAGTTCATATTGTTGTGTGCGAGTATTTGAATGCATTCTATACAAATATTTCAGAGCTGCTTATATTTATTTTTCTCTCCCCCTAATGCTGATAACTAATGACAAGATATGAAATATCTTATGGTAAATACTCAAATTCATTACATAATCTTAGTTTTCTAGAGTTTCATCTAACATTGTCTGCTGGACAATGGAGAACATATAGTTCACATAAAAAATTCTTAGATGAGAGATATTAAGTTCCTGACCATGAACAAATTTTAATGGGGAGAATTTTAATGAATCATTGGCTTGATGCACATAGATGTTACTACTAGCAAAGTAACATGTCCAAGTAAGGACCTTTGTTCTCATAATAATTGTCTGGCTATAAATATAAAGCATTTAGCTAAATATCTTTTCCAGATCATTCTAAATATGAACATGTGCAACTCGGCATTCAAAATCATGTCACACACCAACTTGATCAAGGTTGGTGACATTTACTTGGCCATTTAGTCGATGCATCGATAAACTTGTATAATATCTATGTGGTCCACAAAATATTAGATATATGCACATGTATCATATCAAATAATGGGAAATTCAAACCCCTTATTTCGCCTTTTATTGGCTTTGAGAACAAAATGTGATAATTCATTATATTGAAGAATGTTCATACTCTTCGATTGCATCATTAGACTCGGGATGGTCTAACCGGTCATGCCAATTATATGAGCCTTTTTCAAATGTAGAACTTTGCCTTAAATAAAATGATACTTCAATATTTCAGATAATATTTTCTCGCAATTTGAATCCTTCAGGGATTTTCATATTTCCTCATTTTATCGTCCTACTTTGATACCAATAGTTGGGGAAAATAAGAGAGACTTTAAATCACACTTGAATTCTCAATATTCTTCCCCTCATGTGTGATTTCCACCACATCTCATAAATATTGTTTGGGATTTCATAGATCTCTGTCGGAGAATCACCATACAATTTCATATACACCATCATGTCCTTCTGGGACAATTTAATCATACTTTGATAAAAGAGTATAACTTAGATAAAATATTTGCTTCATGAAATATCTCAATAGTATATAAAATTCAACAACCAATTTACAATCAATAATGATTGTAGAATGACGCAGGATAGTGTATTTCATTTTACAAAGATAGCATCATTTGATTGAAAAGATAAATAAAGAAATCATGTTCTATGTTCATTTGTGTTATGAATCTTCTGGATTCTTAGTTAAAGTACATCACACAATGGCTCTTCTGGGCTCATAGTTTAAAACTCAATAAATTTTTATTAGCACTTGAGGAATATAATGCATTTTTAATATTTACTTGAATTCCTTCGAATAATAATATTTTAGCTCTTTCGGAGCCTTCAATATCATATTTTGTAATATAGTACTAACATTAATTTCTTCCAAAAGAGAAATTAATTTCTTTTAGAATTCCCCATCTATTCTTAATTCTACTTCTCGTTATTTTATCAATTAAAAAAAGAAAATTATCACAAGATATAATAATACCATTAAGATAAATGATAAATCAATGGTTTCGATTTATTTAATAGGTATAAAAAAAATAGAAGACTAACAACTAAATGATTGAATAAAAATAATAGAATGTATAAATTAAAAATTGCATAAATTAAAATATATATATATTATATACGCAATCTAGGAATATATTTTATCTCGACTTTGCTACTTCTGGAGCATATTCAACGGGAAAAAAAAAATTCCTCTAATTTTCTTTGGTCCAACATCCCATATACTAAAATCAAATAAATTTTATAGACTTTGATCATGGTCCAAATATTTTGTTCTTTAAGAACTTAACTGTATATCTCTATCAACAATGGTAATGAAAAATTACAATTTTTCGATCCTTCTAGGATACTTGATATTAAACTTTTGGTTATTCAAGAATTATACCTTTAGGGGTACTTGATATTAAATTATTAGTTCTTCAAAAATATACCACCAATATTCATAAACATTGATTATGAAAAATTATTCTTGAGCGATACTACAAGAATGCTTTAATATTGAATTTTAAGTTCTTCAGGAACTGTACAAATGATTTTTCATTAACAATATGGTTAGGGAAATCCATATTCTTTGAGCAATCCATCAGGGATGCGTTAATATTAAGGCTTTAGTTCTTCAAGAACTATATCACAATGATCTTCATAATAACCGCAATGATCTTCATAATTTCTTCAAGAAAAATTTATACTTTGAGCAATCCTTTTGAGATGTTTTGATATTAAACGGTGTGTTCTTCAGGAACTATATTACAAATACGCTTCATAGTGTTCAAGAGCAATTTATTCTTTGCGCAATCCTTCAGGGATGCGCAATATTAACTTTCTAGTTCTCCAAGAACTATGTCCAAATGCCCAAAACAATTATATAATTCATTTTTTTTAGAAGTCTTTTGTTTCAATATGAAGGTTTTCTTCTATAGTTCTTCATGAACTATATCACAATTGATCTTTATAAACAAAAACAAAGATCAATATTTGAGGAATCCTTCGAGAATGCTTTAATGTTTGAATTCTTCTAGAATTTATCAAGATTAAATATGATTAACGCATGAAAATATAAATAAAACAAAGAGCTATAAAAAGGAATATGAAGTTGAAATAGAGTATCTCAAATAAAATTACAATAATAATAATAATAATAATAATAATAATAATATTAAATTGGTTGGTCATATGAAATCAAGGAATTAGTTGGTCATATGAAATCAAAATTGACAGTAATAATAGAATTATTAATTGGTCATAATGCATATTCCTTAATTGATCCGGGTAATGAATTGATAAAAGAAAGAAATAAATAACCATTAAAATTTTCCGTAAATAGTATTGGTGATGAGTCAAAATCAATGCAAATTGGTCAAAATTAACATATTGAATTCTATAATTTATATGGCCTTATATTTTCTTTCTTATTAAAAATTCCATTTAATTGCCTTAATCATCATGCTTTTTGTAATAATTATATATTAATTTATGGTCAATTAAAAAGTGGCGCATGGAAGACATATCACGTATAAGTTATAGAAACAATATATGATCATAAAAAGTAAATTGCAATTAAACTATAAATTGTTAAAACTCTAAAAATAAAATTGATAAAATTATCCTTCAGGGATACATGTATGTTGAATTCTTCTGGAATTCATAACAAATAAATTACATTCTTACGTAGCATCCTTATAATGTAATAATAGTCCTTTGTGCAATCCTTCAGGGATGCATATATACATATATTGGATTATGAAATTAAATTGTGATTTTAAGTTCTACAAGAATTATATAGAATGTAAGAACAACGATTTGTGCAATGCTTCAGGAATGCATGAGTATTGAATTCTTCTGGAATTCAAAGGGAATAAAATTCTTATAAGTTCTTCGAGAACTACATAATAAATCGGTATCAATTTTCAATCCTTCAAGATGTAGGAATATTCATAAAAGAGAACAAATAGATTTCATAATAAATGGCGATCCATTTTTTGTATGTTCATCAGGAACTAAAATCAGTGAATTCTTCCGAAATTCTTGATGGAAAATTTGAGTATTCTAAATTCTTCGGGAATTAAGTTTATTGAATTCTTCGAGAACTCATAGATTAAATTTTTAAGTTCTTCGGGAACTAATATTATCGAATTCTTCGGGAATTACTAGATTAAATTTATATGTTCTTTTGGATGATCGAAGTATCGATGTTTCACCATACATGTGTCGGTCACGAAGCATAAGATGCTTCACCATACTGTTGTCGGTCACGAAACTCGACCAATATCGAACATCCAAATACATAAAGACATGAATCTTCAAGATTCATATTTTATCATGCTATGAATCTTCAGGATTCATATTTCAAAAATTTTACCACGATGTTTCTGGATCGTAGACTATGAATATTCATGATTCATATTTCAAAAATTTAACTATGGTGCTTCTGGACCATAAGTTGTAAATCAATATAAAAAATAAAGATCTGGAAAAAAAAAACTAGAATTATAAAACTCATACATAAAAATAAAGAGAATGGAAAAACTTACAAATTCTAGAAAGAATTGTTTAGGAGAGACTATCGTGCTGATAACGTGTTATAAAATAAAGTAATAGACAAAGGAATAGAGATAGAGAGAAGATGGAAGAGAGAAAGAGAATAGAGAACTATTGTATTTCTCATTCACAAGTGTGTGTTTACATGACAATATAGCTTCTATTTATAGGACAACTAGACTTTTTACCCGTGCTCGCACGGGTTCAATCATTCAATTCAATTATATAATAGAAATGTTGATAATGTGTGATTATTTATAGTAATAAGCATTTAGGGCCCGTTTGGATAAATAACTTATACAGGTGCTTATAACATTAGAGCTTATAGTATGAGACTTTACATCATAAGCTCTTATACTCAATAAGCCTTTTGTGTTTGGATATGTACACTAAAAAGTATTTATATAAATTAAAAAGTACTTATATAGAATGTTAATATGATTTTAATTTCAAAAAACAAAATTAAAAAATCAAACCATGATTAAAAATATAAAGGAGATACAAATTTTTGGGATGGCTTTTTCAATATTCCTATTTTACCCTTAAAAAAAACTACAAAAAAAAATAAGCACAACTTCCACATAAAGGTAGGTTTTCAGTATTTTGTATAGTAAAAAAAATATATATATTTTTTCTTCTTAATAAGTAGCCACAACAAAAGATGAGGTTAAGTAGTTATCAATTAACTAACTCCAATAAAAAAGGAGATTAAGTAGTTATTTATATTTGCACAATAGAGAATATCGATCACAAAAAAAAAAAAATATCGATCACACAAACGGGCACGGGCACGGGCGGCTAGTATATATAAAGTAAAAAAAATCCATTAAGCTATGTTACCAAAAAAAACAAAAAATAAAATAACTTAAATGAGAAACAGAAAGTTTCTGTCAAAAAAGAAAAAGAAAAATAGAATTCAGTAGATAAGATGCATAAACATAAAAAGACAAAAATAAAATAAAAATTAGTTAAAATAAAAGTTTAAAAACCATTATCTTCGGGTGGTGTGTAATAGAGATCATTAAGCATGGATAACACTTCAGTTCCATTTATGAAAGCATAGTTATTAGAATTTCCATTACTTGAAATGAAACTCAAATCAAGAATTTGATCCTCACCAACGTTAACAACATATTCTTTCAACAAAGTATCAACACCTTCAACATCAGCGTTTAATGAAGCATTAAAATCCTTAAGAAGTGTGAATCCGTTGGAAATAACAGTGAAAGAAGCATCGTGACGGTTAAAACCGTTGGTATAGGTAGAAAGGTAGAAAAAAAGACGGAGGAATTTAGGACATGTAGCAACGGGAAAAGAGTAATTGAATATTGTGTGTGATAAATGTGGTGATGAATAAAGAATTTTGCATCTATACATAATTTTCGTAACTGATTATTAGTTATTTTTGTTTTATTAATGTTTATCCATTTTCTCTTTTTTGACAGATCTCAATTTTTTTTTAAACACATGACGTGTCACATTTATTAATTGATGTGGCAACATAATATTGGTTTAAAAATTGATTATTTAAGTTTTTATCATAGCCGTTGATATTTTTTTTTTTCAAGTGTCAAAATCTAGACCATTCATATTAGGGTTAGGGTTTAGAGTGCCTCTAGTTACTCTCGTTTTATTATATTAAGATTAAGATTAAGATATCATAGGTCAATGGAATGGGTCAATGCTTAATGGACATCCACACAATTATTCATAACAAATATTAAATTGTTATTGAATATTAAAAGGAAACTTTAATATAATACATTAAAGAAACATTAAAAGAACATTAAAAGAAATTCAGTTTTTTAACGAACATTAAAAGATACATTTTTTTATTTAAGGAAGAAACATTATTTTTTCTTAAATTAATAAATCAGTATTTTAATTTTTTTTTTCCTTAAAAAAACAGTTTTTTTTTACAGTTTTTTAATAATACATTTTTGCAAAAAAATACATTTATTTAAAGAATTGTTTTTTTAATAACTAAAGTGACTATCCTTATAATTTTAAAAAATAATAAACTATAATCCATTGGATTTTAAAATTAGGCGGATGGATTGGATTCATCCGCTTAATTAAATGGATGGATTCAATCCAATCCATTAACTAATTTTTTGTTAATGGATGGATTGAATGGATAAATTTTTGAATGGATTGGATGGATAACGGATAATTTTGACACCCCTACAAAATACTGATATTCTTATGATACTTTCATATACATATCTTAGAAATATCATTTTTTTTTTTTACTTTTAAAAAATCGTATTATTTTTTATTATTTGGTGGTTGTTTACTTTCAGATCGCGGTTACTGTTCACGTTCGGTGGTGGTTATGCTTGTTGTTGGCTTTGCTCTATGTTGGTGTTCTTGCTCGTGTTGTAGCCGCGGTGACTTTTCTTTTTCCTTGTTTTTATGTTTCTGTGTTGTTTGTTTGTTAGAATGGGGTGGTTTTTAGATCTGTGCGCTGTGGTTGGTTCCTTAGGCCGTATGGGTCTGTTGGTTTTGTTAACCCGTGAGGGTTTGGTTATTGACTAACGTGTTGGACTCATCCCTCGATCTGGGTTCATACGTCTGATTGAGTTATCGATTGTGTTTGGTTCCTGTTCTCTTTGGTTCTCTGATGTTTCAGGTCTGTTGAGATTTGCAGGTTTCAAGGCGTCAGGTCTGCCTCCACTTCGGTGACTCTTGTGCTCGAAAGAGCTTTATACTTGCTGCTTTGTTCAGGGTGTTGTTGGCACTTGGTTCTGGTTCCGTGTTGGCGGTCGTTCCATTCGCCAGTTTGAATCCTAATTGCTCTACGTGAATTATCACTCTTCTCTCTTTTTTTGTAACTTGGTTTCGCGCCCGTACGCGGGTTCGCTGGGTTGCGCTCGAGATTTAGTGGTTGTTTGCTAGGGTTGATTAGGACTGTTTTATTTTATCACGATGTATTTCTTTTACCCGGGTCAGGTTTAATGTCCCCCAATCTTGTACCTCGTTGTTTTATTTTATATAAAAAAAAAAAAACTGTCATACCTATAAAAAAAAAGTATTATTTTTTATTATTTGTTTAAAACATATTATTAAATACATTTGAGATACTTCTTGGATACTCTTAAAAAGTGATGTCTATTGTGTATGTCTCATACGGCAAACCATAATCTGCAATTGATAAACTGATATGTGACCCCGAAAGAAAACACGAAAAACTAAGCTCGACATGGAAGAATATATCAATACCAATGAACATTAACTATCTCATGAACCTTTTCATCTCCATTTGATGTGCCTTTTAAAATATGAACAAAAAATATGCCATCAGCAAAGCTTATCATCCACATATCAACAAAACAAGTTTATGCAGATCAAACCATGCATAAAAATAAAACTAAACCCTCAAAGTTATTGAAACATGAATTATTTAGATATAATCTTAATTGACTCCCTAGAAATAGATATAGCCACAACATATAACTCATAGAGTACAGACCCGTGATCTTATACTTCTCATCTTATATAAAACTAAAAAAAATTGATTGATTTAATTGTTAGACAATAATATTAGTGGGCTTATGTTATTGGGCTTTATGTTAGTAGACTAGTTATTAATTATTACTATATATTGTTTTGTAATCCTTTTGAGTTGTTATGCCATTACAATATTATTGAAACCCTATTGTCACTTTGTGTTTCTCTATGAACTTTATATTATTTAACATGGTATCACAGAGCTTGGTTTGATTTCGGAATCTACTGTGAAGTGGCAATATTTTGCAGCATATGAGGAAAGAATTTTGTTTGTGCTGTTTCAATCGGAAGTTTTTGTTTTATCTGAACGGTGCCGACTGATTGCTGGATTTGATAGACCTGTTTGGTACGTTGGTGTCTTTGATTTTCTTTTGCCTCACGTTGCTACTTAATTGTTTGATTGGTTACCTTGCCTTTGGTTTTATATTGTGATTTGTTTGATTCGGTTTCTCTATATTGTGATTCGGTTACCTTGCCTCACGTTGCTACTTAATTGAATTACACAAGGATTTGCTTTTCACGTGCCTTGCCTTTAGTTTCCATAGCTTATCCCTTTTTTTTATCACAATGAGCAATGATAATAATGATTCCCTTCAGTCAGTTAATGTCCAACTCAAAGGAGAAAATTATCCTTACTGGAGTTATGTTATGAAGAATTTTTTGATGGGAAAAGATATGTGGGGTTATATTGATGGAACTTCTGTTAAACCTATGGATAGAAAAGATGCTGATAAGTATACAGAAGCGTTGAAAACATGGAATAAAAATAATTCAAAGGTTATTACTTGGATAAATAATTCAGTCTCTCACAATAGGTATGCAACTGGCAAAATTTGATACTGCCCAGGAGATTTGGGAGCATTTGAAACATCTGTATGTTCAGTCTAATTTTGCAAAGCGGTATCAGCTGGAGAGTGATATAAGAGCTCTCAAACAGGATAATATGACAATTCAGGAATTTTATTTGGCGATGAGTAATTTGTGGGATCAGTTGGCTCTTATGGAATCAACTGAATTGAAAGCGGTCAAAGCATACACTGATCTAAGAAAAGAGCAACATTTGGTCCAGTTTCTGATGGCTCTTAGGGATGATTTTGAGGGGCTTCGTGGGGGTATTCTACATCGTAATCCTCTTCCCAAAGTTGATTCAGTTGTTAATGAATTGTTGGCAGAAGAAACCAGACTCAAATCTCACTCCAATATGATTTCAGATAAAGGAACTCTCTCCACTCCTCCATCTATTTTTGCTACTCCGGTTCACAAAGGAAAACCTCAAGGGAGGTATAGATATGATATCGATGAATGTGCTTTTTGTAAGGAGAAAGGTCATTGGAAAGCACAATGTCCCAGAAAGTTAAGAGGAGATAAGAATAATTTCAAGAGTCCACCATCCAATGTTGCTACTGTTGCTAATGATGTATACTCATCTGAGACTACTTCTCAAATATCTGATATTGCAGAGCAATTGCAAAAGCTTCTTGCCACCCAGTCACGTGCCATGTCTACCTCATCTGTTAAAGGACCCAATTTTCAAGAGGCTGATTGGGACATGCTGTAGTCATATTATGTTTAAGTTGTTCTCTTTGTTCTGTTTGATTTTGATTGTTAGTTTGTTTTTGCTGAAACTTTGACTTAGTTTGATCTCAGATTTGTTTTGGTTCTGTCTTGTTTGGTTTAATCTGATTTGTTTGATTATGTCTGGTTACGTTTTGTTCTGTCTGGTGAGCGAAAGCTTACAATCTGAAATTTGAAATCTAAATCCGGTGAGGGAATACTCACATCTGAATCCGGTGAGAGAATACTCACACTCTGAATCCGGTGAGGGAATACTCACACTCTGAATCCGGTGAGGGAATACTCACAATCTGAAAATCTGAAGCTGAAATCTGAAGTCTGAAGTCTGAAGCTGAATTTAATATATGTTTTTCGTATTTTGTTTGACAAATTCATAATGTTTCTTGTTTGATCCATCATGAGATTGAGGGGAGGTGTTAGACAATAATATTAGTGGGCTTATGTTATTGGGATTTATGTTAGTAGACTAGTTATTAAGTATTACTATATATTGTTTTGTAATCTTTTTGAGTTGTTATGCCATTACAATATTATTGAAACCCTATTGTCACTTTGTGTTTCTCTATGAACTTTATATTATTTAACATTAATGTGACTGAACCATGGATGAACCTCAGTATAATCACTTCTGGACAGATTTATTGTCGAAGAACACACAGACAACCAGTCTTGATAAAATGCTGCTACAATTTAGAAAATTTCTTACTCTTCTGCATACACAAAGCCACGGAAGAAGGCTTATGTAGATTCATACCTTAAAGCCAATTATAACATCCCTAGAATCAATTACAATTGCTAAAGAGATAACTTATACCAGTCAAGAGTAAAACATAAAGTAGATTTGATGTGTATTTCACCGAATATATGATCGATGACACTGCAATGTAGATTCGAAGCTACATACTAATACTTAACTGGATGAAAACACAAGTTTACCAGACTTACTCCTCTCACCTCTCATATGAGATAAATTTTGATTAAAAGTGATAATAATAGTTGTGTCTAGGGCTGGGCATAAAAACCAAAAAACTGAACCAAACTTATAAACTAAACCATTTAAAATCAAAACTGTTTTTAAAAAAACGAACCAAACTGTTTGTGAGACAACAGTTCAGTTAACCAGTTTTTTTAAATACAGAACCGGTTAACTGTAAATTGAACCAAAAACCAAAAAATTACTAAAACGCTAAAATCAAAATTGAAATCAACTTCGTCTCTCTCTCTACAAAACCCTTCGTCTCAGAAACCCTTTTAAATCCCTCCACCGTCGACGACGGAGGAATCATCATCATCACCGTCATCATCACCATCATCAATCTTAATCTCTGGTCTTCCAAACGAAGTTTCACGAACAATTCTCTCAATGATTCCTTACACTCATCACGCACGTTTGAAATCAACTTCGAAATCATGGAAATCAACACTTTCATCAAAATCACTTTAATCACATTGCCACCGCTTTGTTTTGCAATAGTTGGACTCATTGCAAACAAGTAACTACCAAATCCGCCGCGAAAAGCAATGACACTTGCAGCAACAACACAAGTCTGAATAACAATATTCTCATGTCTCGTAAACGGTTGATTAAGCACACCCGATTTAGAAAGCAACTTAGTCCATGTGTTCACAAAGAAGAACCCTAACAATCCGGCCGAAACATTGAGAGAAGGAATAACACCAGTTGTAAGATTAAGTTTCATCACAATGAACGTGAAAAGCACTAATAACAAGAAACTCACTATTATAGCTCGAACCGTAATCTGTTTCTGCCATGTTGGCATTGATACTGTTGGGTCACCAAGAGGGGCAGCCAGGGGATCATCCACATTGGATTCAAGAATAACTTCACAAATGAGTTGGACACCACACTCTTATCCAAAACCTTAAGGTGTTAGGTTTATGGGTCCTCTCACTTATAAAGTGTTCAACCTCCACTTCTCTAAGCAATGTGAAACTTACTCACTCACACTTGTCACAACAGATACTCCTTCAAACCCTTTTTCAGTTGAAGCCTCCTCCTCTAGTTGTTCTTCCTCCTTAGACATCATCATTAATTGTTTCATCGCTGTTAGCCATTTTACTTGTTAAATTTGTGGGATTTTGGAGAGAAAATAATAACAAATCTGAATATTAAATAGGGTTAACAGAATTTGCCCCCTGCAAAATAGGCGAGTTTTGCGTTACCCCCTGTAATTTTTTTTTTTTTTGAGATTACCCACTGCAAAATTTATTTTTTTTATTTACCCCATTTTGCTGACGTGGTAGGCAAAAAGTCAACTGCCGCGTCAGCAAATCTTTTCATTATATCTTAATTGATTATCTTTTTATTATATCTTTTTTTATAGCTTAATATGTCTTATCTTTTCAACAAACTAAATCTATTATATCTTTTTATTTAGTATTTGTTATATCTTATATTTTCAAATCTAATTTTTAAAATTTCTTTAGTTATTTTTTTTTAGCTTAAGTTATTTGTTACTTCTTTATTTTTATTTATAATTTTTTTATATTAATTTTATCATAATTTATTTCAATAAATCTATTTTTTTTATTTTTTGAATTTCTAAATATTATTACTGAGGATGATGA
Source organism: Trifolium repens (assembly GCA_030408175.1). Taxonomy (NCBI): domain Eukaryota; kingdom Viridiplantae; phylum Streptophyta; class Magnoliopsida; order Fabales; family Fabaceae; genus Trifolium; species Trifolium repens. The sequence continues at coordinate 52,582,343 of CP125837.1, forward strand.
GTTTTTTATTTCTTCTGATAACAAGGATGATGAGTTAATAGTAGCATGAACTTAAGTAAGATAAATTTTTGTGAAACTTTATTTATCTCTCAACAAACTTTGAATTACTAGAGTATTCTTCCCTAAAAAAACCGACGAGTTAAAAAAATTTGTATTCTAAATAGGATAACAAGCATTTGATGGAAATTTCTTAGAGAGAACTTTATCATAGTGCCAACACTTCAATTAGAATCTTCTAACTTACGATTCGAATATAGAGGCCATATGGCAAATAGAAAGTGACATATATTGTGTAAAAGACTTCACTTGATCGTACGATTCTCTAATATTTGTAGGCAAAGGCACATAGTTTTTAACTAAAAATCTAAACCACTTCTATTGATAGTTTTCAAATCTTATTTGTAACAACTACAATAATCATATTGTATTTCGAAAAGAAAAAGGTTATTAACCCTCTGACAAATAAATTTGACAAATAAACGATGTTTAATCCTAGCATTAGAAATGCATTTTTATCTCAATTATAATTCTCACAAATTATAATTATGTTCTTGCTAATGTTAAAATGATTGGGCCGATTATATTGAGGTGGGCTCGACAGGGGCAACCTTGGTCCTACGTATTCCTTAATACCATTTGAGAATTAGAGCGAAGTAATTTTCTTCTTGAACTGGCGGTTGGTGCTAATTTTTATGATGTAGGTGGAGCTTTTTCTCTCTAGTCAATAGTGGTGCTGAGCTAGGGTTTTCTCTAGTAGAATGATGATCAAGAACATGTCTTTTTAGTGTCATGGGGACTTCTTTATATAGGCGTCCTTCCCCTAAGGGAAGGGCGGTTGGCGTTCCTGAGGTTTCCAACTGGGAAGTGGAGCTCATGCTTCCATATTTTGGGGATCAGTTGAGGATGTGCCTTGAGGGGTGGAGCACGTGGTCCTATCATGCTGGCGGAGACCGAGTCCACGTCTATCTATGGAGCGTAGTGGGGCGGATGGTCCTGTTGGGCCAAGAGATGTGGGCAGCCGTCGGGGCCATTGAATCAATAGATCCAGGGAACTCGCCCGATCCAAATTAGTATCAAGTTTAAGTTTTAATCATGATTCTAATGTTGAGATGAATTCAATTTTCTTAGAAGTACCAAATATAAGCAAGACTTTGATAGCCAAGGCCAATAATAAAATTCATTCAAATAGACAAGGCCAATAATCAAATTTAATTATTCAAATTCATCAATTTATTCAGGAACAACTAACAATACATAACATAGAAAACACAATAGAAAGTTTAAGACAACATTAATCAAATCAATTGAGCTCAACAATCTTGTTATCAATCTTTTTCATATTTTTCTCAATTAGCTTATCAAATTCTTTCAAATCTGAAACAGATAGATCATCAGGCAACTGTTTGTTTTTCATGTACCCAATCATACGAACAGTTAGCTCCTTTTCACGATTGTCGTGCTTTAGCTTTTTGAGTTGTTCTCTGGCTTTAGTAATCCTCTGTAAGAGGAAGCTCTCTTGGTTCACATTTTTTGCCCCATCTATCACAGATGAATTTTGATACCTCTCAATAATATGTCTGGCTCCCGCTAAATTTGGCCACACCTCTGCTTTAGAATCAAAAGGATTTGAAATTATAGCACATGCTGGAATACCACAAAGAATGGTGAGTTCGCTCACCTTCTTGATGATTCCATTCTTTCTTTTCTTATTGGTTGCCTTCCTTGCTGAATCATCAACGATAAAGGCAAGTTTCACCTTCTTCCTAGTCATGGCTACAACTTAAATGCAAAGAAATAAACAAGGAATCAAAATATTTTGATTTGTTTTCCCAATGTCTTATGGGTTTTATAATGAATAACCGTGTGACATAATTATCTCACTTTAATGTTTTTCTATTTTAATCCAATTGTATATATAGGATAGTCAAAATAATGAATTACAAATTCATTGAAATAAGAAAGGACAGTCAAGATTAAAAAAAATAGAAATAAAAAAAGATAGTCAAACATTGTACAAAAAAAGAGATATTCAAACAATAGATAATTTTTCATTAAGTAAAATACTGATAAGGTACCGTTTGACCTAACTTATTTTAGACTTTTTTACTCAATAAAAGGATAAGCTAGGCCAAATAGATTTTCAAGAAGCTCTTGATAGAATTTTTTTAAATTTTTTATGAATAAAATACAGAGATAAAAGACCTTTGAAGCTAAAAAATACAACAATTACCAATCAGTTTTAGTTTTTTTTCTAAAAGCTCTTATTTTTACATTTTAGCTTTCAGATAGGTTTTAAGACTTAAAAAAGTCAGGCAAACAGACTCTTAGAATACTTTTGTATACATATCTTAGAAATATCATTTTTTTTTTACTTTAAAAAAAATCGTATTATTTTTTATTATTTGTTTAAAATATATTATTGAATAGTCCAATGACCTTAGCTCAGTTGGTATGGACATTGCAACCTAAATATATATATGGGGAGGGATCAAATTACACCGGTGTAATATTTGAGTAATGTTACACCGCTCAATAACGCTTTAACGAATACAAATTTTACAAAATTCACCGTTGGATTGAAATTTTATATCATAGAGATCATCTATGTTGAGTTTTACAAAAATCTAAAATCGTTTGACACGTTTCTGAGGGACATAAATATTAGCGGTATTCAATAAAAACGTTTAAACCGTTAATCTTGGTATCTCTAAATAACTTATCAAACGATTTTAGATTTTTGTAAAACTCAACATAGATAATCTATATGATATAAATTTTCAATCTAACGGTGGATTTTGTAAAATTTATATTCATTAAAGCGTTATTAAGCGATGTAACATTACTCAAATGTTACACCAGTGTAATTTGATTTCTCCCCTATATATATATATATATATATATATATATATATATATATATATATTATTGACTATATTTGAGATACTTCTTGGATCCTCTTAAAATGTTTCTACATGCATATCCCACAAGTATCCAATTCCTTTTACTTTAAGTAATATCCAATTCTTGGGCTACTTTGAAAATTATATTTATACATTTCTTCTAATAAAGTTAATTTTAGTAAGATTATGGGTCACGTAAAGTTTGACATTTATAATAAATGAACAATAATAACTTTTTTATTAATAGCCAATTAACTATGGTTAGGTAGGTAATCCAATTAAAAAAAAAAATCACACCAAAGAAGCTTCTCCTACACTCTTCTATTCTCTCACCTTTTCAAATTTCCCACTCACAAACTTTTCTCTATTTGCCTTATGTCTTACACTCAAAATAAGTAAGAAGAAACTCCTCTCTAATACTCCTCTGCTTCTTTTTACTTGTCCTTTTAGAATAGTAACACTTAATTAAGAAAATGTATTTTTGCACATATCTTCCTATTATACCCTAATTTTAATCCACCAATAAATTACTATTCTTTTGCACACACTTTCTCTTTCCAATAAATTTAATATATCTTAATATAAAAAAACGAGAGTAACTAGAGGCACTCTAAACCCTAACCCTAATATGAATGGTCTAGATTTTGACACTTGGAAAAAAAAATTATATCAACGGCTATGATAAAAACTTAAATAATCAATTTTTAAACCAATATTATGTTGTCATATCAATTAATGAATGTGACATGTTATGTGTTTAAAAAAAATAAATTGAGATCTATCAAAAAAGAGAAAATGGATAAACATTAATAAAACAAAAAAACTAATAATCAGTTACGAAAATTATGTATAGATGCAAAATTCTTTATTCATCAGCACGTTTATCACACACAATATTCAATTACTCTTTTCCCGTTGCTACAGGTCCTAAATTCCTCCGTCTTTTTTTCTACCTTTCTACTTATACCAACGGTTTTAACCGTCACGATGCTTCTTTCACTGTTATTTCCAACGGATTCACATTTCTTAAGGATTTTAATGCTTCATTAAACGCTGATGTTGAAGGTGTTGATACTTTGTTGAAAGAATATGTTATTAACGTTGGTGAGGATCAAAAGCTTGATTTGAGTTTCATTCCAAGTAATGGAAATTCTAATAACTATGCTTTCATCAATGGAATTGAAGTGTTATCCATGCCTAATGATCTCTATTACACACCACCTGAAGATAATGGTTTTTAAACTTTTATTTTAACTAATTTTTATTTTATTTTTGTCTTTTTATGTTTATGCATCTTATCTACACACTTCTATTTTTCTTTTTCTCTTTTGACAGAAACTTTATGTTTTTCATTTAAGTTTTTTTTTTTTTTTTTGTTTTTTTTGATAACATAGCTTAATGGAATTTTTTTTACTCCGTGCCCGTTTGTGTGATCGATATTTTTTTTTGTGATCGATATTCTCTATTGTGAAAATATAAATAACTATTTAATCTCCTTTTTTTATTGGACTTAGTTAATTGATAACTACTTAACCTCATTTTTTGTTGTGGCTACTTATTAAGAAGAAAAAAAATATATATTTTTTTTACTATACAAAATACTGAAAACCTACTTTTATGTGGAAGTTGTGTTTAGTTTTTTTTAAGGGTAAAATAGAAATATTGAAAAAACCATCCCAAAAATTTGTATCCCCTTTATATATATATATATATATATATATATATATATATATATATATATATATATATATATATATAATTATTATATTTTTAATCATGGTTTGATTTTTTAATTTTGTTTTTTGAAATTAAAATCATATTAACATTTTATATAAGTACTTTTTAATTTATATAAGTATTTTTTAGTGTACATATCCAAATACAAAAGGCTTATTGAGTATAAGAGCTTATGATGTAAGGTCTCATACTATAAGCTCTAATGTTATAAGCACTTGTATTAGTTATTTATCCAAACGGGCCCTAAATGCTTATCTTAATCTTAATCTTAATATAATAAAATGAGAGTAACTAGAGGCACTCTAAACCCTAACCTTAATATGAATGGTCTAGATTTTGACACTTGGAAAAAAAATTATATCAACGACTATGATAAAAACTTAAATAATCAATTTTTAAATCAATATTATGTTGTCACATCAATTAATGAATGTGACACGTCATGTGTTTAAAAAAATAAATTGAGATCTGTCAAAAAAGAGAAAATGGATAAACATTAATAAAATAAAAATAACTAATATTCAGTTACGAAAATTATGTATAGATGCAAAATTCTTTATTCATCAGCACGTTTATCACACACAATATTCAATTACTCTTTTCCCGTTGCTACAGGTCTTAAATTCCTCCGTCTTTTTTTCTACCTTTCTACTTATACCAACGGTTTTAACCGTCACGATGCTTCTTTCACTGTTATTTCCAACGGATTCACACTTCTTAAGGATTTTAATGCTTCATTAAACGCTAATGTTGAAGGTATTGATACTTTGTTGAAAGAATATGTTATTAACGTTGGTGAGGATCAAAGGCTTGATTTGAGTTTCATTCCAAGTAATGGAAATTCTAATAACTATGCTTTCATCAATGGAATTGAAGTGTTATCCATGCCTAATGATCTATATTACACACCACTTGAAGATAATGGTTTTTAAACTTCTATTTTAACTAATTTTTATTTTATTTTTATCTTTTTAAGTTTATGCATCTTATCTACACACTTCTATTTTTCTTTTTCTTTTTTGACAGAAACTTTCTGTTTTTCATTTAAGTTTTTGTTTTTTTGTTTTTTTTTTGTAACATAGCTTAATGGATTTTTTTTTACTTTATATATACTAGCCGCCATTGTGTGATCGATATTTTTTTTTGTTTGTTGTGATCAATATTCTCTATTGTACAAATATAAATAACTGCTTAATCTCCTTTTTTATTGGACTTAGTTAACTGATAACTACTTAACCTCCTTTTTTGTTGTGGCTACTTATTAAGAAGAAAAAATATATATATATATATTTTTTTTTACTATCCAAATTACTGAAAACCTACTTTTATGTGGAAGTTGTGCTTAGTTTTTTTTTTGTAGTTTTTTTAAGGGTAAAATAGGAATATTGAAAAAGTCATCCCAAAAATTTGTATCCCCTTTATATATACTAGCCGCCAAACGGGCACGTTCCATGCCCGTTTGTGTAATCGATATTCTTTTTTTTTTCGTGTGTGATTGATATTCTGTATTGTGCAACTGCAAATATAAATAACTACTTAATCTCCTTTTTTATTGGACTTTGTTAATTGATAACTACTAACCTCTTTTTTTTTTGTGGTTAGTTATTAAGAAGAAAAAAATCTTTTTTTTTTACTAAAAAAAACTGAAAATCTATTTTTATGCGGAAGTTATTTTTTAAGGGTAAAATTGGAATAATAAAAAAGTCATCCCAAAAATTTGTATCCCCTTTATATATTAGTATAGATAATATATATATATATATAAAATTATTATATTTTTAACAATGGTTTGATTTTTTAATTTTGTTTTTTAAAATTAAAATCATATTAACATTCTATATAAGTACTTTTTAATGTACATATCCAAACACAAAAGGCTTATTGAGTATAAGAGCTTATGATGTAAGGTCTCATACTATAAGCTCTAATGTTATAAGCATCTGTATAAATTATTTATCCAAACGGGCCCTAAATGCTTATTACTATAAATAATCACACATTATCAACATTTATATTATATAATTGAATTGAATGATTGAACCCGTGCGAGCACGGGTAAAAAGTCTAGTAATATACAAAAAAAATAAAATTTAATATGTTATGTACCAAAAAAAAATTTAAAAAAAAATAGTTTTCCAAATATATAGCATTAATTAGTTTTATTGAAAAAGATAAGAGTAATTGACAAAGATTATAATTGACAAATCATACCCTTAAAACACAAAAAAGACAATTAAATAGGAACGTTAAATCTGAAAAAAGACAAGTAAAAAGTAACGGAGGAGTAATTCCTTAAATTTGAGTGTAAGAAATGGATTCTCTCAAAAAATTTAAAGGGTATGGCAATATGAAAGAAGAAATTCGCTCTAACAAAGATTGAGGATTAATTAAGTATTTCATGCAACTATCAAGATTTTAGTAAGTTTGTTGTGGATATAAAAATGGTTAAAATCACTTTGGAGCAGTGTTTTAAAAATCGGACCGAACCGGTTGGTCGGACCGGTCAGACCGCGAACCGGAGGGGTGACCGGTCTGGTTCGAATGTTGGATCGGCTATGCAGTTAAACCAGTGTAAACCGCTCAAAACCGGAAAAACTGGTGAACCGGCGGTTTCTTCAAATTGCCGGTTTGATTGCACGCGCTTTTTTTTTTCAACTAAAAGTCTCAAAACGACATCATTTTGGATTTTTTATTTAAAAAAAAATAGAAGAAACAAAAGAAATAAAATAGAGCCCAACATTGAAACAACTATGCCTCCTTGGATTTAAATTTATTAGACACTTTGTTATTCTGTTTATGTTGAAATTAAATTTTGTTTAAAACTTATTTGGATTTGTATTCTGTACTGTACTATTTTATTGTGTGTGACGATAACATTTAAGATTTGAATTTAAGAACTTATGACATTATGGAATTTTCGAGTTTTTCAAATTTTTTAGGTGTCATGATTTTTTAGAGACTGAATCATCTGATTCGACCGGTTTAATACCTATATAGTTGTATTATTGACACTGGTTCGTTCCACCTGTTTATCCGGTTATACCCGGTTTAGTCATGCGGTTCGACAGTGACCCGGTGGTTTGATCAATGAACCAATGACCCAGTATCCTCACCGATTCGATGTTCGGTCCGGTTTTTAAAAACATTGCTTTGGAGTTCCAATATTGTTTAAGTTGAAAATAAAAGAGTTTAAGCAACTAGTTTTGAGGATTGAAGTGATAAAAAAAACAGTTTTAGAATTTGACACCTCTGGCACAAATAAAGCATCCAAGCTTAGAATATAAGAAGAAAAAAACACAATTGCATTTCGATGTTGCTGCGTATATTGGTGCAAATGCAATATTAAATTTCTGAGCATACAAGATTCACATTCAAAATTTTCATATTGCCTTCTAATGAAACACTTTGAAGAGCTGCTACTACTCAATCATGTGTGGTTTGGTTTGCCAATGGTGTAACTTGAACAATGGGTGTTGGAAGTGGCGAGTTCCGACACATGGGACATGACATGTTAAGCCTAAACCATGTAGCAACACATTCCTTATGAAAAAAGTGACCACAATCAGATAAGAGTCGCAACAACTCAGAATCTTTATAATCTGCCAAACAAATTGAGCAAATGAGTGATGTTGAATCATCTTTATGATGAAGCTTGACTTGAGAGTACAACAAAATAGGGTAACTATTAAGAATGGAATCTTGTTCTTCCATATTCACTTCAGTATCTATCTCTGTGATGACCATTGTTCTGTTAGAAGAAGTTCTTCCTCTAAATTGCTGCCTGTTTTGTCGGTTTCTACGGTTACAGTAACATGAAAATAGAGCTATGAACATCATGAGGAAGATAAGGGCAAAAGACAATCCAGTATAATCATATGTTAATATATTTAAGTTCTCTGAAGGGTTATCAGAACTGGAAGTGTTATTCATGGTTTCTATGTGTTGGAAGAGTTCAATTTCTATCAAAAAAGGATCAAAGAAATGATACAAAAGTGTATAATTTGGCAGCCATGTTTTTATAAATATGCCTCTAAACTTTAGGAAAAATTTGAAGTCAAGGAATGCCTAGAGAGAGTTATATTAGTTTGGTGAGTGAATTGACTATAAGTTGCAGGGTGCAAATATAGGGAAAAGGAATAAATGTCAACTTGGGGGGAGTTGCTTTGTGGTGATGGTAGTGTATATGCAATTATGCATTATTTGGAGTCAATAGCTGGTGTAGGCTAAATGCATCTGTCATCTTTTTAACCTCAATTGTATATATTTAAGCTAAGTTTGTATTGTATGGTTCTGGTTCATCAAATGATATGTAAACAATGTTTGAATTGGTTGGATTCAAATTGAATTATATATCTCTGAGCATGTATCTAAGTAGAAAAAGGGAGCTTCATGCATCCAACAAAGTTACTTAAATAGGGCGTGAGTCATGTCTTAACCCAAGAAACGAAGGGTGGGAGTGGGAGTCATGTGAATAATATCTCCTTTTTTTGTTGAAATAGTTGCCATTTATGTCATTAGATTTGACATTTATAAACAATCTTACCACCAATATTAAGAATCATATGATTAATTAATCAGATTTTAGAAGTTGGATGTGCACCGTTAAATGATTTTTTTGGTCTACCTAGCTGCAGAAAAGTAGTGTTGTTGACCCAATTATTTATTTGAACCCTGATTTTCTTAAAATAACAATAACAATTTTATCTGCAAACATAATCACAACTCACAAGTTTCTGACGGCCACTATTATACAAAATCAGATAACCCATACAATACTTCTGTGGGAATTATTTCCTGACGATTTATCACATTCCCGATTTAGTTTAATACTAAAAAATTAATAAATTTGAAAGGAAAATACATACTATAATTCAGACAATAAAATTGGTATTACGAAGGTGTGTACACATAAAGAATTCTAAGTTTTTGTCATAGTGCTTCCATACACAAATAATGCCAATGAAATCACTGTATTAATCAATGTTATCAAGTTCAACACAACTTTACAAGGTCTTGCTCGTGCATGCACCAGCTACGCCAATGAAATAAAAAGCTATCTTCAACCGCGTAGAGAGGCTCGGGGGACAGCAGGTAACCCCAGTTCATCTTCAGCCTGTCAGTATCAAAATCAGGAAAAGTATCAGTAACCAATAATATCTCTTCTCTATCTCGATAAAGACACAATAAGTTTAACACCAAATAGTTTTGCAATGAGATTTAAGACCCCCTTTTAAGAAGGGCCTTATTTTAAGTATTGTTATAAATTATATCAACAAAAATGACAAATAGGACTAGAATTTTCATTTTGATAAAATAAAATAAAAGCAAAATACTATACTTGGGGATTGGATCTGCCATGTGGCAAAACTGTTTGTCCTGTTGGAGCTGAAGGTAAGTTAAGCTCTGCGTCGAAATCAGGTTCTTTATCAGGTTGGAGGTAGGAGGGGACTCCTTCAGGTTCAATTTCCATGTCTGCTTCCAGTGCATCAAGTTCTGTATACCAAAACAAAATAGAAAGGCAGATCATTTAAGGCACTTCATTGCAAGAAAAGAGTCGCCATTCCCTATAAGTGTATTCTATATATCATGAAACATCAAATCCGCATATGAAAAAAGTGACTGGTGACCCTTCACTTAGAACATTGTTCATCTTTCCATTCAAACTAAGATTCAAAACAAGTAAAATAGCACACATATTTCATTAAAAAGCAACAAAATCCTACTCCCATACAGTTAGTCAATGTCCAAATAGATGTTCAACATACATCTCAAGAGCTTAAACAATTTCTCAACTTACCGCCCATAAGTTCCTCCTCGTCAATGTCATCAGGAACACTATAGCTTCTACCCAAAGTCTCTTGGATTTCATTACTTACATCCATCAGGTCCATCATCTCATCTTGCAAGTTCTGCAAAATCAGTCAACAGTAAGACCTAAAATTCTCAATTTTAGCTATAGATAGAAGCTATAAGACTAGGAAAGACAATGCATACATCAATATCTTGGATCTTCACAGTTTTCATCATTCCCTTCAATTCCTTGTTGGCAGACTTCAACGCTGACATCTGAAAAAGGGGAGGGATTGGGTAAGGAAAGAGAGATATTCGTGAGGAAATGAATTCAAATTTTATATCTACTTGGTAAAATATTTTTTCAAGGTCATTCGATTTCAGAAAACCTAAATATACTAGAATGATATGACGGAAGTATAACACAATGAATAGCATCGTTATGAAGAGAACCCTCCCGAATTACAAACCATTCATCCCCTAGGTAGGCAGCAAGTTCCAAACAGGGTACAGACGAAGCTCCGCCTCGAACCATGCCCCTTAAAGCGCTACCAAGACAAACGAATGTTTTATAGTGAATACGGTTACCCCAGTCAACTTCACTCAATAGATCATATAGAATACAATTGCCATTGTCAAATTTGTAGAAACTTTACAAATAGTTACAAAAACATCCAAGTAATTTGTATCTATAAAAGGATGAAAATCTAAATGATAAATTATAAAACAAAAGGTGGCACAGTATTTCAACCAACACTCACCCTCAGAATAAATAATTAAACAAAAAACACAAAATTGAATAAGTTTCCCCCTTCAAAAACCACAGCGTTACAAAGCTTCCATTCTTATGATTTGCCATCAGAGAGGGAAGGATAAAGTTATGCCACAAATTATTTGATTTAATACGTAGGAAAAAAAAAACATTATGTCTTCTATTATGAATTAAACCATCTTCATATTCTTGTACAAATAAAGATGGTATACAGATGGATATATGAAAACAGTTCAATGCAAGGATCACAAAGAAAACTAATCTCATGGAACATACAGTTTGTTGAGCATCTTTAATTCCCTCGGCAGCAAATTGAACTTGATCAAGATTGTATGTCTGATTGTACAGCATATCACGTTGACCTTCATACCTGACCAAAGGGACAGTACATTGCTATATGAAAACAGCTATACGATATTTATTTTACTTCGTCCGCAGTTTATTGTACACAAATAAAATTAGAAATTATTCTATTTGTTAAAGTCCAACTTCCAACATATTGAAAGTAAAAATGCCAAGTAGCAACTACTCTTAAGTCTTAATGATAAGGCAATTTAGTGTATCAAAAGTAAAAATTCCAAGTAATCATAGTCTGAGTGACCTATTGCATGAGCATCTACCGATTATACTAATACCTTCTAAGTTAAGACTAACGATGGAAAACGGACAAACAATAATAGTATAATACACAACTGATTATGATATTTATACATAGATGTTATATATTATGCAATGCATATCCTATTCTTATATAAGACAACAAACTCAAATTATGCATAAATCTCATCTTTAATTAATCTATTACTCGGGCTTAAACAACACGAAAAGTAAACTATTATTATTAACAAATAAACTAAGCAAACAAAGAAGTTGCTACTCACATTCGTTTTTGTTTAAGAACTCGCATGGCTCTAGATTTAACAGCTTCCTGAGCAGGACCAGGTCTTGTTTTCTTAATCTGTTCTTTGTATCTATTAAGTTCAACATCAAGCTTCTTAATCTTCTCATCCACTGTATCACCTCGTTTCGTAATCTGCAATATAATAGTAATTAAGTTGAAAATTGAACAGATCTAGGAGTGGATTAAATTAACAAACCCTAACTGCGATGGAATGAAATTGATAATGGATAGATGACGATTATTACCCTATCGTTAGCATCTTCAATTGAAGGAGGAGGTTCCTTGTTCTTTTTTACGCCAAAAACCCTTTTCATCGTTCTTCCTGAATGAATAACTCTTCAAAATTGAAATTGAATCTGTGAGAAAGAGCACTAGAGAAGAGATTAAGAATGACCTAGTCAACGCTCAGAGTTTTGAATTTAGGGTTTTGTTTTGGTTTGGTTTGCTTAACGCGGTGATATTCAATTCAATTGGGTTCTTCAACGCCACGGAAACTTCCACAAAAATATTTTCGATTATTCTGTGTTTGGCTAAATATTTGTTCTTGTAAAATAACGCGTTTTGTTTTGCCGTTAACATTGGAGGCTTAAATAGCATGTACTATTGGGCTGGGCTAAACCTATTTTGTGTTCCAACAGTAGTTTTACTCTTTACGCCCCTACATATTTCTAAGATGTTTGAATCTCTAACCATCATTTAAAACAATAAGAAATATGGAACATTTTGTAAATTTTTTAGTCTTAATTTTATAAAAATAATTATAAAAAAAATTAAATAAGTTGTTAGTCCGTAAAAATATAGGGAATTTTTTTTAGTCCTCAAAAATAAAATTGAATATTTTTGGCCTCCTAACATTTTTTTTTCACTTTTGTCTCTAATTGATATAATTTTAACATGTTCTTGACATTTTTTAAATATGATATGGACATACAAATATTTGACATAATTAATAGAGATAACATAGACACGTCTTAAACATAAAATCGTCATGACTTTGACATTGACATGAATATAAATTGCTCATTGGGGCCAAAAACAAAACATAAAATTTTGAGAGCTCCCCGTTTTTATTTTTATGGACGACAAACTTATTTAGCCCTATAATAATAATAATAACAATAACAATAATAATAATAATAATAATAATAATAATAATAATAATAATAATGATGATTATTTTAAAGAATATTTTCCGCGGCTAAAAATAGAGATGGAGATTTAGAACATTTTAGATACTAGGAAAGGAAGCGTGGAAGCACTCCTCCCTTCTGCCGCCCTTTTGACAATCTTGTTATAATTGTGTAGTTGTTTTGAGAAATATTAGTGTATTTTGCTTAAAAAAAGTTAAGAAATATTAGTATATTATTGAACACATATGAAAAAAAGTTATATTTTTTATTATTTTCATATCTAGTTGCTTAGTAATTAAATTCATATATTATAAGTATAGAGAAATGAGAAATCTTAAAACCTCGAATCCCTCAAATAATATCTCTTGATGGCTACTAACTATAAATCTATTTTAACAAGACAATATATTCTTATTAAAAAAACAAAATTTATATTCTCTATATGAGTCGTAACTTTTTAGTCTTTAACTTAATTTCAAGTAACGATTTAGTCTTTTATCTTTTTTTATGTCATTTTAGTCCTTTTTGGTCTTCATCCATGTTTGTTTATGATTTTTCAAACTTCAAATCTATGATTTTCTTTTATGACACAAATATATTTATGTTTGAAAGAGAAGAAAGAAATAAAATTATAAATTAAGCTTAAAATTCATATCAAATATATATAAAAAAAAGGACTAAAATATTACTAAAAAAATATAAAAGACTAAAGTGTTACTTGAAATTAAGTTAAATGACTAAATATGTAATTTTGCCAAAAAAAAAAGTAGCATGACATTCAATTAGCAATGTTTGAATATTAAAATATAACCGCATATATAGATAAGTTCGGTGAAAAGCCGCAATCATATTCCATGTAATTTTAAGATAGTACTCTCTTCGCCCTTAATTATAAGCAAATTTTTCACTTTTTAAATTTATTGGATAACTCTACTCAAACAAAAAATTCATTGGATAACTAATTATAATTATGGCAAAAAAAAAATTAGTTACTCTTTATTTGAAAAATGGAAATTTGCTTATAGTTAGGGTAAATAGGCTTATACCCCTGCAATGTAGGCGAGTTTTGTTTTTCCCCCTATAATTTTTTTTTGGTGACTCGCCCCTTGCAATGTTGAATTGTTTTTCTAGTTCATTTTACCCCCTGCAATGTTGGCCTTACTCCTCTGCAGGGGTAAAAATGAACTAGAAAGAAAAAAAAAATCAACATTGCAAGGGGCGAGTCACAAAAAAAAAATTATAGGGAGAAAAACAAAACACGCCTACATTGCAGGGGATAAAGACTCATTTACCCCTATAGCTATAGCAGGAGAGAATATATTGGATGAGGAATATGGATAAAGAATCATCCGATGCAGCACATAGTAGAGGATACATCCTTAACCACAATTGCTTCAATGGATTAACATAGTTAGTTAATAACGGCCATTTTGACTTTCTTCAATTGAAATATTTGACTTGGATAGATATAGAAGACTCCAAAATATAAAAAGGAAAGAGAACCAGGGGCGGAGCCCTTAATGGGCTGAACAGGGCCATGGCCCGCCCCAGTTTTTTTTTTTTTCATTTTTATAGGTATGGTTTCATATATATATGTTTGCGCGTATCATATTGACACGAGATTCTGCTGTGGCCCAGTGGTAGAGTACTTCACCCGGTGTCTAAAATGTCCTGGGTTCAACTCTCTCTGTCTGCAATTTTTACTTTTTATTAAAAATTTTAAAGGTAGTTTTCCTTAAAGGTAGTTCTCCTTAACTTTAATTTTCCTCAATAACATATTAAATTATTAGTTTTCCTTATATTATTTTAGTTTTCCTTAAATTTTATATAATTATCTATAAATATAGTTTTCATTAAATTGTATACATTTTTAACTCCTAAAGAAAAAAAAATTAGCACCGCTGCGGCCCCCCCAAACTAATTCGTCTAACTCCGCCACTGAAGAGAACATTCCATTTCATGTTCAAATATTCTGAAGATTAATACAAGTAGTACAAGCAATGGAGTGCCAAGTCACTTTCAAAAGATAATAAGTAGTAAAATAATAATAAGCCACTTTTGATGAATGAAGTGTGAACAAAGACAACTATGTTATATAAATTGCAAAAAGTAGTGGTTTCTATGCATGTAGGCCTCCGATCATGACATTCAAGCTCCAACATGACCAAAAAGTAGTGGTTTATAACATCAACTAGACTTCCACAAATTTGTTATTATCTTAAAAAATGAAGAGTATATCCTTGCTAAATGAGAGGAAGGAGTAATAATAATAAGATTAAGAATAATAAACATTATTTAAAGCAATATATGTCGTCTTTTCTCCCAAGTCTAAACAACATTTTATTTCATCACAAAAGCAATTAAAAAGTTTAGTTTCACTTGAAAATAAATAATTTTTTTATGAAATGTAATTTATTTATTCTTTGGTTGATTAAGAGCATCTCCAATAAAGATATCAAAGAGAGTTTCATAAATTAATGATATCTACCATACTTTTTTTTATCATTGGAGTTTCATGATGTGGCATAGAGGGTATCAAAATTGATGATACGGTACCTTATTTAAGGTATCGTATCATCAATTTAATATTACATTTTTTTGTATATCGAATTAAATATAATTGATTACTTGTTAGTATGTATGATATCCAATGTGGTATCACCATTGGAACAAAATATGTATAAGTTGCATAACTATATTACATGACATTGTAGGGACCATTTTTTAGTGACGTATGATTCCCAAAGTGGTATCACCATTGGAGATGCTCTAAGTGGCTACATTACATGTAATGCTTTATTCTTTGAAATACTTTAGTCAAAAAAACATTGCTCTTTTTATATTGAATCAAGTGGGCACCTAACTACCCATTAGAATATTCCTTGCTTTCACATTTGAAAATTGAAACCATCCAAAAACTATTCAACACCCAACTTACAAATATGGTCATTACTACTCATTGCTCATTATTACTTATCAATCATTACTGCTTATCTATATATGATGAATGAATACAATAGTTTCATCATTTCAAGCTTCCATCTATATTATTTTTCTCTTCATTTCCACTCACACCTCCATAACATATTCTAAGGCCCAAAACACCAACCTTGCAATAAAGTAAGTGCTTTTTCCCCTCTTAAAACTTTACCACCTTAGCATTCATAATTTTCGAGCTCGATAATTCAGAGTTCAGTAAAGTTTGACTAAGAATTGTTCTCGTGTTTATTTCATGGAGCATCAATTAGTGTTGCTTCTTTGTTTTTCTACATTGTTATATGTTTCTTCAGCATTGAACTCTGAGGGTTTGGCTCTATTGTCACTCTTGAGTCACATGAATGTTGTTCCTCCTATCCTAAACTCCACATGGAAATCCTCTGATTCCACTCCATGTTCTTCATGGGAAGGAGTAAAATGTGATCATGCTTTAAATGTAATAACTCTTAATCTAAGTGATTATTCAATTTCTGGTCAATTAGGACCAGGAATTGGAAAATTGATTCACCTTCAAACCCTAGATTTGTCACCTAATGATTTTTCAGGAGAAATTCCTTCAGAATTAAGCAATTGTAGTATGCTTCAGTACATGGATCTTTCTTCAAACAACTTCAGTGGTAAAATTCCTCAATCCTTGTTTCAAATTAATCATTTGACAGATTTGTATCTCTTTAGTAATAGCTTAAGTGGTTCAATTCCTGCTAATATTGGAAATTGTAGTCAATTGATTACTGTAGATTTGAACTCGAATCGATTGGAGGGAGTTCTTCCCGAGAGTCTAAACGATCTAAAAGAACTTCAAGAACTAAGTCTCAATAGTAATAATCTTGAAGGTACCATTCAATTAGGGTTGAAAAATTGCAAAAACTTAAATTACTTGAGTCTTTCAGACAATAAATTTATTGGTAGTATTCCATCAAGTTTAGGGAATTGTAGTGGTCTAGAACAATTCTATGCTGCAATTAATAACTTAGAGGGTAGCATACCATCAAGCTTAGGTTTGCTTCGCAACCTTGATACTCTAATGATTCCAAACAATTATTTGTCTGGGAATATACCTCCACAAATTGGTAATTGTAAGTCTTTGGAAGTTTTACATTTGTATACCAATGAACTTGAGGGGGAAATTCCTAGTGAGTTGGGAAAGTTGAGTAAATTACAAGAGCTTCAATTGTTCGAAAACCATTTGGTAGGTGAAATTCCACTTAGCATATGGAAAATTCAAAGCCTTGAGCATGTCCATGTGTATACTAATAGTCTATCGGGGGAGTTACCTTTAGAGATGACCGAGCTCAAAAATCTCAAGAATATCTCATTGTTTAACAACCGATTCTCGGGAGTTATACCTCAAACCTTAGGAATTAATAGCAGTTTGATGCAGTTGGATTTTATGTTTAACATGTTCAATGGTACACTTCCGCCAAATCTTTGTTTTGGAAAGCAATTAGCAGCGTTGAATATGGGTGGTAATCAGTTTATTGGAAGCATACCTTCTGATGTAGGAAGGTGTACAACTCTCAAAAGGGTGAGACTCGAAGATAATAAGTTTTCCGGGCGTCTTCCTGATTTTGAAGAGAATCCAAATATCTCGTACTTGCGCATTGGCAACAACAATATCAACGGAACAATTCCGTCAAGTTTGAGTAACTGCACAAATCTCTCTCTTTTAGATCTGTCCATGAACAGCTTAACAGGCTTTGTACCTTTAGAGCTTGGAAACCTTGTGAATCTCCAGAGTTTGGATCTTTCTTACAATAATTTGGAAGGTCCTTTGCCACACCAACTTTCAAAGTGTACCAAAATGTTTAGTTTTGATGTAGGATTCAATTTCCTTAATGGTTCGTTTCCATCGAGTTTTCGGAGCTGGACAGAATTAGCCACTTTAATTCTTAGCGAGAATCATTTTAGTGACGGAATCCCAACTTTCCTGTCAGAATTTGAAAATCTCAATGACTTAAAACTTGGTGGAAATAACTTTGGAGGAAATATTCCGAAATCATTTGGAAAATTTCAGAGTTTGTCATATGATTTAAATCTAAGTGCTAATGGACTAGTAGGTGCAATTCCTGGTGAGATTGGAAACCTGAAGAGTCTGCAAATACTGGATCTATCTTGGAACAATTTGACAGGAAGCATACATGTTCTCGACGAGCTAAGTTCGTTATCCGAATTGAACATCTCATACAATTCTTTTGAAGGTTCTGTATCAGAAAAACTGACGAAATTATCGAATTCTTCTTCATCATTTTTGGACAATCCCGGCCTGTGTGCTAGCCTTTCGTTACCCAATGGGTTGAATTTCTCAAGAAGTAGCCATTTAAAGCTATGTAATCAAGATGCCATAAAATCAAAAGGTCACAGTAAAGTTGCAATTGTGATGATAGCACTTGGATCCTCGATACTTGTGGTGCTCTTGCTAGGGCTAATTTATATATTTTTAGTCAGAAAGTCTAAACAGGAAGCCATCATCACCGAAGAAAATGATTCTTCGGACCTTCTCAAGAAAGTGATGAAAGCTACAGAGAATCTAAATGATGAGTATATTATAGGAAGAGGTGCTGAAGGAGTTGTTTACAAAGCTGCAATAGGTCCAGACAATATTTTGGCGGTGAAGAAGCTTGTATTTGACGAGGACGAACGAAAACGCTTAAGCATGTTAAGAGAAATCGAAACACTTTCACAGATTAGACATAGAAATTTGGTGAAACTTGAAGGTGTTTGGTTGAAAGAAAATTATGGTCTAATCTCATACAAATACATGCCAAATGGAAGCCTTTATGAAGTTTTGCACGAGAAGAATCCGCCGCAATCGTTAAAATGGAATGTCAGGAATAAGATAGCTGTTGGAATTGCTCATGGATTGGCTTATCTTCATTATGACTGTGATCCTATCATAGTTCATAGAGACATCAAAACAAGCAACATACTTTTAGATTCTGATATGGAGCCTCATGTTGCCGATTTCGGCCTTGCTAAGCTTTTGGATCAGTCTTCTAGTTCTACCTCAACACAGTCAATAAATGTTTCTGGTACACTTGGTTATATTGCACCAGGTAATAATTCTTCTACACCATCTTTTTATTTTTTGTTGCATTTTTTATCTTTATAATTGTTATGTGGACTAATATGGTTAAATATTATTATGTGACAGAGAATGCATATACAACTGTAATGGGAAAGGAATCTGATGTATACAGTTATGGAGTAGTTTTGCTTGAGTTGATATCAAGAAAGAAGGCAATAGATCCATCATTTATGGAAGGAATGGATATTGTTTCTTGGGTGAGATCATTGTGGGAGGAAACAGGAGTTGTTAATGAAATTGTTGATTCAGAACTTGCCAATGAAATTTCTAGATATAATTCAAATGTGTTGAAGGAAGTAACTAAGGTGCTTTTGGTGGCTTTCAAATGTACAGAAAGAGATCCACGTAGGAGACCTACAATGAGAGAGGTTATCAAGAATTTGTAGATAATTAATGCACACATGAAATATATAGTTTTCTTAAGGCTTATACAGGTTGCAAATCATGGCAACTTATTATATGCTGTAATTGTTTTTCTTTTACTACTTTAGTGTGCAAAGTTTTGGTATTTTGTTTTCCTTGATTCTTATCTTATACTTGATGTATCTTATTTGACAGACACTCAATGTGACATTCTCTCTCTTAATCGAGATTTAAATTTTAGTTTGTCATGTTGTAGAGTCTAACTCATTCTACTCGACACAACCTCATTTGGTCAAAGTTATTGTATCCTTTTTCTTACGCGTTATTTTCTTTTATTCACACCCAATAAATATTATTTTCAAATTTGTCTTCAAGTGTTCAAAGTTATCATTTTTAATCAAAAATTAGTGTGGAAGAAGAGGAGACTGTGAAAGAGTCATTGGAAGAAGAATAGGGTTTTGAAAAATTAGTGATTTTATTAGAGAGATTTATTTTACTTTTTGAGAACACATGCCAAACAATCTTCTCCAAGATACATTCTTCTACTCTCCAATAAAGAGAATATAAAGAAAAGTGAAGAGATCGTACCATTTCTAAAAACACATGCATCCGCGTTGAGTCTAATGCGACTTATAATTTTTACATTATCAATTGAGTAATTTGAGACCAATATGAAACCAATTTTATTTTTTGTTTTTCGAACTCAAACTCCTGAAAATCAGCGTCTTGCACCGTCAACTGAGTCGTAGTTTTGGGACGGACCAATTAGATAATTTAAATATTTAATATTGAAACTAAAACCTAAATTGCTAAGCAATCTCCTAATTTTCACCCTTTTCCTATTTCCACCAGAAGGAAAGGAAAACAAATTCAGTGTAAATCCAATGAATCAGAACAACAAAAACAAAAACAGATTTTGATTTTGGTGGGTTGTGGAACTGCAAACAGACCAATTTTGTTCCATTCCAAGTTTCTCACTCTTCTCTCTCTCTCTCTCTAGAAATGGTATCATTTCATATCTCTCATTTTCTGTCTATTACACTTTGATTCAACGCTCACATCATGAATTCTGTTGAATCATCAAACCAAAACCATGTTCTTCCCAATCCACCAACCCACCCCATCAAATCAAAATTCAAAATTTTTGCATTTCAAACACTCCCCTTATTCATTCTATTTACAGCAATCTTCTTAGGTTTTACAACAACAAATTACTATAAACTTCATTACTTGAAATACTCCTTCAAATCAAAAACCCTTTTTTATTCAATTAGGTCACTTTTTTCACCCCCAAAACCAATTTCTACACCCTCCCATTGTCTCCTATGGATGTCTCCTTTTCTTTCAGGTGGTGGGTATAGCTCAGAAGGTTGGTCTTACATTTTATCTCTTCATGGTCATAGAAAAATTCATTCTTTTAGGTTAGCAATTGAGCATCATGGTGATCTTCAATCTTTGGATTTTTGGGAGGGTTTGCCACAAGATATGAAAAATTTGGCTATTGAATTGTATCAAACAAAGTGTAATATGAATGAGACTATTGTGATTTGTCATAGTGAACCTGGTGCTTGGTACCCTCCATTGTTTGAAACTTTTCCATGTCCACCATCATATTATCATCATTTTAAGGCTGTGATTGGTAGGACTATGTTTGAGACTGATAGAGTGAATGAGGAACATGTCGAGCGGTGTAATCGGATGGACTATGTTTGGGTTCCTACTGAGTTTCATAGGTCTACATTTATTGAAAGTGGTGTTGTTGCTTCCAAGGTGGTGAAGATTGTTCAACCTATTGATGTGGAATTCTTCGATCCTGTTAAGTACAAGCCATTGGATCTTGGTTCGACCGCGAAACTGGTTTTAGGTTCTGAAGTGAAGAAGGGTTTTGTGTTTTTAAGTATTTTCAAGTGGGAGTACAGAAAAGGGTGGGATGTGTTGTTAAAATCATATTTGAGGGAATTTTCGAAAGACGATAGTGTTGCATTATATTTGTTGACAAATCCATATCATACTGATGGGGATTTTGGGAACAAAATATTGGATTTTGTTGAGAATTCTGAATTTGAAGAACCGGTTAGCGGCTGGGCTTCGGTTTATGTTATTGATACACACATTGCACAAAGTGAATTGCCAAGGGTTTATAGTGCAGCTGATGCTTTCGTTCTTCCTTCGAGAGGGGAAGGATGGGGAAGACCTCTGGTGGAAGCAATGTCAATGTCATTGCCGGTGATTGCTACGAATTGGTCTGGACCGACTGAATTTTTGACAGAGGATAATAGCTATCCACTGGAAGTAGATAGAATGAGTGAAGTAATGGAAGGTCCATTTGAAGGACATCTTTGGGCTGAACCTTCCGAATCTAAACTTCGGGTTCTTATGAGGCGGGTGATGGTTAATCCCGCTGAGGCTAAAGCCAAAGGTAGAAAGGCGAGGGAGGACATGATAAGACAGTTCTCACCTGAGATTGTGGCAGACATTGTTGCAGACCAAATACAGAACATACTAGGGAGGTAAGAACTGAAGAGTTTCTTCTGGTTCTGTTTTGTCCACAGCTTTTCTGCTCGGAGTGCAGACCTGTTTTATGATTCACTCAAAAGGAGATTGAGCTTATTAGGAGACTTCTCAGGAATTCATTGAGCTACAACCAAATTTAATCACTGGAAAGGCATGTATTTTTGGATGAACTTAAACTGTTTTTCATGTAATGTATCAATCATTTTGGAACAATGTGGTTATTTATAGTTCAGGGTTTCTAACTTGGTCTATATTTCGTAATAATAACAAACATATTGTCCTCAAGACTGATAAAAATGTTTGGTATGTGCAAGGAATTTTTATGGACGATTTTTGATGAATGATAATATATGAATGCGGTTGGCAGAATTAACATGAAAGACAAACGAGTTGATCAAAGAATGAATAATTGTGTAAATCAAATGATTTTGCAAAGCTATTCATAAATGAGCTACTGAGGAAACACAAAATTACTGAAGAAAAATATTTCTGCATAAAGTTCCAGATTCTTCAAAATGATAATGGTGACACCAAAGTTTATGCAGCAACATTTTAAAATCAGTATAAGAAAAAGGACTTGAATGATTGATATCGTGCTCGAGGGCAAACAAACATGTGTTCTAAAACCACACTGACGTTGTTCCTATTAAAATTGTCAGTGTTCCTAATTATAGAAAACAAATGGTGAAGTATATCAGATTCTTAATGTATTGCTCCAGGAGTTGTTTTTTAATCACTCTATGCGTGAAGAAAACTGTAGCACACATTGACTAACAAAGTGTTGTACCAACTTGGATATTGAATGTAGATTTGAAGCATATGTACTCTTATCTTCTTTTTTTATTGCCTATACTCTTATCTTATGACTAAACTTTTTCTTGTATAAAACTTCTGTGGGTATTTTTTAATTTACAAAAACTAGATTTGAAGAAAAGTACTATAGTGCTTGCTTGGAAATCTTGGAGTTAAAGTTAAAGAAAGATATAACTAGAAAAGACAGTTAATCAAAACTTCTGTTTGAGAATAGAAAATCTCGTGGAAGCATATCCTCTAGAAGAGAGAGGGAAAAAAGGTGGCTGAATACATACTGAACATAAACTCCACATGGGAAAAACTTTCTTTGCTTATTCTTATTGGTGTATATTGCATTAATTTGAGTTAAACACTTAATTTAAACCCCTCTATCATTCTCTTATCAAAACACAGGAACTTCATGGACAGATGAGAAGCTGAAATCCTAATGTGAAAAGCTTCAGAACTATCTTTTTTTTGTCAAAGAACTAGGTTTAACTGATGCAAAGGGCACAAATATTAATAACTCGGAATAATAAATTAAGATTTCTCGCTGTCTTCAATTGAAAACAAAGTTGTTCAGCACCACTTATATAAATACATCCCCAAACATCTGTATACAAAGAAAGTCTCCTGTAAAAAAATGATCAAGATCCTGTTATTGTGTCCCCAAAGGAACTTAGGATTTGTAGGTTATGTCTTCACAAATATTTCTCATACACTATATAAATACAGTAAATATCCGCCTTCTCTGCCTGTCCCTGTGGCCAAGAGGAGAAAAGGAGAATATGCGTCTCTGTAGTAATATGTGATTGTGACACATTATTTTAAAGCAACCCGCAGAACTATCCACGAAAACTCTCAATTGGATCCCATAATACTTTTAACAGAGATGAGATTATTGGAGATACGGAGCAAACGCTGCAAGGACTTCCTTGTAGACAGGCTTCTTGAAATCCACTGCCTGCATAGAGAAGATAAGCCAAGTCATGTGTTTTGTGTTGTGTATGGAACCAAATCTTAACTGGTTTAAAGCAGTATTAAAAATTTAAAAATGTCATCATAATCACATATACTTACAAGGTCAATTACTTGTTCTGGTGATATCCATGTCCATTCCCCAAACTCAGGTTTCTCGGTACCATCACCCAAAAGATTGATTTCTTGATCTTGTCCAGTGAACTTAAAAAGAAACCTGCATATATCAGAGTGTAAAAAACACTATTCAGCAAAGACAAACAAAATATCCCTTATTTCATGTCTTTCCAATAACAATAATACCCTTTCCCCCTGCACTTGGCCAAAGTTACGCATTCTGATTTCACAATATATAATTTGATTGCGCTGTTTTGAGTTTTATTCCCTCCAGACTGAACATATATCCAAACGATTACCATTTTTGTGCCTGCCCCTTCCAATCAGTTCCCCATTGAATGTTTAATCTCTCCCTGACTTTTGGTGGGAAGTCATAAGTTAACCAGAAAGGTGCCTACAACAGAAAGCCACCAAAGATGAACTTCTTTGAATACAGCAGAAAAGAAAAATACTTCATTTTGGATTTTGTGGTAGATTGAAAACGAATAATACGAGTGAATGGATTAATCAACATTAACAGATCAGAAATTGATGATATATAGATGTAACATAAAAGAAATATTACAAATACAGTACTTATGATAAGGTATCATCCTGAAAAACTAGTAAATAACAAAACCAGAAGTAGAAACTATATGCCTATAATGAAATATATCCTTTAAACCGCTCATAAAATTGAAAAAGAAAACCTGGAAAAGCACTCTCTTAGATAACAAAAAACACACTGACAGACTCTTTATTCAAATTTCCATACATATAACACCTTCAGAAGGCGTTGCTTGCCTAATTCAATCACCGTGCCTCTGAAACTAATAAATACTACCTTTGTTTCTAAGGCCCCGTTTGGCCCGGCTTATTTTCCTCTTTTTTTCTTCTCCTTAAAAATAGTAAAGAAGGAAAAAATTGTGTTTGACTTTATTTTTTTTTATTTTTTACTTCTTTACTTTATTTCTCTAATACTTTTAAGGAGAAGTAGTGTCAAATATAATTTTATACTTCTTTATTTCGTTTAAGCTAAAATAAAAAGTAAAAAATAAGTCGGGTCAAACGGAGCCTAAATATAGGACCCTCTTGAGATTGTTTCTTTCTTGTCCCATTTTATAAGACATGTTTCAAATTTCCAACAACATTAATTATTTCTTAACCAACATACCCTTAATTATGTTAAATCTTTTTATACCACGTGAGTGGCGGAGCCAGAATTATTATAAAGCCTGGACAAAATTCCGCATGTGACATAATATAGATATAGTCCATCAAAAAATCTCAGTTTTGCCCTAAACTAACCCCAAAACTAAACTAACCCCTAAGAATCTCAATTTTGCCCTAAACTAACCCTACAAATACCAACAATTTTGGCCAGAGCCCGAGCAACTGGTCTGGCTTGTTGGGCCTTGGCTCCGCCCATGCATGCAATGGATACTATGACGAAAACACAAACTAATTATCTCTCTCCAAGGGTAAATTTTGTAGGAACTTAACTTGAAAGCAAGTAAAGAAGTTTAAAACTACTTGTACCTCTGCAATGACTTCTGCTGAAGTAACTCCAGTCTCTTCTCTTAGTTCTCTAATAGCAGCAGCTTTAGGATCCTCACCTTCATCAATACCACCCTACATAATTCCACATTAACTAACACATTACAATAAGTCCAAAAATTCATAACTCTATGCATTCATAATAATAATAATTTCTTCCTTTGTTTATTCAATTCTATACAAATAAATTACCTGAGGCATTTGCCATGAATTTGGAATATCCAACCTTGAAGCCGCGAAAACCTGCAACATAACAGAAGAAATCATCGTCAATTATTATTCATATTAACCTTTTTTTTCATAGATAAAAAGATTGAGATTGAATTTGAGAGTGAGAGTGAGAGAGATTGAACAACCTTTTTGTGACTATTGATGAGACAGAGTCCAACGTTTCTGCGGTAACCTTCTGGAGGAGCTTCCATCGTTGATGACGAAGAACGCGAGAGTGCAGAGAGTGGTAGCGAAGGGAATTTGACGAATTTGTGAGGGTATTTCGGGAAACAACAAATATGGTTCACAGGAGAGTAGCCGAATCGGCATATAGACATTTTTATTACAGCAAGCAAAAAAGAAAGGAGAATTTATTCAACTTAAAAAAAAAAGAAAAAAAAAAAAAGAAGGGAAGCTATCAATTTTGTCCTAGATGTGCAACTCGCTGTTATAGTGGTCCTGACTCACATGAAAATACAAAATAGTCCCTACCTCTTCAATTTGTTATGTTTGTATGATCGTCGATGCTGTTTGGATAATTACGACAAAACATGTCCAAAGACTGGTTTTGGTTGGAGGTTCCTACTTCTGTTTCTATCTCATAGTCATCCATTACTAAAATAACGAACATCCTACACAAATTGTCTGTTATTTAAGTAGCAAAAGGCTTGCATTAGGGGTGATCATATCTGAACCAATCCAAAAGTAAAACCGCAAACCGAACCAATTCAAACCGAAAACCACAAAAACCGCATTTGGTTTGGATGTATTTGGATGACTTTTCTATTGAACCGCGAACCGCAAAACCGCGGTTAACCGCTAAAACCGCATTAAACTTCTATTATATTCCAATACCACTAAAATCACATTAAGTTTTTATTATATTCCAATATACATAGCCCAATTACCAAGTCAGTCCACCAAATTAATGGAACTTTAAGTTATTCTTATTTTTTGTATTGTAATGTTACTTTGGTGTTGTAATATTATTTTAGATCAACAACTTTTATCGGTACTAGGATGTTATTTTGAAACTTTAAATATGTTTTTTGGATATTTAAAATTGTAAGGTACTATGATGTTATTTTGGATAAACAACTTTTATTGGTACTTCAATGTTATTTAGAAAACTCAAGTTTTTTTTTGGATGTTTAAAATTGTTTGGTACTTAAATGTTATGCTGTAAACCGCAACCACCGAACCGATCCTAACCGCATTGGTTTGGTTTGGTTTGGATGACCTTTTTAAACCAACCGAACCGAACCGCACGCATTTTTATCTCGCGGTTAGGATGACTTTTATGCTCAAAACCGAACCAAACCGCACCGCGATCACCCCTTGCATATGATGTTTGTTACTTAAATAGCGGATGACTCGGTGAGACGGTGACAAAAACTCAAGAGCACAAAATTAGGAAGACAAAATAAAGTTCAAAAATAATTTTTTTATTAAAAAATTAGACACAAATTACATTAATTTAAATATTACATTCAAAATATTAACTGCTAATTAAATAAACTAAACAACTTTCTCTTAATGGCAATGAGTGATCTTGCCTCAATTGGAGGTCTTCAAAGGTTGGGATATATGTCAGACTCTTCTTCAACGACGACCAGGTATTGCATCATTGTTTGGGGAAGACCCAAGAAAAACGAAACAAGGTCGTCTTCGACAAATCCTCTAAATAATTTACAGTCTTGTTAACCAAGTATGGTCCAAAATAAAATAAGGAGAGTCTTTAACAGTTTGAATTTGAACATTGAGAAAGCCAAGTAGCTCAGGCCACAGTACAAACTTGATGTTTGTGTTGGTGAAAGATTCTTCTAAATATAACAAAATAAATATTAACTTTGATTTACTGTATCAGAATAACAATTAAGAACATTAACACTACATTATCTGAACAACAATTAACAACCAAGAACACTAACACCAGTGGCAGATCCATAAATTTTAGGTGGTGCGGGCTAGAAAATATCAGGGCCGACCCAAGGGCCAAGCAACCAAAGGGCTTTAGGCCCCAAATTTTTGGGTATAAAAAGGCCTACTTTTTTTTCTTTTCAGTTGGTTATAAATATATGATAATACATCAATTAAATTTCAAATATAGTTTAATTGGTAAAAGGTAAAGTTAAATGTCATAAATATTTCTCGCATAAAAAATATTATATATATATGACACAAGATAAATAGTTTAATGGATACATGAAAATAAAATAAGTTTATATAGTAAATATGCTTAAATAATGGTGCGTCATGCGACAGTTCGAGATGAACAACTTATGTAAATATTAGATGAACATAAATTTATTTTAATAGTATTGTAAATAGTTAGAGGATAATATATATTTTTGTTTTTCTAGTAGCAATGTACTCCGTAAATTTGCAAAATTATTTTTTATATTTATTAATGTATGCAAAAAAGGTGAGAGAAAAGAAAAGAGAAATATATGAAAATAAATAAGAGATCAAAGAAATAATGATGCAGGTACATGAAAAATTAAGGGGAAAATGAATTCTAATTTATATTTGTAGTGTTATGCATGTGATAAATGATTGTGAGTGTTTATGTATGACTTTAAGAGTCATACTTAATATATGAGAACGGAAGAATTGTGTATAATTTATTAATATTAAAATTTTATTTTTTTAATTTAATCTTCATAATTGGTTGGTGGTGTCATGCATATAATTGGTTGGTGTTGTTTTTTATGATTAATAATAATATATATGACTTCAAAAGTCATATTTAATAGATGATGAAAATGAGAGAAGATAAATTGTGTGCTATTTATTTATTATTCAATAAAAATTAAAATTGTATGCATGGCATATTATATGTGTTTTCTTCTTCTCTTTAATTAAATTATGCAACATTTAAATTTCTAAACTAAAAGTAAAATTCTTAATTTTAGATTAAGTTCAAAATTAATTTATCAATCAAGAATATTCAAGTTTGATATATAACTTGTGTAAAAAATAGTTTGATATCTAATTTGAGGAATACTTGAGTTTTTTTTTCCTCAATATACTTTAGTTTTTTTTTTTTTGAAATATAACATTAAAAGATAAAGAAGTAACAAATAATTTAAGGAATTTTAATCATGTCAAAAAAAATTAAGGAATTTTAAAAGTTTGGTTTAAATATAAAATCGGCATAAATGCAATTTTATCCCCCTTAGTTTGAATAAATCAGAATTTTATCCCCTATTTTAAAATATGGAATTTTACACTCCCTATTTTATAATTCTTTGAATTTTTCCCCCACTATACACTACAAAAGAAACAAAATCAATAAAGAAAGGAGGAAAACAAATCTGAAACAAAGATTTTTTTTTCTTTTCATATTTTCATCATTCACTAGTTACTTGTTGTTTTGTCGACCAACCACGTTACATATTGTCTTGTCTAAGGGTGTATATGGATTGGTCAAATCCGATCAACCTGGCCAAACGCATCCAATCAAACCCAAAAAAGTAGGTGGGGTCGGATAATTAGGTGGATATGAGATTGAAAAGTGAAAAACTCACACACAAAATCGGGTTTTGGGCAAACCGGACCCAACTCACGAAACCCACTAACCCAAAAGAGTCATAGATTTTTGAAATATTTTATATAAAAATAATAAAGATTTTTTCGTTTGATTATTAAATATTTTTCATAATAAACATAGGTTAGACAATGTTTCGAGAAAATAAAAAAAATTAATAATTTTTATAAAACAAATACGATGATTTATCGTTTAGTCATTTAATATTTAAAAATTATTCGGATAACTCACTATCCAATTCGGAAATTAGCGGGTTTACCTGACAAAAATGGATAGTTATTTTTCATAGCGCAAGTAAGTTCCACTATTTTTTTTTAAAAATACAATGGTTGAGTTATTTTTAAGAAAAAATATGTCATTTAATTATTTAATTTTTAAAAACAAAAAATTAATTTGGGTAACACACTATCCAACCCAACCCGAAAAATAGTGGGTTTATCCAACCCAGACCAATGTTGTAACGAGTGGTTATTTTATTGGATCTAATCCGGAGTAACCTATGTGATTCGGGTTTCGGTTTTGGCCAAGCCGAACCCAATCCGGCCCACATACACCCCGATTCAAAACCATATCTTCCTGAACACTCCAACAACTGTTCCACAATTACTTTTGCACAAGGAATAGCATTACGAGAAACATTGGTGTGAAGCAAATGCCGAACATAACCGTGAGTTTTTGGATTTGAAGATAGAATCTGACGGTGCTTTTTCAAACCTCACGGTGAATTTCAAACCTGCCCACTTTAAAATAGTGTTTCGGTAACATCTATAAGTGTGCCGGTAAAAGTGTTGTGTTTTTTCAAAGTGTTCCGAGAAAATTAACATATTTGGAAAAAAAAACCTTACCGAATTGTGTTTCACGGGTGTACAATTTTGCAAATAGTTTACCGGAAAAGTAAGATAAGGGTAGAATGAGGATATTTTAAAATATGTTGGGGTAAATGGATAAATGTTGGGGTAGAATTTTTTTTTTCCCTAGTCTTGTCACTGACCACCGTGTCACCCGTCGTCACTCATAGAAATGTCACCCACCGCTTTGCCACTGCATCACCAGTCACTGTGCATAAGAGGCGCGTTAAAGTTGGTGGTGGTGTTGTGGGGAACTGGGAAACATATGGATTGAAGAGTGAATTCTTATTCACGATTCAGATTTAGAATTTAAGGTCCGTTTGAATTTATCTATTTTTTAAATTTAAGAAAGTAGATTATGTAAATAAATAAATTTTTATATTGATTCATAAATTTTCATTAATAAAAATTATATTCTTAAAAACTGTTTCAAATAAGCTTAAAAATAAATAAATCCAAACGAACCATAATAAGAAAATACAATACAATTGTTTTTTAACTTTTTATTCTTTTTTACATTTTTGCCCATGAGATTGATCCAAAGGTCTCAAGGGTTGGAGAAGAAGAAGAGAGAGACACTCTGTCAAAGGAAAGACAGGAAGTTTTGTGTTGTGTCTACCAAATCCCAAAACAAGAATGGGACCCACCATTCTAACATTCTAACATCACAACACAGAAAGACACAGCTGCTACCAAATTGCAAAAATCTCTACCAACAGTAACTTGTGATTTCGTTCATCTTTGTGTTTTTGTTTTCCTTCTTCTTTCTCTGTGTCTAAAACAACTAAACAAAGAAGAAGAAGATGGGAATAGCAATGGGTGGTACTGATTTTTTGAGTGAAAAAGCAGCTTTGATGAGAGAGTCTCTTCAAAAAAGCCAAACAATCACAGACAACGTTGTCACCATTCTTGGTTCCTTTGACCACCGTCTTTCTGCCCTTGAAACCGCCATGCGTCCAACTCAGGTCAACTTAATTTTCATCTTTTTTCTTGTTTCAAAATTCGATTTTGAGATTTGGGTTTCTGTTCAATTGACTTGTCTTTGACTTGGTCATATAGCAATGGAATTTTGGAGATCTGAAGGGAGTTTTGTGGATTTGTGTCTGTGGTTTTTGAATTTTGGATCTTTTTTCATTTGGGTGTTGTATTTATTGCAGATTAGGACTTATTCTATTAGAAAAGCTCATGAGAATATTGATAAGACTTTGAAGGCTGCAGAGATTATATTGTCTCACTTTGATCAGTATCGTCAGGTTAGCTTTGTAATAATCATGGTTTTTATGCTGATTCAATGCAACTTCCATGATCTGTTTAGCACAAAATAGCTTTTTCTTTGTTTACATTAAAATATATGATGCATAGGTACGGGTATGGTACGAGTGTGGATATGATTAAGGGTACAGGATAAGACATTTTGTAACAATAAAAAATCTAAGGTGCCTACGGATACTTAACTATTTTAGGAGTATCCGTGCTTCAGAGACATTAAGTTAGTTCTTGTTGATAAATTCAAACTGCCAAGTTAAATTCTCTTTCCAGTGTTAATCACAAAAGGATACCTAGACTTATTTGCCACATATTAAAGTTTAAGTTGCTTAATTGCCAAAGTTAAAATTATAAATGGTCATAGGATCGATCAGAACTGGAGCTGCCGAGGTGAAACTTGCCCAAACTGAAACGACAGAGGCTAGATAAGTAGTTTGAAAAGGCATTGCATTTTGGTCCCAGTCTTAAAAAAACATGTACACTGCTAGAGTTCTCTTATAAAGTTAAACAACGAGAGAAGTATAAATTTAACTATAAATTTTAAGATATATTTCTATGCATTGCTTAAGTGTTTTGCACTCAGCACACTGATATTTATATACTTCATACGAGAAGTTAGGCCTAAGTTCAAATTCTAAGATGGCATAGTTTTGTTATTAGGGTCACTTGTGTTTGTCCACATTTCAGATGTCCAATTATGAACGTGAGGCGGTGTTTTAAGATCTCTACTATTGTGCCTCCCACATTTGTGTGGAGCTTTTGTTGAGATCCCACATCACTTGGTTATATAGGCAATTTAGTACTTATTAGGCTTAGACAATGTTTACCTCTTGAGCTAGTTTTTGGGTTGAGTTAGACTAGGCTGAACGCCTAAATTCTAAGAATTACCTTCATTTTCATTACATTAGCTTTCCTCTCTTCCTTTTTTCTTCCAAAGCCGTGTGCTTTTGTTTCCTATTTTTTTATTTGTAATTGTGAAGTGCTTTAAATGATTCTATTAACATCATACTTAAATACTTTCGCTCCATATGATGCAATTTCAGGACGTGTCTTATTGTTTTTTGTAGTACATAGACATTATTCTTTTTGTTTGTCTCCTTATACCCCACCGATTGCCGCACCACAGCACATACACACAATGTCATTGTTGATGTTTTTGTTGATCTATCAACAGGCAGAGGCCAAAATACTCAAAGGGCCGCACGAAGACCTGGAAAACTATCTTGAAGCAATTGCTAAGTTGAGAAGCAACATTCAGTTTTTTGGCAGTAAGAGCAGTTTTAAGAATAGTGATGGTGTTGTTAGCCATGCCAGTAGTTTGCTAAATAAAGCTATTTCTAAGTTACAGGACGAGTTTAATCAGCTATTATTATCTTACAGGTTCGTATTTTGTACTTGGTGGTGTCCATCTCTTGGTATGTTTGATCAAAGTTCATTTGCTTGTTTGGACTCAATAACCGTTGATGGTTAGTTAGTTAGACTATTTGGGATTAGACATTTCATTAGATTAATCAATCTTTCATACTATACCCAAACTGCAACCTGTGCTTTACTATAGTTGGTTCTTCCTCCATCTTGCTGTGAAAATATAATATTTGGATATTTTCCTATCATTTTTTGGCACTTATATATATCGTGTTACAAAAATATGCAATTCCAATAATACATTTTGAAGTGTTTCTCGTAGAATGTGGGTTGAGTTAAACTCAATTATACAAAACCAGCTTGTACGGTGAAGACTGTCCACCACTTATAAACACATTTTCAGGTCATATCTCATCAAGTGTAGAACTCTTAACCTATAAAGCACCGACACACACACACGTACACTGGACACGAAACTTACACGTTGACACCAATTGAAATTTGAAAAGTGAATGTAATCATATGTGTGTGAGTGTCGGACACCGGACACGCCTTCCATTAGAAGTGTTGGTGCTACTGAGCTTTTGACACACCCCTTCACACCCAAGGCTGGACATCTTGAGTGTGACTCGAGCGGTCCGAGAGCGGGTAGCCCAACATATATTGGATAAGCTCTAATACCATCTTAGAATTTAGGTTGGGACTAACTCAACTCTTCAAAACCGGCTTGTAAGGTGAAGATTGTCAACCACTTATAAACACATTTTCAGACCATATCTCATCTCATTAAATGTGGGACTCTTTACAGTTTCAATATTTTCCATGTTTCTTTTGAGGCATCTTTGACACTTTGCTTATTTAGTATGGTTTTTTAGTGACCATGTGATTCTTTTCTGCTTGTGAAAATCCTATTTGTATTACCTTCAATTTTTTTTGCCTCGTGTGATTACAGCAAACCTGTGGAACCCGAGCGCCTCTTTGATTGCCTTCCAAACTCAATGCGACCTTCGTCAGGATCACCTGGTCATGAGGGTGATCATAATGGCAAATCCAATCATCATTCTGAGTCTCACAACAATAATGCTGATGCTGTTGTCTACACACCTCCCGCTCTTATACCACCAAGAATTTTGCCACTGCTACATGATTTAGCTCAGCAAATGATTGAAGCTGGTCACCGACCACAGTTACTCACAATGTACAGGTAATGCTCTTTGTTTAATTAACTATTCAATTTCAGAAGGAAAGGGGGAAATTTCCTCGCCGTAGAGCTCGACATTTGAAAAATTATAAAAATTTACCATGAAGAGTTGCCTAGCAGTGAAATGTATAAAAGTGCTCCTATTTACACGGTTTCGAACATTGAGAAATATTATGTTTGCAATTTAGTTAGTATTATCATGAAATCATCATTATTATCGTGTAGGGAAG
The DNA here is from genome assembly GCA_030408175.1 of Trifolium repens. Classification (NCBI taxonomy): domain Eukaryota; kingdom Viridiplantae; phylum Streptophyta; class Magnoliopsida; order Fabales; family Fabaceae; genus Trifolium; species Trifolium repens. The sequence continues at coordinate 52,616,625 of CP125837.1, forward strand.
CCCGTTCTAATGTATTGGAAGAAAGCCTCCAAAAACTTGGTGTTGAGAAACTCAACAAAGACGATGTTCAAAAACTGCAATGGGAGATTTTGGAGGCCAAAATCGGAAACTGGATTCATTTCATGCGAATAGCAGTAAGAAGATTGTAAAATTGTTTTTTCTTCTCATTATATTTTTAAATGTTGTTAAAATATGTAATTATATATGAACAGGTGAAATTGTTGTTTGCTGGTGAGAGGAAAGTTTGTGATCAGATATTTGAAGGCTTTGATTCACTTGCTGAACAGTGTTTTGCCGAGGTGACAACAAATAGTGTGTCTATGCTACTTAGCTTTGGAGAAGCAATAGCCAAAAGCAAGAGATCCCCAGAAAAATTATTTGTACTTTTGGACATGTATGAAATAATGCAAGAGCTGCATTCAGAGGTATGACTTTTGTTATAAAATCATAAATCTCGATGCAATATCACTTGTGCACTGGTCTCATAAATTCCATAGTCTCAATGACATTTCCTATTTTATATTCAACAGCCATGGTTACTTTCCATCTTTTTGATAATTTGCAGATTGAAACACTTTTTAAAGGCAAAGCTTGTGCTGCCATAAGAGACGCTGCGATGGCTTTGACAAAACGACTTGCACAAACTGCGCAGGAGACCTTTGGAGATTTTGAAGAAGCGGTTGAAAAAGACGCTACAAAAACTGCAGTAACAGATGGAACTGTTCATCCTTTGACTAGCTATGTTATTAACTATGTCAAGTTTTTGTTTGAGTAAGTTTTTCTGTTGTTGTATCTAATCCCAATTTTGTAGCCATAATGCCATATCATCAAATTACTTATAACATTCATTGCTATGTGCACTGATTACATAGATGTTCGTCATTATTATTTCTTTTTACATAATTATATTTTTTGTTTTGTTTTGTTTTGTTTTATAGTTCTGTGGTGTTCTGCTTATGGACATTTAATTATGCTCATTTTATAATCAGATTACAGAATTGTGAAATATCATATTTCTATTTATATTTTTATATTCAGGAGAAATTGCCTACTTATTAAAATTCAGTTTCTCTAACTTGCATAAGAAGGGGTGCCTAAGCTCGTATACTCTCGCATGCGCGTGTTTGTTGATCATATCTTTTGGCATCTTCATCATGGTTCTTCACATATTGGACCTGACCAAAATTCTTCAAATCTTTGCAGCTACCGATCCACCTTGAAGCAACTTTTCCAAGAATTTGAAGGTGGAAATGATTCTTCCCAGCTAGCTACTGTAACAATGCGAATAATGCAAGCTTTACAAATCAATCTAGATGGAAAATCAAAGCAGTATAAAGACCCTGCACTGACACATCTTTTTCTCATGAACAATATTCATTATATTGTCAGATCGGTTCGGAGGTATATCTTCAACATATATTGGTTACTAATTTCTCGGAATCATAGTGGTATTCAGCACTCCATGATTCAAAGTTAATACTCTCCAAACCTTCTACTATTTCAGGTCTGAAGCCAAGGATTTGCTTGGTGATGATTGGGTACAAAGACATAGGAGGATTGTGCAGCAGCATGCAAATCAATACAAAAGAAATGCTTGGGCAAAGGTGTTTTTCCAACTACACAACATTTTTTTTTTGAATGGCAATGAATGGCTTCACAACCTTTGCATTTCTCTTTTGCTTGGCAGATTCTTCAGTGCTTATCTATTCAGGGACTTGCCTCATCAGGCGGTGGGAGTAGTAATGCTGGTGGTGATGGCGGAGCTGGAAGTAGTAGTGGCGCTTCAAGAGCACTTGTTAAAGAAAGGTATGTAACGTTATGGTTGCTTTGTTATGAAATTCCTGTTAGGAACAGTATTCGTCCTTTTGACACGCCAATGTGTATTCTGTGTTGTCAGGTTTAAGCAATTCAATATCATGTTTGAGGAACTCCATCAGAAACAATCACAATGGACAGTTCCAGACAGCGAGTTGCGAGAATCTCTGCGGCTTGCAGTTGCTGAAGTCTTGTTGCCTGCCTATAGATCATTCGTGAAACGTTTTGGGTGCGTTGTTGTTTTAATCCATTTCAAATGTTACGTTACTATCACATTGCTATATATTATTTTACAACGATGTGTGATTACAGGCCTCTAGTGGAGAGTGGAAAGAATCCGCAAAAGTACATAAAATACACTGCAGAAGATCTAGATCGAATGTTGGGCGAATTTTTTGAAGGGAAAAACATGAATGAAACCAAACGGTAATTGAAAGGGAAATTGAAAGGAGTTTTTGTATTATTATTTCTCTTGGGCATTGATTTAATAAGAGGGGTGAATGTTTTTGCTTCCTTAGATTATTTGTATAGTTCATTATATTTCCTGCTTGAGGTCACTCTCCAAAGCATTTGATTGTATACTAGTGATGATAATTTTATGAAATTTTACTACTCTTGAGAGCCAATGTAAATGTAACAAAATTTCAAACCAGAGTTTATTTCCATCTTAATTTTTTTGCTGAGTGGGGTTTTAATGTTTATAGACTTGAAATCTGTATTGCATCCATTTGTCATTCTGTGCCAAACCATTCGCACATTTAAGGTATAAACGCTAAAACTTAGGTGAATGGTTTGACACAGTTAAAAATGACTTGGAATCTAAGCCAAAACTTAGGTGTTTGTATCGAAAAACTCCGGCTTCTGCACATAAAATGTGATGTTCCTATTGAGTTAAGTTTACGCGCAACATTGTCTTTAATAGGTTAATACTAATTAGTGCCTTGAAGACGTTGATTAAAAAATCGAGTTAGGGCCAATTTGGATTAACTTATTTTTAAGTTTACGCAAAACGACTTATGCAAATAAATAAGATTTTATGTTAATTTAACGAAAACTATGTTTAGTTTATAAACTAATTTTTCATAAATTACCTTGCCAAATTTATAATAATACATAAAAATTTATTTATTTGTGTAATCAATTTTGAATAAACTCAAAAACAAATTAATCCAAATGGGACTCTCGGATCCTCTTCATTCATAGGAGAGAGATGATGAATGAAAACACAAATTGAATGAATTAATTTGTAGCGCGGGAGGGAGAGATGGAGGAAGTGATGAATGTGGTGAGTAGTGCCGTTTTATTTGAAAATTGAATTGAATTGATGACTATTCAGAGTGAGAGATGGATGATTCAGACATGGCCACGTTGAGGGCTAAGCCACCACCAACACATTCCTCATTCCTCCTCCTCGCTTAAAATTAAAACTCCTACTACTAATTATTAATTAACATAAAATCATCATAAAAAATTTAAATGAACGTGACACGTTTTATACACACACCACATCACTTCATCAACTACTCTCTCCGTTTTTTCTACCAAATTTGCAATGGATGCTGCTGCTGCTGGTAAGTAACCGATTCAATCCTCATCGTTATTTCTTTTATTTATTATTTTAATTAATCATCATCATTCTCACTATTTCTATTTTCTTCAATTTCATTTCAAGGTAAAGAGATCAGCTACAAAGAATCATTCGATTCCGCTGCCAAAAAATCTTTTGCTGCTGATGCCATAATTCCTCATCTTCTCCGTCTGTAAGCGCGCTTTTTCTCTCTCATTCTAGTTACCGCAATTTTTATCATATCATATCATATCATATTCATAGCCATATTGGTGTGGTGTGGTGTCTACGTGTTAGTGTCAGTTCTTCATAGGCTATAATTTAATTCAAGGATAAGAAGGTGAATTCTTCAGTACACATTTTATTTGTGGAAAAAAAGGAAGGTCAATTCTTCCCTACACTTGCCGATGTGGAAAATTGTGATAGAGTAATAAATAATGCTTATTAGTTTTTCTATATTAAATACTATTTGTGGACCTATTAGAATTGTACACATCAACAGTGTACCGATACATATTCAAATAAAATGTGTACCGGAGTATTCTCCTGAATTGTATTTTTAGTGTTTCTTAATAACAAGTTTTTGATAAAATTCATTTCTATAAAGTAGCAAATTCCTAGTGTGCTCTCTAGTTTGGGTTATGCTAGGTTTTCAACCCAATCTTACTGTGCTTACTGTCTTGTATGGATGTTGATGTGGTATTTCAGATATGGATCATGTGCCACGGCTCGTGATTTTGAAATCTATGCTCCAGATGCTTCCTTTGAGGATCCCCTTATGCGTGCAAATGGGTATGCATTTCATTACTGCTCTCTTCAATTTTCCTGAACATTCGATATGATACTATTACTCCCTCCGTCGCTTATTATAAGCCTCTATTGAAAATTTGAAATTTTTCATACATATTAAGAAAAATTGATAGTGTAATCAATGTGTACTTTTTGGGTATCACAATTACTAAATTGTCCTTGGTGAAAAATGTATTTGTAGTTGACTTTTCATATTCCAATGCAAAGTAATTTTATGTTTGGAAAAATAATAATAAATGTGTTAGGAAATTGAAAAGCAGCTTATACTTAGGGACAAATTTTATGTTTGAAAGGGTGCTTATAATTAGGGACGGATGAAGTATTAAACAATCCAAAGGATTAAGCTTGTTTGTTGTGTCAAGTGGAACCATCAGAAAGGTGAATTAACAAATAAAATTGGTTTTTCAAAGTTTAAACTGCTCTGTACTAAAGATCTTCACGGAATCTCAATCGGAAAAGAGGATTGTTTGTTGTCTATGCTTCTTGATGCGCTGAAACCACAGAATAAATGCAGCCACATTTTAGAATATTTGAAATTGAAACAAAGTGACATCTTTTTTTTAAATTACAATGCTTGCCTTGTTATGGTATTAATATCAATGTTACAATCTTACTTACCATGATAAAGATTCAGCTATTAACCAAATCTAGGGGCCATTTTGTACAATTAGTAATCCAAAATTCGGTGTCCCAATGTGCATATAATGACACTACAGAATTATATAGAGTAGGAAGGAAGAATTTCCAAATTTGTCAATATTGTTCTGTTGTTACATTGTTGTGTGTTTGCATAGAACCAGCCAAGGCCTATTTTACATTGTTCTGTTGTGGTTTCTTTATGGTACTCCTTATTTAGAGTATTTTCTGATACTGCAGGGTGCAGCAGATCAAATCAGCATTCTATTCACTTCCTAAGGTTTTCATTACCTCTTGCACTATTTTGTCTCTTTTTTCATGTTGATCTTCACTTTACTTCAAACTTGTAAAATTTGGATCTGCATCTAAATAGAACCCTTACCCATGAATAATAAAAGTCTCAAGTCTTGACATGTAAATAGTTATAGCTAAACATGAGTGACTGCCTTAAATCAGAAAATTGATGTATATTTCTCATGAATATTTGTTTCAAAAGATATACAAACAATTGTTCAAGATAAAGCAACTCCCTTTATAGTTGATTGCAATGCATGATGTATTCATGTCATTTATCATAGATGAATTAGACTCCATTCAATCTTTTTGTGCTCATTGATAGTGTAAGCATAGAAGAATGTTATAAATTGCCTGCATAATAGAATATTTCTTGCTTGCACGAGTGCTGTGTCCCTATAATGCGAATTTTCTATCACTATTCTATTGCCAAAACTTGAAGTAGCAGTGATGAACCTTGAGCGTGTATCATGCACGTCAAGCTTGTGATAGTAGAAGTAAATGTAATCAGTAAGAAATATCTATTTTTTTTATCTTCATTAAATCAAATAAGTTTTTAATTGTAGAAATCTTTGTTTGATGTTAATTAGCATATCAGTTATTTCTTTTATGACTTATTTAATGTTAGAGAATATTATCTTGTATCCGGTCTCATCCTTTTCTTTCAAATGTTTAGCATATTCTCAAATTCCTTTATCTCCTTTTATCTTAGGTATTTAGTGAGTCAAAGATTGTAGAATACAGTGTTGAAGAAAAGATGGTTTCACCAGGAAAAGGAGAGGTTAGTAAATCTGCTGTCAAATAATGTAGTGTGTCAATCTTTTGCTCTACTCAAAGTACAAGTGCTTTCTTGATCTCTTAGTAGAAGATCCGAATTCATGGATGTTATGCAGATATTAATTGACAATAAGCAACACTATAAATTCTTGGGGAAGGATATAGATATGGTATCGCTAATCAGGTTGTCTGTTGACGAGGGTAAAGTTGTTCGCCATGAGGACTGGTATGTATTAATCTCCTGAACCGGCTGTTTTTTTTTTTTTGTGTAAATTAAGGGAAGAGTTAAAAAGACATTGAATAACATCTTTAGCCGAAAAGGGGACATGCACTATCAGTGTAAATCAGTCTTACACCGGCGTCTAATACAAATTGACTTTTGACTATTATTTTCGGAAACCTGTTACAATATTGGCTTACATAGCAATAAGATGAGTTCTTGTTGGATGGTGGTGTAAAATTAGTTTATACCGTCATTGCATATCCCATTAAACTCTGCAAAGGAAAAACTTTTGCTAAAATATTGCGCTGGAATGTCACCTAGCTTTTGAATCTAATCTGAATTATTCCCATGAAGTATGGATTATAGATCATTCTGGGCACTAGAAGCTAAAGTGAATGTATTGATTTTTTTCCTCTATGAATTGTGAACAATAGTTCCTTATGGCTTAGGTAAATATTTAGTCTATGGGCCAAAAAATAAATATTTCATTTATTCTTTATAAAGAATATAAGCTGTGATAATTCCTCGTGGGTGACTAAATTTTGTATTTACACCAAATAGGTGGGACAAAAAACCAATCTCTAATCGAGAAACAGTAAAGCTGCCATTGCTTGGCCGAGTTGCAGAAATGACTCGCAGGGGATCAATGCTGGTAACTCACGTGTTTATGAGGTTTGGGAAGGACCCAACTGTGTGAATAAATAGAACTCATTGCAAATATCTTAAGAGTTTTATTATACACAAGTCTGTACATGAAACTTTATACTGGTGTTGACGGCAAAGTCATGTGTTATCGTGTTTATTCGTACTTGTAGCTTTGATGAATGCTGAACTTTTCTGTAGAACTTAATTTGTGGAACACAGTTCTGAATCGCAGATAAGTATCAACCAAGTTATCTCCTATTTGTATTTATAATTCAAAGCATATTAATACCATACTCTTTGTATATGGTGTTTCTTTATTTCTTTTGGGCAAATGTTTTTCTTTTCTTCCAATTTAGTTCTTGTATGTTGTTTTACAACTTTTGGCAATAGTACTATAGTTTGGTTCTTAGCTTGTCTATGGTTTTCAAATGTGTGTTTGATTCTGCAGTGACACATTTGATTATGAATGAATTGATTTTGTGAAATTGATCTTCATTAAATGAGTTGAATGTAAATTTATGTAATGATATATCTGTAAAACTTTGTTGAACAATAATCTTGAGTGTAAAAATTGCGTTTGAAGTTAAAAGCTACATATCTTAACTTCAAATTAGAATCAAATTCGATTGAACATATCAAAATCAATTCTATACCTCTAAATCAATTTTGACACCTCCAAAAATGGTACCAAACATACACTAATAGCCTATTTGGAATTGTAATAGGACAGGCTAAATGTGCGGTGGATTTGAAGCTGATAATGCTAGCTTCTAAGCCTATGTTTGGTATCACGTGGTCCACCGTAATTTTATAGAAGCTACAGTCCGTAGCTTCTGCAAAATCACGATAGATTGCCATAATTCTGACATATTCACTGTGATAACTATTACTTTCCAAAGATACACTAAATCAATTGGTGAAATTTTGAAGTTAACATAATGGAAAGATAGAGAAGATGGGGTGAAAATGGATTTCCCTCGTCATATCATATTGTATGTTAAAGTGTGAAAAGTCACTTTCAATTTACTTTAGTGATATTGGGATTGATGTAAGGTTAAGTCATGCTCCTATCTTAACATGTTCACACATATTTTAACCAGGCAACTGTAAAGTGATTTGCACTTACTCAAACAAGCATTGTCTACATTCTCATCTCAAGGAATGGAAAACCTTGATTGGGCAGTTCAGATAATGGAGAAGGGTCTGTTTGTTTAATTTTGTTATAGAAAAAGTGATTTTTAGTTTGTGTTTGATTGAGAGAGGTTAAGATAATTGAGAATTATAGGGTCTGTTTGTTTAATTTTGGTATATAAAAAATTATTTTTAGATTGTGTAAGAAAATTAATTATTTTTTAATGAATATTTAAGAAGTTATTCAACATTTCATGAAAAACTGTATTGATTATTTTATATTTTGATGTCTGAAAAAATGTTTATCCAACTATTTTAGTAAATCTTAATAGTTTTAGTAGTAATAAAATATATTCAAAAGTTTTTTTTATTTTTTATTTTTTATTTTTTTATTTAGACTTTACTATGCTTATGTACCTTGCTGATTCTTACTTTTACTTCTAAACAAGTAAACCAGAGTCTTAATCATGCAATTGTTTAATAAAACATTCACCAAACTTATTATTTAGCTTATTTGCTCTCCTGCTTGATCTTAGCTGAATAACTAATCATATGGAGCACTGTCAAAAATATAAAGTAGTCGTACAGAGCAGGCACACCAAGGTTTTCCATACATACTCCAGGTGAAAGCTTAATATATTTGCATTTAGGTAAATTTAGATGTGTATAAGATAAAAGAGAATAGGTTAACTGATAAATTACATTACTGTAAAAAAACCTGGTAATGTTGAAATATGAAGTAAAGTTGACTAATAATTATTTCATCCAAAATTAAACGTATGTTCTCCTAAACAATTCGTTCTTTAGTGAAGTTCATCAATTATTTGAGTCCAATCAGTTATTTCCAGACTCTTAACAACATAGCATATCACAACAAGAATAAAAAAATAGAATAAAATATATTCTATGTGAGACATTTTTTTTTATATTGGATTTTTTTTTTTGAACAAGATATTGGATAATGTTATAAAATGCGAAGTATATTAATCTAATCATTTTATTGATTGAATAATACCAACAATGAATTGATACAAGTGATATAACACAATTTTGTGCCCCTTAAGTAAATGATTCCATCTCTAACTCTTGTGTATGAATAAAATTCAGTTGGAAGGAGATAATTCATCTTGTGTATCTCACAGACTCTCCAACAGACATAATAGCAGCATAAATTTCGTACCTATAATATGAGAACTTAAAAAAATTGATTGAATAATCATAAGTATATGGAGTCAGATTCTCTTCTTGTAACAGTTAATTTCTAAGTGGTGATGGAGTCAAATTCTCTTCTTGTAAGTTGTAACGCAGTTAATTCAAATATTATCATCGGCACTCTAGAACTGTTGTTGCTGACATTCAAAATCTTATAGCAAATTTGTGATATTTCTATATCTCTTGTAATGAGAAGAGTGGCCAATTAGTTGGAAGATATACTTGCTAATGCTAGTCTACATTCTTCAAATAGCTCTATCATTTTTTTAAGAGGAACAATTTTTCGTCATACTTTAATTATCTTTAGGTCAAATTTTAAATTGTCAGAGTCCTTTCTTTTAACAATGGGAAGATTAACACAAACAAAAAATAGTTACATCGTGTTGTTTTCGGTTTAAAAAAAACAGTTTTCGAAAGTTACTACTGAAAATATTATCGGCTGAGTCGCGGGTCGATACACTTTCTTTAAGACTATCAACCGCGAAGTCCCCAGGATAAAACAGCCCTCTGAATCTGAATTAATTACCGAACGCTACTGCACTGTAGAATTCGGGCAGAGATACACCCTTTATTGATTCGATGAATCAATTCCAATAATTGATACACAAGTATCAATTCTGTGTGGTTGATGAAACAACCAAAAGGAAATATTTTTCGAAGAAGAAAATAGAGGAAAAAAGAAAAGCAGAGAGATTTCAAGTTTGCGAAATCAGGAACCACAATAAAGAAAGAACAAAGTCTGCTATTTATAGAGTGAGTGAGGAACCGAATATGAGGAATCAGTGGGATTTGAAACTGACCGATAAGGCCTTATCATACGAAAACGTGCGCAGCAATTTTAGGCCACGCGTAACCGATTCGTTTGACTGGAGCGAGTTGGATCGGAACTGACTAAGCAGAGCATATCCGTCTGTGACTTGGTCTCGCGCACAATTAACATGTGCGAAAATAAAACTTGACCCGCACGCGTAAAGAAAAAATAATTAATTAATTTTTTCTTTTTCTCAGCATTAAAAATTTAATATATCACCAAACCAAGCCCAAGCCCGGCCCGACGGCACGTGTGATATTCGGGACAATGCATGCGTAGTGTGCCGTTTACAAAACGGAGTACCCCTTGGGGCACACCCCAAAAGGTCACCTTTCTATATATAAACACTACCAAGTTGTGTGTTCTAAACAATGTGGGACTCAAAAGTCTTTTTTCAATTAACACTTAGCTTAGTTCCAATACATGTGTTTATTACTATACCAAGTTTCTCTCCATTCCATCATTATTTCCAACACATCGTCTTCACCAATATAAATCATTTTCTTTTGGATGTATTAACTTTGGATCTTGATGGTAGTTAGCCTATTGATAGTGTTTTTTTTTTCTTTTTCTTTTTAGCCTCAAGAAAGAAACCACTCCAAATTATTTTGGATAAAAAACATGTTAATGAAATAGAGGAACTACTAAAGTATATCAAAGATTTTTTCTCTTGTACTATTTAAATGATTACATTTACGTGCAGGATTGAATTAAGAGTTTAATTATTTGTATGAACTAACAAACATAAAATAAATTTGTACAGATGGTTAATCAAATTCCATAATTTAAATATCGATCTTAATGTTATTTTTTTTAAATCACTACACAAATATTTAAATTGTAAGATTCAATTACATGTATTTGTAAAACTACAGCATTTACTATTTTACTATGTAACCACTTACAAATGAATCTTAAAAGTGTGCATATCATGAATTACATTAAAGAAAGAGAAAAAAAAAGTTAGTTGTGTTACCTATATTTTCTCGAAGGCTAATATTTTTGTCATATTCTTTCTTTTTTTTTAAGGAATTTTTGTCATGTTCTTATTAAGCCCAAAATAAGAAAGGACCATAAATGTGTATGATAACTTTATTTTCCACCCATTCTTGTTAACTTCCATGACATAATATTCTTTTTGACTGGTCATCTCTCTAATTTCTCAGCCTTTAGAATACTAGAGACCATTCCATTTCCACTATATTGAAGGATCCAAGGTCACTAACATAATGCTATGAATGAATGTGTCTATGTCCAAAATTATTACACTGATTATTGGAAGTTTTCTAGATCCAAGAAATCCCTTACTTTCATGCAAAAAAAATTCACTTGTAATAGAAAAGAAGAGAGAAACTTAAAAGAGGATATGGCCTTCTACACATAAAGGCAAAAGCCATTCTAAGTTAATCACTTTTTTTTTAAATTTTTTTTTGTTTTCTCTCTTTGCTAAAGACTGCAAAAGCTTAAATATGTGGAAACTTTGTCTCCATGCCAATCTCATATGCCACTATCTATCTCACTTGCCTTAAAAGTTTGAGGTGTTATGGGCCATACATATTGTAACTAAGGTGAGAAAAGAATTACATATGATGAATAATATTTTTCAAAGATGTATTGCCTTTGAAAAGTAACAACATATTATTTTGAATGCTTTAGAGCGTTAATATGACCCCTAAAAAGAATACAATTAGTGGGGTCATGATGCTTTTGATCAAATTCTTCTCTTTATCTTTACCTTTTTTCGATTGTAATGATTTTTAGATCATGTTAGTTTTGTAAGATTTTAAAGTGTCCACAACGACTGATGCAATATCTTTGATCTCTTTGTTTTTTAAAGAACCTTTTGGCCGTTGGGATGTGTATGTATGTGGAGTACAATCAACAATGTACAATCATTTTCAATTGTAAATTAATAATTAATTAAGAACTCTAAAATTGAATAAAATAATGGCAAATTTTATGGTACATGGGATAAATTTCATTGTACCGGTACATTAGGTTATTAAATTACTATTTAAATGAATAATTTTTCGAAAGAAATCATTTTTCTATCATTTAAAATATTATAATAACTAAATACAATTTAAAAATATTGTAAAAAAACTAAAATTTTATATTTTTTTGAATTTTTATCATTCATAATAGTCAATTTTGATTTTTTTTATGAAAAAATGTAAAAAAGTTATTGTAATGCTTATAAAACATTGAAATTGTGTTTTTTCTTATGAAATTATCATCTCCAAAATACAATAATCGGAAAATAGTTTTTAGATTTATAAAATAATCATTAATTTATTAATTAAACAATCTAATGTACCGGTACATTAAAAATTTTCATATGTACCATAGAAGCTCCCTAAAATAATAGACTAATTCTATGATGCACAAATGAAATACGTGTTGTATTAAATACAATTCTTTTTTTATACCATTAAATCAAGTGAGATATGGTGAGAAAAAAAAAAAACTTATATGCATTGTGCCTAGGGTTGGGAATAGGCCAGGCCGGCCTACAAGGCCTAGCCTACATAGGTTCAGGCCAGACCAGTCTATTTCTATAAATAGAGCGGCCCAGGCGTTTTATAAGCCTATTTAGCTAAAAAGGTCAGGCTCCAGGCTATTAAAAAAGCCTATTAGGCCGGCTTATTTAAGTCAATATGAATAATATTTTTAATATGTTATTATTATATAATAAAATTTGTACATTGGATTAAATTATAATTCTATTAACTTTTCAATAGTTTAAGTTTATTAATCTACATTAATTTTTCACATATATAAATGTATGATTATTAACTAGAATTGAAATATGATGTCATATATAGTCAAATTCTCTAAAGTATCATGTTAAATATCAAAAGGAAGTTTCATATTGTTGATTTATTAGTTCATTAATATATTTAAAAATATATATAATTATTTATTTAAATTTGTTCATGTGAAATAGGCTTTTAAACAAGCTAACAAGCTATATCAGGCTTAGGCCTAAAAAATAAGCCTATGACAGGCCACAGGCCAGACTCAGGCCTTTAATTTTTTGACAAGCCAGACTCAGACTTGGTAAAGCCTAGCTCGGCCTAGCCTATTCTCAACCCTAATTGTGCCACAATATTTTACTTGTGCACCATATAATGGAGAATTTACATAAATTATTTAGAGTAGATCTTAAAATTTAGGAATTTTGGTAATAAATATATAGAAGGGGGAAGACAATTTGAAAAACACGCCATGAAGAAAGTGTAAATGAAACATTTGATTCCCTTCCCCTCATTTGAAATAAAATATTAAGAATGTGTTTGGATGAAAAATAATTTGTAAAGTAATACAAAATATTTTAGAGGATAATTCAAATTCTTGTAAACTCTATTATTTGGATGATAAATATAGAAAAACTTTATAATGAAAAGATTTTATACTTTCAATTACCACCAAAAGACTAAGAATTTGAATTTCCCTATATACACTTTGTGAATATCAAATTGATCCTTGTAATTCTTGCAAATTGGTCCCTTTATTTTTCAAATTTTGCAAATAGGTTAAAAAAATTAAAATGGCCAATTTGAATTTTTAAAAATTCCAAGTTGGTCCCTATAAATTTGCAAACCAGTTCCTACATTTTTGGAATTTTGAAAATGGTCCCTGTTTTTCATAGTTTGAAATTAGTCTCTCAACTTCTAAATTTCAAAATTTCATTTTGAATCACTTTTCTTTATATATTTATACTTTTATCAGGGATATTTAAAAATTTTATAAAATAGTTCAACAAAGTTTAAGAATGAAGAATTTATTATCTACACAAACAAACAATAATTAAAAATAAAGATAACTTAGTTGAAGCCTTCAAATTACCTAAAATTCTAACTTCCCTAGAATTTTTAATTACTAAATCTCGAGCTAACTGTGAAAACGAACAACCCGACTTTAAACAGACCAACCCTAATTAACGGGCTACGGACTACTTGTGGATTATACAAGCCAGTGGCGGTGCTCGGACCCTGGCTCAGGGGGTGCAAAATTTACATTATAATAAAAAAAATTACATATATATGTTTTACAACTATCTGCTACGCAGTTTCATTTTTTTAATTCGCTTAATAACTAACTAATTTTTATTTATATATATTGTTGAACAAATCTCTTTAAATATAAGTATTGCTTTTAAAAAAACATAAGTATTGAATACATAGAAATATATCAAATAAAAAGATTTCTAACTATAAAACAGTGCATAAGTATTGATATAGTAACAACAAAAATACACAATTTTGTGATTAGTTTTCTCATTGCTCGATGTACGTCAATTCTTTTTATCTACCACTTGAGTATATACAGACTAATAACTAACCAACACAAAAATTAGCTTCATAAAAACACTGATTTTCAAATGCCTAAAATTGAAACTAATTTGTGGATTGTTCAACTAGAAACTGTAAAACATAAATCCAAAGATACATTTGGACCAAATTAAAAACTACAAACAAGCAACCCACAAAGCACACAAATATGTTATTAGAACTACAGTTGAATAATCAATCAACCAATTTATCAATATTGAAGTTGTATAAAAAATCCCAAATTTTTAAAATGCTAAACCACATATTTTTTTTATTGATTACATTAGTGTTGTTTCAAGGATATTTGATGATTTATCACTATTGTATGTATTTGGTTTGATGTTTTGTTTGAGAAGATTTAATTTTAGAGAGAAGTTGGAAGAAAAGAATAAGAAAAGTAGAAAGTGTTTTGAATTTTTGAATAAACGGTGCAAAACAAAAAAATCAAGGAGTGCAATGTGCAAAAAACATAGACATAGTAGTAAAAGAATTGAAATTCCAGTGCACCCCCTCACTACTATGAGGCACCGCCCCTGATACAAGCTAGACCATTTTTATAACAAATTTTTCTAGGATGGGCTAAAATATTCTTAAAAATTCAAACTCAAATTATTAAACTCAAACTCTATATTTTAACAGACTTCACAGACTCATATGAACTAGCTCCCTCCGACTCAATCCAAATACACTATTAACATTTAATTCCTTTCCCCCGCATTTTGGCTTCTCCTTCATATATCCTAATTCCTATAACCTATAAACTTATCCAACCCATTGAGCTAGCCAATAATTAGTCCTTCTAAATGGATATCCTAAATAACTAGTATGTTAGCCCGTGCCGTGCACGGGATTATTTTCTTTTTTAATATTATTTATGTGATTATTTTGATATATTATTTGAATAATTTAGTTTAAAATTCTACAATAAAATTGAGATATGTTTTGCATGATAAATATAACATAAACTATAAAAAATTAAAATATATTAATTTATTTTAGGTTTCTCAGAGATCTCATTAGCCAGATGTAAACCTATATGGACACAAAATATGAAAAAAAGAATCGTAGTCAAAATTCAAATTTTGATTAGTCAAGTGTATTTTTAATAGTGGGGTGGGAAGTGTTACCCGTTTTCCATTATATACCACCAAGAGATTCTCTCTCTACCGTCTCCGTCGCATGACTCTATAGGGCCCCATCAACAATAAAATAATTGTTAATTCTATATTATTTTTTTAATGAATATCATAAAATTCTCGTGTTAGATTATCACTATCTTCTACATAGACTTTTCATCATGGGGAATCACTTTTCATCGTGCTAAATAAAATTTTGAATAAGTGATCCCCGTGATAAAATATTAAATATGAAAATATGGATAACCGCCGCAGTCGGAATCCAAATTTTAATTAGTCAATGTGTATTTTTAATTGTCGGGTAAAAAGTGCTCCCAGTTTTCCATTCTACACCACAGAGAGATTTTTTTCATCTCGCTTTCTCTCTCCCTCTCTCTCGTCTTCGTTACATGATCTATAGGGCTTTATCGATAAAAAATAGTAGTTGTTAATTCTATATTTTTTAATGAATATCAATTAAATTTTTGTGCTTATAGTTCGCACTATGTTATACATACACTTTTCGTCACCGGGATCACGTTTATGTGCTAGTTTTGAATAAGCTTTCCCCATGATAAAATATGAAAATAAGGATAACTCCCGCGGTTGGAATTCAAATTTTAATTCATCAATGTGTATTTTTAATAGTGGGTGGGGAGTACTCACTATTTCTCATTCTCCAAAACTGAGAGATTTCTCTCTCTCTCTCTCTCTCCCAAAATTCTATTTTATTTTTGTCCCTAATGAACGTAATTTTTCTTCATAATATGATAAAATAAAATGTTTTTACGTAAAAAGAAAATATAAGTGTACAAATATGTCATAAGCTATTTTTTGGGTTTAAGACTTCAAGTGATTTTATCCATGAAAAAAACAGTGTACTTTGAGAAACTCTAATTGAATGTCTCCTAAGCAATTTATATCAAGAATGCACATGACAGCTCCGTGGAAATCTCGTAATGTATATAATAGAGATAGAGATAATCCATTGATATTTTTATTTCAATTGTGCAAACTTTTAGAATTCAAATCGGGTTAAAGGACTTTATTGTTTGAATATTTTTAATTTGATTTTATTTTGTTGATTTTATATAATTTATTAGTTAAATATATTTAACAGAAAAAAAAATAGGCCTCGTATTAATATGAGTATATATGTGCACATATTAAATCTAAATAATTGGTTATTAAAATATTGATTCCCGTATGTATTAAAATATTGAGATTACTAAAAAGAACTTATGTATTAATATAAAAGTAGAAATATATGTCATTGTCCCCATGAGCTTAGCTCAATTGGTTGGGACATCGCACTATATGTGCAGGAGCCGGGGTTCGAACCCCAGACACTCCACTTATCCATCTTTAAGGTGGAATTTCAAAGCCACTAGGCTATCTACCAAAAAAAAAAAAAGAAATATATGTCATTGTAGAAGTTTAAAAAACAAATAGGCCCCGTATTAATTTAAGTGTAGTAATAGGCTCAAGTATAAGTTACAAAAAAAAGAAGACCATATATTAACATATGAGTCGAAATATATGTTTCCTTAAAAATTATAAACAATAGTTCCCCGTATTAATATATAAGTAGAATTATGGGTCCCCGTTGAAATTTAAAAAATAAAAATAGGCCGACATACTAATTAATATATATATATATATATATTCTTAGGGGTGTGCAAAATATCCGGTTAGAAGGCCCAAACTCATAACCGGATCCAAATCCGTTTTTAAAAATCCGGATTTTGGTATATGGTTAATAACCAAACCATTTTCATCTGGTCGGTTATCCATCCAAATTAAATTTTTGGATTTGGTTTAAATTGGTTATTATATCCTTTTCAAATTTGTTTTTGTCAAAACAAAAAAAACAAACAAATATCTTCTTTTTTTGACAAAACAAACAAATATCCTTTTTTTTGTACAATAAACAAATATCCTTTTAACTTTTATTAAAATTAATTAACGCACAAACCATCACCATGTGCGTGTGATCTCAGCAATTATGATTTGCGATGAACCCTACATCCCAAATCTACAATAATCTCTCCAATTGAACCCTAATCGGCAATATTCTCTTTCAATCGAACCACACTCATTCTCTCCAATTGCTTCCAACCGCTCTAATCAGGTATTCTTCCTTTCTCTATTCTTCACAATTAGTTAATTCAACGCGGAAGCAATTTTTCTCCTCTTTATTCTTATTTCAGTAATGTGAAGTTGCAAAAAGAAACTTTGTAATTTTTCTCCTCTTTATTCTTCACATGTTTTTTCCATCTCTTTCAAACACATATCAGAAGCAATTTGGCTTGAAGCTGATTATTACTGCAAAGAGTAAAAAAAGAAAAGTGTATTTTTTTACGGTGTTTAATATGTTTTTCGTCTGCGTAAAAAAAAAAATCAGACCAAATTAACCGTTTATTATTCCAGTTTTAAAAATAACCAGTTTAAAACTGGATTTAAAAATTAACCACTTTTAAACCGGTTTTATAAAAATATCCGGTTATGTATCCGTATCCAAATTTATAACTGGTTATATAACCGGTTTATAAAAAATAATGGTTATGGTCATGTATCCAAATCCATATATCTGGTTTTGGTTTGGCAAAATAACCGACCATGCACACCCCTATATATTCTACTATAAATTAAATAATAAAAATAGACTATTGAGTAGAGATATTGGTCTCCATAAAAATTAACAAATAATAGGCCGTCGTATTAATATATAAGTATAAACACAGGCTTCGATATAAAATTACAAAACAAAAAGTATTAATATGAGTAAAATTATAGGTCCCTGCAGAAATTACAAATAAATAGTTTCATATATTAATATATGAGTAGAAATATAAACTCCACAATTTTATCCAACGTCCTTTCTTTGCAGCCCGTAGTTAATGCCAAATCTTGACAACCACCTGGATTAACATAAAAAGATAAAGATTACTAAACACATAATTAGACTTCTAATAAAAAAACTATATGTTGCGTAAAAAAAAAAAACTACATGTCAGATCAAAAGTGGATTATAAATCATATATATCAGACTAAAAGTTTTACGATTGAAAAAAATCATATACGGAGTATTAAATAAACCAAAACATAGGATAATGAATGAGAATATTCACAAGCATAACAATATTAATATGTGTCATAAAGAAAAACCAAAAGAAAAATGAAATTATTATGAAGGAGGTCAGTTTTTTAACAATATAAAGTCTTTTAACAATAACTTAAACGATCATAAATAATTGAGTAAAAAAGCACAAATAAAGATAAAAAAAACATATTTTATAAACATTCACTTTAGCCAACAAAATTACTTACCTCCACATCCGCCGTGATATTCATCCTATCAAAATTAAGAACATAAGCACAAAAACAAATTAGAGAAAATTTAATTGAATGTCATCTAAACAATTTCTATTGAAAATGCATGAGAGAACTCCGTAAGAATATCGTAATATATATTATAGAAATTGAGATCATAGAGATCATAGGTAGATTGTAATTTGGTTGTAATCTTGATGGAACGAATCAATATATATTATGAATTAAAACCTAAGATGAGCTTCCTTTAATGGATTTATATGCATAAATTTTTTTTTGACGGTAGATTTATATGCATAATTTTATTAATTAATATATATGAAATTATAGTTGTAACCTTGATGCAACAAAATAGGTCCATTGATGAATCGATATATATGAATTATAGGTCCATCGCAATTTGGTTGTAATCTTGATGGAACGAACCGATCGATATATATGAACTAAAGCCTAGTTTTTTTGAAAGGATATGGAATTTTAGTAATATTATTTTAATTTTCGTAGAAATCTAAAATAATTATAACAAACAATGAAAATATATTGCTTCAGAAAACAAAAACAAAAATATATTGCTTACAAAAAACACAGAGAAATTTTCTACAAAAATAAAAAAGATTTAATATTAGAGAAACTCTAATCGAGTGACACCTAAGCAAATTCTATTGAGAATGCTCCGTGGTAATCTCGTAATGTATATAATAGAGATAGAGATAGAGATAGAGATTAGTAATATGCACTGTATATAGGTTTTGCTTCCTTGTTCTAGCACGTTCTTGTTAATTTACAATATCTTAATGGCTTAATCATCATTTTCGTCCCTGTAAGTTCGCAATTTTTTTGTTTTAGTCCATGTATAATTTTTTGTTGCAAATTAGTCTTTATATGTTCAAATCTTTTGGTTTTAGTCCCTCAAAATTAAAATCCGCAGGAAAATCCACAGGAAACAAACGAATTTTCATGCATATGCAGGGACTAAGATAAAAAAGATTTGCATATGCAAGGACTAATTTGCAACAAAAAAAGATACAGGGACTAAAACAAAAAATTTATGAACTTACAGGGACGAAAATGATGTATAAGCCTATCTTAATATTTGAAACATAAACGGCAGGCTATAGTGGACTACAATACATGCTTCATTGAAACAACATTTGATCATAAACATTTTTTATTTATTTAATTTTCACTTGGGTTGATCCTATGAAGATTTAGTCTAGAAAAGTTTCTTTCTTTCTTTCCTTCTTATGTCGGCTTGTGGAGATTAATTCAGTCCTTTGTCCCTCCTTAACAAAGCAATTCTTGAGATGGGATTTCTATATACTATTAGTTAATTAAATATAAAAATAGCACCACTAATGTTAAGTTAGAAAATTAAGGAAACTTTCACCTATAGTTTATTTTAGAATGATATTTATTTGATATTTTATTTTATAAGTCTAGTATAGTATACAAAATTAATTAATATTGTAGATATGGACAAATTACTAAAGGTGTATGAAAATGATTTTTGCATGTTTAAAAAGTATAAACATAAGATTTGCTATTTGACAAAGGAAATTATAAAATGTAAACTTGATTTCATGGGTACAGTGCTCGAGGACTTATTTGTCTTGTCTTAATGGAGTGTGGTGGTGAGTGAGTGGTGACAATTGTTTGCAATGCTAGCTGCACCCTTTTTTTATTACACTTACTATACTATAAAACAATTAACTTGAGATAATGGAGTGCATGAGAATCGGTTTATAATAATAAGCCACACATACATATTGTGACTGCCATTTTAGGAGAAATGCAAATTTTAATTGTAAAAATTTGTTTTTATATGAAATATAGAATGTTTTACAGTTTACATTAAGATGGTCGAATGTATGATAATGATAATGTTATTAAAAAAACAAATTAACAATGGTGTGACACATACAATTAATAGACAATTAGGTCTCTTAAGCATTTAAGAGCTGTGCGTAAGAGCCCTGCATAGTGCATACCAACAATAAATTTTTTGGTACAAACCAATAATAAAATTTAAAGAGAAGATAATTGGTATGATAAGTGTGAGTAAGCATTTTATATTGGACAAAAAAAATAATATATGTTGAATAATATATAAGTGAAAAATCTTAATATTATTGATAAATGTGGTGTTAAATTCTTTTTGTGCAGTTGCTCTTAGTTCAATTTGACGATTCACTAAATTCTCCTCATGACCCAAAAAAAAAATACTTGATATCATTAAATGAATTATGCTAACTAGTATCCTCGATCGGGCACTGGTTAAGAAAAACAAAAAAAAAGTTTTGCATTGAAAAAAATATTCTTCATAATTTCAAAAAGTAGATTATACAAGCTTAATTTATTTTTACCATATTTAGTTCTTTAACTAGTGCCCCTAAAATATTAATGTATCTGAAAAAATAGTTAGTAACTCATCTTTTAGTATCTCATCTAGTTAGTGTTTGGTCTTAATGACCAATCTAAGGATAAAGTTTCCTAATTGCGGAGTATAAGTTGGATATCTAAAACACTCAAAGTATTGAAACAACAATCAAAAGTTGAAACAACTCAAATTTAGACTTTCAAAATCTAACAATTAACTAACACCTCTTAAAAAAAATTAATATGTTGGGAGGGAAAGTGTAAAAATGAAGTAAATATTTTCAATCTATTGATTGATGCTATTTTATCATCATAGTCGGTTAAGATTGGTGGCCTTGAAACATTGAAAAGAAAGGATACACAATCTTTTCAAAAGACCGTAGGTTTCTTGTAAGTTAGGGAAAGCACATAAATTTAGATTAATTCACATTTTATTTTATTTTTGCTAAAGAAAGGTCAATTTAATTTTTGTCTCCTTCTTTGCATCTACATATCTTTAAGCTTTTGATACTTTGCTAGCTATATTTGGTTGATCACTTGAGTTTGGTTAACTTTTGTTTTATCTTTTTTTTTTTTTTTGGTAAGGAACTTTTGTTTTATGATCTACTTTCAAAGGAAAGGAAAATAAAAATAAAATAAAAAAAGAAAAGAGAATAATGAGTTCTTTAATTTCATGCTATAGTTATTAATTGCATAAAGGATGTTAATAATGTTTAAAAGAGTTTAAGAAAAGTGATATGTTTTATTATGCTATGTATGGTGAATAGTTTTATTTCTCCATATATAGCCCAATTCATACATTATTATTATTATAGGGTAAAGAACAATCACAAAAATGAGTGGGAGGTATTAGAAGTGTTAGAGCGTCAAGAGCAATCACATATGTGAGTTGGACACACATCTTCACTCAAAATTTTATAACATTAGATTTATGGATTCTCTTATTTACAAAGTATTCATCTCTCACTTTTTCAAGTAATGTGAAATTTAGTTAATCTCACACTTACTATAACATTCTTCTGCTCAACTGTGTCATTCAATTCATTATGTTCTAGGGTTACCACAAAGTTTCCATTCAATTCAAGACTAAACAAGTCCGAACTAATTGAATCCTTGTGTCGGAAATTCCCCGAAAGAATTTTCCATTTCCATAAAGAATATAATTGACAACTTTTAGTTCGAGATTATCCTTTCCTAAAATAGATCTTTGGGAAAAAAGTTTTACAAAATGAATATTATCCGGTATTTTATATAAAATTACGGGTCTTACCAAAACAAATTACGGGTCTTACTAAAATAGATCTTGGTAGTTTGTTATCCATTGGACATAGATCCATTGTTAATTTTTTTTTATTCCTTCCTTTTTTTTAACCATTCCGAATGGTATCAACTACTTAACAAAGACTTCTCATCTATCTTCCTATTTAAAGAGACGCCTTTTACAAAGAATAAAAGTGTAATGGTTCATACAAAGTCTAGAGTTGAGATCCTTTCCATTTTGCATTCTTTCCATTTCTTTTATTACTATATAGTTTTGGAAATATAAATGCAAAAATGTGACATTATAAATGAGTCAAAATCTCTTTTATACCCCTCAAAATATTAAAAAACTTTGATAATAAAAAAAATGGAAATGATACAAAATGGAAAAGATTCTTACTCCAAAGTCTAAAGCTAGCAATACCTCAAAAACTTAGTACTATAAAGTCGAGTTCGGAACATCCAAACAAGACAGCGTAATGTTATGTGCTTATTCCAACTTGCATGATGCCTGCTTCTTAATGCTATACTTTTTAACTTTTACAATTCATAAAATGATTTTGAAACGAATTACTTTTGAACAACTTGTTTTATTTATTTCCTTGCAGAAATATATATGCTTACGCTATGAATAATTCTCCTCAACCTTTTCATACCTTTAATTAACTTTTTCCTTGAGCTATATATATAGTTCATAATAATTAAAATGCATTGGAACTGTATTTGAGCTCACTTGGAGAAAATTGCAAATAAATAAAAAAGTAGAAGAAAGACATGACATTTAGTACCTCAACAACTTAAACATTTTTTCCGACCAAATTGCCTGCTATAAAAAATAGCACGCTGTTTTGAATCTAGATTGTTAATTTTAAATCGATCAGTTTAAATTACAAATTAATAAAATTAATTATAAATAATTTTAGACGTTGATTTCATATCAAACGGTTAGTGACGTAGTTACTACATCTAATTCAGCTCTACTTTTTTTTATAGGAGGAAACTCCTAGATATAAAAAATTATTAGAGCTTATTATAAGGCACTCAATACATAATATTGTTTGCTTCTTAAAAAAAATACTAGACAAATTATAAGACACATAAAGATGTGACAATATAGAGCCCATATTGTTTGATGAAACAATTCATCCTTAACAATATTCTTAATATAAAGTGATGTGACAAAATATTCTTGGAGATATTTTTGTTAGTTTCTCTTCTCTGTTTGTTTGAATGTTGACCCTACATTGCACTTTTCATGTTTTATTTTTCATTACCATTGAGTCATTGACACATTTAACTTGTACAACAAAGCTATTTACTTTTTATTAACAGGGGAGAATACATCCAATATTATAACACAAGACTTGTTAATAAAGTGGAAACATTTTGGATAGAAACTGGAGATACATCCAATATTTCCAATAAATCAGCAAAATACAAATAATTGAAATAATTGTATGTATATCAGCAGTATAATTTGTTCCATGTATGATTTATTTAGTATATATGACCGTTATTCATCAAAATACAAAAAAAATATATTATTGTATTTAAAACCTTTTTTGCATCAAGAAAAACAAAAATCTGAAGAAGAAAAAAATAACTAACATAATGCCAATTTGGGCTTAATGGCCCAACCCATAAAATAAATGAAAACCTAACAACACCCAAATATATATTCAACTCAGTTTTTTCTAACTCAGCCGCCGCTCAAGCATCTCCCTCTATCTCTGCATTTTTTCTTCTTCCGCAGCAAAATTCAATTTCCGGTCACCGTCGACATCATCCATGGATTTTAACATCAGATCTATAATTTCGAGCATAAATTGTTTTCATTTATTGATTTAAAGATTGTATCACTTATAATTTGCCTCATATGTGAAACTATATTTTGTCCGGTGTATAATTTGATTAGTACATTATAATTAAATGTTTTTTGTATTACTACATTATAGTTAAATATTTCCCGTATTAATTGAACAATTATAAAATTTAAAGGGTTAAAATCAACTAATTGAAATTTAGAGGACCAAAATTAAACAATTGTGAAATTTTAGGATAAAAAATAGAGTAATTACTAAATCCTCTATTTAATGGTGATACTTCTTTTTATTTTTAATAATAGGGAATTCCATTTTTCTTATTACCTTTTTTTAGTTTTTTTAATTATCTCTCAACATCTCTCATCTTATTTTATTTAATTACTCTGACTCCATTAATTTCTTATTTTTGCTTCATTTGCCATTTTATTTCTCTCTCTTCATCAAAAAATGTTGAAACGCTCTCCTCCTGCATCCAGCAAACCCTAGCCGTCGCACCATCTATCACCACCTCTTTAGTTTTTTTCCGATCTGTTTTGACTCTTAAACCATCACCATCTTCATCCCCTCCCTTCTATTCTTGCTTTCTGTATAATTTATTTTTAGATTGGAGGGTATTTTATATGTCTCAACGCCACTTTTATCGCTAGATCTTGACCAACATAGACCACGTTTTGAAAAACTATCACCATATACAGGTTCTCCTCTATCTCATCTACAAAACGCACAAAAGAAAATCAACATCAGAGTATCTTTCATCCCCTGACCCCATGCCAGAAAATAGAGCCACCGTGCCGGAAAGCGAATTGAATCAGTGTTTGAAGTTTAGATCTCAACAATAACAAAAAAACAACAAATCAGCGTTTGTCTATATTTTTCGTCACTTCATGTTGATTTTTGATATGTTTGTATTTCTTTTTAAAAATATTGATGAATAAAATTTTCCGTTCTTTTGAGTTTTTTTTTTTTTTTTGCTTGTTCATGTTTCTGTTCTTTTTCTTGTTGTAGATGCTTCTGTTCATATAATAAAGTTTTTAAAAATTATTATATTTTGAAACTTAATTTTTCTTGTTGTAGCGTTAATTTGTGGATCTGTTCATATTTATTAGATTTATTTGAATTTTCAACTTGTTTGTATTTGTGTATGAAGAGTATTAATTTTTTCTGGGTACTTTTTCAATATGTTTGTATTTGTATGAAGAACATTTGTTAGTTTTGTTTTGTGTTTGTTCATATTTCTATACTTTTTTTGTTGTAGATGTTTCTGTTTGTTTTCTGTTCATAATTTTTTGTAGTGTTGCCAGATCTACATCCTCCTCACTGTCATAAAAAAAAAATAGTTATTAAAATTACATTTCAAAGTAGGAAAAAAAAATTAGAATCTTTGTGTGTTAACTGATTTACATCCTCATCTCTTTTCTCGTATTTGTATATTTATAATCTGCATATAAACAAAATAAATTATATAAATCATTTACTCAGAAAAAATATCATTTGTAATAAAATCATTGATAGAGAAAGAAAGAAAAAATTCACCATATGAAATGGTCCATTTACAGAATAATGAACTTGATTCTTGAGTATTTCATCTTCTTTACTAAGCACTTCATCTTCTTTCTTTTCTTTTAATTTTTCTGCAAAATACAATAAAATACAGTTAGAAATGAGGAATTCTTTACTAAGCACTTCATCTTCTTTCTTTTCTTTTAATTTTTCTGCAAAATACAATAAAATACAGTTAGAAATGAGGAAAGAAAGAAAGAAAAAACCAGAGAAAGAAGAATAGAGAAAGTGTTTTTTCAAATATGAGTATATAATAAAATCTAAATTACAAAGTGTGGGAAAATATTGTGTATTTGAATTTGAATTTGGAGTTGGAAGAGAGATGGAGTGTAGTTCTGGTCTTTGTCTTTTGCACAGACTATGCCAGTCTTTACCTTTGAGACAAAAGGGTTATTTTCACTTTGTTCAAAGTTGTACTTCATTCATTATTTTAGATTATTTTTCCAACAGGCTTGGTTCTAATGCAAGTTTGGCTCATGTGAAAGGGACTTGTTCTCTCACAACAAATGGAATATGACTTGGTTACATAGAAAAATGGCTTGGTTCAAAAAGCATTTAGTTCAGTTATAATTTTTTTGGACATCAAATGCCCTCATTTTTGCCAAGTGGCAGCATTTCAAGCAAGGTTATTTTCATCTTTTCCAGGGACAACAACTTTCTTATATTGTATATATGATTTTTGAAAAGTAGTAAAATATAATTTTAATCAAATAAAAATGTTTATAAAATTACATTTATATCCGACTCATTTCTTTCTTTTTTATTATTCTTTTTGAGTGTGTCAGTGTGTGACATGTATGTGTTAGATGTTTGTTTTGAAGAGTATGAGTGTAGTTGAGCTGTGAAATGTATGACAGAAGTCTATATGTTTATAACAATTTTTACGCATTAATATTCTCTAATTTTCATTCGATAACGATAGTGGTTTTTTCTTCAGTTTTAGATTTTTTCGAGTAATTTGCTCATAATACATTAGTTAGTGTTAGAATCAGAGATGCAAAATAGAGAAACACAAAGTGACGGCTAGGTTTCAATAATATCAGAATTGCATTGCTTAACAAAATAAGAATTACAAAGACAATTTATAATAATACCTAATGGACTACTAGACTACTAACGCATAAAGCCCAATACTTAAATTCTAATATATCTAACAGTTAGAACAGAAAAAAAACATTCAGCCAAATAATTGAAGTTAAAACATGTATACAAGCTTATCATATACCATCCCCATTCAAGCTTCTAATAACTATAAGCTGAAATACAAGTAAGTAGAGAAAATTAAAAACAAAAAAAGAGTTACACTCAAATTTAACATATATTAATTCAACATATTCTTTTCCTTCTCTATCACAAATCTTACACATTAAAACTAATTTTCTTATCAACTAACTCAAGAATACCAGTGTCTGTATTATCATGATCTTCAATGGCTATATTCAAATCCAAAGAGAGATTTATAGTACTTTTATGATCCTCCTCTATCATGGTCTCTTTCCCTTTGTTTTCACCACATGATGATGATTGTGACTTTGAAACTGAACTGAAACTTTCACAGCTGAAAATGATTATGGCATCCTTGAGAGGAACAGATTCACCATCAGGAATTGTTATACTTCCATTTTCAATAGCTTTCTTGATACCCTTTTGAGTAAAGTGATCAACTTGATCCAAATCTTCCATGAAGAACACTCTATGTGGATTCTCATTTACTGCTTCACCAAACTTGTGTAAATAAGTGCTTCCCAACTCAGCTCTTGGTCTTTTCCTATTGGATTTTTCATCACTTGAGGAATCATCATTTCCTAAGGAAGAAAAAGTGCTTATGCCAACTGTCATAAAGTTACTATAAGATCCAAAAATAACTTTAGCTAGTTCCTTTGAGATATTCTCTTTGGTTTGAGAATCATCACCAAGAAAAAACATCCAAGTTTCTTGCTTTTGATTTTCTCTTTTGATCAATGTGTTCCCTCTTTTTCTCATTCCTGATCTACAAAAAAGGACAGTACTTGCAATCTCTGAAATGTTTTCTTTATGTTGTGATGGAAACTTGTTCTCCAAGGCATCACAGAGAATCTTGAGATTCTCTTCATTTTGTTCATTGAACATTTCACTGCTTTCTAAACCATCTACTGCTTCACTTGAAGAAGCTGAATTTGGACTTGAGTTAGGATTTGACAAAAGATCTGGTTTTGGAATATTCCTATGTGGCATGAACATTATCAAGTTACCATCATAGCAATCATCATCACCAACATTTTCAGTGTATAGTAACTCACATTCTTTTGTTACTTTTTCTGGTTCAGAAATTATAGGCCAATTTAAGTGACTATGTTGGAAATTAGACTTTTTTTCAAGTGAGGAAAATGAAGTTGGTGATGAAGGAGATGATGACAAAACAAACAGATCTTGTTTTTCATGAATTGAAGGTTGTCTGTGTACTGATTTGCATATTGAGTTCCATTTCCTGCATAGATCCTTAAGCCTTGCATTTTCCTGTTTCAAATTCATATACACCGTCAGTGTAAAGATATAGACTACCAATCAATCGTAACTGTTAAATTATTAAAACAACTTTAATAGAGATGCACTGAATGTGTAAAGTAATTTTACACGGTCATCCAATAAACAACTATAAATTTGCCATGTCATATAAGAAAGTGGGGTGAAAGTGGGGTGTGAAGTGGCAGAAAACATGGTTGGTATTAGTTGACAGTGTAAAATTATTTTACACTTAATGCATATTCCTTTTTCTTTAACTTTTATCATAAATATCAGTAAAGTCACACATATGATTGACTGTGATTTGTTGACAGTGTAAAACATTTTACACCGACCGTGTATCATAAAAAGCTAATTTTTTTGAACTCAGTGTGAGAGACTATTATGATACTAACCTGATCTTCCATTATGTAACTTCTTTCTTCCTTGCAATTTTGGAGCCATGTTGGTAAGCTAGAACTGCATGCTTTTTTGCTTAAATTGCTACTTATACTCAAAGCTTCATTTTCAAATTTTATTGAACAATCGTTGCAACAAGTTAGATTTTTCCTAACTCCAACTTTATCTTCAAAAGTAAAGTCCTTGAATAATACCATACTTCTCTCCTTAGCTTGAAAATCACTACAAATAATGTAAAACAAAAGAGATTTTACAACAAAGCACTAATAAGTAATAAGCAACAATAAGTATCTTAAAATAATATAGAAAAGAGAGAATCAATTACCTGTCAAAAGTTAAACTTAAGCTGAGGCTACCAACAGGTATTGTGAAAGGATGAAGCTCCCAAATAGTTTCTAAAGAAGGATAACTTATTTTACACTTCATGTATGTTTTAAAATTTGCAATTCCCATAAGCCATAATCTACTACTACTCTCACCACTTCCACTCACTAATTTCTTAACCTCCATCACCATATGCTCAACAGAACAATAGTAGTTTATTTTTTTCTCACAATAACTTGACCAAAACTCAAACAACCATTTTAAATCACCTAAATAAAGAATAACCCCTCTTCCCATATAGCTTTTCACTAAGCTTCTAACTTCCATAATCTTGTTTTCAACTTCTTCTTTGCTTATATTCCTAAAGCATATAAGTGGAAGACTCACAATTTGCACATATCTTAACTCATTAGGAACATTACCTACCTCAAACCTTTCCATCACTCCCTTAGCTACTACCTCAGCATTAGAAACACTCTCTCCTACAATAACAGTGTTTCTTCTTCTCTTCACTAGTTCATTCAACACACTTGTTACATCATCATTGTTAAGAGAATCTATAGGCTTTGTGTATGAATTTCCAACTTGACCATAAGGTCTTGATTGAGTCATATTAATGGTAATTTCTTTGGATTGGTTTCTATGATATTCAGAAGAAGTTTTTGTTGAAGAAACTTCAATTGGAAGAGATTGTTCAACTTCAACTCTTGATTTAACAAGAGTACTATTGAAACCAGCTTCTCTCATAACTCTACTAACACTTGGATCATCAAGTATAGAGATTATAAGCTGTTCAACTTCAATTTTCAAGGCCAAAATATGTTGCTGCTGCTGTTGATTCTCGATCGTTCCACGGCGTTGATGAGCTTGAGCACGTTTGAAAGCTGCAACTAAAGCATTAGAAAGTGAAGGAGTAGTTGAATATTGAGGACCTAAAAGAGAACTTTGTGTAGAAGCTGGTAAACGGTTAAGTGCAACATTGAAACAAAGCTCAAGAGCTTTGCATTGAAGAGGATGTGAATGAACTTGAAGACAAGCTTTTCTTAAAAGTCCTGTTGAATTTGCAAGCATAGCACTAGCAACATGAAGAGGTGTCACTTGTGCATGACCTCTTCTTGTAGCTAGATTCACAGCTTGTTTAACAACAGTTGCAGCTTCTTGTGTAAGTGCTTGAAGCTGTATACTACAAATTCCTCCTCTCATGATGTTCAAAAACTATTGAGATTATTTGGTTTGAAAAAAGAGAGTATAGAAAACAAAGGCTTATAAGTTGTTATAAGTTATACTTGGTTTGGTACAATTAGAGCAAGATGTGGAAGATATAGATATATTGTGTGAATTTTGTGCCTTTCTTGTCAGGGAGGTAAATTTTGGCTTTATATATAAAACTTTCTCTTTCTTTATTGTACATGAAAAGTTATATGGATTAACAAAAGCTTCTGTTTTCATGATATTGAGGGAAGTATAAAATATACATATATGTAGAAAAAGTAAGTATATAGTGACTATAGCTTTAAACATTATGAATGGAATAAATCACTTTTGTTAAGAATAAGCTTAACTAAAAACATGAAAAAAAGAAAGTAAGAAAAAGAGAAAGTGGATAAAAGGGTATTAAGCAAACAAAGAGGAAAAAGAAATAGAGGACTGTCTGTCTGGTTGAATAGACAGAGAACTACAGTAGTGGTATATAGATTGGTGTAGGCTTTAGCTTTTATCTTTTTTTGAGGAGAAGAGAGAATAATAATGCTTTGAATGATTGATGGAATAATGAATGGATCACAAGCTATAGCTACAAATAAAACAGATTGCATTTAAAATTAATATGTTTGTTCTTAAAATATTTATATATGTATAACTTTGTCTCTTATAATTTCATTACAAAAAGTTGGCTTTCTTCAACATTTTAATGAGTCTAAATCATGGTTTTCTGTTGTCTGACATATTTTTAGAAATAAGATGACATAATGTAATATGATGATCATATACTACATTGATTTGTTTTTGGAGTTTTGAACATGAAGGGAAGATAATATTAATAGAGTCTTTATGGTGTCCTCCAAACACAAAATTAATAATTAATTGCATGATTGGCAATGTATTGTATTTTTTTCTTTTCAGAAATGTTCTTAATATATAAATATTATTTAAAAGTTGTGCATTCAATTATTTTTTTTGTTTTTTGAATATAAAAGTTTTTATTATGAAATTATTTCTAAGCATGAGTAAGAATAAACTTTACATAAGTAATAGGTTCTATTTATAGACAAATATAACGGGTCAATATCATGAGCCAAAAAACAATTTTACTTTTATTTGTTATATTAACCCTCCAAATTGCAATAAAGTGGTCTGATAATTCACATTTCGTCCGCGATGATTTATTTTTAAATTGCTTAACATGTGCTCTTGAAGCACAAGTTAGCATTTCCTTTAAAATGATATCATGTATAATCAAGGTAATACAATATTTATAAATATATAACCCTTTTTTAAATATTCTTAGTAATTAACGGTGCATCCTACCTAAGGATGTCAACGGGGCAAGGAATGGTCGGAGGATGCTCTATGTTCCTCGCCTATAACCTACTAAGCACAAAATTGAAGTGCAAATTTAGAGAGATTAAAGTTCGAAGAAAATTTTTATATGTACTAAAAATGAAATTTGGTATATATAACAAAAAATATATTTAACTCTTGATACCGATCGTTGTTAAAAAATAATATACTATCAATATTAATATACTCAAACAAAATGTTTGTTTCTTTTTTTTTTTTTGAAAGAAAACGTTTGTTTCTTAGGAGACTTATACGAAACTAAAAAACTTAATTAAAGGACCGAAAGAATAATTAAGTCATTAATATAAATATGATTATTTGATTCATGCATATTAATTAGCAAGAACACCGCCAACTACCTGAATCACACAACCAACATATCTCCATAATTTTTCATATACTATATACTATATATGACTCATGGAGTCATGCATATTAATTATTAAGAACACCATCTAATACATGCACCACACCACCAACATAACTCTCATTCTTTATGCATTAAATATGACTTATAGAATCATACACATGTGATGTGCGAGAATGAATATTATATATGTTAGTGATACAATATTTAGTGACATCAATCTTTATATTAGATCTATTTTACATTATTTTAGTAGCAAATTATAAATTTAATCCGTTTTCACTTTGAACTGAAATGGAGAACATTGGCAACAAATTAATTAATTATTTGATCTTTCATTTCTCTTCATCTATTCTTTTATATTATATAATTTTTTATTTTTTTTCACTTCTTTATTCTTTTTGCACACCAATAAAAATAAAAATAAACGCTTGTATGAATGTACTTACCTTTAATTCAAGTCAAATTAAAACTAAAAATCGATCTGATTAAAAAATTTGAAAACACAAAGTTGAATATTATTAGTGGGTTTGAATGTCCTTGGGTAAAAACCGTTCGTATTGGATTCAGATTCATTTTTTAAAATCATACCGAACATAAAATTTTAATACTATTTTTTTATTAGTATGATATATTGCATAAATCTATCATTTGTTTGATTTTTATTTTGTAATCATACTTATTAGGGTTAATTACTCTCTTTTTTACTATTAGATATTTCCAAACATAAATCAATCATTGTCGTAATATTTATTAGGATATTATATGTTATATAGTTCTTCATCTTTGAGTGGTGTTCATGGAAGCCCTGACTTCATCTTTGAGGATAAGAAACAATATTATATATTTCGGTAATGGTAATATATAAGAAAAAGGCTATGGATGTTTAGAATAGGGTGGATTTTGAGATCGAAAAGCAACAAAATTCAAAACTAGAGTATACCGAAGCAAAACTGTCAACAACGACAATTACCACTGTGGATCAACCAAAAATGTGTTTAAAAAAACCATTATAGCAGTTTGTGACGGAGGAACACCGACAAGCTACTTAAACTGCCTTCAAATGGAGTGTAGAAAGTGGTTGTAACACAGCACCTTCAGACGCGATCGCACCACCACTCGACAATGGCTACTGTCGCGGTGATTTTTGGATATCAAACTATTGATTAGTTTTGACTCACAATTTTATGATTCACCACCGAGCTTTTATTTTTCCAAGGAAAAGGGGAAAAGTTCAAAATAACCCTATTTTTATGAGATTAAAGGTTCGGGGATTTGTTACGTTAAGGGAAGGTATTAGCACCTTAAACGTCTATAGTACTCTATAGGAACCTCTTGTTTTTATTTATCTTTGTGCTAAATTACTAGCTTCTTTGTAAAAAATATAAAAGGTTAAAGTGATGAAAGAAAGAAAAGAAAAATGTTTTGGTTATTTTGTTGATTTGGGAAGACGCAAAGTCTTTTGCACTACGTACTCGTGAGGGATCAAAACCTCGTAGTTTGGGGTAGAAAGAGTGAAAAATGATTTATTGATATTTTTGTTAGTTTTTGAAAATATTTTAAAATAAAAGCCAAGTGGCAAAAATGTTTTCCTTGAATTTGTTTTTGTATATTTTAGTTTTTGAGAAAAAAAAATGTTTAAGTATGTTTACATGAATTAAAATATTTATTATGAAAAATGTTTTCAAAAAGTCTCTCGACGAATATCGAGCTTTTTTATGAAAGAGATTATTTTTTAAAATGGTTTTAAATTTTGAATGTTTTTTGTTTTTTTGTTATTTAAAAGAAAAAATGGTAAACTCGAATAAAATAAACTAAAGGTAATAAAATAAACGTGACGGATTTCATAATGACGTTGGATCAAAATGAGAATCCCCTTTTCCTTGGAATTACTACGCTATTATTTTTAGTGTTTTCGTTTTTGACATAAAGCGGAATAAATAAATATGCATGCAATGCAGATTTCTCATTTATATTTACATTGGTCCCTAAATACATTCTAAATCACAATAAATAAATAAATTAAAAAAAATAAGTAAAAAAGGGCGTGCAAAGAAGAAAACAAAGGGGTGTGGTTAGTAGTTCTGGGCCTAAACCCAAGTCCAAACCTGCAAAAAAAGATTAGTCTAAAAAAAACAAAGGGGTGAATCAGGGCCGTTTGATCTAATCAAAAACACCATGAAGGTTGGCCGGAAAACTCATCCGGTTTCCAGAATCCGGCGGTGGTGGCGGCTTAGGCGGCCACAAACTTACTGTCGGCTTAGGCGGCCACAAACTTACTGTCGGCCAGAACGGCCAGTAAGTTGATATTGAATCCGTAAAAAAATCATGTATTCTTGTAGTAAATATTGCACATGTTAAAACAACCAAAAATAGTAACTTTTTATTGAAAAACAATAATTATTTATTAAAAAGTTATATATTCAATATAAAATGCACAAATTTCTTAAGCAAATTAAATTATTATTTTAAATTTCTTTAACATATGCAAATTTGCACATGATAGAAAATTCCTTATATTTATTATAAAAAAATGGGTTATATATTTCAAAATAAATTAGAGGAACTTTAATTATTACCCAAACCCTTTTCTTAAGCAAAATTGATTGCATGTATTGCTTTTTTTTTTTTAATTTCAGAAAGTTCTTTTAATTGTTGATTTTGATTTTAAATTAAAGAAGATGTTAACTTGTACTTTAAGAGCGTCGGTTAAGAAATTTAATATAAAAAATCTTGTATTAAAATTTGGAAATTTAAATTTTTTGAAACAAAAATTCAAATATTAGTTCTCACAAGAAAAAAATTTGAAATTGAAAAAAATTTGCTTTCATTTCATCTATTTATATGATATGGTGAGTATTTTTGTTATTTCATAGGGTTGTGGGAGGGTAGGTAGGATAAGGTGGAGTATAAGTAAGATTTTCATAAATAATAAACCGTTAGGAGTCTAATCCTAAGCCCAACTCACTTCCTTTATTAAGAGGCCCATCATTATCATTCAATAAAAAAAAATACTAACAACTTAAACCCTTTGACAAAAAAAAAAAAAAAAACTAAAACCCTAAAACATCAAAAATCTCAATCGAATCGAAAAAACAACACAATCGCTTTGTCTTGTTTCAGAAACGCAAGTTGGAAACTGAATTCGCCGGAAAAAGTAAAAGCTCACCAGAAAACATTTACACGTTTATTCACAGGTTGAATTTTTGTGATGATGAAATTAAATAAGGGAAAAAAATACATACAAAGTTTGGAAAAGAAGATGAAAAAAAGAAACATGGAACAAAATACCGATGTTGAGACAGTGAATGTAGTTGAAAGACAAAGACCAGAAGATGAAGAACAAGTTGATTTACAAGATCAAATTGGTTAGTTTTTACATCATTGTTTTACTCTCTGTCTTGGCATCTAGGTGGAAAACTTGGATAATGTTACATAGCTCATTAATGTTTTACTCTATACAATATTCACCGTTGGATTGAAAGTTTTACCCCGTTGCATTTGCGAATAGGCAAATAATGACCTGGATTTTGAATGAAGTCGGGCAACTTCGTCCTTTTGTTAACTTGTAAGGACTAGTTCATTGACTAATTTGCAGTAAGTGATATAATCAATGGACTAATTTGTTAGTAAGTAATATAATTAGGGACTGATTTGATAGTAAATTAGATATAAGTTAACAGAAAGACCAAGTTGTTGGATGAAATTCAAAATAATTTCGAGGGGATAAATGTACTGGAGGAGAATAGAGATTGTAATAGTGGATCAGCTATCAAACATTGTAATATAAAACATTTATGGATGATTCCATTGTTGTATTATGAAACACTATTGTTAGAAATAATATAAAACCATTGATGTGCCATATCCTAACAGCTTAAGCTTTTGGGATAATCGGTTATGCCTTAAGTCGTACATTAATTTTCCTCATGGAATTTATCTTTGTTTTTTAGGTAGGTCAAAAGATGCTAAGAAGAAAAGAAGGGAGGTTCCAAAATCACCCGAAAAGAGAGAACAGGATCATCATCAGAACGAATGTCATATTATTTCCTCTGGAGATGATGACTGCTTAAATGGAATTAAAAGTATGAATTGCGTTTTTAAAATAATTACTTTATATTTGCTTAAAAAGTACAAATGTAATCCACATATTGGATGAAGAATTGCATACTTATAAGTTATATGTACTTTGAAGCAATTTATTTACAATAGTCGTGGCCATACATATGTACATATACATATACATATACATATGATAAACATTTCAACATTCTTTGCATTAACTTTCATGTGCATATATCTTTCATCATTTGCCAACATCCACCGTACCTCCGAACAGTGAGCATGTAGACATATCGTTTTAACATTATTCCTTCAACCTGTTGACTGTTGGATTATGATGCACCTGTGTGCTTGGTGATTTTATTTTATTTGTATGCTATGGTCTTTTTATCGTCATACATGGTATAATTTCTGACTGGGGAATACTCAAACTACAGAGTGGATCTTGGAATGCCAACAGAGTAGACAACAATTGGAAGTATTGCAGCATCAAATTGACGATTTTATAACTGCTTACGAGGAAAAATTGGAAGAGGTAAATATTTTGAAAAACTTCCTTTAAACAAAAGAAAGGTTGGATGCTCTTGTTAGACATTGTTTCAAAATTTTGCTACTTTATGTAGATTTCTTCCTAATATTAGTCAGGTAACCATTTTTTCAGTGGGGATAATAATCATGGCGTGAATCTTCCTCATTTTGGAAGATATTTTATTTAGAATTTTCTTTTGTAGACATAGTACTAGTTCTATGGCTTTGAAAAATAACTAGTAAATGTCGTTTTTATTCACAAGGGAGGGCTTTAATGTATGAATCCAAGTTATAGTTGCTTAAGGTTTAATGTTGCTTTGCCTCCATGTGTTGAACACTTAGTGCTTCTGTTTTGGGGTATGGTAGTGGTGCTAAATATGGTGTTACGAGGTGGATGATAATTCAATTTGTATTCATAGAGTAAAACTTGGAATACAAATATTGAATTACTTCCCACGAGAATCATGATCATTCGTTTCTTTGAGAATTTATTTTTCCTTGCCGAAAATAGGACAGTTCTCGAATTCCACAACTCCAAAATTGGAGCTTTTATACAGTTGATAGGAACTGGATAAGATTGTAGAAAAATGGTGTTTATTGATGGAAAACAGTAGTACACTCTATGTATTCGAGAAGCCTGGTACTCTCCCATAACAATGCCCTTTACAAAACTTAAGATCTCCCTTAGCCGCTCCTTCCCATTAATTATAGTCTCTCATCTCACACCCCTAACTATCCAACTTACTAACTCACTCTGTGATCCTCAAGTGTTTAATCTTTCACATTCAATATTCTGTTATGAATGATCACACTTTTGTTACTTATTTTGGTTTCCATGCAATTATTTTTTGGTCGATACAGGAAAGAAAAGCAAAAGAAGCCCTTGCTGCAGAAGGGGGGTGGACGGTGGTCGAGCACCACAAGGGTAGGAAGAAAACAACCGACTCTGAAAGTGGCATTGTTGTGGGCTCAGTTGCTCAAGCTGCTGTAGAGAATAAATTGGCCAGAAAGAAACCTAAAGAACTTGGTCTAGATTTATACCGCATTCAAAAAAGAGAAGCTCAGAGAAATGGTATCACTTATGTTTTCATAATGGTTTGCCTTAATTTTATATCCTAGATAATGTTTAACCGTTTTTTATGTCAAAAAAATTTCAAATGTTTTGCCATCAAAATTTGCACCAACATGGAAAAGATCTTAAGAAATATTAGGGTTGTTAGTTTCTGCTAGTAGTATAATACACAATTAGACCTAAATAATAGTAGAAATATGTGCCTTAGGGTATCATATCTGTGGTATTTATCACGTCACTTTCTAATCTTATGCACACAATGTTTCTAGTTGTTCATAAAATGATATCTTGTTAATAGGAACACCTTTAAAATGATGTTGTCTTAAACTAGTACTTGGTAACACTCGGCGATTTTGGTTGATGATTAAACTTAGATAAACCATTCATATTTTACTTGCAGAGATAATGGAATTGCAGGGCAAATTTGAGGAGGATAAAAAACGTCTGCAACATCTAAGAGCTGCTAGGAAATTTAGACCATATTAAATTGATAGCAGCCAAGGTTGATGGTTCTTTTCTTTGGAGGAGGGGATTATATTTATGATGAAGTCCTGAAATTGATTTTATGCTATGATTTTGCTGGGATGACCATTTTGCGCGTCCCTTTCCTCATTCATTGGGACTTGAGAGGAGTGTTAGCAACACAGTCTCTATTGTGTGCTACTTGTGTTCGATAAAAAAAATCTTCTTTATGCATAAAATGAAATCCAAATCTGCCGCCTATGCATGCTAATTAATATGTTCTTCATATTCGGCTGGTGTCCCTTAATGTTTCCATGGGCAACTTCTTTTTGCAATGTGCTCAAAAACATGTTTCATCTTCTATTTGATTTTCTGTCATAAGGAATACTGTAAGGCTCTCTTGTACTTTTAGGGTTACTGAGGGACTATTTTAATAGAATAAAGAGTTTAAGGACCATTTATTATATATTTGTATAGTTTAAGGTTAAACTAAAGAGATAGTTATAGTTTAGAGATCAAATTAATGGTTTATTATTTTTTTGAGAATAAATATTTTGTGCATTTGTGATATAAAATCACATTTATGTGTTTAATAATGCTAACTTTGGATTACATGTTTTCCTTAAAAACTTTGGGTTAAAAAAGCCATAAGTTGCTTGCTTTATTAAATTATCATCACCATTAAAGTAAAGTGACATTTTGTCTCATGAGTTTAGCGCATTTGGTAGGAAATGTAGGAGCCGAAGTTCGAACCCCGGATACTCCATTTCTAGCCACGAGACTCCTTAACAAAAAAAAGGTAAAGTGACATTTTTTTTAATCAATTAAAGTAAAGTGACATAAATAATCATAAATCTGGCAATCTGATTTTTTATTGTATTGAAAAAGCTGTATAAGAAGGTATGAATGATTTAATAACCATTCCTTAGAAAGAAACAAAACATCACCCCGACCCAAAGAAATGCAAACAGAGCTAAAATCAACTAAAGAAAGCAACTCAATTTTTTTCAAGTAAAAAACAAAAACTAATCAATCATAGAGCAATGACATTATGATTGATCTCTTAGGTTTCCTAATTCCTAGAGAATTGGGACCATATTTGTGGAAGGTTCAGTAACTTATGCTTAATTGTAACTTTGGAAGATAGGACACACTTTGCAGATTTGCTCTTTGAAGTTTCCTGCGTGATGAGATGACTAATGAAACATTGGTTAAGGTTTGAATTTGCAATTTCATTCAAGATTTTGCATCCTTTAATAATCTCATGTTATCGTTACACGTATGGTACTTTAGTCCAAATTCATTTATCGATTTCGGTGTTTTCTTTCCTCTCTCCTTTTTTCCACTCAACCAAACGTCCAAACACACCCGCAATTTTGCTAGACTTTTTATTTGAACAAGCAGTTTTGCTAGACTTACGTGTATTGTTAATTTCTCATCTACGTGATTAGTGGTGGAACCAGGAAAAAATTTGGGTAGGCCATTAAAAAACTTATACTATTGCATACAAAAAATTAAGTTTTAATAAGCACCAATTTGATAATCAAAAAATTAAATTGCATACCTTAAAATAATACTCTATGTGTGTCAAATGACTTGAAATTATCGATAATTAACTTTGAAATAATACTTGCATAAAGTTGATAATCATAAAATTCTATTTTTATTTTATTATATTACATATTCTCTAAAAAGAGAATGATGATTTTAATTAAAAATGATTGTGGTTTTATTTTAGAAAGAAAACAAAAAACTGAAGTTTTTTGTATTGATAAGCAAAATTTCTAAAATATTGTTATTCATTTAGTGGCCAAAGACAATTATTTGGTCCTCAAGGTTGTTGGTTTGAACCCTTCTGTATATTAAAATTTATTTTATTTTAAAAAATAAAACAAAATGTAAAATTGGAACACTTTAATTATGTAATTATCCACCAAGATACCTCTCCAGTGTGATTTTTTTTGGGAGGTGGATCATGGCCCACCTAAACTCATCCCTAGTTTCACCACTAATAAAGACGATGCACTTATATCACTCTTAACAAGATCAATCACATGAGCTGTATTTGAGAATGATTCAAACCTTCATATAACCAAAATCCAAGCATAATTGGAGCCTATGAAAAAAAGTCAAAATCTTTGCATGAATACTACACGAGCTACCACTACTGCTATAAAAACCATGGAGAAAGTTACCATGATGATCACAAATGAGACCTTCAAACCCCCCTCCCCCCACACCAACGTTAGAGAAGAATCTACCATCCACGTTCAAAGCAACAATTCTCTCAAGAGACCAAGAGACAATCTACACAGTTAGTTGCATATGCTCAATTCAATCCGAACCAAAAGCAAGATACACACGGTTAAGAAGAAAAAAGACTTGCGAACAAATTGTGTCTACATAATGCATCGTGCCCTTAAACACAACTAAATTACGGGAGCACCAGAGCTTCCAACAAATAATTGGGACAATCCTGCCAACATTTTCAATAAAATCCTTAAGCCACGGAAAAAAAAAAGAGCTTGCAACAGGCAGGTGTGGAGAAACAGTCCTATATAAACAATTACCCCACACGTGGAGAAATAATCCTATATAAACACTTACACTACACCTGGACAACACACGGACAAAAAAAAGACCATGCATCAAATCTTCAGCAACAATTTCACACATTAGACACACCTTAAAAGTAGAAAGATCTCGATGCTTAAGCATTGACCTAAAAGGGACAAAGTTTGATTGAATACATGATTACTATTAAATGATAATAGTATAAAATTATTTTATATTGTCTGTCTATATTCTATTTTTATTATAATTTTGGTGTCATTGTTTTTACAATAATATCAAGGGCCTATTTGAATTCGACTTATTTTTTAGCTTATAAAAACAACTTATTCAAATAAATAAATTTTTATGTTAATTCATAAGTTGCCACTAACAAAAGTTGTTCCTTATTCCTTCAAAAAAAAAAGTTGTATCTTTATAAACTGTTTTATCCCAAACTATCTTTAAAAACTTATAATAATATATAAAAACTTATTTATTTGTATAAACTGTTTTATATAAGCTCAAAAATAAGTCAATCCAAACGAGCTCTAATTATATATTAAAATATATCAAAATTTAAACTTGTAATTAAAAAATATATATATCAAAATTTAAACTAATAATAAAAAAAATAAAAAAATAAAAAGTGACCGAAGGAGTTATTAAGAATTCAAAAAGAGGTTTGGAAGTAGGTTCGGAACGCCGTTAGAAGCATTAGAAGCATAAAATTCATCTTGACGAGATTGTTTGAGTTTCCCTCCCTTCCGTCCTTTCAATCGCGACAGACAACAATGGAAGCTCCTCCAATCTTCCACCACTCCGATTTGCACCATCCTGGAGGAGGAGGTATCATTCATTCATTCTTCTTCTTCTTCTCTCTCAATTCTCCCCAATTCTCCATTCCCTAACCCCTAGGGTTTTCTCATCCCTCTTCTATCACTACAATTAGGGTTTTCCATTTCATCTCGCTGATTTCATTTCTATTGCAAATTCTGAATTAACCGTTTATTTTAACTTCAAATAAGTGATTACATAGCTATTACAATTTAGATCTAACCGGTGCTCCAAAAATTTAGGGTTCCATGGAGTTATTGAAAACTGGGTTGCATTTGATTTCAGGTCAGAAAGCGAAAAGAGGAAAAGTTTTGAAGGGTGATTCGGTTTCTGTGGTAGCTGCTGCTCAGAAGAAAATTCTGGCTGACATAACCAACACGGATCAACCAAAGCACCACCCTGCACCGCCAGTTCTTACACCTGCAAATGATGTCTCTGTTGAAATGATTCTCAAAGTATGTTATATAATGTTATTGTTGTTGTTGTTTGATTGATTGCATTTACGTTTTTTGGTTTCTGATGATGATTATCACTACACTGATGGATATTTTGAATTTGATTCGTAGGAAAATGACATGTTGAGGAAGCACCTAGCTAACAAAAAGTAATATTTTATGTTAATTTGTTGTTTACTTTTCTGCGTTTTTGTTTGCAATCAATGTAGTTATTGTGAAATAGTTTTTGTTTACTGTGGTTTGGTCTGCTTGTATGGACAGTGCGGTAATAGAATCTTTTAAAGCAGAGCTACAAAAGTATCAAACCAATTTTCAGAAACTTCGGAAGCAAAATTCTGAACTTGCACTTGCGAATACTCAAATGATGCGGGTACTGATTATATGTGTTTTAATAATTGTTTATTTTAATTTGTTTGCTGTTGTTGATTGTTGATATTCGAATTCATATCTACAATTGCTGATTTGTATTGCTTTAATTTATTTTTATGCAATGCAGGAAATTAATTCAAGTAGACAAATGGTGAGTCTTGAAAACCATTGGTGCATATGACACCAGCTACTTTAATATTTCTGCTTTAATTTTTTAATTTTTGGTCGTTTTTAGTGACATTCAATTTGTTGTCGTCCAGGTGAGGGAATTTCAGCTTGAATTAGCAAGCAAAAATGGTGTACTCCAAGCTATGAAATTAAAATTGATGGTTAGTTTAACTCATCTGCAACCTAATGAATTGTAAATGAGCAAATTCAGAGAGCCCTACTTTAGTTTTTGACTGTTACGTCTTTCTTTTTGTAGGAAAATGATCACAGAGCAAAACTGAATAATGACATTGATGCAGATGAGGTACTTATATATATTTTCCTTTATTGGTTTCTACAGCTTGTTGGTATTTCCTTCCAGCTCACTAGCACTTCATCAATTTGTCCTTTTCTTTGATTAAGCAGTCAGATCAAAAGTTTCAAGAAGATAACAAGGGGGGAGGAAAAAGGAAGAGAGTTCCCAGATCTCAATGTAATTAGTATGCCAAACCCACCTTGTTTGTATACAAAATTTAATGTTATTGTTGATATTTTTAAGTAGGTGTTTTTCTCATGCAGCTACTGCACCTGCTGTCGGTAAACAAGCCATATCAACAGAAAAGGTTGACACTCAGAGGTATGAGTTTACCTTCTATACACGAATAATCTAGTAATGTCTAAACTCCAAACTTGCACACCGGGATACTTTTGAACAAGGCAACTTATATGTCTTCGTCAAATATACAAACAGGTATTCTACGAGAAGGAAATCTGCAGCGGTGAAAGCTGGAAAACCAGGACCAACTGACGACTTGTTTGAAATAAATAATGATGCCTTGCATCTACCAGAAAATTTGGCAAATAAGACCGAATCAACATCATTAGGATCCAAAGTTCATGATGTAGCTGGACAAGATACTGAATGTAATTGTATGCCATTCATCTCTTCTTTTTCTTTTATTATCTGTCCTTTAACATATTTTTTGCTTGCAGCTTCGGGACCTACTAACACTGAACAAGTTCCTGCCAAAAAGAATATTGAAAATAAGAGGTATGGTATTGTATACATCCACTTTCTTACTGGATTTGAATGGCTGGAATTGGAATATGTGATTAATTTAGATTAGGTAATTGAAAGTCTGTTACATGGCTTCCCGAATTATTTACAGGCATAGTTTGAGAAGGCAATCTGCCCTGTTCAAACCCGAGAATCCAGAACCATCTGAAGACTTCTTTGATGTCGACGATCCAAAATTTGAAGTCTCCAATATATGTGATGATATTTCAGAAAGTCTTCCTACAGCATCAAGTGCAACTTCAGAAAATAATGCCTGTGCGCCTGGTCCCCAGGAAGTACGAAGATCGTCTATTGGCCGGCCTTTGCGTCGATCAGCTGTGAAAGTTGTTTCCTACAAGGAAGTTCCACTTAATGTGAAGATGCGCAGGGAGGGATAAGTGAGTCAATTTAATATTACGTTTTCACTGAACTGTCAATTGTAGAGAAGAATCGAAGTGGAAATCTGAAAGCCTGATGGTATGTCCTACATCCCGATGCCACAATGCATGGTGGCAGGGATTGTTTTGATTTGTTGAATAGCGTATTGTTTAGGACTCTACATAATTGAAAACTTATATGTATGTTCTATTATAGGCAATTTTAGATGATGATAAAATTTGATCCACTGAAGTCATGTCTTTGTCTCCTCCCCTTCCCTCCTTGTCACATTACAGTTACAGTGCTGACCAGGTGGTTCTCAGTTTTTCAAATGCAAATGGAGTTCCTAGCAAAAAAGAAGGTAGTTGAATTGTAATTGCATACTTCATTGTGCTTGAACTTATTCTTCTAAAAATTGATTTTGTAGAGAATTCAGTTTGTATGCTGTGAATCCAGTTATCTATGTTTATTAATTTTTATCTA
This sequence comes from Trifolium repens, assembly GCA_030408175.1. Classification (NCBI taxonomy): domain Eukaryota; kingdom Viridiplantae; phylum Streptophyta; class Magnoliopsida; order Fabales; family Fabaceae; genus Trifolium; species Trifolium repens. The sequence continues at coordinate 52,660,898 of CP125837.1, forward strand.
GAAAATTATTTTAGCCAAGGCAAAGGTATTGGGGTTTATGGGTGTAACTTTAAATCATAATTGAACAACAAACTACCGAATTAGTCTTTGACTTTATAGAGTGGTCTCAAATAGGTCATGAGATTATGAATATTTCAAAAATGTCTCTTACACTGTTACGATGTCAATATTTTACTACATCTTACTATTGACATAGTTAGACATTTTTGAAAAATAATCATAAAGTCATGAACTTTTTGAGAGTGCCTTACAAAGTTAGCCACGGATTAAGCATTTTACTCCATATTCCATGTATTGATTTGCTTTGCATGATTAAAAAAAAAAATGTATTGCTTTGCACATGCAAAAGAAGATCAAAGATTACTTGTTTCCAGTTTCACTAACATTTTAAGGTCAAAACCGCGTCACACCACGAATGAATTATATAGTGCATATCTAAATATCTAATTTGCATTTCAAATGCGCGTTGATAAATTTTGTTTCATCGTCCCAATAGGGTAACTCAGTACCTAGTAGCCACCAGCTACCATGAACATCACTAGAGGGGTGAGATTCCAATTTTGGATTTTCCATTTTTCTATTATTTAAAATGTGAATCTTAGCAAGTAGACAAAATACTGAATAAAAATGTTTTTTTCTTTTATACTATGAAATATTCATACAAAGTTTTCACCGCCATTAATAATAACTAATTTCTGTGGAGTAATTTGTGGAATACACATGGTGAGTTTTTCCATTCCAACCAATTTTTCTTCATAGGCATGCATGAGCCAGAAAATTATTACTCCATCTGTCCCAAAATATTTGTTATAGTTTGACCGTATGCACTATTCATATAAATTACTTTGACCATATTATTTTACTAATGTATAAAGACAAATATTAACATACGAGATCTTGTTAGATTTGTCTTGATGAGTACTATCAAATTATCAATTTTTCATAATTTTTAATAATGCACAACTAATAAATGTGTAGAGGTCAAATGTGACAAATATTTTGGGACGGAGAGAGTATTATTATTTTTTACCAAGTGAAAAAAATTGTTATTTGTTTAATTTTATAGAAATTTTTTTTACTAATAATTTTATAGAACTTATTATCTTTTATTTCATTTTTTATAAATATCGCTGTTTATATAAAATATTAATGTCCACTATCAGCAAAAATAACAATACAAAGGTCCAAAAGGAGTAAAAGGTAAGAACAAATGTATCAAGTGATCCTTTAAGTTAAGTTTTTTAAAATTTTTAGTTAATAAATAAATTTTTACGATTCTAATTTGTTATATTGTTACTTTTTCAGTTAATTTCTATTACTTTGTTGCACTGTAGTTGTTAACATTGACTTTTAATATGATGAATATTTTGATTAAAAAAACACATATATTGGAGGAGATTAATTGAAATGATAATATTACAACAAGTTCTTATAACAGTGGATAATGAAAAGATAACGGTATAATAAGTTTTTGTAACAGGTGATAATGAAAGGATAACGGTGCAACACTTTATAAACTTAATGATTGGTTTGTTATCTAAAACACTTGAAGAACCTAACTATTACAATCATAAAATTTAAAAGACTTTCAGATGCATTTAGCCAAAAGATAATAAACAACAAAGAGATGAAAATTTGCAGCAGTAATTGCAAGTTTGCAACTCAGCAGATCTATGGTACGTCATAAACAAATCTTAGTCACTGATTTTAAATCGAACAATTTAAATTATACAATCTATTTCATATAGTTAATATATCTCAACTATTGATATTTCAGATAATTAATATATCTCAACTATTGATATAGATTAGACGGTCATGATGCAAGAGCAAAAGCCCTTGAAGGCCTGAGGACCACACCAAGGTTCCTGCCAAAACAAGATATCTCCACTATTGCCAATCTCATGTGACAAAATATTAATCTTTTTAATTGAATATTAGTGTAGAACTTACTGTTTTATACTAACAATATATACATAATTAATTTATTGTAACATTACACTCCTCCGTCTCTATTTATAAGAGCTAGTTTGACAAAACACGGGTATTAAGAAAGTGAGTTTAAATATTAAATTGATTGACAAATTATATTGATTTTACATGTTTACCTTTACAATTAATTATAGTGCTTTGTATCAAACAAAAGAGAATTTTATTAATATTAAAAACACTATGTAAAGTAAATAAGGGTAAGCTTGAAAAAATAATAATTAATGTCATTGATAATTGTAGAAAGATCTTATAAAAAGAGACATTTTCTTATCAAATTAACTCTTATAGAAAGGGAGAGATGGAGTATTTATGAATTTTGGTTAGTTGCAAAGATAATGTTTGCCAATTATTGTATTAATTGTTCTTGTCCCATGCACGCTGAGAGCCACCATCACCTTTTTCTAGTTCAAGGATTGTATATATATTAATATTGGTGTGAATTCAAAATGTGCATTCATACATATTGTATTTTTATTATGCATCAAATATAGAATTATTCATTTCTATATGTTTTGTTTTATTCTAACGTATTGATTAAACCAAGGAACGTGTAGAGTCTCGCCTCAATAGAAGTGGAGAGCTAAGGGAGAGCTATATGTTGAGAATTTTCCTACAAATGGCACAAATTCTGGCTTTTTAATAAAAATTATGAACTCGTTCCCATATAGCTTCCTTAAATATAAATACATACTTCATTTAAAAAAATGGCATTTAATGCATTCACACATGTTGGAGCAAAGTGTTGCTCACACACACGAAGAAGAAGATAAATCAGGGAAAAAGAGAGAGAATGGGAGAAATAATGTTTTATTGAATAGAATGAATAATTGGAATGAATGAATGCAAACTACAGGACTATGTACACTATTATATAGCTCCTCCTAACTGTTGTGAGTTACTTGTTAATCAAGTAACTACCTCAACTAACTCTTAGCTGTTACAACAGCTTGTGTAACTAACTAACTAACCAAAGACAACTAACTAAATGGATAAGAATTTGAAATTACAAACAACATGCTCCCTTAATTTCAAATCTGTTGTCTTCAGAATTTGGAGTTTCAGAATCTGAACACTTCAGAACTTGAGTTTCAGAGTCTGCCTCTTCAGAGCTTGAGTTTCAGAGTCTGCCTGAGTTTCAGAATCTGAACACTTCAGAACTTGAGTTTCAGAGTCTGCCTCTTCAGAGCTTGAGTTTCAGAGTCTGCCTCTTCAGAGCTTGAGTTTCAGAGTCTTCAGAACCTCTGACCCTTTCGAGCTTCTGAGATGTTTCAGAACTTGTTGAACCCTTCTGAAACACTCCTAGTGCACTTCTCAGAGCCAAGAACCTATCTGTTTTCAAACTCTTTGTCAGAACATCTGCTATTTGCGAACCCGTGGCACAATGCTTCACTTCTAGGTTGCCTTGATTGACTTGCTCCCTTAGAAAATGAAATCTAGCCTCTATGTGCTTGCTTCTACCGTGTAGAACTGGATTCTTTGCAAGATTGATGGCTGATTGATTATCAATCTGCAACACAATTGGCTTCCCAGCATCAATCTTCAATTCCTTCAGAACTGAATCAATCCATAGTGCTTGACAAGCTGCATAAGACCCAGCTATATATTCAGCTTCACATGATGACAGTGCAACAACTGGTTGCTTTCTTGAACACCAAGCAACTGGAGCTTCCATGAATCAGAAGTAATACCCTGTAGTGCTTCTTCTATCTACCTTGTCACCACACCAATCAGCATCTGAATAGAAAACTATCTCTGATTTTGCTTTCTTTGCTGACTTTGGAAAGAGAATTCCAAAATCAAGTGTGCCTGCTATGTACCTCAGTATTCTCCTTGCTGCATTCATGTGAGATCTTCTAGGACTCTCCATGAATCTACTCACTAGTCCCACTGCAAAGCATATGTCAGGCCTGCTATTGCAAAGATATCTCAATGATCCTACAATTTGTTTGAAGATTGTAGAATCTACTACTTCTTCAGTCTGATTCTTCTCTAACTTGAGACCCACCTCCATAGGAGTCACATCATACGTGCAGTCAGTCATATTAAACCTCTTCAGAATCTCTCCAGCATACTTCCTCTGATGTAGTATTAGCCCTTTTGAAGTTTTCAGAAATTCAATTCCTAAGAAGTAAGAAATTTCTCCCAAGTCTGTCATTTCAAATTCAGTCATCATGACATTCTTGAAATCTCTAATCTTGGCCAAATTACTCCCAGTTACTAGAAGATCATCAACATATAAACAAATCAAAATAGTACTTGATGCTGAATCCTGCACATACACACCATACTCTGACTTGCACTTGCTGAAACCTTGCTTCTGAAGAAACCCATCTATTCTTTTATTCCAAGCTCTTGGAGCTTGTTTCAACCCATATAGAGCTTTCTTCAACCTATATACCATATTTTCCTTGTCTTTTAAGATGAAGCCAGGTGGTTGAGTTACAAAAACTAGCTCTTCTAATGGCCCATTTAGAAAAGCAGATTTAACATCAAGGTGATACATTGGCCATTCTCTTGCATTTGCTACTGCTACTACAAGTCTCACAGTTTCAATTCTTGCTACAGGTGAATAGACTTCTGAGTAATCTAACCCTTCTTTCTGTAAGAATCCTCTTGCCACCAGCCTTGCTTTGTATTTTGCTATTGTACCATCAGGATTGAGCTTCAATTTGAACACCCACTTTACCTGTATTGCCTTCTTATTTGGTGGTAGTTCAACTAACTCCCATGTCTGATTCTTCTCAATGGAAGCTAATTCTTCTATCATAGCTTGCTTCCACTTCAAGTTGCTCAGAGCTTCAATGTAGTTGAGAGGTTCTGACCCAGCTAGTAGTGCAAAATGTACTAAGTCCCCTTCAGCAGTTACCTCATTATCATTAACCAGTTCACAATCTTGCAACCTGGCAGGAGTGCTCCTTACCCTTGTTGATCTTGTTCTGACTTCAACATTAGGTACTTCAATCTCATCATCTGACTCCACTGTACCAGCTTCATCATCTGAGATGTGGCTTGCTTGTGACTTGTCTGTACTGCTACTAGCTATCCAATCCCAGGACTTTGCTTCATCTACTATAACATCTCTGCTGAATGTCATTTTTCTTCGTCTTTGGATTATACAACTTGTATGCACCAGTTGCATGATATCCAACCAAAATCATAGCCTCACTTCTGTCATCCAACTTCTTTCTCTTTGCATCAGGCACATGCTTGTGACATAATGCACCAAAGACTTTGAAATGACTCACACTGGGCTTCTTACCACTCCAAATCTCTTCTGGAACTTTATCTTTGAGCTTCTTAGTTGGACATCTGTTCAACACATAAACTGCAGTGTTGACTGCCTCACCCCAAAATGACTTAGGCAGGTTCCTATGCTTCACCATGCATCTTGCCATGTCAAGGATGGTTCTATTCCTTCTCTCAGCCAAACCATTGTGTTGCGGTGTATAGGGAGCTGTAACTTCATGTTCCACACCATTCTCAACACAAAATGCTTCAAATTTCTTGGAAGTGTACTCACCTCCTCCATCAGTCCTCAGAATCTTAAGCTTCTTGCTACTTTGATTCTCTACCAGGACTTTAAATCTCTGGAACACATCAAAAACTTCATCCTTTGTCTGTATCAAGTATATCCACATCTTTCTGCTATACTCATCTACAAACGTAATGAAGTATCTGTTTCCACCAAGAGATTTCTCATCAAATGGTCCACACACATCAGAGTGTACAACATCTAGAACATTTGATGATCTCATAGGCAATGCCTTGTTGAACACATTCCTGGATTGCTTACCCACCAAGCAACCATCACAAATCTCATTTGGTATTTGAATTTTAGGCAAACCTGACACCATTCCTTTACTTACCAACTGATTCAAGTATTTAAAATTCAAATGCCCAAATCTCAAGTGCCACAGCCAATTCTCTTTATCTTCAGTCACTGCTTTCATACATTCAACTTCTGTAGTGTTGATCAGAGTCTTGAAGGTTCTGTTCTTAGCCAATGGTGTTCTCAGGACCAAAGTGCCAGCAGGATCATATAGCTCAAATTTCTCATTTTTAATAACTACTGAGAACCTCTTCTCAATAAGCTGACCAATACTAAGTAGATTACAGTCCATACCTGGTACATACAACACATCTTCAATCACTGCAGAGCTTCCATTGCTTCTTTTGATTACCATGTCACCAGTACCTTCTGCCTGCAATGAACTACTATTGGCAAACTTCACTTTGCTTTTCTTTGAGCTATCAAACTTTGTCAACCAATTCTTGTGACCTGTCATGTGGTTAGAACAACCAGTATCCAAGAACCATTCTCCATTTGCAATCTTATCTTCTGATATTGCAGCCATGAAGGTTACAGCTCCTTCAATTGGTTCTTCTTGCACCAGCTTTGCTTCATCTTTGCTGTCTTTGGCTTTCTTGGATCTACAGTCAGAAGCATAGTGACCCCATTTCTCACAATTATAGCACTGAATATGACTCTTATCTTTCTTCTTTGATGTTCCTCCTCCTTTCTTGAAGGATTCAGATTTTTCATCAAAGTTTTGCTGTTTTTGTGAGACATTTTTTGACTTACTTTGATTCTTTCCTTTGTAACCACCATTCTTCTTGATTGTTTGAGCTTGCAAGGCTTGAACTGATTCTTGTACACCCTTTCTTTCATTGATCATTAATTCATGTGCCTCTAAGGATCCAACAAGATCCTCCATCTGCATTGTAGCTACATTCCCAGCTTCTTGGATTGCAACTATCACATGATCAAAATCTGGAGTCAGAGTCCTCATTACCTTCTCAACAATCATTCTTTCAGTCATCACTTCACCACAAGCCTTCATTGTATGAACCAAACCTTGAACCTTAGAGACATAAGATCCAATTGATTCATCTTTCTCCATTTGTAGCAACTCATATTGTCTTCTCAGTGACTGTAACTTCACACCTTTAACCTTTTCTCCACCTTCATAGTATTTCACCAAAATATCCCACGCTTCTTTAGAGGATTCAGCATGTGATATTTTATCAAAATTTGTTGCATCTACAGCTGCTTGTATTGCATACATTGCCTTACAATCTTTCTTTTTCAGATCTCTGTGAGTGGTTCTTTGCGCTTCTGTTGCGTTGGCTGCCAAGTTTTGAACCCCATTAGTCACAACTTCAAGTGTGTCCTGAAATCCGAACAAAGACTTCATCTGTTTGCTCCATCTTTCCCAATTCTTGCCCTCAAGAGTGGGAAGATTGTTGGGTAATCCATTCCCTGACATAGCTGCTGAATGTTTGAAGGAATTCACCCAAGAATCTTGGATCTTTGTGTATCTTACACCAAGAACCAGAGCTCACGATACCAATTTGTTGGAGCAAAGTGTTGCTCACACACACGAAGAAGAAGATAAATCAGGGAAAAAGAGAGAGAATAGGAGAAATAGTGTTTTATTGAATAGAATGAATAATTGGAATGAATGAATGCAAACTACAGGACTATATACACTATTATATAGCTCCTCCTAACTGTTGTGAGTTACTTGTTAATCAAGTAACTACCTCAACTAACTCTTAGCTGTTACAACAGCTTGTGTAACTAACTAACTAACCAAAGACAACTAACTAAATGGATAAGAATTTGAAATTACAAACAACAACACAAAAATGTGATCAATTTTTTCAAAATATTGAAGTAAAATATTTGTCAAAATTGGATTATTACAATCACTAAAATCACACATTCGAACAAATTTATAATTCATATACTAAATGTAAATTTGAATCATCTATTTTTAATCGAACGATCACAAATGTCCAGTGATAATGGTCCATATGTAAACATTGTTCATCATTCTACTTTGGTGCATGGACATTTGGAAACCAAGGAGTGTGAAGAGGGTATAAGGACCCACACGGTTGCAATGAGATCTATGCCAATATTTTCATACTAAACAGTTAGAGGTATCATAAGCCGTTATTCTTTTTCTTCCATTTTATCTAAAAGGATTCAACTTTATTATGAAAAATGAACTCCTACATAAAGGACCCACCATTATCTCAATTTCCCTCTTGTTTTAGGTCTAAACATATTTCTACCCGCTCCCTTATTTGACTAAAATATATATGTAATGTAGGTGATCACAAAATTCTCATATATTTTTTTTAATATATAATTTTAACCCTTGAGTATTAGGGAAAGAAACGCTGATAATTCAAAATTTTATCGAAAAATAAAATAAAAATTAAAAAAATTGTTTCAATCAATATTTGATTTGAACTCGCGTCTTGTAAAATTTGTCATTAAGTGAAGTTTATTAAACCAACTCAATCACTTGATTATAATTTCTCAAATTTTCAACTAAATATGTTGACTATTTTAAAATGGTAAGTGGTTAGCACTTTTCATATCACTATCTTAGGAATTAGCTAGAATAGTTATTTTCTCATATGACCCTAATATCATTTTCAGACGTGCAATGATATTTACATCACTACTTCCAATCACCACATAGTAAAAAGGTTAACTCTAAAATTGGCTAGAGATTTGGGTTAAAATTAAAAGTTTATATGTCACTTTCATTTGATAAGAGAAGCATACAACATTGCATTATAACCATTTGAGTGAGAACATCAAAATGATGGCGGGAATGATAATTAATAAGGAGGGAAAGGGAACAACAATATCTTCTTATTCTTATTTTTTATATAAAAAGGGAACAACAATTATATATATACATATATACTTTATTTAGTGTACTATATGGTATGGTATATGGCGTGATAGATAGTAACTAATAAAGCCATAACAAAATTCTCTTTTTAGTCAAAAAGAAAATCAAAGCATATATACACACAAAAGGAAAAGGAATTACCATCGCATGCCTTTAATCATTCCTCAAACTAGACTCTTTTGTTTTATATTTAGTCTTGATCAATCATATAACAAAAAAGCAATGGTTTACATTAATCTCATTTTGATAAGGCATTAGTTCCATTCCATGCCCTTAATTAAATATATCAACATATCAAGATCACTTATTTTTCCTATCTAATAAAGGAAAATATTATTCACAACCATTCCAACAAGAAAAAGAAAACCAACATAGTTTTAAAAATGTTCATAGCATAATTAGACTTCTAATTAACAATTTTTTTATTACCTAGGTAGTAAAAAATCTCCAACTTACTTTCATTAAAATTGAATATCTTCTACGTAATGCATATATTAATCCCTTAAGTCAGCTAGAACCACAGTGAGCTGCAAAACTCTCGCTCAAATTTTTTAAGAGTGTTGAATATGAACTTAAAACCATTGATTAAGTTGAAAGAAACTCAAATCATAACATCAAGCGGCAAGCACTTTTAAATACAGGTGTTCACGGGTCCGAGTAACCCCTAGCCAAAACCGAAGTAACCTAACCCATGAACCCCCTTAATTGAGTAAATGTCCCAACTCACTTAAACTTGATAAACCAAATGAAACAATAACTAAAAATGGTACTTTTGATTAACATACTCAAAATTTACTTTCATTTTTACATGTACAAAAACACACACGTGCCATACAAAACTACCTAAAAAGGTTTAATATGAAGAGGATTAGGGTACAAGTTGGACCTATGAAATAAAATCAAGTTCTCTCTCCCTAGTCCCTATTCCCACCGAATTATAGTCCTTGTGGAGACATGGTGCTTATAAGTTATATATATTTGCACAAAGCTAAATGCACTTATACCATTTGGCCTTTGTGCTTTAATATTTTTGGCCTTTTGTGTCTTATTTTTCAACTCTTTGTCCCATAAAATAAAGTTAAGGCAAGAATATAAGGAAAGTAACCACCATAATATATAGTACTACTACTTCAATATTCCTCACTTGAATATCCAATACACATATTCTCCTTCCATCTCTTGTACTAAAACCAAATGGAATATCAATGTACCCCTCTTAGCTGGGAATTCTATAACCATGATGAGGTATGCATGTCACATATATACACTTTCATAAATGTCTTTCAATTAAATTTTTTTTCTTCTTGAAATTAATTATCCTTATTTTTTTTTTCACTAAAACTTGTAGGGATTATTAGATGACTTGAAGCATTCTCTTTTGTACACAACTTTGGAGCTAGAAGCAACAATTGTGTCAGCTAAAGAAGAGATTACAAAAAAAGAATGTGAATTAATTCATGCTAATGATCTTTTAAGCAAAGTCATTAAAGAAAGAGATGAAGCTAGAGCAAAATGTCAAAAACTAATGCTTGAAAAACAAGAGTTACAAATAGAGAACAAATCAGGAAGTGAAAATGAGCATTCAACACCAAATACATCTTCTGATTGTGAAGAAAATAGTTCAACAACACTTCCAACACAATTTCAAGCAGTGTTAGAGTTAGCTGAAAAGAAACCATTGCCAGAAAAAGGGAAGTTTTTGAAAGCTGTGGTAGAAGCTGGACCATTGTTGCAAACACTTCTTCTAGCTGGACCTTTACCACAGTGGCAACATCCACCTCCACAACTCAAATCCATTGAGATTCCTCCTGTTTCAATTTCATCTCCAAATTCTTCATCTTTAAGCAAGAAAAGGGATTTTTTACTCTCTTCAGGTTCTGATTGTTCTGTTTCTAAGTGTAGAAAAGTTGTTCAACACTTACCAATAACATCTACCACTGCCTCAAATCATTTCCTACCACATCCATCATTTTCGTAAGAGCAGTGTCGGCGATATTTACTCTAACGCGCTTTTTTCTATTACTCTCTTTTATTAGGTGAAATTCGATGATGGGATCCATCTGAATTTTATTTCTAGATTTTCTGTTGTTATACAGTTGAATCAATGGTCGAGATCATTTAATATTAACTAAGTAATCTGAATTGTATGATCTCACAACACGCAATGGTCAATGTGTATAACTGCGTGAAAATTTTACTGCAGGAATTCGGGTCTTAAATTTCACTCGATAAAAAATTTCACTTCAACTTTGTCACTATATCAACAAACCATGACCTACTTTTGTGTATGCTGCACAAGAGAGAATCAATGGTTGACGTTTAATGTTTCTCTAATTATATTCTCATATATGTTTTTATGTATATATTTTAGTCAAATGAGGTTGAATTCTTAGAAAAAATTGTTAGGAATTGAAAAACCTCATTTTAAGTTGTGACAAAATTTTGTAATGTGGTAGGAGGGTGGGGTAACCAAGCTTTAAATGTTATGATATATGGTTTTTAATTTAAGGTTATTGTTGTGCTCGTGTTATTTTCCAAAAGTTGTTTGTTGCTTTCACATGAAGTACACCTTATTTAATGGTAGTGTCTGCCATTGATCAGAGTACATCTAATCAGACTCCCCATGATGAATAATGAAAAACATTTTTTATTTTTTTTCCTTGGGTAGAAATTGAACATTACCATATCTGGTGAAAATATTTTATTTATATATCTATTTGTAAATATTGAAATATTTTAGGCTATGGATGTTAAAATTTGTCCCTTTCTTAAAACAATGTCTTACTTGAGATTATTAGACTCGTTCGAGAACTACGATCTTTGGCTTTGGAACTGAATCATTTTCTTGTATCTGAGAAAAACTTCCGGATTCAAAGGAAGGAAGTTTAATTGGACACAATGAAAATGGGTTTGTCTGGTGCCTTACAAAAGTTTTATTTTTTTAAAATGAACAAAAGTTAATAATTAGTTGTCACTGTTCTAATATTTTTCACCTTCCTTAGAATTTGAATTTTGAAGCTTACTCATTAATTCTTTTCATCTTTAGCTCTGCCCACTCCACCCCTTACAAAAGTTTATTTTTACCTATGAAAAGAAAAACATATTTGTTTTTTTAATAACTTTAAAGAATTATATTATAGTTTACTTAACAACCAATGAAAATTAGCCAATTAAACAAATTATTTATAAGTGAAGTAAAAGTTAATTTGTGAGTACAATATGTCAATTTATTCATATGATTATTTATTCTCATTGATTGTTAAATTAATAAATAACTTCAATTCTTCAAGGGATAATATATACCTCACTAGGTGAAAACCAAAAAAAAAAAAAAATATATATATATATATATACCTCACTAAATTATTTTTGTTCTAAATATACTTAATCAACCTCAAATCAAAGTATCAAACATACACTTCATGATCGATGTTCAACAATATTGTTAGTTAATTTTTATTATGATACCTTTTTTACAAAAGAAAAATATTAATTTTTTGCAGGCTTAAAACAAGGGCTTGGTCAGCTTTATAATTAAGCCGGTCCTAATTATCATCCAAATAAATTATGTATTTTGTTAGACATGCATTTGGGCAAAATTATCCCATCATATTGGAGAGCAAACTCATTTTAATAGTTTAATCAAAACATACCTCAGCAAAAAGAAATTTAAACATCCCCGACTTCGATTTTTTGTGGGAAATTTTTTTGATCAAATATTCCTAATCTTGCAACCGAATTTTGGATCACTTGAAGCTCTCTTTTCCTTTGAACGAGAGGACTAATGCCAAAAAAACAAATAGCTAAAGGTTGCTCTTGTAAAAACACACACTAATCTTACTCTTTTAAAATGAGTAGGGAGAACATAATTTAGTGACAAAATTATGACATTCAAAATTTATTATAATCAACGTGCATATCATAACTCTTCTTAATAATTTATATTATCAATCTATCCATCCATATCGTAAAGTTAAATATCTCTTTCAATAGAAAATAAAGAAAAATGGACAAGGAATCCCCAACGATCCTATTAAAATTGACATAAAAACCAGTATAGTCATTGTCAAATCGATTTCATTTCACACTCTCGACCACTAATTGCAATTAGTCAATGGAAATCCCATGAAATAATAAGAGGTTATAGAACAATGGTAGTAGAATATCATGGAGTGCACATGCAGATACAAACTACCCTACTTATTCTGTTACATTTTCTTTATCTGTAGGGCCATTAATTTTGTAACCAACTAGCTAATTATGTTATTACAAGGGCGAATTATATTGTTGATTTTATATTTTTGAAATATTATATTGCATGTGATTGGTAGGTCACCTATCAAAAAAACATTCAAAGTTTTCCTCAACTAGAATTAACTTTATTTGAGTAGGTTTTTTTTTCCGTAAAATTGACTCATGCAATCGTCTCAACGCTGAGAAATGTGGGACATGTATATTAGAATAAGAATTACTCATCTTCTATAAAACTCAGATACGTAACACGATACCGATATAATGTAGTGGTAGGGAAAATTTTCAAAATTTTCGATACGGCTGGAATACTTTATTTAAAAATTAAATTTAAAATTTTCAAAATTCCCGGTATAATACAACTGGGATACAATGTGGGTTTATAAATAAGAGACAATTTTCACCTTAAAAACCGGTTTTGTAGGGTTGAGTTAAACTAACTCCCAATTTAATATGGTATCAGAGCCTCTCCAAGATCCGCTGGGTCACCCGCTATCGAGCCACCGACCATGTATATCCACACATCAAACCCAATAGTAATAGGCATGAGGGAAGATGTTAAGAAGTCTCACATCGGATGGGAGATGATATGAATATGTGTTTATAAGTAAGAGACAGTCATCACCTTAAAATCCGATTTTGTAGGGAGTACCGAATTAGAATGAGAGGTTCACCGCCATATCATTGCATGCAAGGGAAGAACGGGAACAAACGAAATGAGGAGTTAGACCTAACTCCTAATTAAGTTTTAAGAAAAGTGCTAACTAGTGCACCCATGCACTGGTTAAACAACTAAATATGGTAAACAAATATTGAAACTTGCGTAATACTGTAATCTACTTCTTAAAAGTATGAATAATGTTTATTCCAATGTAAAATTTATTTTTTTTGGCTTCCTTAACTAGTGCACTGGGTGCACTAGTTAGCATGACTCTTAATTTAATAGGTAGACCTAAAATGGTAATTCCTATCTTAATTAGACGTATTTGTGATCTTACCAATATGATTTGACATGTTAAGATTAATCACACCTAGCGTGAAGGAAACAAATCAGCTGATTGGCTGGTTAATATTACTCTCATGTTAGAATTTTTTAATTTGCATGTTTTGAAGACACCTCCTATAGAGCTTCAAAGTCTATTTTTTATGATATTTCCAGCATTGCATGCTTCAAAATGTTTGTTTTTTAGTATCTTTTGGGGCTTTGCCTCCGTACAGAAATAGCCGAACAATAAATGTAAAAACTTTTCTCAATGAGAATTCAAATTTTGATACGCCACATTATAAAAGACTAACTCATTCTGTTGTACTCAATTCTTTCTTCCTTTATTTTTTGGGTGCTAATTTCCTTTCCTTTTCTACCCTTTGGATTACAGATAGCTAAATGTGCTTGTATCTTTAATCTTTACTGCTACCTTCACTGATAAGTCAATAAATAACAAAATATCATTGTAAATGGATTAAAAAAATAACTCAAAGATGTTTTACCATTTTCAATGAACCAGAGATTCGATGGCAACATATATTTCAATCCAATGTAATCAAAGCAACACATTTTACTAAAATCATATTCCAGACAAAATAAAATCAATATTCCATTGATAATCGTATATTGAAACACACTTAAAGACATGATTATACCAACAATAATTAATTAATTATAGCTAATATAGAAAGAAGTTCCCTGTGAGAAAGCAATGAACTGCCACATTCATTAGCTCATCAAGGACTAACATAATAGGATTTGTAAAATGCAAATATCTGATTGATAATCAATCACTAAACAACATACGAGTGAGCAGGAGCAACTACGTGAATTATCAGATTATTTCCTAGTTAGTTTGAGGTAGCAAGCAATGACATCTTAGAATGGTTTCATTCATATTTTGAATGACTAGTAGTGCATGCAGAAACAGAACAACAGCTACAACAAAAATAGAAAAGATAAATCCATGTGAAATTTTTAGATGAAGGGTGTGGATACATTGCGTCAAATGTAATACTCATCCAAATTCCAACATGATTTTGTAGTCTAGGAATTAATTAGGAGTGATGTTAAGTTACTACATATCATAAACCTTAAATATATATATATATATATATATAGGGAAGAGATCAAATTACACCGGTGTAACATTTGAGTAATGTTACACCGCTCAATAATGCTTTACGAATTCAAATTTTACAAAATCCATCGTTGGATTGAAAGTTTATATCGTATAGATCATATATGTTGAGTTTTACAAAAATCTAAAATCGTTTGGCATGTTTTTGAAACACATAAAGATTGATGATGTTCAATAAAAACGTATAAACTGTTAATCTTGATATGTCTCAATAACATACCAAACGATTTTAAATTTTTGTAAAACTCAACATATATGATCTATACGATATAAACTTTCAATCCAACGATGAATTTTGTAAAATTTGAATTCGTTAAAGCGTTATTGAGCAGTGTAACATTACTCAAATATTACACCGGTGTAATTTGATCCATCCCCATATATATATATATATATATATATATATAATTGTTAGTATATAGTATGTTAGAATAGAAAAGCACACAATATTTAGGTCAATTGTGGAATGTAGGGTAGAGTTTTTTTCGGTACAAAGCACACAATATTTTAGACCCAATGGGTTTCTCTACACAATCCATGAAAATTTCTCCTTTAACCCTCCATGTTTCTTTTATACCTCCAATCTTTTTTTTTTTGCCCTTGAATAAATATTTTGGATTGCATTTTTTGAAATTTTTATTCCTTGGAAAAAACTTCAGAATATCTTTTCCAAATTTGAACTAGAAAAATTTCAGAAAACGCATTCCGAAATTTTTATACAAGGGTAAAAATGAAAAAACGGAGATAGGAAAAAAATGGGGGTGGAAAGAGAAAAATTCATGATCCACAGTGTAAAGAAACGAAGCCCAGACGAGCCCATAAAAGGAGGGAGCGCTAATTATGGACTGCATAGACAACAACAAACGAAACAAGAAAATGATTTGAAAAATCTAATTTGCATCCCCTCGGCTAGTTCTTATACTTCATACCATATGGAATTCTAACAAAGTCCTTTAATTTAAATATTTTTAAAAAAATAAGTTTCGGATTTTTTAAATATTAAAAATTTCAGAATTTCAATTTTGTTGTTGTTGATATAATTGAGGGCTAAAGCCCAAAAAAAGAAACTAAACAACAATCATCGTAGGGGTAGTGATCTCAAAAAAAGCTATAATCATGCATTTTTCCATTTTTTTTCCTTCAAAATTTGTAATTTCAAATCTTTTTTAGAATAATTTAGGAACGCACATTCAAACACTAGACATCGTACCCTTACAAAAAAAAAACACTAGACATCGTATAATGCATTGTAGCCATATCCATATGGTTTTAGAAGTTTTTAAATATCTTTTGTCATACCTTGGGTTCAGGGGAAAACAAATCTACTTGTATTTAATGAAATGTGAACATACAGTGTCACAAAATCCGTGTTTTAATTGTCGGCCTCTTTATTGACAGATGCTACAAAGACTATGCTATAACAATCACTCTATGGGTAAATTCGCGCAAATGTACGTAAAAATATGAATGTTACTCTGCATACGTGGCGTCACATTTTGTTCCGTATTCTCAATGTTATACAACTCGTTATGTTACTCAATCCATTCACATTCTTTTTATAATCATGTTTTCTAAATTTTATTCATCTAAAAACCTTCGGCCATCCTAGCTTCGACAATTTTAGAATTACACTCACCCTAAATTCGTCTTTACACAGTTCTCGGCTAACAACTTAGAATATTTTTTTCAAAAAACTTAGAATATTTTTAATGCTTAAAAAATTCCATAAAAGAAAATTTGTGACTAATAATGAGAGAATACTAAACTAAACCCCACGGAAAAATGATTGGAGGGAAACACAAAGAAAGAATGCCATTGATTATTATTTTGTATTTTTTATAAGAAAAAAAGCATAAAGAAAGCAGAAAGTGACAAAATCACAGTAAAGCGTGACAGTGGCAGCTCCATTTGCTTTGCTACTAGGCTTCTCTTCCCAATACCAAAGTCTTGTTCTTTTCACTTACCCATTTCCCTATTTTACTTCTTCTTCCTCTTTCACCAAATGGGTCATCTCTATCTTCTTCCATTTCTCTTATAATAGTAAAAAAAATTCATCTTTTTCTTTTTCATCTTCTTGGGTTGGTGGAATTTTCTGTGTTTTTTTTTCATCATTGAAATTACAAACATGTTTTCTAGGTTGTTATGTCCTCATGACCATGAAGGAAGTGTTGTTGTTGTTCAAGAAGAAACAAATCATCATCATAGTCACCTTGCTGACCCTTGTCTTGTTCTAACTTCTGATCCTAAACCTCGTCTTCGTTGGACTACTGACCTTCACCAACGTTTTGTTGATGCTGTCACTCAACTTGGTGGTCCTAGCAGTATGTCATTCATTTCTCTCTCACATCACATTACTTTCTTTTTTCTAAATTTAGATGCTTTTGTTTTGTTTGTGGTTTTGATGCACCCTATTTGGTTAATTTATTGATTTATTTATTTTTGCCATTATTTGTTTGACATTGATAGGGAAGAATGGTTTTTGTTTAACAGCTGGAAACTATTGATGTTAAGAAAGGAAGCACCTTTGTGTGTGTGTGTGTGTGTGTGTTTTAAATTTTGTGAAATTTGTTGAAAATTGCTGTTTAGACTTGATTTTCATTATTTGTAATAATTTTGTTTGTAGTTAAGTTCATCTATTGTGAATGCTGTAGAAACCACTAGTCAGTAGTACAACATCTAGGTCTGAGGTGTTAAACTTTTAGTGAAACTCTTCTATTTGTCTTCAATTTCATGTTTGTATGTTGCTTTGCATCATTCTTGTACTAGTAGTTTGTCATTGTAGGTATATATGTTATTACAGTGTATGTATATTCCATACTCTTCATGTACTTATATTACTGTGCTTTTTTAATAGATTTAGGGTTTAAATGCACTTTTGATCTCTTATTTTCAAAAAAATGAAGTTTTGGTCGCACATTTAACTTTTTTTGTTTGGAACTAGTTTTTTAGCCCGTGCATCGCACGGTTGATTATTCTTTTTTTGTTTCACTGGATTAGAAATCTGAGAATAACATTATATTAGTTATTAATTGTATAAATTGGCACACGGTTACAAAATACTAACAAACACACGATTATGTGTTTACCATATATCTGTATGTTAGGAAAAGACATTAAATCAAAGTTACAGCATTAGATTTCATAGCAATGACCACACACAATACCTTTTACATGATATCTATACACATAGGCGGAGCAAGAAATATTAGAAAGCCCGGGCACAATTTAACCGCAAGCAGCAAAATGAGTTTTAATTGCAATTACTTTTTTTATTGTAATTTAAACTATATACATATGGGGAATGCTAATGCACACCCACTCTTTTTTATGAAGGTGTGCATTAGCAACATACACCTTAAGGTGTATTTAATAACTTTTTAGTAATCTTTTGCTAACACACACCTTCTGAAAAATAAGTTGGTGGATTATAGCAAATGCCTATAGGAGTTGCTAACGTACACCCACTTATTTTTTAGAAGGAGTGTTTTAGCAACATACACCTGAGGGTGTATTTATCTATTTTTTAGTTATAACTTGCTAATGCACACCTTCATAAAATTGAGTGGGTGTGTTATAGCATATCCCTATATATATATATATATAATAAAGATAAAAGAACATTTTTATTTTTATATAAAACAAATAAAAAACATCTAAAACGAAATCAATATCATTATCAATTAAAAAATTACAATTTAACATCAAGTGTAATGGGCCGGTAAAGAAAAACAAAAACAAATGGCCCATACTCAAAGACCAAGACTCAAATAACAACAACTGTTTGTCTTCTTCAACCTACATGATAGCCGCAAAATTACCCCACTGGATCTATACATCTATTAAAGGAAAGGCAGGTAACTTCCTTTGTTTCTTGTCCATTAGATCTATATCTATCAATTGCCCCAAAACATGACACGTGGAACTCTGTTTATTTTTATTTTTTTATGAACATGGAACTCTTTGTCTTCTTCCCTTTTTTTTATGAAAAATCAAATAAAGCTTAAACCACAGAGAATGAATTTTGCCATGTTTTCACAGAACCACCGATCCGACCGCCGCAGGGGTTTGCACTCCTCTTTCGCCACAGACGGAAGTCCGCCATCGCCTTATCTCAGTGATTAAATCGCGGCGGCGGCGGCACCGAGGCCCTCCTCTCTCTCTCGGAATTTCTTTCTTTCATCAGATCTGTTCTTGTGTTTTTTCCGACCGGCCAACCGCCATGGCCGCTCCTTCATCTGCTCAGTTGGCCTTCACCGCTAAAAAGTTACAGAATAGTGAGTCCACACTTGTCAACAACAGCAGGAAAAGGGAACGAAAATATGATACTTTATTTTCCAAAATCTCACTAACGACAAAAGAACAAAAACCCAATCAAATTAAATAACCTTGGAACACACCAAAATAACGGAACAGCCATTTAGCCAAATTATGCCAACGTGGACACAACAGATGCAATCTACAGTGGCATTTAACCGTATCGGTTGTGTCAAGAGTATGGATTTTTGTCCCGGTCTCATTTTTCGGTCATTTTTTTATTATGTGGCATTTTAATTTATGATGTGACAATGCTTACTAGGTCACACTGAATATTCATGTCAGCATAAATACGCCTTAGTTTTGCACTTCTAGTCTCTCTATGTAGCTAACGTGTGATTTGGGTCCCAAAATTTTGAGTGAATTTAATCCTAATTTTTTTGTTGCTACACTTTAGTCCTTCTATTATCACTACTTTTCACAAGTTTTCTCCTTTTCAAATCAGAAAACTGACTTTACCAAGGGTGTATAAAGTATAAACAGTAATTGGCATTTGCTTAGCATGATAACATGATTCATGATGAGGGGAGGAGAGTGCTTGGAGTAATTGGTACCTCACCCTTATTAAGTTCCCTGTGGTTTAAGGGTTCTTCATTTGTATGCCTTAAGAATTTTTCTGAAGATCATTATCGTAGTGATTCAGTCCTCATATTTTCCTTGGTTGAGCTTCTTTTTGTTTTAAGTTTTAGCATTGCCTTTTGATTGTGATAGTGTTTTTATTCCTTTTATGGTGCTATAATAAACTTCAATCTTGAAAAATTGATGGCATTGATTCTTTTCTCACTTTGTAGTGGGGATATGTTATTAGTTATGATTAATTGCGAATATTTTCTAGGAATTCATATGGAAGTTACTAATGTTATTGTGCGAGTAATATATGGCGCACTTCTCTAACTCTAATCATTGGGCATTCCTCCATTTGATAAAGTCTTCTAACTGCATATACCGATCTTCTCAATATTATCATATTAAAATTATCATTTGCAGAAGCCACCCCAAAAGCAATCATGAGGACCATGAACGTCAAGGGTTTGACACTCTATCATTTGAAGAGTCATCTTCAGGTTCATTTGCGTATAACCCGTTGTAACAGTTACAATATTTGGTGTAATAGAAACTTTTTTATTTTTTTTTATTTACACTATTATTTTCTGCATTGTAGAAGTACAGGCTTGGTAAACAAGCTGGAAAAGATTCGGACGAGGGATGCAAAGATGGTACGTTTATCTCTCTACATTTTGAATTACATGCCACCCATCTGCACTTTTCGATATGATTTATTTATTAAATATTTTTTATGAATCACTATGATTGGTTAGCTGTTTAATCTATGTTCCCTTCTGTTTGTAATATTAACCTGTTAGTTATGGTCTATGGCTCTATGCCTTAACTGATTGAATTATTTTGGAAGCAATATCAGGTTCATATCTTCTTGAAAGCCCTAGTACTGAAAACTCATCTCCAAAGTTACCAGCTTCTGATGCAAATGAGTAAGGATTTCGTGGTTTCTTTAGAAATAATTTATTCCTCCATTTATTCTTGAATGGTGATTGATGACCGAATTGAGAATCGCAATGTAATATATAGGGGTCATGAAGTCAAGGAGGCATTAAGAGCACAAATGGAAGTGCAGAGTAAGCTACATTTACTAGTGGAGGTAAATTTCCTTTTCTTGCTGCACAATGTATTATTGTTTTGGTTATAGTCTATATGTCGTTTTTGGACTTATTACTTGTCACTTTTGTAGAACTTTTTTTGTTCTTATTTACTTGTCACTTTCAAATTTCAATTCAACATTTATTGTTGTTTTGTCAGTAACGCCCTTAACTATTTATTAAATTAGGTTGTTTTACACCTGAAAATGTTTTATTTACTGTTTTATCAAATAGATTATCTTATGTCTAATAAAAGTACCCTAATGCTTACTATTATGTTATTGCAGGCAGAGAAGCACTTGCAAATTCGCCAAGATGCAGAACGGAGATATATGGCCATGCTTGAGAGAGCATGTAAGATGTTAGCCGATCAGTTTATTGGTGATACACCTATAGACACAGACATCCAAAAATTTCAAGAGCTACCAAGTACCGAGCTAGTTGGAAACGGAATGCATGTTTCAGAAGTACCCTATATTCTCCAGCCCCAAGGTGCAAACTGTTCCGCTGAAAGTTGCCTAACATCACTTGAAAGTCTCAGAGGATTGACGCTAGAAGGATCACTTGGTGGTGGGACAAAGAGGATGCTGGGTTTGGACTCGATGGTAGCGCCTTTGATCTGGAGTGATACTAACATGAGAACTCAAGGCATTCATTTATCCCAAGTCAATCCTCAAGGAATAGCAAGGTATGGAATGTAGGTAGGACATTGTAAAGAGAGGACATTGTGTTTGACTCCTAGTTTGTAGGATTAATTAAGTGCTTAAATTATTGTCTATTCCTATCTTGTCTAAGTTGATAGGAATAGGGCGAGAACCAACTTGTCTAATTTTGTATATTGAAAATACTCAGTAGCTAAATTTCGAATGTTGCTGCCTCACCAACGATCATTGCTGTGTTTTTTTTTTTACGGGTTCCTTAATCACATGCCGCAATGTTTTGCATTATATGAGCAGGATTTCCGCAGGTTGCCCTGTGTGTTTGCGGTTTATTTTGGATAATTGTTTAGGCAAAATTATTCGATCCAAATATTAAAATAGCACGTGGTTTGATTTGGCTAAATTCCAATCCAATTAAATGCAATTTGGATTGAAGCGTTTCATTTGATTTCTACAAATGCATAATTATAAGAGAATAACATTAACACACACGCAGGTGGTCGTGCGCACACACTAAAGTCAAATATTGTGCAGTAACCATAATCAGTTATGTTTGGATCATTTGAATAGTAAAAAAAAATTAAACTAATAAGTATTGTTAAAAAACTAAAATCCAATTTTTTGTCCAAAAAAAGAAGAAAAGAAATTAGAAGATCCTAGAAGAGTTGTCAAAAGACATGCTCATGTTCCAAGGAGGTTGGAAAAAAAACATACTATCAAACACAAGATCATAGAAGAGTACTAGTTAAATTTGAAATTACACATCTTCGTGTACCTTTCAACACTTCTCAGCCATGAGAACATATATATCTATGTGCCCCATTATTAAGCCTGTTGTGCTGCATGTATCCATCCCAAAAGCAATGCTCTTTTGTCTCCTTCCACGCCCGGCCTCCATATTCTTTTGACGCCGCTATAACATTTAGTCAGTTAATGCACCGCACAATGCAATTCACAGTAAGGTTTTTAACTCCACACAACTCTAGCAGTCTAGCTACCTACTGATCAAGTGTACTAACAGCACCACTTGATGCACAAATTACCTTTAAGAATGCCGGAACTACTCGGTTTAGTATTAATGTCGTATTCTTTTATGTGAAATTTTCTAATATCACTACACTTGTGTGTTGCAGGGAACACACCTCAAGCAACATACACCCTGCTCTGTCTCATCTAATAACCAGTGATAGTGTCATTCCTGTATTTACTCTAACAGACATCTCCAAAGCTTGTTCCTTTTTAATGCAAAAATTCTAAATTTAACTTATACAAATTCATTTCAATAGTTGAATAAAAAAAAATTAGTCTTTATTGGCTTGCTTTTTGGCAGTAATTAAACCGTGTTAATATACACTAAAAATTCGGTCTTTATTGACATTTTTTTTTAAATTCTCATTTTTATAACGTCCGCTACCTAAGTGACGGAAGGGTAAAATGAGAAAGGCGTAGGGCGCAAGAGAAACTAGTAGGGTGACATAAGTAAAATGGGAATCTCGTTAGCGTTGCGGCATAATTGGGAAGTGGCCTTGTTGTGGATCACGGTCTGATGACTTGGCGTATGGACGATCTGTGGGTTAGTTTGCTGATTTTTCTCCACTGTGGTTAAGCAAACTGCTTGTTGTTGGAGGAGGGTGAAGATGTTAGTCAACATCTCGTTTGTTTGTTGTGCCTGCGTAGTGTCCTTCTGGCTATGGGATGGTCTGCGTCGCTTAAGCGTTGTTAAGTGAAGGACGATTGTTCGGCGGCGGTTGGCTGGATTCCAACATTGCCTGAATGGATGAGAAGATGTTAGTAGTTGGGATCTGAGTTTCTGGTGTTGGTTGCATAAGCTGGTTGTCGTGATCAGCGTTTACAAGTTCAAGGACGATTTCAACGCTGTGAGGGTTGGAATCATCGCCGATGGTTTGTGCTACATTTGATCGACTATGGGTATGGGATCTGGAACCGACCATTGCTTATAGAATGGATCTGAAGTTTTTAGGTAGAGTGAAAAATGGGTAGGTAGCTGGTTTTTCTATGTATATCGAGCCACAGAAGGCGCCACTGAACCGAGTGTTTAGAAATGGAATATTCTCTGTGAGGTGAAGGATGATCAGATCTGTACTTAGTGGATGCTGATTGAATCTTCATGTACTAATGGGTAAAAAGTACCTGCAAGAATGGTAGCACTTCAACGCCCAAGTTAGTATTTGCAAAAGGTTAAAGTGTTAAATTGGGGTAGAAAATCTGTACCTTGAAAGTGAGTGGCATATATAGTATGATAAGAGGAATAACCGTTTAATGGGGTCCTCCATGTGAATAGAATCAACCACAAATATCCTTTGAAGGGCTGTTTATCTAGTGTGGGTGAGGGGTATTGGAGCTATGGATTCGCATGTGCTCTTGAGGGAGCTCCTGTGTTCGTTCCGTAGTCATATTAGGGGTTATGTGTTATGTTCTTTGTTTGGTGTTTGGGCCTCATTTTATTAGGCTCTACCCGATCCAGAACAATATTGTTAAGAAGTCTTACATCGAATATGAAATGACCTGAATATGAGTTTATAAAGTAGAGACAATCATCACCTTACAAGTTGGTTTTGAAGGGCTTAATTAGACTAAACTTTCAATGCAAGAATTGGAAGTTCGGATTCTAGTAGTGGTTAGGGTTTGTTTGACTAGCACAATAAATTAGTTTATACTCATATATGTCATATGAATAAAAAACACATTGGTAACATTCATTTCTCACGAGCATATAACTTAGTTTTATTAGCTTATAACTTAAAGCTTGTAGCTTATCATTTTTACTCCTATTAATTTTATACTCACATGTCATTCGACTAAAAACTACCTTCACAACATTCATTTTCCTTGCATGTAATATCACACTTTTTAAATTTGTATTATCAAAACTCACACACTTTCATCCTTCATTAAATATTTATACTTATATATTTCTATGCGGACCTATATTTTTACTCGTATTCATAAATATGTCTACTTTTTTTTAATTAATAATTTTTACGATAACCTATATTTATACTCATATATTAATACGCATGCCTATTTTATTTTTTTTATATAATTTTTGCACAAACCTATATTTCTACTCATATATTAAAATGCAAGCCTACTTTTTTATAAGTTCTATAGACCTATATTTTTACTCAAATATTAATATACATGCCTATTTTTTTATAATTTATACTGGACCTCTATATTTTTATAATTTCTACATGTACCTATGTTCATATTCTACTCATATATTAATATGTATGCTTAATTTTGTATAATTTCTACGGTACTTATATCTCTACTCGTGTATTAATACAAGTGTAAAAATTACGAGAAATATATTTATTATCGATACCTAAATAAACTTCAAGTCAGCACAGAAATCCATATTACCACTCCCTCCATTTTAAAATGATAGAAAATGGTTTTCGAGCATATTATCACAAGTAATCTTACCTCATTCTAGATAGAATATAAGGAGCGTCAATCTTATGAATTATAGTTTGCAAATTAAAACTAATGTCAAATCTTCTTTATTGTATTTTAAAAAATTTTAATGAGCTTTAATTTATAATTTTTTGTTATACTATTAAAATGAGAAATATTATCTCAATAATTTCAATATTATACATATATGAGCAAGTTGTCAGTTTCACCGATAAATTTATAATTATAATTATCATGTGCATGACAACAATCTTGCACTACAGAGTAATTTTGTTACAGGATTAATTTTGTACTATACAATATTCGATATATTGTAAGTTACTTTATCAATATTTTTTGCATTATCTTAATAGAAAAAATGTGAATTGAAACTTGCAATTATAATTATCATACACGACAACAATTTTGGACTAACGAGTAATTTTGTTTTGACACTCATTTCACACTATATAATATTCGAGATATTATAATTTACTTTATTAATATTGTTTTGCATATTATCTTAACAGAAAATGTGTAAATCAAAATTAAAGTATGTAATGTAACATTATTAATTATATCTACTTAAGACAATATCGTCGTACCATAAAAAATCTCGCCGCGACCCGTGCATATTATACTAGTTTTTACCAAAGGTCTTTACCGCAAGTTGCATCCACGGTCATCATCTTCCCTAAGGCCTAAATGAGCACAAAGCTATTTTGTTTTTTTCCCCCCAAAAGGCAATACTTAATTCTTGTAAGTTGTGACAGATGAGGAGAAGGAACTGCTTGTTGCGAATTAATAAGTTGATGAATTACTTTTCATAAACACCAACTAGCTTATAAATTAGTAGCTGACTATATATTAATACTTCATGTTACATGGGCATGTTTGTCGTTTCTCCAAAGTCCAATAAAGTACGAGTACCGCACCTTCCTATATGTGAGAGAATAAATTTTTTTTGAACAAGTAAAAATGAGACTTATACTAGTAGATAACCCGTCCTATCGGACGGGTCGAATCGTTACGCGTTTTTTTTTTTTAGTTACCAATTTTTAAAGTTACAATTTGATGAAAAATTATTATGCATGTAATTTATACATTTATACAACTGCAACTTTATGAAATACTTGAAAATTGATAATTTCTTTTGTATTTGGAAATATGGTATCAAATAGTTTGTTTTACATATAATGGCTATTTAGTTAAAGTACACTTCTAATAAAAATATGGTATCAAAATAAAGCAATATCATTTCAATATGTAATGGTCAATATAAGTTTTTCTTGATAAGTGAAACATAAAATACATAATTTATTTAGTATATATTATAGTTATTTTTAGATTTTTATAAGTTATAATTTATCCCGTAAGTGAAAGCATTTTTTTTACCAATATATAATTTATTTATTTAGTACATTTTAAAGGTAATATGTGCTCGTCTAAAAAAAAACACTTGCGGGAGTGTTGAACTAATGTATGGTTTATTTATCCCGTCTATTTGAGCAAATTTGTTAATTTACTACTGTGTAAACCATAAAAATAATATGTCATAATAAAAAAGAATAATTTTTTTTGACACATAAAAAAGAAAAAAAATTTAGATGAGGAAAAAAATAATTACAACAATTTTGTGACATTTTTTTAGCTTGGGCTTGTTTCACTCATTTTAAAAAATGATCATGGGCTTCTAAACAAATAAGCCCAATATTTATTTAACTTAGTAAAACCATAAACCTAAAAGTCTAAACTCAAAACTCTATAGCTGCCGTCAACATTTTTCAGTCAATATTTATTTTTCTATCTTCTCTATTCTCTCTTCCTTGCTTAACCCTAGCTGCCGTCAAAACATTTTTTCAACCATCAACCGATACTTCTTCTTTGTCTCATGTATTTTTCAGTCAAGGTTTTCTTAGATCGGAGACATATTTTAATTTCTCAGCCGCCACCTTCTTGGATAGATCTTGAGCACCATAGACTAATTTTTAAAAAACCATTACTGTGTAAAGACTCTCCTTCATCTCCTCTGCAAAACCCACAAAGAAATTTCAAGATAGGAACACTTTCGCCGGTGGCCGCCATGCCGGAAAATACTGTCACCGTGCCGGAAAACGTTTTATTCTCCACTTTACTTATAGATGCAATAACAACAACAACAAATAATCAGAGTTTGGAGTTTGTATGTCAATTTTTTTGTTTATTCAGTTTGTATTTTTTATATAATTATATATTTTAATGAATACAATTTCTGTTTTTATGTAAATTTTTGGCAAAAATTGTTTTTTTTTATCTGTTATGAAAATTATTTAGGAATACAATTCTTCTCTACTATACTTTTTATGTAAAAGATCATTTACGAAGTTATTTGATTTTTTTTTCTAGATCTAAATAAATGAATTTATATAAAAAAGTAAATATTTGAACTATGTTAAAATAAAAACTTTTACACCAAAAGAAGTTCTAAATGAAAAGGAAAGGAGTAGTTTCATACTATAGTTTAATTATATAATATGTTTTAAGAATTTGTTAGTAAGCTTGTATCTTGAGCAAGTGTCTTGGATGTTGTTAGCATGTATTTATATGTTTTGGATCTGTTTTTGTTTTTATTTTTTGAAGCTATTGTTTTAAAATATGCATGTATATGTTTTAGATCTATTTTCCCCACATTTTTCTACCGTAATGTTTTAAGGAAAAAAAAAGATTCTTATGTTAACAAAAATTATGTATTTATTTTGTTTTGGCATGAATGTTTTAAAAAATCAGACAAGTTAATTTTTGTTTGAATGAGGAAAATGATGTTTGCATATCTTGCCTTGCTTTTGCTATAGTAGTTTGTGGCCGATGATGAAATTTATGAAGAAAAAGAAGTTATTAAAGATGATATGAAAAAAAATGAGAAAAGTTTGAATATCATTTTCATACCTAAGTTCTTCATCTTGTTAGATAGATAAAGAATAATGTTGTTCAATTCATCCTGCAAAATATAAAAAATTCAAGTGATTAGAAAAAAATGTCATTGATGATAACAAAAAGAGTATATCAAGAAAGATAGAAAGAAGAGATAGAAGAAGAGCTAGAGAGAAAATGAAATATGAAATGTCTTTTTTTGAAGACAATGAGATGTGAAAGTATAAATTGAAATTCAAATAAATGAAGAGAGGGAAAATATTTTGAATTTGAAAGAAGAAAAAGGTGTGAAAAGAAGTCATGTGATATGTCAGATTTAATAAAATATTCTTTTCCAACCAAACATGAACAGTGATGGCTTAGTGGCTTAGTCAAAAAGTGACTGTTTTACTCACAACAAAGTAATATGGCTTGGTTGGCTCAGTTACTTGATTCTTTTTAGTTCAGTTTCAATTTTTTTAGACCTCAAATGCCCTCAATATTGCCAAGTGGCAGCTTCTTAAGCAAGGTTATTGTTGTCCTTACCAGGGACAACAACTTTCTTATATTGTATTAGATTATTAAAAAGTTCTATTCAGCACAAGGTGTGCCAAACAGAACGAACGAAGTTTACAAATTATTAGCCGATGCCCATACAAACTAAGGGACTCGACCACCACATGTTGGAGTTTAAACCAAGATTGACATTATAAGCTTTCATCCACCAGAGTGAATGGACCTTTACTTTATCTAACAAATGAAGAACAGATGTCTCCTTTGCCTTAAAAATTCTATTGTTCCGTTCCTGCCAAATCACCCAAACAACACATAACCAAAGCAGCTGCATGAAAAGACGTCGTGCTCGCGAAACTCCTGTAGAAAGGATGAACTGAACAAAATGGTCACGAATGAGAAGTGGGTCAGCTGATGAAAAACCAACCCACGATCTGATCATACTCCACAGCGGTGCAAAAACTGGACAAGCAAGGAATAAATGATGCACTGTCTCCACTCCCCCACAACCAGCCACACAATAGCTGGACTCTTGCGGGAGAATATGCCGTCTCACCAGGTTGTCTTTCGTCGGAAGCCTGTTACGAAGCAGTCGCCATGCCAACACTAAGACCTTTAGGGGAACATGTTTGTGCCAAATCATATTTATTGGAGCCTCTTCATCATGTACTTCCTTAAAGGCAAGCAAATTGTAAGCACCTCGAACAGTATAGCCACCACTCGGATCATGCCGCCACACCCAATGGTCGATGACATTCGGCTGCAAAAGAACGTTAGCAAGAACACTTCTACACTCCCGTAACATCTCATCCTCCCACGCCCACAACTGTCGTCGCCACGCCCACGCCCCCTCCCTCTGCCCAACCTAGGATATTCATCTCTGCAACCGTACGTAACCGATGAAGGGACAAGTCATATAGGCGCTGAAACCTTACACTCAAAGGGGCGCCACCTAACCAGGGACGGACCCAGAAATTTTGAGCAATGGGGGCAGTATGTATATTTTACAATGGTATATAAGTAAAACTTAGTCAATTTTATTTAATATATTTGGTTCAAATTTTGGATCAAATACATCAATTTTTTTTAACTAATTTTTGTTTATAGCTGTAACCATAAAATGTAGAGTCTAACCATGAGTTCTCCATAGATAGTATTACTATCTCATTAGTAAAAAAAAATTAAACCTTAATTGTATATTTAGTCCCTTATATTTATTTTAGGTTTTTATTTGGTCTCTTATATTTAAAAAATTTTAAATTACTCTTTTTAGTCGAATTTCTGTTTAAATCGTCCACGTGGCTAACAAAATTGCTTATGTGAACTACTTAGAAGAGAGTGCCACGTGAAACTTTTTAACAAAATTAACTTAAAATTTAATGGAGAGTTAGACGAAATTAATTCAATATTAACAAAAAGGACGAATTTATATTAATATCAATAACATAAAGGGATCAACTTAAAATATTTTAAATATAAGAGATCAAATTAAAACTTAAAATAAATGTAAGGATCAAATATACAATTATAATTTAATTTATAACTTAATTTAATTAGAATCTACCATATATTGTATAGTGTACACATATACTATGTATATATGAAGTTTCTGCCAAAGTTTAATACTGATAGCCTGAGATATTACGCATTTGCTGCATTACATAATACATAGGGTATCATATATTGAAGTTCCCTAACACATAGTGGGGGCGGGTGCCTACATACCCCACAAGGTAGGTCCGTCCCTGCACCTAACCACGGATCCTCCGAAAACAACGTCTCCATCCCACTTCCAACCCTCCTCACTACCCCCTCCGCGAACCATCTACTCTCCTCCCCTGCACTCGCACCGTCTCGAATCCGAGAAATCTCCCGCCACCACGGAGACGCTCTCCGCCCACCGGCCAGCACCCTTCTGGCTACCTCGCCGTACCGGGCTGCCAACACCCGATACCACAAACCCGTTTTGTCAACTAACAACCTCCATCACCACTTTCCTAACAGAGCAGTATTGAACTCCCTCATCTGCCTAACCCCAAACCCCCCGCCTCTTTACTCATACAAACCTCCTGCCACCCGACCCAAGCAATTTTCCTCCGATCCTCCCCCCTCCCCAAAAGAAGTTATTTAATAAAGATTCAATGGAAGAGATTATACCTGACGGAGCTTTGAAGAAGGACAGTGCATAGACAGGCAGAGATGTCAGGACAGACTTAAGAAGAACCAGGCGACCACCGAAAGACAGAAACCGGCTTTTCAAGTCCGACAATCGCGTTCGAATTTTATTCACCACCGGATCCCAAAAAGACAACCGCCTAGAGTCACCCCCAATAGGAAGACTGAGATACAAAAAAGGAACTCTCCCCACTGAACAGCCTAACACCGCCGCTGCTTCATGGACCCACGACTCGGCCACGTTAATGCCAACCAACATACTCTTATGAAAATTCACCTTTAGTCCAGAGACCGCCTCAAACAAGACTAGAACAGCCCGCAAATCCCGTACATTTGCCCAACATCTCACCCCCATCAGTAAAGTATCGTCGGCAAACTGGAGATGAGAAACTACTGTAGGGATCCCTGTGCTGATAGAATAACCCGTAAAAAGATTGGACCGAACCATAGCTCGCATCATAACATTCAAACCCTCTGCAGCCAGCAGAAACAGGAAAGGAGATAAAGGATCCCCATGACGGAGCCCTCGTTCCAACGAAAACTCTTCCGTGGGACTTCCATTAACCAGAACGGACGCCGACACTGAGCCTACACATTCTTTGATCCATTTCCGCCACAAAGTCGGAAAAGCCATCAGCCGCATAACATCATCGAGATACCCCCAATCCACCGAGTCATAGGCTTTTGCAAAATCGACTTTAAACAAAACAAGTTCCTTCTGGTGTTTGCGGGCGTCATCGACAACTTCATTCGCCACTAAAATCCCATCAAGTATTTGTCTGTCCTTCACGAACGCCGATTGAACCTCAGAGACTACACTACCTACCACCTGTCTTAGCCTATTTGCAAGCACTTTTGCCAAAATCTTATAGATACTGCCCACCAGAGAAATAGGCCGAAAGTGATCGAGCCTTTGAGGATTATCAACCTTCGGGATAAGAGCTATGAAAGTAGAATTGATGCTCGAGTCAATTTACCATTCCGATGAAACTCTGTAACAAAACGCATAATATCATCTTTCAGTTCTGGCCAGAACTCCTTCAGAAAGCCAAAATTAATTCCATCCGGTCCAGGACTTTTATAGCTATCACAATCCCACACCGCCGCATGAACCTCTTCTACAGTAAAAGGTTTGACCAGGCTCCCACCTTCCAAGGGCGACAAAGTACTAAACTCTAGGTTCTCCACCCTCGGACGACCCGTGCGAACAGCCCGAAAGTGAGAGGAGAAGTGCGTAAAAACCGCCTGGCGAATGGGCTGCACCCCCTCCACCCATTGTCCATCCACCAAAATTGAGGTCAAGGCGTTCCGCCGCCGGCGACTCTCTAGGCAAGAGTGAAAGTACTTGGAATTCGCATCCCCTTCTCGAAGCCACAGAAGTCTCGACTGCTGCCACTGAATACAAGTCTGCATCCGGGATAAAGAATGAATGTCAGATGTAAGCACATGGAGTTTTGAAACCTCATCCTCTGACAGCCCCACATCTTCCCCTTTACAGTCCAAGTCACCTATCCGAACCTTCAAAGCTTCTATTCTGCCCGGCACATTTTTGGAATGATTAGCGTGCCACTCTTCTAAAGCTGATGTGAGAGAATAAATTATTGTTGTGAATGACTAAAAAATAATAATAGAAGATATATTGTAAAACTGAACTAAAAAACTATTATTAATATTATGCAACTCTTCCTAACCAGTTCTTGGTATTTGTGGAATTTATTTGAAAGAATAGAAGAAATATTATTGATAATGAACAAAATAGAATATTTACATGTGAAATAGTATGATAGTAACTTGGTATTTATAGCCAAGTGAATATATTTAAAACTAAACCAAATCCCTTAATTATAGGGCTTAGAATATGAAGGTGGAAAAACACAAGAAGGGGGGGTTGAATTGTGTTTTAAAAAATTAAAACTTTTTACCTAATAAAACTAAGTTTGCAGCGGATATAAACACAAAATAAAAGAAGGTGCTGAGAGAGAGAAAGAGACACAGAAATTTATACTGGTTCCTCTCACAAATTGAGAGTACGTCCAGTCCCCTTGCACTTCCAAGGGCTTCTACTAAATCTTGTAAGAATACAAGATGCTCAAGCACAATAGCAAGAGACTTCTCTAATGCTCAAGTTACAACTAACAAGAGGCTTCTCAAATGCTCAAGTTACACTTAACAAGAGACTTCTCAAACACACTTAATTCTAAGAATGAGTGTTTTAGGGAACACTTGATATACTATCAGAGGTGTTTACAAAATACAACGCAAATTGCTTTAAGACTTTGAATGACTAATAGAACAATAATGTTAGAATGCTTCAGAGCCTTAAATGCAGTAATTGAACGGTAGTCATTTCTTCCATTTGAGTCTTCTATTTATACTTGGAGGAAGATGATGACCGTTGCAGAGAGATTTGTGCCAGTTGGAATTTACTCGTACTTGTGATAGCTGTAGTTGCCTTCTTTGGCAAAGATATCCAATTCCACTACCTTGCTGTTTGAATTATCACTCATCCATTTTGAGTAATAATAGTACAATAGTACGATCCTCAAATGCGCTCCACTTGTGGATAAGATTAACGTTGTACCAACGAATATTCCTTCCTGTGGACTTGACAGAGCCTTGAAATAGATTGTTCTCCAATCATTGGTTCTGATTATGTCAGTTCTTGAGTGACGTAAATTCCTTTTGCTTCAGATGCTGTTGTCATAGCTTCTTGAGGTCTTTTAGCTTCTGAGTCCTTCAGAGCCTTGTTTTATCCTCAGAGTCACTTTCTTCAGCATGCAAAATTTAAGCTTCTTATGAACAGTGACATGCTTTCAGAGCTTGTTTTTGACTGGCTTCTCTGCTATTACTCATAGTGCTTCTGAATGAATTTTAACTTGTAATTCTGCACACTAGAATAATCATTAGTAATACCAATTGCAATTTTAATACTTTGTTATCATCAAAACTTCTTAAAATCTTAGAGGTTCATGTCAGACCCACTTTGTTCCAACAATCTCCCCCTTTTTGATGATGACAAACTAAAGCATTAAAATTCAATTGTTGTTGATTTAATTTAATTAAGTTGACTTCAGGTTTCAAAGGTTTGCAATCTCCCCATGAGTCTGATAATCCATAGGGTTAGGTTTGTAAGCTCCCCCTAAGTCTTATCCATAATTAATTAAAACAGTTTAAGAGCCAACTTATTAACTTAAAATAAATTTTCATATTTGTCTCTCAGAAGCAGAGGTTTGTAAGCTCTTCTTCTCAGAGTCTGATAATGCTCAGAAGAGGTTTGCAAGCTCTTCTGACATTGTCTATGAGATTTATTTTAGGTTCTTAAGTTTTCTCCCCTTTCAATAACGTTCAGAATGAGAAGGAATCAGAAGTGATAAAAATTGATTCAAAATGTATATAACATAACAGTTTCAGATCTTTTGAGCAGCATTAGAATCAATCAACATTAATTTTAACGCTATCCTTACTCCCCCTTTTGGCATCAGTCAAAAAGACACAGAAAACCAAGCAGTCAAACACGCCATAACAAGGTAGTCAAGTAAAAAAGTGGTTACAACTAAATTCATTAAATGAATTGTGTTGAATACCAGCCTGACAAGAGAGCTTGATGGCACTATAAAAAGGGATGATTCCTCTCATTTTACTCATCCAGAGTAATTAAGTAACATCAAAAGAAAAACATACAATGGAAAAGCAGGTTACCAAGGATGCTTCAGGCTCAAAAAGAGAGAGCAAGAAGGGAGCAGAGCCCTGGCGCTGCGAAGAAAACAGACTACGCTATGAACGAAACAAGCAAGAACTCATTTTGACAGAATCAGAGGAAGAAGAATTGGGCTCTGATCTGGAGGAGTTCTTATGGACATTGATGATGATGCTACATACGAAGATTATAAAGCTGAGGTTCAAAAGGCCACTGAAGATTTGCTCTTGATTCTTAGGGAGAAATATAAGAGCCTAGATGCAGAGGCTTATGAGTCTAAGTCTAAATCTAAGTAGAGTCTCACTATCATATGTAATAAAGATCTTCTTCAATTATAATAAAAAATTGTTCCTGCTATTAATTTCTTTCTTTTGAGCATGTTTTCTTTTTATATACCTCATTCCTATCGTCAGAAAACCAGTTACCAGACACGCTTCATACGGTATCGTTGCCCCGCTGTTAAACAGGCGTTAATACTAAGAAGCTATTTCATGAGTAAACAGGAGTACTGATGAGGGGGGCTCTTAGGTTTTGAAAAACCTAATTTATTAGTTTGAAAACTGAGATGCTCTCCAGCACCTCTCACTAGAGCCAGAATCCACAAGAGTACCAGACAATATCAGAGTATATAGAGAAGCAAAATTTTGAAAAACAAACACAAAAAAACAAAAAAAACAAGCAAACAAACAATTAAACACAAGCACACAAAAATGGATAATTGAACTTTAATAAAGAAACAAGATAAAGAAAATTATCCAAAGATTACATAAGAACCAAAAACAAAAGACAAAATAAAACACGACAAGTGCACAAATATAGGTTATGGCTTCTTAATATCTGATATGGCCTTAAGGAGAGTTTCCATCATGGCATCCATCCTTTTGTGAGTAGCTTCTTCAGATGCAGCTATGGCAGATGTCAAATCAGATCTCAAATCAATTCTGAGTACATCTATCTCATCCTTTATTTCTTCAGCTAACTCAGTTCTTATGTTGTCTGAAGCCCTTTGAACAGCAGGAGGAATAGGAGACGATGGAGAACCTTGTTCAAGTTTTGGAGAAGCAGGAGGAGTTTTGTTAATAATAGGAACTTTTCCCTTATCAGAGGCTTCACCAACTTGGTTCTGGTCAAGCATCTCAATGTCTTCTGCAAGCTGAATCTGCTCAACCATTTCAATATCTTCAGCAGCTTGATTTGCCTTAATCTTGTTGGTTTCAATAGTAGCAATGTGCACACCCATATTTACCAACAAATTGAGGGCCTCTTGATCAGCCAGCCTCTTGTGTTCAATTTCAGCCAACCTCTTCTGCTATGCTTCAGCAGCTATCCGAGCCTGCTCAGCTTCAACAAGCTTAAGATATTCCACCTCTTCTGAGACCAAAAAGTGAGCACCTGTACTAGCAGTTCTGAGACTTTCTTCTATGGCAGTCAGAAGATTCAACCTGTTTTGCTCCTCTATATGATTATAGAATGTAAGACGAGGAGCACGTGAAGTCTCAGCTATATCAAACAAATTTCTCACAGCAGCCATTCCTCTACCCTGTATCTTGTTCTTCAGATGAGTACCTAGAATCTTTAAAGATTGACTAAACATGTACTCCATCTTTCTGACTTCAGCATCAATATCAGAAGGGAAAACAAGAACTTCTTCATCCATCTGTTTAAATCTCTTGAGCCTAAGACTAATAGCATTATTTAATAGCTCAAGATTTGGTTCAGAAGCAGAGTTGAAGAAAGGTTTGGATGGGTCAAAAGGAATGGTTGGTTCAGGTTTCTTTCTTTTAAGATTGATAATTTGGATTTTGCTTAGGTTAGGGGGAAGTCTTGGTTCATCATCAATATCTATGGCATCTTTCAAGAGCTGCTCTTCTGCCTTAAAGATAAGGTCAACAAGCTCAGCAAGCTCTTCTTCATCCAAGGGTTTATTGAGTGGGCCATAGATAGGTTCTGGAGTGGGTTCAGGGGATGGTTCAGGAGTGTAAATTTCAGGTGGAGGTGATGGTGGTTGTTGTTCAACAATATTATGAACTGGTGAGTGATGGGGTGATTGTAGTTGTGCTTGTGATTCAGAATGAGCAATTGTCTCATCTTGGACTGGTGTGAAAGTGGGTGGATTTTCTTGTGAAATGTTATCAAGGGATGAAGGTGGAGTTTGTATGGTTTGATTAGGTGGTTCTTGGATTGGTGGATCAGCAGCAGTATTGATAAAAGGAAAATGAGGTGGTGAATTTGGATTGGAGTGAGTGAATGCATCTCCAGATAAGTGTTGGGTAAGATGGTCAAGGACAGATGAGGTATTGGCAGGTTGTTTAAGAATTGTAGTATCAATAATGATGGGGGGATCTTTATCAGAAGAGATGTGTATGGGCTTCCTGGTGGTTCTTTTGACATATTTCTTCACATGTTTCTTTTTCTTTTCTTTCTCTTTCTCTAATTTGTCAAGTTCAGCAATTAACTCAGTAGAGTCAATGCTAGAGTCAGAAAGAGTTTCATCAGATGATGATGATGATGGTTTAGGATCAGGCAGAACTACACTAATGGGTTTAGTGAAGTCTATGGGAGATGGTTGTTTAGAAGGTTGAGAGGTAGAGGATTGAGCAATAAAAGTGCTATTAGTATTAGGCTCAGAGGTATTACCTTGGAGTGGGTCAGCAGCCTTTCTTTTCACAACTGTCTTTGTTCTTTTAGTGGCTCTGACTGGTTGATCCTCCTCAGCATTAACAGGCCTATCACTCCTTTTCTTTGTTCTCTTTTCCTTCTGAGCAGCTTTTCTTTGAGTGACATTGGCTAGCTGCTCCTCAGTTAATTCATCTTTCCCTTCAGTGGCCATTCCTCCAGCACCACTATCCCCTTGTTCAGTCTCATCAGCATCATCTTTCTCTTGGTCCTGAGAACCTTCTTCAATCATCTCTTGTTCAGTGGTTCTTGGTTTCTTTCTTGACCTTGTGATTTCTCTTGGACCTTTGAAGATATCCCAGTTTGGGACACTAACAACCATTTTTCTGGGCATCCTTACCCCAGTGTCTCTTCTCACAATCTCCAAAAAATTCTTGATCACTTCCTCATTATCATGTTCTGATATGGTGGGAAACCCATCACACCAGAAGTACTTTTCATAAATTGCTTGTAGAGGAGTCTTGAATTTGATGATTTCTTCTTTGGTTTTCTTCTTCATGTTTACCAGCACATTGGCATCATACTTAGCAGTATTAAACACTCTAAGCTTTTCTTTGGCACTCAGAATGTCAGTGAGCTTAGTTTGCCTTATGAGTTCTGAAATCAGCCTGGGATGATGAATGTTTGAGGGTGACTTTGCTCTACTCTTGGTTATAGTTAAGCACAGATGTTCAAACAGGGTCTTGGCAAGATTAATTTTCACCTTCTTGTATAAGAACCAGATGAAATGTTTGTGTTGTATAGAGATGGTGTCCAACCCTCCTTCTCTAGTAACAATGGAGGCAAGAAATACTCTGAAGGCAAAGCCAAACTTGTGCCTCATGAATTTAAGTTTACCAAAATCTTTATTAGAGCAACCAGGCATGAATAAGTCCTGGTTAATTGCCTCCAGATGCT
Source organism: Trifolium repens (assembly GCA_030408175.1). Classification (NCBI taxonomy): domain Eukaryota; kingdom Viridiplantae; phylum Streptophyta; class Magnoliopsida; order Fabales; family Fabaceae; genus Trifolium; species Trifolium repens. The sequence continues at coordinate 52,698,878 of CP125837.1, forward strand.
TGCTCTTATCATCGTACATATCCACATCTTCTCCTTTATTATCCAGTCCCAACATCTTAGCAATGTGTTCTTGTGTGATCAGAACATTGATTCCCAAAATGTTTGACCTAATTTCCTTTCCCTTATAAGGTTTCAAACCCAGTTGCTGTCTTGTTTTTCCTTGTAGAGACTTATTCTTTGCTACCATCTTTCTGACCTCTTCATCAGCACTGATCCTATCATAAACGGTTGCCTTTTGCCAGAAGTATTTGACAATATCATAGTAGACAAACCCATTCAGCATCTCAAAGTAATTCTTCCATTGTTGGTCGAAGAATAGACTTTGAACATCAATCTCGTTCGCTTTTAAACTCTCAAAGTCCACAAATTTCTCAGTGTTGAATTCAAAGGCGTCTGGACCAGCGTCGGTTTCATTATCTTTGTAGACGAGTCTTTCTTGAGCCTTAAGGTCAATAATGGGTGGTAAAATAGGGTTGAAAAATCTCGTTTGATGATCGAGCGGCCATTGTTGCAGAATATTAAGAAGAAGATAATTTGGAATTTCTGTAAGGTCTAGGGTTGTGTAGGAAGTGATTATGTGTAAAAGTTGTGCAATGTGAGTGAAGTGACTTATAAATAGTAACTAGCACACATACTCAGAGAAAGCAAACATTGGGAGGGAGCGCGAGCAGTTTTAAAAATTAAATAATAGAGTTAATTGCCATAATCATCATTAACTGTTCTCTGCCCGTCAGGATCTAGACACGTGTTGGAAAGACTTAAACATAGCTGACACGTGTACAAACAACTGTTGTACACTTACTAGTACTAAACGTTTCGTTTCCGTTTAGTTCAGAGCCAAACTCATTTGCATCTGACACCTTATCAGAACCTGTTACCCTTCAGAACCCGTTTTATTCAGAGCTTCCCAAAGGAGACTCTAAATTATCAGAGGCTCTGAAGGAGCTTCAGATGCTAATTCTATTTTGCATCTCAGAGCTAATTTTCTTCAGAGATGAAGTGCATGTTCAAATTCTTTTTAATAAAGTCAAATCTTTCAATAGCTAAAGGCTTAGTAAATATGTCAGCCCATTAATGTTCAGTATCAATGAATTGAATATCTATTGTGCCTTTTTGAACATGATCTCTTATAAAATGATGTTTTATTTCAATATGTTTAGCTCTGAAATGCAAAATTGGGTGCTTAGATAAATGAATAGCAGCAGTATTATCACAATATAGTGGAATACTACTCTCAGCTATATTATAATCCTCTAACTGATATTTCATCCAGAGAAGCTGTGTGCAACATTTAGCAGCTGAGATGTATTCTGCTTCTGCTGTAGACAAAGCAATAGTTGTTTGTCTCTTGCTGGCCCAAGATATGAGATTTTCACCAATAAATTGGCAATTTCCACTAGTGGATTTTCTCTCAATCTTGTCTCCAGCATAGTCAGCATCACAGAATCCAACTAGCTTACTATCTAGGGATTTTTTGTAAAGAAGTCCTAGATTGGTAGTTCCTTTCAGATATCTAAAGATCCTCTTAACAGCAGTTAAGTGTGGTTCTCTAGGATCTGACTGGAATCTTGCACACAAGCATACACTATATAAAATATCAGGTCTAGAAGCTGTTAGGTAGAGTAAAGAACCAATCATACCTCTATATAGCTTCTGATCTACTTTGCTTCCAATTTCTTCCTTGCTTAAGCTACTTGAGGGATGCATGGGTGTTGACATTATCTTACAGTCTTCAAGATTAAACTTCTTCAGAAGCTCTTTTGTATACTTGCTTTGATGAATGTAAGTGCCATATTTTCCTTGGTTGATTTGGATTCCAAGAAAGAATTTTAGCTCACCCATCATACTCATTTCAAATTCATCCTGCATAAGCTTGGAGAAATTCTTGCAAAGAGAAGCATTAGTTGAACCAAAAATTATATCATCCACATAAATTTGAATAATTAAGATGTCTTTCTTAGTTGTCTTTCTGAATAATGTATTGTCAATCTGACCTTTTTGAAATCCATTTTCTAAGAGAAAATTGCTTAGTCTTTCATACCAAGCTCTTGGAGCTTGTTTGAGACCATAGAGTGATTTCTTAAGTTTATAAACATATTCAGGGTTTTTCAAATCCTCAAAACCTGGAGGTTGTTTGACATATACTTCTTCAGAAATGACACCATTTAGAAAGGCACTCTTAACATCCATTTGGTATAAGGTTATTCCATTATTAACTGCATATGATAACAATAACCTGATTGCTTCCAGTCTTGCCACTGGAGCAAATGTTTCAGTGAAGTCAATGCCTTCTTGCTGACTATAGCCTTGTGCTACTAATCTAGCCTTGTTTCGTACCACTTCACCTTGTTCATTTAGTTTGTTCCTAAATACCCACTTGGTTCCAATGATGTTCTTGTGTGTTGGTTTTGGTACTAAATCCCACACATCATTTCTTTGAAACTGATTGAGCTCATCTTGCATTGCTACAATCCATCCATCATCAAAAAGAGCTTCATCAACATTCTTAGGTTCTATCATGGATATGAGTCCTAGAAGTGAATCATGTTGTTGATAATCTGATCTTGTTTTTCTTGGACTTTCTTTGTTTCCAAGAATAAGATCTTCTGGATGTGATGATCTATATTTGAATTTTCTCTTTGGAGCTTCATTAGTTTCAGCACTTGTTTGGGTATTATCTTCTGAGATATCATCATGTCCTTCAGATGCTTCTATTGGAGATGCTTCTTCAGAGACTTCTTCTAATACAGTTTCTGAAGTTTCATTTGCATCTGATGCTTTCTCAGGTTCTGGATTGTTATATAGATATGGAATACCTGCATAACTATTATCTTGCTCTGACATTTTACTGTCAGGCTCTTTGTCATCAAACCTAACATGTATAGATTCTTCCACTGTATTAGTTTCAGAATTATACACTCTGTATGCCTTTGAACGTTCAGAGTAACCTATAAAGATTCCCTTACAAGCTTTGGCATCAAATTTTCTTTTGTAGGCCTTATTGTTCAGAATGTAACAGGTACATCCAAACTGATGAAAATAAGAGATGTTGGGCTTTCTTCCTTTAAATAGTTCATATGTTGTTTTATTCAATATAGGTCTGATATAGATCCTATTTTGAATATAACAAGCTGTGTTCACAGCTTCTGCCCAGAAGTACTTAGCAAGTTTTGTCTCATGCATCATGGTTCTTGCCATCTCTTGTAAAGACCTGTTCTTTCTCTCTACAACACCATTTTGTTGTGGTGTTCTAGGAGCTGAGAACTCATGAATAATTCCATGGTCTTCACAATAGGTTGCAAAGGGTTCGTTTTCAAACTCACCCCCATGATCACTTCTGATCTTTAAGATTTTGAGACTTTTCTCATTTTGTACTTGTGTGCAGAAGATGGTAAACACATCATATGCATCATCTTTTACTCTAAGAAATTTAACCCAAGTCCATCTACTGTAATCATCAACAATAACAAGTCCATATTTCTTTCCATTGATTGAAGCTGTACTTACAGGACCAAACAAATCAATGTGAAGCAATTCAAGAGGTCTTGAGGTAGAGACAATGTTTTTAGGTTTAAAAGAGGTTTTTGAAATCTTTCCAATCTGACATGGACCACACAGAGCATCTGAATGATAATTAAGATTGGGTAGATCTTTAACCAAGCTTAGTTTGCTAAGCTTAGAGATTAATCTCCAGTTAGCATGACCTAAGCGTTGGTGCCAGACCCATTTCTCATCATTCAAAGATAGAAGACAAACTATCTTTTGCTCTGAGAGTTCTGACAGATTGATTTTATAAACATTGCCTTTCCTTAAGCCTCTGAATACTACAGACTCATCAGACTCTCTGATTACAGTACATGCATCTTTATTAAACTTAACAACAAATCCACTGTCACAAAATTGGCTAATGCTTAGTAGATTATGTTTGAGGCCATCAACTAACCAAACATCTTTAATAGAGAGAGAAGAATTACCAACTGTACCAGTACCAGTGATCTTCCCTTTTTGGTTTCCTCCAAATCCCACAGTTCCTCCCTCTTTCAGAGTCAGGGTTTGGAACATATGCTTGTCTCCTGTCATATGTCGTGAGCAGCCACTGTCCAGGTACCAAGAATGCTGCTCTGGCCTTCTTTGAGTGCAGATCTGCTGCAAAGACAATCTCAGACTTTGGTACCCATGCTTTTATGGGTCCTTTAGAGTTAGTTCTCATTACCTTAGATTGTTTCTATTTATAAGGCCTATCAGGAGCTTTAGAGTTATTTAAGCATTTTGAAAAGTTTTTAGGCTTTACATAACTCTTGGGCTTAGCTTTAGAATATACCAGAGTTTTATTCATTTTGACATTGGTCTGAGGTTTGGAAATCTTAGGCTCTGAAGGTTTCAGAGTCTGAGACTTCTTCACTTCTGATACAATTATTTTTTCAGGTTCTGGTATAACTATTGCTTTTGATTGGCTTTTAACAAATACATCCTTAGGTTTTACATCATCACTGTTAGAGGGTTTAGAAAATAATGGATTATCTTTAAAACGAGAGAATCCAAGACCTTCACCTCTACTTCTACTAACATGGTATATTAAAGAAGCTATCTTACTTCTCTTCATGCCATTTATAAGGAATTCTTGCAGAACAAATTCATGTTCTGGAGGAACCTTATCATCATAAACATAATGAGTTTCCATAAATGAGTTTCTACTTCTTAGAGACTCATTTTCTTCAACTATTATGTTCATTTTCTCAATCAGGTTGTTGTAAGCCTTTTTCAGGACCTTACATTCACCTGCCTTTTTAGTGAGCATTTTTAAGGCATCTTTAAGAGAATCTACTAATTCAGTTCTAGATAGTTTGGCAATTACCTCTTCCTCATCTTCAGAGTCTGATTCTGCTTCAGAGTCTTCTCTGTCAGAGGTAGTTGCCATCAGTGCCAGATTTGCTTCCTCATCACCATCCGAGTCTGAGTCTTAGTCAAGATCTTCCCATGTTGCCAGAAAGCTCTTCTTGACCTTACTCTTATATTTTTCCTTGCTAGAGCTTTGCTTTGATGATCTACCTTTGTTTTCTGGACAATCAACAATGAAATGACCAGGCTTGTTGCATTTAAAACACTTGCTTTGATCTTCCTTCTTGTCTTTAGCAGCACTAAGTCTCTTGGAAGATCCTCCAAATTTGCCTGCATATTTCTTGCTTCGTTTTGCCCATTGTGAAACCTTAGCAGCCATCAACACCATCTCTTCTTCATCATCAGATCCAACTTCTTGACCCTCTTCAGAAGCCTCATCTTCAGATTCTATAATCTTAGCTTTCAGAGCCTTTGATGAGCTCTTAGAGCTTAAGGCTATCCCTTTCATCTTCTTGGTTGATTCATCAGTAATTAGTTCCATCTCATGACTCTTTAATGAACTAATTAAGCTTTCAAGGGATACTGTATCCAAATCCTTAGACTCTTGGAAAGCAGTCACCTTAGGTCTCCATTTTGGTGGTAGGCTTCTGAGTACCTTTCTCACATGATCAGCTTCTGTATAAGTTTTGTTTAATACTTGAAGTCCAGAGACTAGAATTTGAAACCGTGAAAACATAGTTTCAATGTCCTCTCCATCCTTCATCTTAAACAACTCATACTGATGTACCAACAAGTTAGCCTTTGCCTCCTTAACTTGTTTGTTGCCCTCATACTTGGATTTTAAAGAATCCCAAATAGACTTTGCGGTTCTTTTATCTCCAATTTTAAGGTACTCATCATGTGAGATAGCATTAGTCATCATTCCTTTTACGGAGTGATGCTTCTTGTACTCTAGCTTTTGAGTAGGTGTAAAAGCTTTCCTGTTCTGAGAGCTGACTACACCTTCTAAGTCCATGTTTTCAAAGTTAACTCCATCTTCTACCATGTCCCATAAATCACAATCAATACTCATGATATAGCTGTACATATTTGTTTTCCAGAAAGGGTAGCTGGTCTCAGTTCCATTGAAGACAGGAACCTTATCAGATGCCCTTCTTTGACGAGAGTTTGAATCATAGTCAAAAGGAACCTCATTTAAGTTCTTCTCAGCAGACATGTTTTTCCTCCTGGATCTTTACTGTTTCACTATAAGGTGAGATAGGCAACAGACCTAGCTCCTGATACCAATTGAAGGTGGAAAAACACAAGAAGGGGGGGTTGAATTGTGTTTTAAAAAATTAAAACTTTTTACCTAATAAAACTAAGTTTGCAGCAGATATAAACACAAAATAAAAGAAGGGTGCTGAGAGAGAGAAAGAGACACAGAAATTTATACTGGTTCCTCTCACAAATCGAGAGTACGTCCAGTCCCCTTGCACTTCCAAGGGCTTCTACTAAATCTTGTAAGATTACAAGATGCTCAAGCACAATAGCAAGAGACTTCTCTAATGCTCAAGTTACAACTAACAAGAGGCTTCTCAAATGCTCAAGTTACACTTAACAAGAGACTTCTCAAACATACTTAATTCTAAGAATGAGTGTTTTAGGGAACACTTGATATACTATCAGAGGTGTTTACAAAATACAACGCAAATTGCTTTAAGACTTTGAATGACTAATAGAACAATAATGTCAGAATGCTTCAGAGCCTTAAATGCAGTAATTGAACGGTAGTCGTTTCTTCCATTTGAGTCTTCTATTTATACTTGGAGGAAGATGATGACCGTTGCAGAGAGATTTGTGCCAGCTGGAATTTACTCGTACAATTGTGATAGCTGTAGTTGCCTTCTTTGGCAAAGATATCCAATTCCACTACCTTGCTGTTTGAATTATCACTCATCCATTTTGAGTAATAATAGTACAATAGTACGATCCTCAAATGCGCTCCACTTGTGGATAAGATTAACGTTGTACCAACGAATATTCCTTCCTGTGGACTTGACAGAGCCTTGAAATAGATTGTTCTCCAATCATTGGTTCTGATTATGTCAGTTCTTGAGTGACGTAAATTCCTTTTGCTTCAGATGCTGTTGTCATAGCTTCTTGAGGTCTTTTAGCTTCTGAGTCCTTCAGAGCCTTGTTTTATCCTCAGAGTCACTTTCTTCAGCATGCAAAATTTAAGCTTCTTATGAACAGTGACATGCTTTCAGAGCTTGTTTTTGACTGGCTTCTCTGCTATTACTCATAGTGCTTCTGAATGAATTTTAACTTGTAATTCTGCACACTAGAATAATCATTAATAATACCAATTGCAATTTTAATACTTTGTTATCATCAAAACTACTTAAAATCTTAGAGGTTCATGTCAGACCCACTTTGTTCCAACAGAATAAACTAACATAATGAGATATTTTCTCAACAAATATAATAAAACTTATACATATCTTAATTAATATTTTTCTATTCTAACAGTTATAAACTAACCGAAACTATCGATGTACTCAAAATTTACAATACAAACTATCATTTTAGTCCCTCAATATATGAGAGAACAATTGTATCGAAATTTAAATATATTGCAGAAGTATCTCTTTTAATAATATTAATAATTTTAGAAATTACCCGCAAAAAAAATCATTTTGGTAATTGAATATATTTTTCGTCGATATATTTAAACCATAAAATTATTAACAAAAGAAACACTAGAAAAGTATTTGTAATTTTAATACATTTATTTTTAGTTTCGGTTGTGGCCAACTTGATATATTCAAGAGAAATGATGTCTGGTTAAGTTGGAAAAACTAATATCTACAATGTATTGTTAAAACGAAGTTTTAATTACATCAGATATTAAATGACTTGTATATGGATTTATAAAGTGAAGACAATCATCATCTTATAAGTAGGTTTTGAACAATTTAATTAGATCAAACTTTCAATGCAAGATTTGGAAGTTTGGTTTCTAGTAATAGTTTGGGTATGTTTGACTAGTACGATAAGTTAGTTTATACTCATGTGTCATATGACTAAAAAACACCTTGGTAACATTCATTTATAGCTTAAAGCTTGTAGCTTATCATTTTTACTCCTATATTAATTTTACTCTCACATGTCATACGACTAAAAAACACCTTTAATTCACAACATTCATTTCTCTTGAGCATATAACTTATTTTATTAGTTTATATCTTAAAATTTGTAGCTTATTATTTTTCTATTAATTTTACTCCTATTAATTTTATTAATAAAATTAAATACTAATTAAATATAATTTTTATGTCATTTGATATATATTTATAGTCCAAATCAACAATTAATTTTAATAAATACTATAAATTCACCCAGCTATATTATTGCTAACTTATCAACTATCATTTTATTAACTATAAGCTCGTTTGATGCACATGATAAGAGACATGATAGGATAACCGTATCATATCCAGTCTTAATCCAGTGTTTGGCGTAGCAGCAAAATATGATAAGTTAATCCTGAATCTTATCCTATCCTGTCTCTCTAGTTAAAATTCTTATCTTGAATTTGAGCTGGGTTACCAACAGGATAGGATAAGAAAATAATTTACTGATTTATTTTATAAAATATATTTTTAAATAAAAAATGAAAATTAATAAAATATAAATAATAAAATAATTTGATAGTAAATTAAAAATAAAATAATTAATTTTTAAATATATACACGATTTTCTCACATGGTAATTTTGTAATTTATACAATCTTAAAAATCAAAATTCTATTAAAGTTACAATATTTTTAAAATAAAATAATTATTAAAAATTGAAAATTAGGGATATTACTCTAAATTTTATAATAAATTAAATGTAATTCTCTTGCAATGATAGTTTTATTATTCATATATATATATATATATATATATTTATTTGTTTATTTAGCTTATCTAACATATATAAATAAGTTTTTTTATTTGATCATGTTTCATATAATAAATTTATCGTGTTTACTTGCTCGTGATATTATTTGATTGCTTATTTAATTTTTTTATTTATAAAATTCAAAGTATTATAAAATAATTTATCTATAATATAATTATTTTATAAGGTTAATTTTGTCATTTAAATATGATATATATCTTATCATATTATTATGAGCAATGCATGTATTAAGAACATGGTATCCTGGGTGCACCAAACAGATGATAGGATAACTGAAGATAACTGTTATCCAGCTCATATCATATCCTATCTTTATCCAGTTTTATATCTTATCTTGTCACTATCATATTATGCGCATCAAACGGGCTCTAAACCACTGTCTCCGATCCTAAATATAAGAGAAAAATTACTTTTCAGATTTATTAAGATATTGATGTATCTAGTCTATATTATTGACTAGATATATTAGATACTCTTAATGAATCAAAAAAATAATTTTTCTTTTTATTTAGAAAAGAGGGAATATTAGATTATCAACTATCCACTACAAGGCCTAAATGAGCACAAAGCTATACTTTTTCTTTTTTTTTTTTAAAGGCATGATACTTAATTCTTGTAACAGATATGAGGAAGAGGAAAATGAAAGGTTTGTTGCGAAGACTTTGCTTCATAATTTGTCTTTTTGCCGATTAATAAGTTGATAAATTACTTTCATAAACACCAACTGAACTTATAAGTTGATAACTTATAATAATATGTTACATTACATGGGCATGTTTGTCGTTTCTCTAAAGTCAAATAAAACCGGACCTTCCTACCAATTGATATTTCATTTCCTTATTTTATAATAATAATAATAATAATAATAAATGTCCCCATGAGCTTAGCTCATTTGATTGGGACATCGCACTATATGTGCAGGAGCCGGGGTTCGAACCCCAGACACTCCACTTATCCATCTTTAAGGTGGAATTTCAAAGCCACTAGGCTATCTACCAAAAAAAAAAATAATAATAATAATAATAATAATAATAATAGATAAACTATCAATTTAGTCGTTCAATATGACAGAGAATAAATTGTTGTGAATGACCGAAAAATATTCAAACTGAACTAAAAATTATTTTTAATATTATACAATTCTTCCTAAAATACAACCAATTCTTCTTGATAATAAACGAGCCAAAACTATCAATATACAAGAAAGGACAAGATAACAAGTACTATTGAGATGGTTCGTTTGTTTTGAAAGAAAAAAAAAAAAGCGACGGGAAAGAAAATTGCGAAAATCGATTAATAAATTTTAATTAACTTTTAGTCTAAATTTATTTGTCGATTTCTGCAATTTTCTTTCCTCTCATTTTCCTTCCTTCCAACCAAATAGAAGCTTAGTGAAATTATTTTTAATATGTGAATATTTTTATGCTTTGATTAAAAGTGAATGATTTCCGTTGATTGAAAGTCATGTGTTTAATAAAATTATATATGATATATGATGTTATTATCACCGTAATTAATTAATAATAATAATAATAATAATAATAATTTTTTTTTTAATCGGCTAAATTTTATTAAAAAACAACTTCTCCACAAGAAGTGTAAGAAATTGTTGTGGAAACATACAACGAAAGGTAACGTGATATAACACAATTACCAACACCTAATCAAACTCCCCAATCCACCCGTACACCAATAATGATTCACTAAACCTACCAGAGAAAACCCCTATCCGACCCTAGGAGACACCACTAGACACTAACTTCCGAACTCGAATTAAAATTACTCGGCCCATCAGATCCAGAAAGTAGCCCCAAAAGTCGAAGGTTGAGGGACACCGGTAGTTAGAGAATCGACAGTCAACACCTGATGCAGTAGAGTTCGATCAGATACCAGAGACCTGCAAATCTCAACAGACTTGAACACCCCTCAGCGACTCCAAGAGTCATGCAAATCTCACCAGATTTGAAAATGATCAGAGACTCTCGTATCAGGGAGAATCCACTCACACTCGGCATTAACCATCCAACACCTCTCCGTCACCAATACGTCCCGGAGAGGTTTTGGAAGGCTGTTGATGTTGATAGTAGTTGAAAATACACATTTTGAGTGGTTTACATTATTGAGTCTTTTGACCACATGAAGAGATTCGAGATAGGATAGAGTTAAATTTGAAGACTAATTATTGTAACATTTATGGGAATCTTGCGTAAAGTTACTCTTTTGATTTAGTGGAACGAAGAGTTACTATGTACTCCCTCCGTTTCTTTTTAAGTGTCCAAAAATGTCGAATTTAGCATTTCTATTTAACTGTCCATTTGGTGTTTTAAGGGTATGATTTGTCAATTATACCCTTTGTCAATTACTCACATCTTTTATAACAAAACTAATTAATGCCATATATTTGGAAAACTAAATCTTTTTATTTATTTTTTGTACCTAACATATTAAATTTTGTTTTTTTGTTTGTGCATAATATATTAAATTTATTGGAAAGAGAAAGTGTGTGCAAAAAAATAGGATTTTATTGGTGAATTAAATTTAGAGTATAATAGGAAAATAAGGTGCAAAAGTAAACTTTCTTAATTTGTTGTTACTATTCAAAACGGACACTTACAAAGAAACGGAGGGAGTATTATTGTGTTGCGATTGTATTTTTTTATTTTCTCTATGTCTGTTTTTTCCAATGGTTGATATGTTATACATTCAGCAGTATATTCTCTATTTACTATTCTCCCTGTCCCAAAATTTTGGTCTTTTTAGAGTTTTGTACGTCGATTAAGAAATGACAAAGATTGATAAGTTAAGCCATTTTTACCCTTTCTTTAATAAGAAAAAGAAAATCCACCTAATGATTGTTTTAGTTTTTGTAAGACCAAAATTTTAAGACAAAATTAAAAAGTTAAAAGAACTAAAGATTTATGACAGATGGAGTAGGTAACATGCTTTTAAGTTTGATAGTTATTTCGCCTGGTCATTTATGATTTTTTTCTCAAATTGGTCCTTTACGTACAATCCATTTGTAATTTTGTATTTTTTTTTTACACAAGTAATTTTGTATTGTTAGCCTTTAAGTTATAATACTCTTTGTACAAAAAAGAAGTTATACTACTCTTGCCCTTTTTCCCTTTATATTAATAATAATAAATAATAATTTGTGACTGCTACAACTGTTGTTCAACACCCACATCATTAGAGATGAACGAAGTTTTGAGTTGTGAATACATTAGTGCAAACAATTAGGTAATTTGGTTTTATGATTATTGAATCTGGAATTTTTTTTTTTTGCACCGATTTCCACTCCACTAAAGGTATGCGACTATTTCGGCTGGTGCGTAAACTATGTCATAAACTCCAATCAGGTAAGGGAGATAAGGCAGAGTAACATTTATTTTCAAAACTCACATACAGCAGTCAAAGCTGTCACAAACAAATCACCATTTTACAGTATGGTCTAGAACCAAGTTTTACATATGGAACAAATAGCTATACAAAAAAGAAATATGGAACCAAATGCTAAGCAAATTTCACATTACACACACCACAACATTACTCAGAAAATGGTATGCACACTCCTATATGGAACAAGAACTTTAATAACTCACTCACGAAACACTTTATGAGAGCTTCAACTTTGCCCTTACATGACCTTTAGAAATCTGAAATTGTTCAGTTATACCGAAATGAGCCATCAAAAGCCAGACATGGGTAAGCAACTCACCACCCTGACTAAGTTGCTTAGCATGATTGAGTCCTCTACATTGGCTTGCTGCATGACACAACATCTCCACCCAAACATTACTTATCATTTTCCATTTCCTTTCTTTCGACCAATTCTCCTCCGTTTCTAAAGATTGCAGTGATTTGGCAAGCCTACACGCATCAAATAGCACAGACTTGCTTCTATCACCTTTAATCTTAGATGGTAGAATATCTGTATTAACTCTAAGTATCATCATGCAAACTTGACTTCTTTGTTTTATGTATTTTCTTTCTTTCAAAAGTTCATCCACCTCTGCACATGTGTCTTCAAACCTGATCTGTCCTATTCCATTAGGTAACAAAAAAGGACATATAACAAGAAGATATAACATATAATCTGACAACAATTGGCTTTCTTCACGACTTTGGTGAGCAAAATGATTTAAATCTTGAGACTGATTATCATCTGAAGAATAACAAAGGTCTGTAGCAATATGCCAAAGTAGAATGCTCGCATCAAACTCTACCTCCTTAATGCTTCGTTTAATGTCACAAATATGACAGTACTTTTTGTCTTGAATATGATTGTTCTGTGTGTTATGAGTATCACAGTTCTGTGTACAAATATGACAGTTCTCTTTTTCAAGAACCTGATCGCCCTTGTGAGCGCATAATTTTTTACATGCTTCTATATCTTTGGCTTCCTTAGACTTATCACTAAGGTGGTTAAAAATGATTTCTTTCAGTTCCTCAGAGACTTGTTTTGTTTTCTGATAGTAAGATTTCTCAAAGAAGTTGTAGATGTGAAAGAATTTCTGGATTTTGATACATTTGACGGGCTCATCTTTCAAGCAAAACCTAAATAGGTTGTATTGTGACATAAGATTAGACCATGTGACGGTGTGCGAAAGTCTAAATAAAAATTGAAACCATGAGATGACTTTATAGAAAAGATTAGTTCTCCAATTCTTATGATTGCTGAACCAAAGCATTACTCGACTTGAAGAAAATAAAACAATGGCCGCATATGTCTCCAAAACAATAGCCCCACCGAAAAGAACAAAGGTTATAATGTGATCATTAGTTATGGGTTTGGGTCTGAGATAAGAAAAGGCAATTAATGCTAAGAATGTACAAAAAACACTCACAGCTTTGAGGATGATGGTGACCCGTTTGGAGTTTGTTACCACTGCTTTTGTATACAACATATCATACATCAATCCAAGCTCAACTGCAACCACCTGGAAAGCATCTTTCCAGTGTATGCTCTGAAAGAACATTTGGCTGCTTTTGTGGTCTTGAAAACTAAGGATGAGATCTGCAAACAGGCGTTCGGGAATGTTGTAGAATTTGAATCCGTCACGTAAAGCTTGAGCATTTGGAATATTTGGATTTTGTATTTCGGTTTCCTCTTGAGAATTATGATCCAATTTTGTAATTGTAGTTTCATTCATTTCAGGAATATTTGAATTTGGTGTTTCGGTTTCCTCTTGAGAATTATGATCCAATACTGTAGTTGTAGTTTCATTCATTTCATCAGAGGTAACATCAGAAACATTTGGATTTGGTGTTCCGGTTTCCTCTTGAGAATTATGATCCAATATTGTACTTGTAGTTGTATTCACTTCATCCAAGGTAACAATATATCCTTCACGTTTTTTAGCAGTGTAATCATCCATAAATTTAGCATAATTTGGTCCTGGATCTGGAGAAGGGAGAATGGATTCTCTGAATCCTTTGCTGCTTCCAGACCACAACGACCAACTCCTCTCACCATATTTGACTATTCCTGCCACAAGAATAGGAATGGTAACATAATTAAGGGGGCTGCCGTTCCATGATCGGTAAATCACATAAACTGCAACTGCTAGCTGGTAGACTAACCCAAGCATATGTCGTGGCCAAAGCTCATTGTCCTCAAGAGAGTAGGCGGTGATTGTGTCAGGGCCACCAAGATGCACAAGAAGAAATGGTGCCCATATAGCCATAATTATGAAGTTTGGATCTGCATCAGGAATTTTGCTATCTTTGGAAAGAATTCCCAAGGCAACTGTGGCAATCCAATCAGCTGACAAATAAGTGAGCCAGATCAGTAATTGTAGCCATGTTTTAGCTATATACTTTCTTCTGCTGCCAAGAAAGATTAGCACTACTTGCAAGAAGAGACTAACTAGTACCAGAATCCGAAGTTCCAATACACTCCATACGATAATCTTACCAAAGACTTCTGTCTTTATTCCTCTTGAATATATCAAACTGGTAACTGTTGAAGAAAAAGAAAAACATATGCAATCATAATCAATTTATATAGAAAGAAAGGAGGATTACCAAATATTACTGAAACAAAAGTTCGTCTTACCAGCAACTAACATCATGTTTTGTGATTATATTTGATTGATTGCTATTCTGTATCCAGCAATGCAACAACTTGTGAGTTGTATTGGATCAGACTAACCAACCTCGACTAGGATTCATTTAATTTGTAGTTAATTCTGTTGAGTTGCCACAATGTTTGACATGATTTCATGTCAGGATAATTATTAATTCACTCGTTGTAGTATAAAAACAGTCCCATAATTAACTATTAATATGTAAAAAATCAACACCCAAAAAACAAACACCACCCTCTAGCTTATGGAAAATGTTAACATGTAACTTAAGTGCACACGTTAAAATACAAATGTAACAATGTTTTTTTAAAATTTGTGAATTATATTTATATTTATACTTTCCAATATCAAAATATAAGTATTCAAAAAAAGAAATTATGAGGTAGTTTACAAAATATAATTAATATTGTATGAAAAAAAGAAATTATAAGGTATTTTACAAAATTGTCTTCATTAATAGTATCAGTATGAGAAAGATAAATTGAAGTATTGAAAATAGAGATAATAATAAATAATTAAGAATATAATAAGAAAAATAATACTCCCTCCGTTTCTTTTTATTTGTCTTTTATTGTCAATTTAATGTTTCTATTTAATTGTCTTTTTTTATTTTATTTTACGGGTATGATTTGTCAATTATATCTTTTGTCAATTGTTCTTATTTTTTTCAATAAAACCAGTTAATGCTATATATTTGGAAAACTAAATCTTTATTTTTTTGGTACATCCATATTAATTTTTTTTTGTACATAATATATTAAATTTAATTGAAAGAGAAAGTGTATGCAAAAAAATAAGAATTTATTGGTGGATTAAAACGAGGGTATAATAGAAAGATAAGGTGCAAAAATACATTTCCTTAATTTGATGTTACTATTCTAAAAAGACAAATAAAAAGAAATAGAGGGAGTATTAAATATTTTATTAGTATTGTAAAGCAACTTATAATTTGATCCATAGAACTTTTTAAACATTACTAAATTCTTTTGTATTATTAAAATCCAATTTTTTTATTTTAGAAACTAACAATTAATGCGCCGATTTTTTGGCTAAACTTGGAGCTTTCTCAGATGTCAATTTCATGACTCATGTTTCTCCTCTGGAAGACGTCCGTGATCTTCTCCAGAACGATGCAATGCAATGAGAATTTTTTTCTCCGTAAATAATTTTTTCTTTTTTTAGCTTCCTTACCAAAAAACTAAACTATTAAATTAGTCTCTATATTTAACCACTTACTATCAATAAAAATCTCTATTTTGATTTGGTCGTTAAATTTGTCCACTTGTTCTCAATTAATTCATAAACACTTTTTTAAAGGACTAGTGAAAGTAAAATTTACGAGACTTTTTTAAAATTAGGAGTGTTCGCGAGGATCGGCAACGAAATTGAATCTTTCTGCTTCATTTTTTTTAAGGCTTAAATGATCTTTTGGTCTTTGTATGTTCGCGAATTTTTGGTTTTAATCCCTGTATCTTTTTTTATTGCAAATAAGTCCTTGAATGTACAAAATTTGTTGGTTTTATTCCCTAAGGTCAAAATCCGCAGGAAAATCTGAAGGAAAATCTGCACGAAAACTGCAGATTTTCATGCGGATTTTGACTTTATGGACTAATACCAACATATTTTGTACATTCAGGGATTTATTTGCAACAAAAAAAGATACAGGGACTAAAACCAAAAATTCACGAACATACAAGGACCAAAAGATCATTTAAGCCTTTTTTTTAACAACCAATATTATTAATAATAAAATTTTAATTATTATCAAACAAAAATTGAATCTTTCTGCTTCATTTTTAAACTTAACCTATAATGGAAGCATAGCAGGGTATTTTTCATTTGAAACACGAAATAAACCAAATAAGCAGAGCTTGCATCTCCATCATTGTTACTTGAGCATGGCTGAAATCGCAATCAATTTGGTGGTTTCATCCGTGGCAAACGGTCTATCCAGAATTCTGATCGAAGAGTACACAGTGTTGGGCGGAGGGGCAGTTAGGCACGTAGAATGGATTGAAAAAGAGCTGAGGTCAATGCAGGAATGGTTAGAACAAGTTGGACATAGCACAGACGGTGAACAAACACAAGATTTGCGCGAGTGGGAAGACAAGTTGAGGGCAGTTGCTCTTAATGCAGAGGATGTAATTGAAACGTTCATAATAAAATCAGTGAAGAGGAGGAGGTGGGGAGTTCTGTATTGGTTAGACAAACACAAGATTGGCAAAGAGCTTCTGCATATCCGCAAGAGGATGAGAGACATCTCAAAGACTAGAATGAACAGGACTATTGGTGTCTCTGTTGAAACTCCAGGTGAAGAAGCATCAGCATCTTCAACTACGTCGTCAATAACCAACACAGCAATCGAGAAGCTCGATCACATTCTGAGTCAAAATTTATTCACGAATTGTTGGGATTTCCTCTACATGAATAATGATGAGGTTATCGAGATGGTGGAAGAAGTAATAAATGACCTCAACTACCTGCAAAACATTGTGTCTAATTTGAGTTCAAGCAGTGGAAAAGAAACTGTTTGGTTGGAAGAGGTGAAGGAGGTTTGTAATTACACTGCAGATGTTGCTGGAAATTTCATTGCCAGAAAAAGGACAAAGCTGAAATTTAAGAGGCAGATGAAGCATGTTAGATCTAGAATTGGAGACACGCTTCACAGATGTTTGACTTACGAAGTTGGGGGACAATTAGTACACATGGGTGTGGGAAACATGAATGAAACAGCAAGATCAAGAACAGTACCTGTTCAAGACTTGTTAGTTGAGAACTTCATTATTTTACAAATCCCATTCCTTGTTTATTATGCTATTTTTCTGTTTGTCAAACCCGCAAATTTCTTATCCTTCTTTCTTCTAATAATCTTAGACGTTTTCCGAATTACTGGAAGAAAAAGAAGAAGAAGAAGAAGAAGAAGAAAGAGTATACCAAATTTCTTCCAGACTGGGAAGGGGATCAGAATGATAAAGATAAATGTATTAAAAGGGTTTTGGATCTTAATAAGTTATTTAGTGTTTCTCATTCTGTACCGGTTTTTGTCTCTCCTCCTGGCAAGCTTCTTTCTACACTTGAGTTATTCCCTTTATGAAGTTATTGAGTGGAAGTGGACTGTGAACTTGTGGACGTCTATGGACAATAATTTGAAGAGTA
This sequence comes from Trifolium repens, assembly GCA_030408175.1. NCBI lineage: Eukaryota > Viridiplantae > Streptophyta > Magnoliopsida > Fabales > Fabaceae > Trifolium > Trifolium repens. The sequence goes on from CP125837.1 coordinate 52,716,910, forward strand.
CACAAAGATACTTAGTTCTAATGCGCATTTTTTTAAGTGAAGCTAAAGGCTCCGTTCTGAATGAAAGACAGAGAGTATGGATGGATCAACTAAGAGCCGTGTCTCAGAAAGGCCAGTCCCTTATTGATCCTGAATACCCAAAGGGTAAGGGTGGTTGTTTGAGCAAAACTAAATACGCCACGTACATCAACAGTTTGTTGAAAGAGATTCTTGATATATCAGACAGAAAGGTCATGTATGGCATTGCAAATATTATTCAAGGAACACCAATTCACATACAAGAGAGTGAAATTGAGAGTGATCACGATGACAATTCTGTTACTGCTACATCGCATCGTCCTGTCACAGGGCTCAAAGAGACGGTCCAGTCAATCACAGGGGAAAAGGAATTGATGGAAGCCATGTTGGTGGATGCAGAAAATATGGGAGAACTAGATGGAAGATCCAAAATTTGGGTGGACCAACTCAGAGCTATTTCCCTTGAAGCTCAATCGGTCATTAGCAAATATGATGTCAAATTGAAGCATAAGACAGTTCTCATCCACATTTTCAAGTACTGGACCCGATATGTTATTAGTAAGAAGATAGACGATGTCAAAAACAAAATTGAAGATGCCTCCAGGAGAAAAAGGGCATATGGTTTTGTTCAAATTCAAAGCCGTGCCGAGTTGTCATCGTCGACGGTTCAAATATTACGTGGAAGGACTAAACCGTCTCTCGTTGCTAAGGAATCCAGTGTCGTTGGATTTGATGATGACACACAAGTTCTGAAGGCTCAGTTGCTGTCGGATGAGAAACATCGCTGCATTACTTGGATTGTTGGAATCAAAGGCACAGGGAAGAGAACACTAGCCAAGTTGATATTTGAAGACAGTGCTGTTGTTGGCCACTTTGACTATCGCCTACGTGTGTCACTGTCAACTTCAAATCTTACGGCGCCGCAACTTCTTGAAGAAATTTCTAAGGAGGCTGAAAATCAAAAAAACTGGGAATCTTCGAGCAAACCCGTGCTTGAAACGTTGGCACTCTCAAAGTATCTTATAGTTATTGATGGCATTGAAGAAAACTATCAAGTGTACTTGGAAACCTTGAAAGATGCTATACCCGATAAGTCAACAAGCAGCAGATTTCTTCTTACCACTTGCAATGCAAATGTAGCTCGACATGTTGTTGGTACTAATACCTTTGTTCACCCACTACAGTTATTAGATGATGAAAGTAGTTGGGTAATGTTCACAAGACATTTGAAAGTGGATATTTCCAAGGAAAAACAAGAACTCGTCAAAGTTGGAAGAGATTTTGTGATGAAATGCGGGGGGCTACCATCACAAATATCTAACATGACTACTTTGCTTGCAGACCAAGATGTCACACTTACACAAGAGGCATGGTCAAGCGTTCTTGGGGGAGACCAGTTCAAACAAGATCAAATACAAAGTTGGTCTAAAACCCTCGACGCAGTTAAAACAAACTTACCTTCTTATCTGAGAAGATGTCTATTTTACTTTGTGTTATTCCCATCTGAATTTGGGATCCCTGTTAGAAGGTTGGTTGTTTTGTGGGCTGCGGAGGGTCTGATTCATCGCACAGAAGAAGTGCTCACAGAGCTAGTTGCAGAAAGGTACTTGACAGAGTTGATAGATAGGAACATGGTCCAAGTTGCCAAGAGAAAGCGCAATGGAAAGGTCAAAACATGCCGTATCCCTAGTGCTTTGCGACAACTCTGGTTGACAAAGCCTAATCAGTCCATATTTCTAAGACAACGCAGTACTGCAATTGGCACGGATTCGAATGCAGATCCAAAAACATCCATTATTCGCCGGGTTGCAGATAATCTTGATCAAGATGATATTTGGAACGATCACATTCATAGTGGCAGTACTAATTCAACCACCCTTAAAAGCTACTACAAGGATGTTCTCTCCTTTCTTTCCTTCGATACTCAAGAGGGGAGTAAACCTGGACAACAAGTAGGTAACTTTCTCAAGGGATGTATATCAAGTGATTGCTTCTTACTCCTTCGGGTGCTCGATCTTGAATGTGTTTACAAGCCCAAGTTGCCTAAACGCATAAAAAGACTCACCAGGCTAAGGTATCTTGGCTTGAGATGGACCTACTTAGAGTCACTTCCATCATCTATAAGCAAGTTGTTGAAGCTGCAGACACTTGATCTCAAACATACTTACATACATACTCTACCTACCTCCATCTGGAAGATGGAACTCAGACACTTGTTCTTGAGTGAGACTTACCGCACCAAATTTCCATCTCAACCAAAAGGTAATTCCCTATCTGATCTCCAAACATTGTGGGGATTGTTTGTAGACGAGGAGACTCCAGTGGAGGATGGCTTGGACAGACTGGTCAATATCACAAGATTGGGATTAGCATGTCAATCAATGTCACTAAACCAAGAGGCAATGATAGCTAAACTTGAGACAGTAGCTAACTGGATTATGAAACTAAAACACCTTCAATCGCTGAGACTGAAATCCAGAGATGAAGAAGGTCGGCCTTGGGATTTAAACTTGAAGTCCTTCGAAAATAATGTAAATCTCACTGACATGTATTTGCTGGGAAGCTTGAGCAGTTCATCTGTTCTTCTGTCTCAGTTTCCACGTAGCCTCATTGAACTTACCCTATCACACTCAAAACTACAGGATGACCCCATGAAGGTTTTGAAAAACTTTCCAAACCTTCAGATCCTGTGTTTACTCGCTGAGTCATACACAGGAACAACTATGGTTTGCGAATCTCAAAGCTTTCCTCAGCTTCATGTCTTAAACATTTGGTTGCTGGAGCAATTACAGGAATGGGAGATAGAGGGTGGAGCACTCCCGTGTCTCAGACAACTTGAAATCAGATCGTGTCGGAACCTGCAAAGAATTCCTGATGGACTAAAGCATGTCAACACTCTGCTTGAATTGAAGTTTACAAACATGCCACAGGAAATCAATACTGAGCCGGATAACTTCCCACCCAATTGTCAAGTCGTCCGAGAATGATATTCAGCAGAATAATGTATCTCCATCACTGCACAGCACAGTGAGTACTCATTTGCCTCATTTTTTATATATATTGTTGCTTTCTTTATCCTTTACTGTCAATTGAAACCCAGTACTCTTGGCAGTGTGGTTCAGGGATATATCTATAGTGGCTTGTTCTGAAGAAAGGTTTGCTTGGCCTCAACAAACTTCGCCAACTTAATTGCTTACCGTGCTAGTGGAACTACTATTCACATGTTGTTGTGGAACAATAATAAAGGATGGTATTGAGTTTCGTTATTCATTTGAAGTGTGTGTATGAATTTTAAAGTTTGTTTATAGACTTATAATTTGTATTTTGATATTGAGTTGTGGATTGATAATTTGTATTTTAAAGTTTGTTTGTAGACTTATAATTCCTAGACTATTATGAATGGAGAAGTTCTAATTTGTATGTGTGGAGTTTAAATACTGATTGAAGGGAGCCAAATTCTAGTTTGAGCATTTCTATTTCAACATGGCATGTCAGTGTTTTATAATAAGAAATGATTTAGTTGGTTTTTATTTTATGGAAATCGCATAAGAATTCAGCAATAACAACTTTCTATATTTTTGTTCTTGACTATTTTGCTCTCTGCAGCAGTTTAAAAAATAAACAATGTTTTTAAATAAAAAGTTTCTATCATAGATCACACCAGGAGCATTCTCTACTTCATCCACACCAGAAGCATTCTTCTATTTCCTTAATCTTTATTTCATACAAAACAAAATGCTAGCTAAAAATTTTGTAATACAAAACAAATTGCTGGTTTATTGGCATGGAAAGAATTATAGGATTTTTTGATCTGCATGAAATGTAATCAAATGTGCAGCGGCAGCCTGTAGTGAATGACCACTTTCATGGGAACCAATATAATCCATATTCTTCTTAATGATTAAGCCTATGGTACTCTATAAGTTTAGATTATGTTTATTCCAATGAGAAAGTGTTTCTTTTATAGGAAAGAATGTATAAAGAGTAAAGACACTCCATAAAGAATGGCATAAACTAAGGAGTATTTCAGGAATTTAAAATAGTATCTACCTGAAGACACTCCAAATATACTATCCTCGTCATTTTTTTTTTAATAATTTCATCGTCTTTAAATATACTATCAACATTTCTTTTACTTTAATATACTATCTCCGTCTATAAATATAATACTCCTTTCAAAATATCACGGATATTATGAAAGTTAATTGTAATATTAAATTTATTGACAATAATTGATATTGTTTTTATAATTTTATCTTTCAAGAGAAAGAACGTGTTAATGTTTTTTCTAAAATATTTATTACAAATTGTAGAAAAAAAACACTATAATTACAGATTATGCATTAGATTAATGTCTTTCGAAATTTGAAATGAATAATTTTTTTTTTAATTTCCAAGAGAATAATATGCTTACAATGGTTATTTTTTCCTTCTTTTGTGTCCTACTACTCTTATTTGGAGAAGAATGCATGCAAAAGAGGATACAACTCCCTTATATTTGTGCCAGGAACAAAGACATACCACTCTAGCACTTCACGGATTGAAAAATGCTATGCAAATGAGTCATATGCATCCTAGAGGGCTGAGCTTAGGGTATGCTCAATTTTCTAAATTATTACCATAATCTAGATTCTGTAATTCATAAGCGATATTTTCTGAATACATAAAATCAAAGTTATCTAGGTCACCCTTGAAAAACATGTGTATTCTTTCTTTAAGCACTAGTATTTTCCTATTAGTTTCCTTTGGGTTTAATGTCAAAATCTCTTTGAAACCTATACTTCGGAGTAAATGCCTATATATTCAAATACTGATTTATACTTAATTGGTTGCTCAATTCTGTGATTTGATTCTGTTGAAAGAGTAGATAATAGTAAGAGGATAAATAGAAATAAGCTACCTGACCCACAATATACTATTTTTAGGGAAAAATAATTATTTTAGGTTGCTTTGATTCACTCACTTTCACTCATTATCAATAATATGTTAATTTTTGTTCTTTCTCACTTGAATTTGAATGATGGGTTCAAAGTCAGCCTGAGAATCCAGTGTTAAATCTCTTGAGGGTGAGCTTTGCCACCCATTATGATTCTACCCAGTTCGAGAGATTAGTCTCTGCAATTGCGTATAGAGGATGTCTGCTTCGTACTAAAAAGATATCTTTAAGCATATTGCTTGTTAGTTGCTAGTTGTCATTTGTCAATACACATTAGCCAATTTCCTTAATCTTTAAAGCAGTTAATTATTGTACTTACTGCTTAGAAGCATCACTTAGGACTTCTGAGTTTTTATTTGATATTTTCTTTCTTGTTCTATGTTGAGATTGCCTTGAGAAATTTGTTGATGCAGAAAAATCTGTCAAGGGAGCAGGAGTGGCGCCGGGCGCCAGAGAGCATCTGGTTTGGCCTGGGAATTCTGTCTCCGGCGCGGTGGAGCTGGCGCGGCCGCGAATATATAAACCCCCTGTTTTCAATTTCTGCAGCCGCAACAGTGAAAGGAATAGGGTTTTGGAGCAATATCAAGTCTAGGGTTCAAGGGGGTTCCTCTTGGGTATTCTCTAGTGTTTGTAACTCATTTCTTTCACCTTGTAATCATTTATCATTGAATCTCTTGGTCACGGGAAGAGATTGGGAAAAGGGTAGAAATAGGATCACTCTATTTTCTTGTAACCTTTTTGGAGAATCTCATTTGTAATCAAGAACAAGTTTGATAAGGAAGAAGGAGAGCTGCTCTCTCCCCCAGAGTAGGTTCATTAACACCGAACTGGGTAAACAAATTCTATTGTGTTCTTTATTGCTTTCATAGTTTTAGCTTTGCTTGGATTATTATTGCTTGGTTCCATATTGTTGTTGGTTGTTTGATTGTTATAGCCTCACACTCGTTAAGGTTTATTGGTGTGGTTTACGAATTCACAACATTCTAGATTCTGATTACCATTTGCTTGTTGCCATACAATGCCAATGACCTCGCTTGCAACCTGAATTTCATGGTGGTTATCCGACCTTTACTTTTCCAGTTATTCTAATATCTTAGTCTTTCTAATGACGGTGTTGCATAAGATTAAGAATTTCCATCTAAGGAAATCATCAAGTGCTGGTATCACCCATGTCAATCTATTGCCAACATTTCAGTTTGTTGGGGCTGATGATCAAAAGGAGAACTGGAGAAATGTTGGTAAGATTTATAACATATTATCCTCTGAATAAATATTTGTCTTAGTCTCAATTACTACTTTGTCACATCCTCTGAACTGGCAAAATGTTTGCAATATCTAGTGGTAGTTTAAGCTATGCTTCTCACTGTCTTCAGGGAAATTTTTTCTCTTAGTCTCAGTTACTGCCGTGTTCTGTGTCTTCAATTGAATACCTATGAATTAATGTAGGCATTTCTAAGGTCCATTTAATATATTTGCGCCATCCTTCTATCATGCAGCTTGTTATCTGTTGTTTTTTATATATATTTCATAAAAATAATGTGTATTATATCTTTGCATAGGTATATTGTGAATATATGTTCTTTGTGTCTGCCTTCTCATATGTTTACCAATCATAACTGACATCTCTTGTTTTACTTTTTACTTTTGAAACTTGATTTCTAATCTCTTTGTTTTGAAGCTTTTATCTTAGATATGTGATATAACACATTCTTGATTATATTGATTTCAATCGTCTTATATTATCAGACATAACCACTCTAATAGATACATCGATACTGGAAAGCTTGCTACCTGATTCAGATTTCAGACAAGCAACAAGCATTTGTTACAACCTGCATCCACAACTTTGAGAGATACAACGGGGGGTAAGTAAGTTTATAAGTACCACAGTGATGGACAATTTGGCCATTCGTATATGGTAAAGTTTACTTATTTATGTTCTCGTTTTAAAAAGTAGGTACAACCCTGTTCTTTGAGGGTGTCCCTAAAGGCAGCTATGCAAGTAATCCAAATGGTCCAAACCGTACAATTTAGTTTCGTAAAATGGTTCAGGTACGTTCTATTGTTTTATAACCCCATTTTAAATTCATGGATCTGTGTCTGTTAGTTGATTTTGTATATTCTAGAAGAAAGTTGGTTGGTTAGCATGTTACTTTTAATAGAGGAGTTTGTTGTAACTGTTTCTAACTGATGTAGTCAAAAAGAAAAGGAGTCAATTGGCGATATCTTTACCTTTTTGAATAAATTGTTTCAGTTGGATTTCTCTGTTAGTGTGTGAAGTTCAAATTTCAACAGTAGGATTTGAATATGGAATATGATTGGTGAAACTGGAGTGAGGCAATCAATTGTTCACAATTCAGAGCTTAAAATTAATCAGTTCATAAAAGACGAAATAAACTCTAATCAGGCGAGGAAAATAAGACTGTAACAAAATCATCATAAGGAACAAACTCACGGTCAAAGCTATCACAAACAAATCATCATTTTACAGTATTGTACAAAACCAAGTCTTACGTATGGAACAAAATACTAGCTAAATTTCAATATTACATATTTACATTAGTTGAGCACAAAATTGGAAGGCACATCTGTCATCTGTGACATTGTAAAAAAGACATATGTTTGAGTTAGAGATAAAGCGCACGAAACTAAAAAAAACACAATATTAATGGAAGTAACAATAACTCTTAACTACTCACTCACCAAACATTTTATGAGAGCTTCAACTTTGCCCTTACATGACCTTTAGAAATCTGAAATTGTTCGGTTATACCTAAATGAGCCATCAAAAGCCAGACATGGGTAAGCAACTCACCACCCTGGCTAAGTTGCTTAGCATGATTGAGTCCTCTACATTGGCTTGCTGCATGACACAACATCTCCACCCAAACATTACTTATCATTTTCCATTTCCTTTCTTTCGACCAATTCTCCTCCGTTTCTAAAGATTGCAGTGATTTGGCAAGCCTGCACGCATCAAACAACACAGATTTGCTTCTATCACCTTTAACCTCTGATGGTGGAATATCTGTATTCACTCTAAGTATCATCTTGCAAACTTGACTTCTATCTTTTATGTATTTTCTCTCTTTCAAAAGTTCATCCACCTCTGCGCACGTGTCTTCAAATCTGATCTGTCCTATTCCATTGGGCAACAAAAAAGGGCATATAACAAGAAGATATAACATATAATCTGACAACAATTGACTTTCTTCACGACTTTGGTGAGCAAAACGATTTAAATCTTGAGACTGATTTTCATCTGAAGAATAACAGAGAACTGTAGCAATATGCCAAAGCAGAATGCTCTGATCAAACTCTACCTCCTGAATGCTTCGGTTGATGTCAGGAACATTATCACATCTCCATTTCTTAAGAACTTGATCACCCTTGTGAGCACATAACTTTTTACATGCTTGAATATCTTCCGCTTCCTCGGACTTTTCTTTAAGCTGGTCAAAAATGAGTTCCTTCAATCCTTTAGAGACTTGTTTTGTTTTTTGATAGTAAGACTTTTCGAAAAACTTATATATGCAAAAGAGTTTCTGCAATTTGATACATTTGACTGACTCATCTTTCAAGCAAAATTTTATGAGGTTGAATTGTGACATTTGATTAGACCACCTGATAGTGTGTGAAAGTTTGAAACAAAACTGACAAAACGAGACGAACTTGTAGAGAAGATCCACTCTCCGACTCTTATGCTTGCTCAGCCAATTCATTACCCAACTTGAAGAAAGTAAAACAATGCCCGCATATATTTCAAGAAGAATAGCTCCAATGAAAAGCACAAAAGTGATAATCAGATCATAATTCCAGTGTGAAGGAAAATTGTGATTGAGAAGCAGCGGAATATTGTGAAAATTGTGAAGGATAATGATCCTTACGAATGAGCATGAGTTTGTGTTTAGGATTTTACCTCTTGTTGAAAATCCTCTTTCTTTTCTTTCACGAACGGTGGCTGATCAACACTTGAATCACGAACTGGATTGATCACGAGCGTTGATGACGAAGAACAACGCCTCTAGTACTCCACACGAACAGCAACCTTCAAAAGAGTGTTAGCTCAAAGAGATAACCTTCAAAAGAGTGCTAGCTCAAAGAGATGAAGGCCTTTTGTGAGTGGAGGCAAGAAATAAGGATTAGGGTTTTTCTCTTCTCAAGATTTTCTTAAGTGTGTTTTTTCTCAATCACAAGGGTTCTATTTATAGAACCAATTGTCTTGTGCACCAAGACAATTACTTGTCATTGGGCTACAATCACACTAAAGCCCATTTAATTAAATAAGCTTAGTAGGAGCACACCCCCATGTATCATGTACACATGAGTGCTCCCTCACCATAACAAATTATGAACCGCTTATTTAATTACCATGATACCCTTATCATATTTCCATATTTTTCTGAGGTGCACCGTACCTTACAGTGTTCCAATCTCACACTATACTGTTCTTATGTGTGTGACCCTTGTAGGTTTCCATAACGTTGGCAATTATATTAAATCCTTTAACATAATAAACAATGAGCGGTATCTAGCAACACATCATTGCTACCAAAGTTATGAGAAATTAACATGTGATCAAAACATAACCTTTAGTGATAATATATGCGTGTATAATTACCCCTTTGCCCTTTATGTCTATATTGAACACAAAGCATACTTGGTGTCATCTTTGTCCAGTTCAATATTGGGCCCATGACATTTATCCTGTTATGCAGGATTGGCAAATTCCATCTAGGTTACTACTGTCCCTCAGCATGCTTTGTGAAGTACCCATCAACTGTCTTTATGGTCATCCTGTTACGGACAACGTTAGATCAGCAACAAAGTACTTGACTCCACATCTAGGGTACAAAGTGGTTTCAGGTCTAAGGGCGGTTTACACCATTATCACCATGAGAGTAACTTATGACACTTTGCATAACTTTGCATGTAGTACTCTCATAGCGGGTCAATCTGGTATAAATATTACTCCTAATATTTCTTATACCTATGTCAAGACTTGATAACTCCTTATCCCATGATCCATGAGATGCGATCATCAGTCTATCTTCATAATAGTCTTTATGCTTTAAGGTTATCCCTTTTCACCTTAAAGCTTGACTATGGATACTTTAGGAATAGCGTCCTTATGTTTAATGTAATCTCATGATTAAGTCACACTTAATATTAAACGGACTTTCTATTTTAGGGACTTCATTATTTTGAACGTTACAAACATAATAAAGAAAAATGCCTTTGATTATTAATAAAAGAAACAATATATTATTAATAATTAATTCGATACAAGTACTAAAGTCATTCGTCTCTAGGGCTTACACCAACACAGTGTTTGTGTCCTTCAAAATCGAGTTTGATATATACACTTTGTTTAAATATCAGAAAAGAAAAGGCAATGAATGCAAAGAGCGTACAGAAAAAGCTCACAGATTTGAGCAAGATGCCGTGGTAGGAATATGTTATCACTGCCTTTGTATATAGCATATCATATATTAATCCTAGCTCAACCTCAATTGCTTTAAAAGCATCTTTCCAATTAGAACCGTGAAAGAAAAATTGACTGCTTTTGTGGTCTTGAAAACTAAAGATGAGATCTGCAAATAGGCACTCAGGAATGTTGTAGTATTTGAATCCATCACACAAAGCTTGAGCATCTGGAATATTGGCATTTAGTATTCCGGTTTCCCCTTGAGAATTATGATCCAATACTAAGGGAGTAGTTTCATTAATTTCGTCTAAGGTAACATGATATCCTTCCTCTTTTTTAGCAGTGTAATCATCCATGAATTTAGCATAGTTTGGTCCTGGGTCTGGAGGAGGGAGAATTGATTCTCTAAATCCATCACTGCTTCCGGACCGTAACGACCAAGTCCTCTCGCCATATTTGATTATTCCTGCCATGACAATAGGAACAGTGACATACTTAAGGGGATTGGTGTTCCATGACCGGTAAACAACATAAACTGCAACTGCTAACTGGTAGAGTAATTCTAGCATATGTCGTGGCCATAGTTGGTTATCCTCAAGGGAGTAGGCAGTGATTGTGTCAGGGCCACCAAGATGCACAAGAAGAAATGGTGCCCATATGGCCATGATTGCAAAGTTGGTGTCTTTCTTATGATCTTTAGTGTCTTTGGAAAGTATTCCCAGAGCAACGGTAGCAATCCAATCAGCTGACAGATAGGTGAACCATATCAACAATTTTAGCCTTTTATCAACTATATACTTCCTTCGGTTACCCAAAAAGATGAGTACCATTTGTAAGAAGAGACTAACAGCAACCAAAATCCGTAGTTCCAATACATTCCACACTTTTGCCTGACTCGGAGTATTCTGATTATCTGATATTGTCTCTCTTGAATATACTATCAAACTGACAACAACTGGAAAAAACATATCTATGTCAATTGCTTGCTTAGCCTTTTTAGAAAGGAAAGTAGGACCATTATTGAATTGAATAAATAAATACTAAAACAAACATCTGTCTTACCAGCGAGTAACATTGTGTTTGTGCTTCTATGTGATTGCTATTCTGTTCCGATTAATTTACAACTATTCTGATTATCTTATTGAAGTAGCTCTGTTGTTAGCTTAGTGCATATTATCAATATCATCATTTTTATAAAAAAAAATTATATTTAATGTAATATGTAACAATTGCAAAAAATATAACACAAATTGTCAACATGTCATGTCATCCTATAATGAAAAATGCCAAACAGTAAGAATTGATAGTACACTAAACAAAACTATGTCCATATGATTTGTGAACTATCTTATTGGTAGGGCAGGCATGTTTTACAAGTAGCTATTCTTGTCAATAATATACAGCCATTGCCGCCAAATAGTAGTAATTCTATTGTTAGCTTCATGCATATCATTATTATTACCACACTTTGGAAACTTACATTTAATTTAAATTTTGAATCACAATAAAGAAAGAATGAGCTTCATTGCATTTTCGTTGTACATTTAATTATTTTAAGACAAATTATCAGCATGACATGTCATGAAAAATGCCAAACAATTGTGTTATCAATAAGGTGTGGCCTAAACCTATCAATAATATACCACCACCAATAATAATGTTGGTTGTTTTTCCACTCATGTAGTGGAGTGACATATGTCTTATAGCTTCCAAAGTTTAAAATATCTCCTATATTGATCCTCTTCCAACAGAGTCTAAAGAAAGCAAGAATCGAAAAGCAAGAGAAATAATTCCTTCCTCATGAAAAAAAAATCATTAATTAATAGATCTTGCATCTCCATCATTAATATTACTTGAGCTAGCATGGCTGACTTTGGAATCGTATTTGGGGTATCAGCCTTTGCAAACAATCTATCCAAAATCTTGACTGAAGAATACGCAGTGTTGGGCAGCGGGACTGTTAGGCAGGTAGCATGGATTGAAAGAGAGTTGAGGTCAATGCAAGGATTGTTTGAACAGGTTGGGCGGCGCGGTTATGGTGAACAAGAACAAGATTTGAATGAATGGGAAGAAAAGTTGAAGGAAATTGCCCGTGATGCAGAGGATGTGATAGAAACGTTCGTGATAAAATCCGTGAAGAGGAGGAGGAGTGGAGTTCTGTATTGGATAGACAAACACAAGGTTGGGAAAGAGCTTGAAAAGATCCGCAAAAGGATGAGAGACATCTCTCAGACTGGACTGACGGATATTGTCCGTGTCTCCGTTGAAACAGCACCAGGAGGAGAAACATCGTCATTGTCCCCCATTACGACCATCACTACACTAGCTATGGAGAAGCTTGATCACATTCTGAGTCAATGTTTAAGTACCGATGATGAGGTGGTGGAGATAGTTGAACAAGTAAAAGATGGTCTCAGCAAACTGCAAAATATTAATTTGATTTCACCAAGAAGTAAAAGAGAAAATGTTTGGTTGGAAGAGGTGAAGGAACTTTGCAGTTATACTGAAAGTGTTGGGTGTAATTTCATCCTTGTCAAGGAAAGACGGTCTAAAATGGGTTGGCTTAAAACGGTGTTTTATCTTTCAGCTGATTATGCTTCTGAAAATAAATTTAAGAAGCAAATGAAGTATATTAGGACTCGAATTGGAGATGCAGTTCATAGATGTCTGACTTATGGAGTTGGGGGACAGTTAGATATGGGAGTAGGATTCAAAAAAAAAACACCCGTACCAGACTTGTCACTAGAGAGCTTGATAAATAAACTCATCCAATTACTTATTATTTATGCTGTTATTTCTTTTTTCCACTTGCAGTTTATAAGCTTCTGGTTAGGAATGATCTTTCCCTTTTTAATATATGATGGAGCACAAGGAAGAACAACAAAAAGTATATCCAAATCCAATCTGAAGAAGATTAAGAAAGTGAATCAATGGATAATAAGATGGACTCTGCGCTTCTTGTTTTACCCTGTGATTTATATACCGAGTTTCCTCCTGTTTCAATTTCACCCTGTCCTCGCAACGTTCCTTTTCATCTTGAGTTATTCACTTATTAAATTTATTGAGTGGAGTCTGAACAAGAAAAAGACGAAATGGAAGGGAAGGGAAATAATAAGACGGTTTTTGTGCTTCATTGTAATTTATTTACCGATTTTCATCCTGTTTCAGTTTCACCCTGGCCTCGCAACATTCCTTTTCATCTTGAGTTATTCACTTATTAAAGGTACTGCGTGGATTCTGAATAGGAAGAAGAAGAAGACGAAGAAATGGAAGAAAGGGGAAATAAAAAGACGGTTTATGCGCTTCTTATTTTGCATTGTAATTGTTCCATTGATTTTTATCTTGTCGGCGTTTCACCCTGTCCGGGCTCACCCTGTCCTAACAACGTTTCTTATCATCTTGAGTTCTCCACTTATTGAAGTTATTGTGTGGACTGTGAATTTGCAGAGATCTATGGACGATAATTTGAAGTGTACGCAAATATATTTAGCTCTAATGTGTGCGTTTTTGAGTGATACGACCGAAAGTGCGGAAGGCCTAAATAAAAGGCAGAGTGTGTGGGTGGGTCAACTGAGAGTCATGTCTCAAAATGGCCATTCTCTTATTGATGCATATCCAAAAGCTAAGGGTGGTTGTTTGAGAAGAATTAAGTTTGCCAAGGATATCAACTTTTTGTTGAAAGAGATTCTTGATGTATCAGATAGAAAGGCCATTTATGGCATTGCAAATATTCAAACAACGCAACAAGAGCTTGTACATTTATCGGGCATACAAGAAAGCAATACTGAGAATGAAATCATTGTTGAGCACGATGAAAACTCTGGTGCTACACCAGCAGCGGCTGCCTCCTCGTATCGGCCTGTCATGGGGCTCAAAGAGAAGGTCCAATCAATCAGAGGGGAAAAGGAATTGATCGATGCACTACTTCTGGATGCCCAAGAGATGGGAGAACTAGATGGAAGATCCAGAATCTGGGTGGAGCAACTGAAAGGTATTTCCCTTGAAGCTCAATCCATCATAATCAAATATGATGCAAAATTGAAGCATAAGCCGATTCTCATCTATATTTGTAAGTACTGGACCCGGCGGATTGTTAATAAGAAGATAGATGATATCAGAAATAAAATTGAAGATGCTTATAGGAGAAGAAAAGCATATGGTTTGGTGCAAATTCAAAGCCGAGTTGTATCTGAGATTCAAATATTACGTGCAAGGACGTGTCCGTCTCTCATTGCCAGGGAGTCAAGTGTGGTTGGATTTGATGATGACACACAAGTTCTGATGACTGAGTTGCTGACGGACGAGAAACGCCGCTGCATTACTTGGATTGTTGGAATCGAAGGCACGGGCAAGACTACACTAGCCAAGTTGATATTTGAAGACAACACTGTTGTAGCTCATTTTCAGCGTCGCCTATGGGTGTCACTACCTTCAGATTGTACGACAAACCAGTTTGTTGCAGAAGTTGGAAAGGAAGCCGCCAAGCTAATTACTGTAGTAGAAGAAGAAATCTTGTCCACTGATTACGTACTTGCAACCTTGGCGCATACAAAGTACCTTATAGTTGTTGATGGCATAAAAGAAATCTCTCGAGTATACTTGGATACTTTGAATCAGGCCATACCTGATATGTCAACAGGAAGCAGAGTTATTTTTACCTCTCGCAACACAAATGTAGTCCAACATGCAGCAGGTACATCCTTTGTTCACCCACTACAGTTATTAGATGATGAAACTAGTTGGCGGTTGTTCACAAGACATTTGAAGGTGGACATTCCCCCCGAGTCAGAAACAAAACTTATCAAGGTTGGAAAAGAAATTGTGATGAAATGTGGGGGTCTGCCATCTCAAATATTGAAAATGAGTGATTTGCTTTCACATAAAGATGTAATGCACGAGGAGTGGTCAAGTGTGCTGGGAGGGCAGCAACTCAATGAAGATCAAATGCAAAGTTGGTCTGAAACGCTCGACACATTAAATACAAACTTACCTTCTTATCTAAGAAGATGTCTGTTTTATTTTGTGCTATTCCCAGCTGAGTTTGGGATCCCTGTCAGAAGGTTGGTTGTTTTGTGGGTTGCCGAGAATCTGGTTCATCAAACAGAAGATGACGAAGTGCCCCTGGAGCTTGTTGCAGAAAGGTATTTGACAGAGTTGATAGATCAGAACATGGTACAAGTTGCCAAGAGAAAGCGCAACGGAAAGGTGAAAACATGTCGTCTCCCTAGTGCCTTGCGGCAACTCTGGTTGACAAAGGCTAACAAGTCTAGATTTCTACAAGGCCACCGATCTGCCATGGATTCAAATGCAGACCCAAAAATGTCCATTATTCGCCGGGTTGCAGATCATCTTGATAAAGATGATATCTGGAACGATCACATTCATGGTGATATTACTGATTCAACTTCCCTTCCAACCTACTACCAGAACGTTCTCTCCTTTCTCTCCTTTGATACTCAAGAGGGGAGTAAACCTGGGCAACAAGTAGGAAACTTTCTCAAGGGATGTATTTCAAGTGATTGCTTGTTACTCCTTCGGGTGCTTGATCTTGAACGCGTGTACAAGCCCAAGTTGCCTAATTGCATATCAAGACTTTCACGGCTAAGGTATCTTGGCTTGAGATGGACCTACTTAGAGTCACTTCCATCAACTATAAGCAAGTTGTTGAAGCTCCAGACACTTGATCTCAAACATACTTACATACATACTCTACCTACCTCCATTTGGAAGATGGAACTCAGACACTTGTTCTTGAGTGAGACTTACCGCACCAAATTTCCACCTCAACCAAAAGGTAATTCTCTATCTGACCTCCAAACATTGTGGGGACTGTTTGTAGATGAGGAGAGTCCAGTGAAGGGTGGCTTGGACAGATTGGTCAATATCACAAAATTGGGATTAGCATGCCAATCAATGTCACTAAACCAAGAGTCAATGATAGCTCAACTTGAGGCCGTGGCTGACTGGATTTCTACATTAGAATACCTTCAATCACTGAGACTAAAATCTAGAGATGAAGAAGGCCAACCATGGATTTTAAACTTGAAGTCCTTCGAAAAAAATGTAAATCTCACTGACATGTATTTGCTAGGAAGCTTGAACAGTTCATCTCTTCCTCTTTCGCAATTTCCATTAAGCCTCATTGAACTTACCCTATCACATTCGAAACTACAAGATGATCCCATGAAACTGTTGAAAGATTTTCCAAACCTTCGGACATTGTGTTTACTCGCAAAGTCATATGTGGGAACAACTATGGTTTGCGAATCTCAAAGCTTTCCTCGGCTTCAATTATTAAAACTTTGGGTGCTGGAGCAATTAGAGGAATGGACTGTAGAACCAGGAGCGCTCCCCTGCCTCAGACAATTGGAAATCAGATCGTGTCCTCGCCTACAAATGCTTCCTGATGGACTAAAGCATGTCAACACTCTGCTTGAATTGAAGTTAACAAACATGCCAATGGAAATCAATGCTGAGGCGCATAACATCCCACCCAATTGTCAAGTCGTCCAAACTAATTTTCAG
Organism: Trifolium repens; assembly: GCA_030408175.1. Taxonomy (NCBI): domain Eukaryota; kingdom Viridiplantae; phylum Streptophyta; class Magnoliopsida; order Fabales; family Fabaceae; genus Trifolium; species Trifolium repens. Next base: position 52,733,817 of record CP125837.1, read on the forward strand.
TAGAATTATTCCATCACTGCACAACACGGTGAGTAGTACTCGGTTGCCTCATTTTTTATAAGTTTTCTTTCTTTGTCCTTTACTTTAAATTGACACCCAATACTGAAGTTTAATTATGTAAAATACTCTTGGCAGTGAGATGCATGAATATATATATATACTGTGGCTTGTTCTGGAGAAAGGCTTTCTTTGATTCAGCAAACTTCATCAACTTAATTTCTTACGTTGCAAATGGAACTACTACTCGCATGTTTTTTGGAACAATAAAGGATGGTTGAATTTGGTTCTTCGTTTAAGTGTGTGTATGAATTTTAAAGTTTGTTTATAGACTTATAATTTGTATTTTGATATTGTGTTGTGGAATCATGTTGCGTGTGAAAAATATTAGTATTGGGAAAAGTTACTTTCCTAGACTGTTATGAATGAAGAAGTTTGTCTGATTTGTATGTGTGGAGTTTAAATACTCTGATTAATGATGTAAAAGTTCATAGAAAATTATTTTGATTAATAGAGATAGCACGCAGTAACAGTTTTTTGCGAAGAGTTGTTGTGTGCCTACTGCCTAGGTAGTCACTGAATGCATAGAGACTGTGTTGTAGCAGTAGTCTAATTTTACGAGGATGGATGGTCTTATGTGTTGACTTATAGAACTTTTTATTTGCATGAACTGCGCAATCAAATGTGTGGTGGTACTGGTAGCCTGTAGTGAATGACCAGTTTGATTTGGTGGTGCCTAAGAGGAAAATCCTCATAGGAACAATCTGCTGCTGCTACCTAAAAGCATACCAGAATGTGTTATTATCTATCGTGATTAATATTATACTATTCAAATCCATATTCTTCTTAATGATTAAGCCTGGAGTTTTCTTTAATTCCCTTCACTTCAAAGTATATGTTTATTTTCGTGTTGAAATTGCAGTTAACAAGCATCTACTCTGATGCACCAATTTATAGCTTTCGACATATTCACGCTGTAACTATGCCTTGGAACGCAAGAATGAGTAGTGAAACACTGAACCAAACATAGCATAAGCTGTAAGTATGAGACTGTCCTCTATATAATTTATGTTCTTTACCAGTGCTTCTATGGGCCTTCTCCACATTTGTTCATACCATTCAAGACAAGATTCTCATCTTTTCCACATTAAGTGCTGCTGCAACTTTATCTCCAATACTATCATTCCTAACCCTTTCTTGTATTGTATGACCACTATTCATCCATTGCGACATTTTCATCTCTACAAATTTGAGTTAGTTATATTATTATTATTAGATCTACACTGTACAACATTTAGTATCATACAATCAATTTCCTTTAAAGTTCATTGATACTTTCTATCACAAATCACACCAGAAGTTATAGCATATATTTATGAAGAATTTAATTTGTATACACCGACGTGTGTAAAGTTTTTTTTACACACGTCCAATCAAATCACATTATAATGTCACTTTTATAGGTTACTTCCTAAAATATATTTTCAAATATCTACATGGCATGACCGAGTCAATAACGGTTTGGTTTTTAACCCTATATACGGAGAATTTATGAAGATGAACTTCATTGAATGATTGGGAAGAGAAAAAACATCAAACTGTATAAGTTGTTTGCATAAGTTCAAAAATAAGTTAATTCAAACAGGCCCATAATATACTCTTACCATGTAACAGAAATAAGGCAGTGTAACATTCATTTTCAGAACTCATAGTCAAATCTGTCACAAACAAATCACCGTTTTACAGTATTGTACAACACCAAGATTTAGTTATGAAACAAAATACTAACCAAATTTCAACATTACACCATTACAATAGTTGAACATACAATGAGAAGCCACACTCCTATGCTCTGTAGTCTGTGACACTGCATATGTTTGAGTCGTAGAAAAAGCACATGAAACCAAAAGAACCCTATAAAGATGGAAGTACCAAGAACTATTAACTTCTCACCAAATGATCAAGTCCTCTACATTTGCTTGCTGCATGGTACAATTATTAATTAAGACTTGCACAATTATTTTAAAAATGGGTTAGGATCAAATGACACTAAGGTGTCAAATTTAGTAACATGACACCTTCGATAATTCTTTACCAGATAATCGTATTATGAAATCCACCGTTGGATTCAAAGCTATTATCATATAGATCATGTCTATAAAATTTAACATCGATCGGAAATCATTTGATATGTCAACGAAAAGCATAAAAACAAACGTCTTACAAAACTTCGTCAAAGCCGTTAATTTTGATCATTCTCTTTAACCCATCAAATGATTTTCGATTAATGTTAAATTTCATAGACATGATCTATACAATAATAGCTTTGAATCTAACGGTGGATTTCATAATACGATTATCTGGTAAATAATTATCGGAGGTGTCATATTATTAAGTTTGACACATTGGTGTCATTTGATCCTAACCCTTTAAAAATTATTATGTGTAGTGACTTTTTGTTTTTCATATCCTTTAAAAGGAAACAAGGCATTGTAAGATGTTGAAAAAAATATAAGAAATAAAAAATATCAATTGAAATTGAAATGTGAATAAAACAACGAGTGTATCAATATTATTATGACATAAATATATATAATGTTACTGGATCAAAACTGACATAAAAACTAATTTCAATTTATTAGAAAGAAAATTGGATATGCCTGAATATGGAGACCATGTTGATTTCTCAAAATTAAGATATAGAAAGAAAAAAAACCGTAGATAATATTTTGATAGTTTATATTAATTTCACTTGCATTAATTTAAAATACAAAACTAACATACAAAGTACGTGAAATTAGAAAAATTAAAATAAAATTCATTTAACGAGTCATCACAATAACCAAATAAAAACTCGTGGAATATTCTTTATTTATTTGTTTTGGTAGAGTACTCATGAAATATTATAGTAATGTGTTTGTGTATCTTTTGGGTCTGACAATCACTATCTATCTAGCTTTATAATTATTGTCATGAACAATAACCTTTATGTATATTTATGCGATAAAAAAAAATTTGCACAATCACAATTACGTTTACATGGAATGATAATTGTAATGAAAAAAGAGAAAAAAACAATGTTATTATAATGCGATAAAATATTGTATATGAAAGAAAGAAGGAAATTTTAAAAGGAGATAAAAATTGCTTACGAGCCGACTTTTTCCTTGAAACAATAACCGAAATTGCACTTATATTTATATTCTTTTACGAAAGAACTTGGACAATCACTATTATGTTTACATGGAATACGTGTACTGAAAAAAGAGAAAAAACAATGTTATTAAAATGCAATAAAAAAATTTATAAGAAAGAAAGAAATTTAAAAAGGAGATAAAAATTGCTTACGAGCTGACATTTGCGTTCAAACAATAAATAAAGATTATCATAACATAAACAAATTTGAAAATTTTATCCATATTTTTCACTCTTTGCATGTATCAAATAGAATTTTATTGTATCGCTTTTTATTTATAAAGTTCATGTTCTCTTTATGTCAATTAAAACATTTTTAGTACTTATAGAGTTGCTGAAAGACTTTCGATTTTTTTTATATGTAATTATTATGTCTCTTAACTACGACAATGAGTTCATTTGACCTTTTAGCACCTTTAGTAAGGAGGTCAAGTAAAAGTTCACAAATGAAAATAATTAAATCTTAATATTTAAAAAAAAATTCATTATTTTATAACCTTTCGTGATAGAAACTGGAATATCACAAAATAAGAATAATATTTTGGGTTAATAGGTCTTTATACCCTACAATATTTTGGGTAATAGGTCTTTATTTTATAACCTTGATCACAAAACTAAATTTCTGGAATCTTTTTCAATTAAGAAAATCAAATGAAGAAATTAAAGCAAAAATTAAAGACTAAAAATACAAATGAAGAAAATTAGGTACTCCCTCTGTCCCAAAATAAATGACCTGTTTGACTATGTTTACGTTTACCAATGTACAACTTTGATCGTTAATATCTTTAGTTATTTATTATTAAAAGTTATAAAAATTGTATATTTGAAAAATACTCCTCGAGACAAATCAAACAACATCTCATATGTTAATATTTGCATGTATACATTAGTAGAAAAATAAGGGCAAAGCAGATCAAATGAATAGTACACTAAATCAAAAAAAGGTCATTTAAAATGGGACGGAGTGAGTATTTAGGAAAAGAAGGAAATTCAATTTAAGAGTTAAGAGAAAAGAATCATCAATGGGAAATTCTTTGTCGGTAGGGTTTTGGTTTCACATGAGATAATAAAGATTCATTGATCTTTACAGTTGCTTCAGTAAAAATGTTATGAAAACGGAGGAGGAGGAAGATTCCAACAACAAATTGCAAGAAATTCTCACACAATGGAAGCTTTCTCCATCCTGAAGCATTCGACGATGACGATGGAAGAAATTCTCACACAATCTTCTTTCTGCTCATGTTTTGTCTCATCTCTCAACTCTTAATTAACCACCACAATTAACCTTCATAATAACGACGGACTTCTTGTATGTTTGATATCACGGTGAATATGTAAGAGTTGTGGCGAGGTATAGGGCGGCAAGTCAACCTCTCTGCTAAAGTAGGAATAAGGTCCACCGGCTAGACTCAACGTAATTTTGTATAAACTACTAGATATAGCTTTTGAAAAATTACTACGGATCTCTGTGATTATGATATATCGAATATGATATCAAACATATGTTAAATTTTTTAAAGATTCGTCAGACACTAAATTTGAATGTCATAAATTGTAGTTTAGTAGTGCAACTTACATGTCCGTCTATCATGTGTCAGACATTTTAATATTGCAAAAAATTGCGGTCAAATGAAATTGCTTGTGTTGCAATTGCGGCATCAATATTATTTTCATAATATAAGTTGTCATTTAGATTACAGTCACATATATTTGAAATTGGATTTACTGTTGTAGTGTACTCCTGCAGTAATGTGCGGTAGTAATTTATGTGTGAGAGAAAAAAAATTGACAAGAGGGAGAAAATGCATTTTTAACAAAAAAAATAAATATGAAAAGCTTTTGTGTGTGAACTTTGGCAACAGCAGGAAAATGGTACTGCAGGGAATCTCAATCCCATATATTTGAAGTTTGAATAAGGTAGGGAGTGAAGAATCAACTAGGTCCCACCTCTTTTTAGCCTTTTTGTCCTCATGCTAGCCAATCTCTGACAATTGGTCTATGGCAAAGGGTCATATTCAAGATGTGAACAAATCGGATGTGCACATTCATGCAAGATCTGGTGCTCTCATTGAAATGTCCGCTTTTAGAATAAAAACTTATTTCAAAAGATAAGAAGTTGCAGAATTCGTTAGCTTGCCACAGAACTCATCCAAAAGGAGTATGCAGCCAGATTGACTACAGAGATAGAAAGAAGAGGATGGGAAGATGAATCAATATTAAAAATAGGTTGCTAGAGAATCAGATCTTAGATAGTACATGAATGAATGCATAGTGAAAGTCAGTTTTGGGGTAATATCCTCTTTCCTGCCCCTAGGTCCTAGGTTGCAAGTCAGCTGCTCACTCTCTCTTTCTTCGAATTCAATGTCTTAAGCAGCATGTAGCAAAGATCGATTTGAGATTAAATGTGGGACCTGAAAACAGAAGCTAAAGTTGAACGATCTACTTTTCTATCCTGTTGGCCTATCATGTTAATTAATTAATAATCTTAATTACTTAGCCAAAACTGCAACCTTAATTATACTATTATTACTATATAATACTATATTGCCATTATTATTTTAAATTATTATATGCTTATAAAAAAAACTATATATTACTGTATACATATATTAGTACGCACATATTTTAAAAAATAAATGTTAATGTTTAGTTATGAAGCACGGACTCTGACACGGATACCGCGACACGACACAGACACTCCGACACAGATAATGTAAAAAACATAGGACACTGACACCGCTATATATATGATAAAATTTTATTTTATTTATCGATTTATTATTAAAAAAAATTAAAAATATCTTAATCAAAATTAATATCTTTAATTCTTCATTGATAACATTGTTTCAATACATATTTAACTTTTTTAAAGTGTTAAAACAAAAAAAAAAAAAATTATTTTATTGGTAAAACTTGTTTGACTATTCCGACAGGTGTCGTACGGGTGTCATACAAGTGTCGGACACCGACGCGTGTCGGACACCGCGACAGTCCGTGCTTCATAGATGTTTAGTAGCTAAAATTTTTTATTTAACCCTATAATATATATGTTGGCCCGCATTTTTAATTTTGTTATCAATTAACCTTAATTTATGCTTATCAATTAATGTTTGGTTGTTAAAAAAAATTATTTGCACATGTAATAAGCCAGCCCACATTCTTAATTTATGTGTGTCAATCAACCTTAATATATGTGTGTCAATTAATGTTTGGCTGTTAAAAAAATTGATTTGCGCTTATAATAAGCATAAATTTTGCACCGCACATGGTAAAAAAAATTAGGCTTAAAAATGTCATTTTTGTCCCTGTATGTTCGCGAATTTTTTTTTGTTGCCTCTGTATGTTTTTTTTTTGTTGCAAATACATCACTGAATGCCGCACAGTATTTTTTTAATAGGAGGAACTAAAACCAACAAGATTTGCACTTTCAAAGATGTATTTGCAACGAAAAAATTTGCGAACATACACGGAGGAAAATAATGCTTAAACCAAAAATTTATATTACAAAATTCTTAGTTATCTAATCCAACCATATTTCTAAATTTCCATGTATTGTACTCCTGAATATCAAATCAAGCTTAACTTTATAAGTTAATTAATATCTTTAATCTAGCATGATTCATACATGGGAAGTGGATTGTCTCCAGTGGAAAAATAACTGGAGGGTGTCCAGTTGATGCATCCACCTTCCATTTTCTCTTTTTAAATTAAAATTAAAGTTACTAAAACTAAAACAATGGTCAGGATTAAACTGTAGGAAAATTTAACGGGAGACAATCCTGTCTCTCATACATGACATGTACATGTACCGCCAAATACAAATTCAAGCATAATTTTAGAAGTTAGTTAATTTTTTATTTTTTTTTGGCTTTTACCACTAGTTGAATCTGGCTCGGGGGTCAGTTATGGTATCAAGTGGTTCCAGCCCCCTCCCGATTGCAGTTGCGGGGGATCGAACCGTGAGTTAGTTAATATCTTTAATAAAAAATAATTTTTACAGTATCTACATATTTCTTAATCCAAATTCAAAATAACAGTCAACTACAAATAAGTTTAGATGAAATAAAAGCAATTACAAAAAATAATAATTTTTTAATGTGAAAAGATATGACGAAATATGTATATAATTTTTACACGTTTAGCTACAAAAAATATATTTACTCATTTTTTTTAAAAAAAATTACATAGCAAGTGGCATTCATTTTTTTTGTTACCACTTGACTACGGTCTGGCAAGTGTATCAGTCTGTCGTCGAGTAATAATTCACACTCTACTGAGTAGAATGAGTTCGTATCCACAGGGATCGTGCCAAAGCTTCGTTAGCGTTATTTAAGCTGTTGGTTTTTGCATTCGCTTTGGTTTTGGAAAAAGGTTTTATAAAAAGAAGCGTAATGCTTGCATAAATAAATAAATAAATTAAGGCTAAACTATATATTTGGTCCCTTACGTTTATTTTAGGTTTCAATTTGGTCCCTTACGTTTAAAAAGTTTCAATTTGGTCCCTTACGTTATCAACGTTTGCATTAGTTGGTCCCTTCCGTCAAATTTCACTGTTCCACTGTTTCAATTGGACACGTGTCAACATGTCAAGGTGTCCACGTGTCAATCCATGTGTGCAAACTGTCTGCCACGTAAGCAAACCGTCTGCCACATGTGCAAAAACTGACGGAAGGGACCAAATTGAAACCTAAAATAAACGTAAGGGACCAAATTAAAACTTTTTAAACGTAAGGGACCAAATTGAAACCTAAAATAAACGTGAGGGACCAAATATGTAGTTTAGCCATAAATAAATAAATAGATAGATTCAGAAACATAGAGAATAGGTATGGTGGTTGGACTTCATCCCTTCTTCGTATTTGGGTCTATCTTGATCATTTTACTACTAAATATACTACCTAAAATACCATAGAAATTCCTGTCATCACAACCCCAAACTTAAACTGTTGCTTGTCCTCAAGTAACATGTTGTTAGACAAGATCGTTAGAGAAATAAGAGATAAATAAAGATGATAGGAATTTCACAACCCTGCACTTCAGCAATGGTACCGCTGATTCTTACTGCCGCGATCATGCCCAGTCCTGCTAGGCTCAGGAGACGTTGATAGTAGCAAATCAGACAAATGTATGCAAGAGTCCATGTTCAACTTTTTCTCTCTCTCACATTTGTATTTTTCGCTCATAATTGAAAGGGTTATCTCTCAATCATCGTACAACCTGCCATTTTACCATAAGCTTGCAAGAATTCTAAGCAACCAGTCAAAATTTAATATACATGCATTTTTAGAGGTCTTTTCAGGGTTATAACGTGGCTAGAGTCAATGTATAACATTTTTGGGATAAGTAGGCTAAACATTGGAGTTAAGTTCTACTTTGTTTCCTTTTTGTGTACGCAACCTTATTACTTAGGGTGCCTTTTTGTGTTGGTGTCAGAGATTAAGAACCGGATGTGTCTTTGTATGGTTCTTTTCTATCACTATTTTTGCCCTTTGGCTCTTTCTTTTGCCTTTTGGTTTTTTCATTTTTTTAGGGAATTTTTTTGATGTTTTCCCATCTCTTTTTCATTTATTTTTTTCTTTTTGTAGTGATAGTTCTCTGTATACCCACCCCAAACTTGGATGTTGCTAGTTTCATGAGCAACCCCAAACTTTGTTGTTGCCAAGACTTTTGAGAACTATTACCTAACTCCAAAGAGGGTAAATCATTGTTTTTCTGGTCTATAGGCTTATAATGTGGTTTGTTACCGAAACAAAAGGGATATATTTATTTTTTTACGGCTCAAAATTGGTTAGCAGAGAATTAGAGCAAGTTCTAGAAAATAAACAAGTGCACGATACTCTCATAGTAAATCGAAAGAAAGTGGTAATACCGTTTAGAAATATTTGGCTCAAATCCTCACATGGCTTAGGTATCTGAAGGATGAGCATTTATCTCACAGACACCAGCTTCATCACTCGTCTCATTGTCTCCCGAACTTCGCATTTCGGAGCAATCACCTTTGGTCTTTGTGTGAAGGTGTGAAATCCGTCTCATCAAAATTTATAACTCACTTCGCTGCAATCTTACCTATAACAGTTTCTCATGCACAAGAAAATAAACAGCAAACAATTATTTAATTTTTTTGTAAGTTTGAAAAGGGTTGTTAACAGATGAAGATGACATGCAGAATTCTAGGCATCCTTTATTGAATTGAAAAACTGAAATGAAATATTGAATTAAAATTATTGAATTGAAAATATTGAATTTAAATACTTATCCTTGGGTTGCCTCCCAAGCAGCGCTTGTTTAGCCTCTCATTAGCTTGAGGCATTTCCTCCATTACAGAGGATAGGTTCGCATGTCTCTCTCTTCTATAGGAGCTTTCGCCTTAGCTCATCCCTTCTTGTTGTTCTTTCCAAACTTCTATGGGTCTTGTTGTTCTTTGAATGTAGCAAAACAGAGTCGTCCATCATCTTCTGAAGATGCTGTTTTTATGATGGACTTCCCCTTGCTTTCTGGTGGATGTTCCTTCTTTCTTCCTTTGAAGCTCTGACCCAGTTGTTCTTCTTTCTTTCAGCAGCAGGCTTCTTCAGAGGTGGCGTATTAAACCCAAACTTAGATTTTCTGGCCACTTTTCGGTTTCTTCCCCATGCTTTGACCCATGGTGCTCGGATATCCACTTCAATAGTTAGTCGCTTCAATTTATCAGTGAGTTCCTCGGGTACCTCCTCTTCCTGAGCTGTCTCTATCTCTAGCTGCGCCATTTCATTCTCCAGCTCCTCTATCTCTATCTTCACCTGTATCTCTTGAACTGGAGTCGGTGGTGTAGCTCTTTCCTATTTCCACTCAAGCATGTAGCAGTCTACCCTCTCGGTTCTGGAAGCTTTGATTGTTCTTTCCTCATCTCCACTCCTTATAGTCAACTCAGCGAGCTCCACATTAATGAGTGCCCTGCTAGTTGCTAGGAATGGTCTTCCAAGAATGATTGGATGTTCTTCATCTTCTTGGATATCCAGGATCATGAAGTCTGCTGGAAATACCAAGTCTTCGACTTTCACCAAGACATCCTCTATTGTACCTGCTTAGTGAATTGTTGATTGGTTAGCTAAAACAAGTTCCCGTTATGTACCTGCAGTTGTTTTTGTGAGCTTAAACTTCTCTGCCAGAGATAATGGCATTACGTTCACACTTGAGCCCACATCACATAGTGCTCGTACTTCTGCTCCTTCAATCTGACAGAGTATGGTGACGCTTCCAGGATTTGTATTCTTGATTGGCAGCCGTGGTTTCATTTCTGGGCTTAGTCTGTATTCTTCCAGCTCACATAAGTACTCGTCGTAGACTTCCTCTAGTGTTATTCCCATTGTTTCGAACCACTCTTCGAACTCTTTCAGCTCTTCTTCATCGTATATGCGCCCCGTGTTCATATCTTTCAGCGCTTTGCACTCCTCCTTTGGATTGTCCACCGTGTTACCTGCAATATCTTTAGAAACATGAGTGCTTACCAGTTTTGAGAGTTGACTAATCTGGGTTTCAAGACTTTTGATCGTTGCTCCCTGGTTGGCTACTGTGGTCTGGATATTTTCAAAGTTTGTCTTGCTCATGTTAGCAAATTTATTGAGTAACTCTTCCAACGGAGATGGCTTTCTGGGTTGAGGTGCAGCTTGAGCTTGGTTCCCTGTCTGGTCCCAGCGTAGATTTGGGTGCTTGCTCCAACCTGGGTTGTAGCCATTTCCCATATACTTAGCTTGCTCTTCGCTCTCTCCTGGAAAACAATGCCCATTAGGGTGATCTTCTAGGCAGAAATCGCAAACTCCTTCTACCTGTTTCACACTGTCTTCCTTCACTGCTTTTTTTTCAGCAAGTTGCCTCTTCAGTAACTCGATCTCTACTTTGTAGGCAATCTCCTGGTCCACCTTCAGAATTCCAGGCGTCTTCTCATTTCGATCATGGCTCATGTTGTATTCATTCTGGCACATCTGCTCAACCAGATCCTTAGTCTCTGCATAGGTCTTAACTTTGATAGACCCACCAGCTGAGGCATCTAGTATCATGCGATGCTGCATTTTCATACCAGCTGCGAATAGTTGCATCTGCTCCATTGCACTGATGTTGTGGTTAGGACACCTTCTCATGAGCAGCTTGAAGCGTTCATAAGCCTCGCACAACGTCTCTGATTCATGTTGCTTGAAGCTTAGGATCTCAGACTTCCTCTTCTGGAATAGTGTATGAGTGAAAAATCTCTCCAGAAATTTATCTTCGAGCTCCTTCCATGTTGCAATTGATCCCCTTGGCAAACATTGAAGCCAATCTTTAGCTGGACCTGTAAGAGAAAAAGCAAACAAACGCAGCTTCCTCTGGTCCTCAGTAACATTTTCCGGCACCTTCTGGATCTGACATGTCTCTGAAAACTTTGACAGATGATCCCAAGGATCATTGTTGGCACGTCCGTCGAACTGGTTCTCCCGCAAACCTGTTAGAACATTGCCTTTGATATCGAAGTTAGCTGGGTTTACCGGTTGGAACCCCAGTGAGATCTGATCATTGTCAGTCCTCTTGCAGTAGTCTCCCATTGTGATTCTTTGTTCGTCCCCCATGGCTTTGGTGGTAGGCTCTTTGAGATTACTGGATTCTGTGAGCTTTAGTGCTTGCCTTCTTTTCCTGAATGTTCTTTCTGGTTCAGGGTCGTACTCAAAATCCACGTTACCTGTTATCAAGCACAACAAATGAATACCTTAGTAGCATTGGAAAAGGTAATGTTTGAAACTTACTTTTTTTTTTGGTTTGTCTCATGTGTCTTTGTCACTATGAAAATTCTCAGGTAAGTGAGGTGGATCACAACGAATCGCTTAAATACCAAGACTTTGCCTTAGCCAGAACTTTCACAGATCAAAATTCACAATCATCAACAAAATTTTTTTATTTTTTATTTTTTTTATTTTTTTGAAATTTTTTTGACAACTTAAATAAATCTATCGATGCTTTGTAGACACAATCCCCGGCAACGGCGCCAAAAACTTGGCTACGGTCTGACAAGTGTACAATTCTGTCGTCGAGTAATAATTCACACTCTACTGAGTAGAATGAGTTCGTATCCACATGGATCGTGTCAAAGCTTCGTTAGCGTTATTTAAGCTGTTGGTTTTTGTATTCGCTTTGGTTTTGGAAAAAGGTTTTATAAAAAGAAGCGTAATGCTTGCATAAATAAAAAAATAAATAAATAGATAGATTCAGAAACATAGAGAATAGGTATGGTGGTTGGACTCTCTCCCTTCTTCATATTTGGCATGAACGGTGTATAACATAGTTACTCAGATTATTGTTCGGCGGTGACTTTTCCTTTATTGTAGTAACACCTTACTGTTACACTATGTATATTAAAGTTTCCCTACGTTAATAACTAAGGTACCTACGAGAGCCTAACCTCGATGTGTCACATACCCTAATTACTAAGTGAGTTGTTTATTACACATGCATTATTACCTTCACCCATCCAAAGCCTCTAGATCCTAGTATCGGGCTATTCATCTTCTAAGTGCTCAGTTCACACCTAGTGCATGATTCCTCCTCTAACCGCTCAGTTCGCAACTAGTTCAAGACGTTACCGTCTCTATACACCTAGCATTATTTACTACTAGTTCCGGACCATATTAAGTTAATACCCAATATCGATTCTATGAGCGCTCCCACTTATCCGGCCAGATTACGAGATACGTTATTAAAGTGCAAGAAAGTAAATAACAAACATAATACTGAATAACGATTTATTATAATTTTGACTCAATCACAAACTCCAAATATTCATAGGGGAGTTCATGTTCTCCACCACATCCTAAGGCATCTAATATAAGACTACATATTTAAATTACAATAAAAGAATTATAACCTAAACATAAAAGCCTAAAGAAAACATACCTTGCTGAGTTAATTTTCCCGTAAGGGGAGAAAATTATGCCCTTAGAGCTCCTCTGAACACTTCCTTTATAGTAGAGAGTGTTCTACTATTTCTGAATGAAAAATAATGAGGAATTGGAGCTCTATTTATAGTTTTCGTAATGGGCCTCAGCAGGCTATCGTGCTGCGATAGGTCCATCGCAGTACGATGGGAAGATACAGTTCAAAATTATAATTGATCTTGTGCATTTCATCAGCTTGGTCGCCAAGTAATGTCATCGTGCTACGATGAGGGGCATCGTAGCACGATGAGCAGATTTTCTTCAGATTTTCTCTGTTGATTTCATGGCCAACAAGTAGATTCCATCGTGGCACGATGGAAGCCATCGTGCTACGATGATCAGCACGTTTTCTTCACTTTTTGGGCTTTTTCTTGTCTTTTTGCATCTTGGACTTGGTCTTGATGCTTTTCCTTGATTCTGTAGGTTTTTCTTCGTATTTGGGTCTGTCTTGGTCATTTTACTACTAAATATACTACCTAAAATACCATAGAAATTCCTGTCATCACCACTATTCTTTTATGCCAAACAAATCATAATTCAATTAAAGATCACAATGTGACCTTTTAATATTTAATCAAAATTTAAAATAAAGAGTCGGGGACAATCTCTTAAACATGTTGGGTTGGGACATATCTTTCGTCGTCAGTTTTTTTACATAGTCAGTTTTATGTTGCGATTTCAAGAGTTACTTCCAGAGATTGGTTAAAGATTTTGATTATCAACGAAGATGATGAAAATACAAATAAAACTTCCAATGTCTATAATGAAGTATTTCGTAATATATCATAATTTATATGGTATGAATGTTTATCCAAATTTATTGTTGAACTAATGTTTAATGTTACTCCATTTTTCGATATACCTTTTAATATTAAAATTTTGGGTAAATAGGTTTTTATCGCCGGTAAAGTATACGAGTTTTGTTTTATCCCATGTAATATTTTTTTCAGGATTACCCCCTGCAATGTGAAGATTCCTTGCATTTGCCCCTGATTATTGGTTGCACAACTTGACATCTGACTGAGACATGATCTTGACGTGGCACGTACACGTGAATTTTTTAAAATTTTAATTTATTTTTTATTGCCACGCCGGTTAAAAATATAAAAAAAAATTAGTAATTTATTTTAAAAATAACTTCTTTTTATTTGAAAATAATTATTTAATGTCATATAATGTTTTATATATAATAATTATATTGAACTGTATTTTAATTTTATAATTAAGTTTGCAGGTACCATCAATCAACAAATCTCCAAAATATCAAAAACTAGCCATTTCTAAAAAACCACTGAATGAATATTGTAAAAAAATAAAGGCAAATGCTAACGAGTGCCCCTGGAGCACTCTTTAAGATTTTAAATAGTATGTTTTTTATAGAATTTTTACGGGAATACGTAAAGTCAACGCATTGAAAATTATAGTGTTTAATTTTTTTAATAAAAAGTTTTTATAAATAGAATGTTTAAAAAGTGCCCCGAGACACTCGTTAGCAAGACAAAAAAATAATCTATAACTAGATGAACATGATGGATAAATTGAAAAGGCTTTTGACTTTTGGTGAATCATAAGATATCCTAAAACTACACAAGCATGACCAAGCTTTTGGCAAAAATTTACACATGTCAATCTCTAAGCCATGACACATTGGATTGTGGTTGGCAATAAATGACAAAAAGCATACCTTCTTTAGGCAATTTTTTGAATATGTTTTCCCTCCTTTCATTTTATGCACAACTGGGCCAAATGATGGAAAGTCCCACACATTTCGGACCAATACAACACAGTCCATTTTATCAAATGCTTTGAAGCCAAACAAAAAAAATCTGCTTCAGAAAGCATGCAAGACCCGTCCCTTTCATCTGTCTCTCTCAAAGCAGAATATTGCAGTTCTGTTGTTTTTCCTGCTTTGTTGAATCCATTTCAAAATTCAAAATTCAATTTCTCCCTCTCTTTTTCATTATCAAAACTCACTTTCTTACTCATCTCACCTTCTACAACACAAAATCCCTTTCAATCTCTCAACTCTCTCTTCTTCCTCTCTACACACAAATTTTCGGATTCTATTTCTCCCTCTCTTTTGACATCAACCCAGCGGGGGAGAGAATGATGAAGCAGATAACACGGATGAAGCTAAGGTAAGCACTTCAGTTTCATTTTTGTTTTTGATTTCCAGTTTCATTTTCATTTCTCACATCGTTCTTTTTCATGTGAATCAGAGATTGTTACTCATGGGTTTGAGGAAAAAGGTATATCATATAACAGTCAAGGTATGTCTTTTAATTTTCTAAATCTATTGTTTCTTAATCCTTCCTTATTTCATGATTTGTTTTCATATTCTAATTTTGATTTTCTTTTCTTTCTTCCAATGTTTTGTTGTTTGTTCAGGTTCACAAATTAGGGTTTGATTTGGGTAAGTATTGTGAACTTTGATTGTTGAATTTTCTCCTTCTGAGTTAGGTTTGATTTCAGTTTTTTTTGTGAATATTATTACCTAATTTGAGTAGTATTTAGTTGCTTCTTCATTTCTCACATAGTTACTTTTTTCATGTGCAGTCCGAGACTGCTTCTCATGAGTCATGAATTTGAGGAAAAAGGTATGTCATTGAACAGTATTAGCTTTAGTTTGATGAATTTGGAAGTAGATTCATAATTTTTTTCTGGAATTTTGTCTTTGAAAGCAGCAACATTTGTAGTTTTTTATTTTTATTATATTCATGATTCATGGTATATGTAGTTACTGCTATTTGTAGTTACTGCTTTCAAAGAGGGTTTCACTACTAGCTTTCTCTTTTACTTATTTTTGTTTGTTTTAAACATGTTATCAAATTTATTCTTCTTTGTTTGGTAACTCCATTTGATAAGTCTTGGCAACATTGATTGAAGGCAATTAGATTAGATCATTCTTTATTGGTTTCGATGCTTTAAATATATTTCTGCATTTTCAAGTTTTAAAATGTTAGTACTTTTATAACAATAAATTCTCTTTAGTAAAAAAATCACATTTTCATATGATGGTGTTTATTGAGTAAACTTTCTGTAAATTAATTTTAGCTCACTTTTATGAGTCAATCCTTTTTGAGGTATACCATGGTAGCACAATCCTCACTATAAAGTTGATATTGTTTAACTGTGATATTGACCCTTTGTTGTTCCTTCTCATGTTTTTTTATATTTATTTTTTATGGTCTGCCTTTAAACTTTATATGCATATGACTACATTTGGTAAATTGGTAAATGTATTGTTCTATAAAGCATCTATAAGTTGAAATATATCATAAGTTGAGATCTGATTATAAAGCATCTTTTAAGCAGATTTCCTTTACTACAAGTTGTGTCTTTAGCTTTTTGAATGTACCATCTACATTCCCTTTGGCTTTGTAGATTCATTTAGACTTGCAACTGATCATTGCACACCCTGTTCCAATAGTTATCCTCATCAAAAGTAACATTGTTCGATTATATAACATTTTGATTCTTCACATCAGGACTCCATACCCGTATGCTTGGATGCTATAGCCGACCGATAAAAATTATG
This sequence comes from Trifolium repens, assembly GCA_030408175.1. Classification (NCBI taxonomy): domain Eukaryota; kingdom Viridiplantae; phylum Streptophyta; class Magnoliopsida; order Fabales; family Fabaceae; genus Trifolium; species Trifolium repens. The sequence continues at coordinate 52,750,482 of CP125837.1, forward strand.
ATTTCAGATATATCTTCGCATCGTTGGCTTAAGAAAGTATCACACACTTTCAAACATTCTATTGTTGGCTTAAGAAGGGATCTGTTATGCTCACAGTGGGAACAACTATCGGATGAATTATTCTTTCATATGTTTTCTTGGATAACTGTTCTCATGGAGGGGCTGCTGTTATGACTGAGCTTCTGTTACTAATGTAATGTAATGGAGGAGTTGAATGAATGATTTCTTCTTTAATTGTGACTAATTTTTTTACACAATTGTAGATGGTAGAAGCAAGAAAAGTTTATCCTAAAGAGGTTGAACTTCTTTATGTGGTGGCTTATATGATATCTCAATACTAGGTTTGTGTATATGTTCTAACCTCTTTAGTTCCGTAACAATGAATTCTCTTCTTATTATCTATGCACTCAACATTATATTTTGTTTCATATTGTCTCTAGAGTTAGTTACAGCTGGAAAATTGATAGTCCTTTGTAATGTTTGTTTTTATTTAACTTAGTAGGTAGACTTAGTGATATTGTTTCTTTTAGCTAATAATAATCCCTACTATTTAGGAGTTGATTGTGGGATTTAGATGATTTTCTACCCTCATCATGATTTGTTTTTGTGTAATTTCAGATTATTTTTTTTAAGATTTGAATGAATTTTAATTTATTAGTTGTAAAGGGATGATTTAAAATTCAAAATTGATTTCATATTCAAAATTGAACTCCACACATTCAATCTCTCACTCTCTTTCTTATTCCATTATTTGATTCTATGATGATTTTTAATTATTATTTGTATATGAGGATTGGGAACAAATTGGATCACAAATAAAAAAGATTATAACATGTGATGTTGCCTCTCTAAATTTATAGGCTTGAAGTTTTAATACTATTCAATGAAGTGAGATATTATAAAATTCAATTAAATTGTTTGTTTTACTTATCTTATTATTTGCTGATTTTGATGACATGAGTTGTAACAAGCGTAAGACCCAAGATTTCATTGTATAGTTGGTTTAAGGAATATTAGGGTTTCGATGTGTTGTGATGAAACATCGTGTAATTATAGGTTTTTGCTGTAATGGAGCCTGTTTTGTGCTCGTGCACTGTTTTTGTACAGACTTTTGTCTTGTAATCCTCTTTTGTGAATAAGAAGGTTGATGTGGATTCAGAATAATGAGATTTGGATTATTCTTGTTTTCGGAAAAACGAGTAGGATTTTACCCGCGGATGGAAAATCTTACTGCGTCTGTTTTGAGTGAGGTTTCGGATGGGAGTTTTATATATCTGCGTGAGTTAGGATATATTCTGAGATTAATTTTCTAAGGTATGGAAGAAAATTACAGTCGCGGAAAAAGATTCGGCGATAAGTTTTGGAAATGTTAAACGTTAGACGTTCTTTCCGTAGGTTTTATGTTTTTGTGATTTACGTTCGTCGCGTCGCGCGAGAGCTGAATACGAGACTTGTTATGGATGAGTTGATGATATCTTGTGATTCCTCATAAAGTAAATTGATCCAATGGCTAGGGTTTAAGCTTGGACTTTTGACTTTGATCCAAGGGTGGATTGGCTATCAAGAGGCTTTGTAATAGTAAGGAGGTCATGACTTTGGTCACTTAGAAACATCACATATTCACTCCATTCTTCTTCTCTTTCACGTGAAACTCCATTACTTTTCCTAACCTTCACAAATTTTCCATTCTTCACCATTTCACTCCATTTCAAGCTTGGAAGCTTTGAGGAAAATTGTAGAGAATCACTTTCTAAAGGTAACCCTCTCTTCTCATCTCATAGGTTGGTAGACTTATAGAGTTTAGGAGTTTTTGGGTTTATGTTCTCATGAGGAGTTGTTAGGAAATGTTACTTTACATGGTTTTTGTTTCATGAATGATGTTCATGAGGTTTAGGGAAGCATGTGTAGGCTTTGTTATGTTTGTTTTCCATGAGTTGGTGAAAAATCTCATGAGAAAAGTTAGGGTTTTGGTTTGGTTATGTATTGATCAATAACATGAAGTTAAGTTGTAAGGTTTTGAAAAGAAAAGTTGTCTTTGAACCTTTGGGCAAAAGGGAAATGCGTTGTATGGTTTTGTTTTAGAAAATCCGATGAAAAATATTTTGGGGTTTATGAAAATATTTCCTAAGTGTTTTGAGTAGTGTTTTTGGGGTCAAAGTGGTTTAAAACTCTGGTGACATGTGGAGTTGTTTTTTACTTTGAAAACATGTTTGAAAATGATTACCGGTCGGTTGAGGCCCGTAATAAAACTTGTGCTTGGGTTTGGTTTTGTTTTTGGAAATGAAAACCAAATAACTTGCACTCGAAGCAATCAACAAGCTTTCGGAAATGAATTGCTTGCTTATGAAAAGGGTTTGATTTTGTGCCTTGAAAAAGTGTTGAGAACTAATAGAATCAAACTAGGCTTGGTTGGGAAAAGGTGGTGTGAGTTGCTGTCTTTTGCTGTCATGACAGGTGCAACTCGCTGAGCGAGTGTTTACTCGCCAGGGCGAGTGTCACAGGTCTTGACAACACGCCAGGGCGAGCTCCAGAGCGAGCTAGATCAGTCCTCACTGCCTTCACTCGCCACCAACTCGCCAGGGCGAGCTCTGGGAGTTGAGATTTTGGATTCTGATTTCTAAACTTGGTTTTTAGCTTTCTAATCCCTTTTTATTAATTTATGGAAGTGGTGGGGATTGGAAACGAGTTTTTCGGGTACTCGGAAAGTACGTAACTTATAACGCAAGAAAACGGCCATTTTGCATTTCAAATTATTTAAGACTTTGGCCTATTGTTTTGGGTCCTAAAAATAGTACAAATAACTCATGGGGGTTGATCAATACGGTAGTTTTTGGTATAGTATCCGAAAGAGTAGTTTTACCTTAGAAAACCTTTGGTTTTTGGGGTTTTAGAGTCCAATTCATTAAGGATTGATTGAATATGGTTTTGATTGAATACTTTGCTTGTTTTAGGAAGCGAGTAAGTGTTGTGTGATCGTGTGATAGTTGAGTGCTTGACGAGGTAAGGACTCCACTTTATTTCCGTCTTTCGAAATGGTTACGACATGCTTTGTGATGCTGTGTATGCAATTGCTGTGTGCTTTGGCATGTTTGTACTTATGTATTCTCGTGGATGAGAACGTGGTTATAATTATGTGTGCAATTTACATATGATTGAGAAAATGTATGTATGTTGTGATGCTTTGTACATAGGCTTTAGGCTATGTGATTGTTTGCATGAGCATATATGAATGCGTGCGTCAGATAGGACTACGCGAGGATTTTGTCTTGTGTGACTATCCCGTATATGCCGAAGAGAATATATGCCACGCATTTCATAGTTGCGTGCCTAGGTGTATGTCTTGTGTGACTTGCCTTCGTACCGGGCGTTTGTCTGTGCGACTTCGCCAAATCCTACTGGATTTTATTGAGTTGGTGGTTGTCTTGTGTGACTCACCCGGTGTTATCCCACCGTGATTGTTTTGGTATTGTCTTGTGTGACTCTACCCGGTGTTATCCCACCAATAGTAGGAGGTGTTATTCCACCAGAGACCTACGCCTTCTATAGAGAGGTTGAATTCCGGAATTAAAATTCATGCATGTGGCAGCCAGTGATTGGTGTCACGATCATGTAGAGTCTGCATTGGTAGGCTATGTGTGCATTATATATATACGCCCGTTGGTGGGAATTGCTTTTGTGTTAAAGAGCTTTCTCTTGTGTATGTGGAAATTTGTTATGTGTACATCTTTCGCACCGGTTATATATATATATACCTTTTATTTTGTGGTGACCCTTTCTTTCATTTGCGGGCTCATCCCACCCCAGATGACGATGTAGGTCGAGAGGATGGTGTTGGCAGCTCTAGGCCATAGTGGGCTTGTGTTGAAGCTTAGAGTAGTTAGACTATGCGCCGGTGTGTTTTGTGCACCGTGCTTTTGGGTTAGCATAGAGTTTTCTAACTTGTTTTGAATACTTAGACTTGGACTGTAATTATTCAGGAATACACTTTGCTTGTCGAAGCACCTTTTGGTAATGAGTTCTTTTGTATATTTGAATGCCGGCTCATTTAAAATCTTTTATGCGTAACTCTGATTGTGTACAAAAAAAAAAAAAAATATATATAGTGCCTTTTCTGGCCTTTGAAAAACGGGGTGTTACAACAAGTATCTTATAGAATCAACTGATATTTAGTCTGATGTGAACTTCACATGTTTGGCAATCTCTTTGGTTTTCATTGAAAGAAGAATTTTATAAATTGTCTTTTATGGTCTTAAGGCTGTATTAAATTTTGTTATATCTCTTGCTCTTAATTCCAATTCCATCATGCATTCTTATTTTTTATTACTCTTTTATGCAGGTCTGTTAAGAAGAATGAACTCCTTTACTGTACAATATACAAAATTTTGAAAAGTTTAAAATTGATATAGAAAATTTTACCTAAATATAGAAAATATTGAATTCTATGAGATTCTCATTAGAGTGCTTTTGTGCAGGATTATGGATGGGGAGAGCAAAGTTTGTCCCGTACGCCGAAGACTTATTCATAGAGTAAGAAGATTATACAATAATTAGAGTGATAAATCTAAGTATGTGCGGTCTGGGACAGTAATTGCTGATTAATATGAAGGTTTTAGAGTTCCTTACAACAGCGTCGTAATTGCAATTTTAGTCACATTGGATGCATTTTGCATTCAATTTTAGTCTCATACTTTGTACCAAGTTATAAACTAACTATTTCTAAAGTTTAATTAGGTGAAAGCAAAATGGATATATTCTATTTTTGTTGGATAGTTATAAACTAACTATTTTAATTAGGTTAAATAGTTATAAACTAACTATTTCCATTCATTTTTGTATTCCAGATCTATTCTATTTTTGTTGCATTTTCCGTTCATTTTCCATTAATGAATTTCTCAATGTATACTTAGATCACCAATGGTTCTAGCCTTCACAATATTTAGTGTTCTTCTCTAATAAGATACAAGGATTGTGATATATGAATTACATTGATTTCTATAGCAGGCTTTATTTGGTCTAATAATTTGCCACAAACTAAATATTTGTCTAATTTGGTATGTTGACAGGTTTGGTATTTGTTAGTCCAATGTGTATTTGCAAGGATTGCATTTGAGGATTTTCTGCATATGAAAAACAATTCCATAGCTTCATTTTTTTCATCAAGTGGATTCCAAAAGCTATAGTTAGAAAGACTTGGTTCTATCTAATTAAATTAATGTTAAAATCCTATTTAAACTGCTCTGCTGATTTGCTATTTTGTAGTTACAACAACATATCAATTTTTTAAATTACCAACTTCATGATAACAAAACAATCTCAATAGGTAACACTTTTGTATAGTGCTGATGTTGATGGACACATAAATGAGTTCTTATCATAGCCGTACAAATAGAATGGCCTCTTTGAAAATCCAATAGTTCTACTTTTTTGTTGATTATTCTAACAATGAATGGTAGGCTAAAACAAATCCAAATTTTGATGTTTAGTTGATATTTTGATTCTTATGTTCATTCTTCTTTTTTGTTGAATGTAGTTGTTGTGTCGGTGTCAAGAACTAAACACTCCTTTTATCTAAAGTGTCAATGCTACATATTTGGTGCATTTAGGGTTTTCAATAAAATTACAAAGGTTAAAAAGTGTGTAGAGACAATTTAGCACGGGGACAAACGACATTTGTAATTTATTCAAACTTTTATGTATTTTGAAATGTTTTTGTATCCGTCATTGTTTTCCCTAATGATTGAGATTTTATAAAAGATCAATTGAATTTTAAGCGACTGTTACTATTTTTATATATTTGAATAAAAAACACAAATCTAAATTGAGGTGGATTGAATATAACATGTCCTACATGTATTCATTTACTCTTAAGGATAACTAAAAAAATATGTCATTTCAATTGAGAACGGAAAAACAAGAAACTTTATTTGTTGTTTCGATGAATATATGCTCACGGGGACAAACGGCATAATGAAGGTGAGAAAGACACACAAGCAATGTAACACCCAAACTAATTATTTAACTATTTTCTAGTTTTATAAAAATTCTTTTCCAAATTGCACAACGAAAGATAAAGTTCGAATTATAAAAACAATAGTTCGAGTATCACTTTTACTTCAAAAGACTACTAATACTTTAATTAGCAAAATAACATCTATTGCAAAATTACAAATTCTATAAAGATACACTTTTAAATAATAAAGACAACAACGACTCTATGCATGAAAGGTAACCCCTTTCCCGTGTCCTAATCAGAGCAGAGCATCACCGACAACTTGGTCATAACCAACACCTGAGAATCTGGACCCCCAAAGGTCCAGCAAGTACACAAAACAGAGAGTTAGTAAGGAATCCCAAAATAAATGTAAGTATATCGAATACTATACACTTATAACAACATAATAATTCTTACTAACATTCGCACCATAAAGATGCAAGATTATACAATTAAGATACAATTATAATTTATAAATCAAGTATCAAGTAAATCATATAATCCACGTATCATCAAATTACTCATAATTGACATATAAATAGTAATCACATATCATCAACATTAAGTTACTCTCAACTGATACACAATTAGCAATTAATACACACCAATAGTATCAATTATCAAGTAGTTCACATAATGATTTCACATTCATCTCCTAATGCAAACTAATGCCAATTATTCATGAAATGCTCCCTAGCATTTACTAATGCATGAGGTACCTTATCAATTCGTTGGAAAACTTATCCCAACTATACTTTAACCACCTCGTTAAAGTATTACCATACCTTAGTCACCTTACCAAAGTATCTGCTCATCATACATACATGTATGCATGAATGTCAAATTACCAAACATATAGTTTAATCATCTCATCCTATAAAGGATATCACAATCAATGTGCTTCAATCACCTCTTACAAGCACATCTCCATTAATTACAAACTATGTACTTCAATCACCTTTTACAAGTACATCTACTCCATTAAATTAAATAACATTAATTAATCTATCACATACTTTAGTCACCTTACTAAAGTATCTATTCATCATAAAAGGATAACACAATCCATATATATATATATATATATATATATATATATATATATATTTCAACAACATTGTCATAAATACATATCACCTGTTAATTAAATCACATTAATTAATCTTCTCGAGTTATTACACATATACGAGAATATCGTTATCATATAATTCATTATCATAATCCACCCACATATAGGATATCATAAATCATAACATCATTTCAACATATATAATCATCATACAATTTCATAATAACCATCATTTAATCAACATGTATGATATCACAACTCAATTCATCATTATATACTCAATTCAAGTACATATAGTAAGTGATTAATTCAATTAACAAAGTATAACAATTCTACACCAAAACAGAATAATTCAAGCATGATCTTTAAAAACTAATATCAAAAATGGATTCTACGCGAAAAATCATTAAAAATAGGTTCCGGGTGCATAAGTCAACAAAAAGTCAATCAAGGTCAAAGTCAACTCTGCTGACTGGGCTATTAAGTTCGCGCAAGCGAGCTAGGTTCGCGCAGGCGAAATTGACAGATTCTTCCTGCAGAAGTCTGTCTCACCAAAATGGTCATAACTCGGGCTACGTTGATCCAAACGCGATGAGTGAACATGCGTTGGAAAGCTAAGAACGAGACCTACAACTTTCATGTTTAACAAAAATTCCAATTCGAAGTCTAAAGGGGTCAAAAATGACGATCTTTCTTCAGGTTTTCTAAAAGATAGTTTTTCTTACACAATTCCTTGATTTTCCAAAATACAAGTTGAAACCCATTAACTCAAAGGTTCTTAAATCATTATCCAATGCATAGAAACACATAAAGGAATCAACTTTAATCATGTATAATCATAATAAGCATAGAAGTACAACTCACAACATCATCAAACATCATTTCATCCATCAAAGTTATCATTTTTATAAATATTTCATGAAAACTCATAAACTACAAACATCTAACAAATTCCCACAATTAAACCCAAAAGTTTGTAATTTCTTTCATCCAATCATATAAGCAATCTATATATAACATGAGAAATCATTCATTTTCAAGAATCAAACCTAACCCAAAGAGAAAAGAGTGAGGAAAGATTGGGATGGAGAGAAATAGATTTTCTCCTCTTTCCTTAATCACTCTAGAATTCAAATACCACTCTCATACCTTGTAAAATCTGATTTCTTTAGTCTTTCTTACTCCTCTAGCTCTCCCTCTAGTTCTCTTCTTCTTCTTCAAAAAATGGGTCTCTAGCTCTCTTCTCTTTCTTCCTCCTTTTCTCTTCTCAAAATATGATTTCTATTCTTTCTTTCTTACCAACTTAACCTAGTTATAGTTAAAAGTCTCTAATACCCTTCTTGCCTCTTATTCTCTATTGGGCTTAGCCCATTCACACTTTAAGTCCAAATACTTACTCTTCTAATAAGTAACATAAACTACTATTCTACTACTTCTCATAATTAACCAATTAATCACTCTAATCTTATTCAGAGGCTCTTAATTAAATAATATTTCTAGTGGATTACTAAAATACCCTTCATTTAGCTAACACATAACTATTTATAAAATCGAGAAAACACACATATTTAAATAATTAACTAAATAAATAAATAAATAACATAAAAAATCCTATTTATTTAATTACGGCTGTTACAACTCTCCCCCACTTAAAAGAATTTTCGCCCTCGAAAATTGCACGACTCAATCAACATGAATAAACCACTTTATCCATTCTCCAACAAAATATCCAAACTCTAGACACTACCAAAGTTTGATAATGTTAGTCTCATCCAATCAACATAATCCTGTCTATCCATTAACAAGAGATCAAGGACGGCCAGTTCCTTAATTTGTTAATAAATGGACAATAATCATGATGGTGGCACAAACCATCCTTACCAAGCCACGATAATGCTTTCTTAAGCACGGAACTTTCATTGAGTATCATTCCAAAGTTCTCAAAATACTTCCACGCAACAAGAATAACTAACTCACTCTACAACTTCTCGGTTTTCCATAAGTCTTAAATCTCTTAGCTTCGCCAAATCGTATATTCATATATAAATCTTACTCCAACTACTCACTTGATGACGCAATCTCGGCATCACTTTTCCTTTTGAGTTACTAATTTCATCCAAATATATCTTAAATCATTTGCTTTCCTCATCGAGTACTACATTTATGCTACACTACTCTTCATTGCATCAAATACCATGAATTAAATCTTACTAATCTTTACCAACTTTCTACACTTAATCTTTACGATAGGCAACTAATTAACTTGCTCTTATTTCCAAAAGACTACAAAAACGTTCTCCGATACTTATGCTCAACACATCCTTCCAACAACTAACTTTCTCATTCCTTATCCTCCACTTGTGACACTTCACACCTAAATTTATCTCGACTTCTAAAGTCTCATGTGAAATTTTTCCATCATACATTTCCATTCAAAGATCTTTTCGTTCTAATTCCACTGCAACCTCTTCTTGAAATTCCCTTGAACCCGGTAACTCCAATCACGAAATCCCATATTAGAATCTCATAACATTTTCTTAATTACTTGAAAGTCCATCTTCATCATTCTCAACTTCACACTTCTAAGTGTAATCTCATATATCATCCTCACACTTCCGGACCATTCGCTTAACTCTAACTCTTTCGTCGACATCCGCAAAACTTACTTCTCTAAGTATCTGCCATTGCGTCAACTCAACTCGGATGACAACTCAATCCAAAATATGAATCATTCGAAATTCTAACTATTCCTTCATACCACTTATTCATATATATTTATCTCATTCTCCTATACCCAAACATATCCAAGGATTATAACCTTCTCCCCCGCTTAACTCAAACCCAAATGCATCTAAAGCTTATCGATTCTCACACCTAATTGTAAGCTCCTATGGTTCTAAACTTATTCCTCCAAAAAGGAAACTAGTATCGACATTGTTCGCGCATAAGTCGCATACAAGGGGTAACTACGAAACATGCAATATAACACTTAAGCATTTATTAATATCAATTAATACACATAATACTAAAGTAGCATAAATGAATAAACACATACATCACTTACACATAATTATACAAAGCATATCACAACATCTCACATAGATATTTAATTATCATACATTGTTTCTAAACTTAAAAGTTAAGAATCAACTTAAAATGAGAGAGATAAATATTTCACAATAATAACTCCTAAGAACTCAACAATTTGCATTTAGATGAACATAATATATATCTACTAAGAATTACGGATCACATCAAAATAAAAAAAGATGCATTTACCATGATAATAAGTTTTCAATTAGTTCACAATTTCACATTTATATAAACATATCATGCAAGAAAATAATCAACTTAACTTGATAATTAACATGGTAAAATAGAACAATCAAAACATGTTCATCATATCTATCATAGAGAAAATAACATAGTCATTTACTATAACTCACATATAATAAAAGAATAAATCAAGTCAATTTCATGGTCATAATCTAGTGCATGTTATAAATCAAGACATATGCCAACATATCATAGAATCTTCTAATATTCTATTCTTCTTACTTTCATAAAAATTAGTTTCTCTTACATACAAGAAAATAATTTACATATTCAACGAAGTTCACATAATTCTAGAATCAATACAAATTTCAAAATTTATCACATGTTATAAGAATTATGTGAAAGACGTACATATAGACATACATAAGAGTTAACACACAATCCCTACTTCAATTAGTTGGATTAGACTGTCAATTCTATTAATCGATTCAAGTCATATTTGAATCTACGTTGCATAAAATAAATCATATTATCCTATACAAGTTGAAATAATCAAAATCATTACCATCTTTGCACTTAATCTACTCACAATAAAATACAAAGAAAACAAGAATTTCAAGTAAATTCATAAAACAAACACATAACAACTTATCATCATTCCTGAAACAATAAATTCATAAGTTAACACCGATTAAAACACAAGTTCCAAGAATCAAGTAAAACAACATGTTAACGAGGAACTAGCAAGAAGATTCATGAAATTAATCTCATACGTAATCGATAAGTCATTTGCAAGATATAGAATTCACCAATACATTTCATGTCAAAGTATTCCAATAATCTTATTATTTCAATCATATTCATAAATCCTCAATTAATCCTATGAATACATAGATACCATCATTTTCATATTTCAATCACATCACATAATCAATCATCATGAATAAATCATCACAATATTCTTTACGGCATATGCATAAACAATCACACTATATTTCATATAACATAGATTTTTCACCAATAAAGAAATCTATACTCATATACAACATAATAATTTTAAATCTAGCAACAACGAGAAGACATTAACATCTAAGTCTTTATCTTGAAATCAAAACAACAATCATATTATCAAGCTTTGAAGAATAAACACAATTAGTGACAATAATAATATTCATTCATTTCATCGAATGAAAATATAAACAACAACGAATATCATCATTCATTCACATTTCAAAATAACATCACATTCTTATCAAGTGTAAACTAACACAACAATTTAATCAATTTAGCAAGACTTCACATATGATAAGAACAACGAGAAAATATAACAAGATTCACACACACCTTCACAAAATGGTGAAATAGTGACTAATGTGCAAGTGTAACTTCACTAATTAAATCACAAGAGACTCAACAATTACACAAGACACTATGTTCACTTAGTCTGACCGCACAGACTTGCTCTGACTGACACCTAACCCACACAGTCCGAAGACAACCAGGCTCTGATACCAAAATTGTAACACCCAAACTAATTATTTAACTATTTTCTAGTTTTATAAAAATTCTTTTCCAAATTGCACAACGAAAGATAAAGTTCGAATTATAAAAACAATAGTTCGAGTATCACTTTTACTTCAAAAGACTACTAATACTTTAATTAGCAAAATAACATCTATTGCAAAATTACAAATTCTATAAAGATACACTTTTAAATAATAAAGACAACAACGACTCTATGCATGAAAGGTAACCCCTTTCCCGTGTCCTAATCAGAGCAGAGCATCACCGACAACTTGGTCATAACCAACACCTGAGAATCTGGACCCCCAAAGGTCCAGCAAGTACACAAAACAGAGAGTTAGTAAGGAATCCCAAAATAAATGTAAGTATATCGAATACTATACACTTATAACAACATAATAATTCTTACTAACATTCGCACCATAAAGATGCAAGATTATACAATTAAGATACAATTATAATTTATAAATCAAGTATCAAGTAAATCATATAATCCACGTATCATCAAATTACTCATAATTGACATATAAATAGTAATCACATATCATCAACATTAAGTTACTCTCAACTGATACACAATTAGCAATTAATACACACCAATAGTATCAATTATCAAGTAGTTCACATAATGATTTCACATTCATCTCCTAATGCAAACTAATGCCAATTATTCATGAAATGCTCCCTAGCATTTACTAATGCATGAGGTACCTTATCAATTCGTTGGAAAACTTATCCCAACTATACTTTAACCACCTCGTTAAAGTATTACCATACCTTAGTCACCTTACCAAAGTATCTGCTCATCATACATACATGTATGCATGAATGTCAAATTACCAAACATATAGTTTAATCATCTCATCCTATAAAGGATATCACAATCAATGTGCTTCAATCACCTCTTACAAGCACATCTCCATTAATTACAAACTATGTACTTCAATCACCTTTTACAAGTACATCTACTCCATTAAATTAAATAACATTAATTAATCTATCACATACTTTAGTCACCTTACTAAAGTATCTATTCATCATAAAAGGATAACACAATCCATATATATATATATATATATATATATATATATATATATTTCAACAACATTGTCATAAATACATATCACCTGTTAATTAAATCACATTAATTAATCTTCTCGAGTTATTACACATATACGAGAATATCGTTATCATATAATTCATTATCATAATCCACCCACATATAGGATATCATAAATCATAACATCATTTCAACATATATAATCATCATACAATTTCATAATAACCATCATTTAATCAACATGTATGATATCACAACTCAATTCATCATTATATACTCAATTCAAGTACATATAGTAAGTGATTAATTCAATTAACAAAGTATAACAATTCTACACCAAAACAGAATAATTCAAGCATGATCTTTAAAAACTAATATCAAAAATGGATTCTACGCGAAAAATCATTAAAAATAGGTTCCGGGTGCATAAGTCAACAAAAAGTCAAAAAGTCAACCAAGGTCAAAGTCAACTCTGCTGACTGGGCTATTAAGTTCGCGCAAGCGAGCTAGGTTCGCGCAGGCGAAATTGACAGATTATTCCTGCAGAAGTCTGTCTCACCAAAATGGTCATAACTCGGGCTACGTTGATCCAAACGCGATGAGTGAACATGCGTTGGAAAGCTAAGAACGAGACCTACAACTTTCATGTTTAACAAAAATTCCAATTCGAAGTCTAAAGGGGTCAAAAATGACGATCTTTCTTCAGGTTTTCTAAAAGATAGTTTTTCTTACACAATTCCTTGATTTTCCAAAATACAAGTTGAAACCCATTAACTCAAAGGTTCTTAAATCATTATCCAATGCATAGAAACACATAAAGGAATCAACTTTAATCATGTATAATCATAATAAGCATAGAAGTACAACTCACAACATCATCAAACATCATTTCATCCATCAAAGTTATCATTTTTATAAATATTTCATGAAAACTCATAAACTACAAACATCTAACAAATTCCCACAATTAAACCCAAAAGTTTGTAATTTCTTTCATCCAATCATATAAGCAATCTATATATAACATGAGAAATCATTCATTTTCAAGAATCAAACCTAACCCAAAGAGAAAAGAGTGAGGAAAGATTGGGATGGAGAGAAATAGATTTTCTCCTCTTTCCTTAATCACTCTAGAATTCAAATACCACTCTCATACCTTGTAAAATCTGATTTCTTTAGTCCTTCTTACTCCTCTAGCTCTCCCTCTAGTTCTCTTCTTCTTCTTCAAAAAATGGGTCTCTAGCTCTCTTCTCTTTCTTCCTCCTTTTCTCTTCTCAAAATATGATTTCTATTCTTTCTTTCTTACCAACTTAATCTAGTTATAGTTAAAAGTCTCTAATACCCTTCTTGCCTCTTATTCTCTATTGGGCTTAGCCCATTCACACTTTAAGTCCAAATACTTACTCTTCTAATAAGTAACATAAACTACTATTCTACTACTTCTCATAATTAACCAATTAATCACTCTAATCTTATTCAGAGGCTCTTAATTAAATAATATTTCTAGTGGATTACTAAAATACCCTTCATTTAGCTAACACATAACTATTTATAAAATCGAGAAAACACACATATTTAAATAATTAACTAAATAAATAAATAAATAACATAAAAAATCCTATTTATTTAATTACGGCTGTTACAAGCAACAACTAGAAGACATTACAAAGAGACAGTTATGAACCACCGACACATACATCATACTAACACTGACATGTATGCATTTGTAATACTTTGAAAAATGAAAGTGGTTGAATGTAGTTGTTGTGTCGGTGTCAAGCACCAAACATTTCTTTTATCTAAAGTGTCAATGCTACATATTACATGCATTTAGGGTTTTCAATAGAATTACAAAGGCTAAAAAGTGTGTAGAGGCAATTTAGCACGGGGACAAACGACATTTGTAATTTACCCAAGTTTTTATATATTTTGAAATGTTTTTGTATCCGTCATTGTTCTCCCTAATGATTGAGATTTTATAAAGGATCAATTGAATTTTAAGCGACTGTTATTATTTTTATATATTTGAATAAAAAACACAAATCTAAATTGAGGGTGATCAAATATAACATGTCCTACATGTGTTCATTTACTCTTACGGATAACTAAAAAATATGTTATTTCAATTGAGGGCGGAAAAGTAAGAAACGTTATTTGTTGTTTGATTGAATATTTTATTTTACATTATTTGTGTGTGTGTTTTGACAATTCCCACCCCGATGTGTGTGAGAGAGAGAGAGGGAGAGAGAGAGAGAGAGTATGACTTAAATATTTAAGTATGACTTAAATATTATACTTGATTGAAGTATGGCTTTTTTTTTTTTGAAAATAAGTAAGTACGACTTAAATATTATTGTAAATGTATAGTAATATTTATCACCCTAATTTATGATATTCAAATTTTATATTTAGTTCAATGTATAATATCATAGTATCATGTCAATTTATTTATTAGTCGTATTAAAATTATTATCCCCCATATATAATATCAACGTCGTATTATTTTTTATTTAATATATGATTGGTCGTATTAAAATATAAAATATAGAATCGAATCATATAAATATATTATTTTTCAATGTTGCTTTAATGTATCCTAAATTTATGTTCAAACTTTAATATTTCTTATCAATTAATTTCTTATCATATTATGTCTCTAATTATATGACAATGTTCGCATTCAATTAATTTCATGTTTACTGTTATTCATTATATTATTCTTTTATATATAATAATATTGCAGCAATATACCTATAATTTACAACCATAAACAAATTCTTGCCCGTGCACGTGTGAATACTAGTTTTCATCACAAGCATACATGTGCTTTCTTTCTTTCATCTACACACAAAAACAAGAACAAAAATGGAAACACCTGTTTCACTCATCTAACACACACAGAGACAGAGTGACTCCAACAAAGAAGAATGCTTCGGTTATTAACATCACCCTTTTCACTTTCAATCCCTCCACCTTCAAACTTCAACTTTCCTTCATCCCTCCCACTTGCTCCTTCACTTCACCTTCCTTCTTCTTCTTCTTCTACTTTCCAAACAACTTCACTTCGCATCAACAATACTCCATCAACACCTCTTTCTTGTTCAATCTCTTCTTCTTCTTCGGTGGACCAAACTACTTCCATTTCTCAGGTTTAGTGTAAATCACACTTACTTTTTTCACACCCTGCATTTATCATTCCTGAATAAAAAACCATTCTTTTAATTAGAATTTCTAACTTTTTATTTAAACATGATGACCCAGATGCAGGATAATTTGTTATTGTACTCAAGAGCTTATTGGGTCACTGAATCTGTTATTGCTTGGAATGTTGATGTTCAAAATGGGTTTTGTTACTTACTTTCCAGCAAAGATGCTTCTTTAACCATTTCAAATTCTCAAATTCAAGGTTCTATTTTCTAATCTTATGCGCTTTATTTTGGTTTTCTGATTCATATAGCATTGACAGTACACTTCAGATTAGGACGCCCACCATGTGGTTACATTTAGGCCATGTTTGGATAAACAACTTATCATGATAAGCACTTATCTATAAGCTTACATAAGCTATTTCTATAGCAAAAGATTTTTTTTTTTTATATATATGGTATAAGCTGTTAGCTGTTTTCATAAGTTCAAATAAGACAATTCAAACAGACTCACTAAACTTATGCCTGCAGATAAACTCAAAAAGTCAATCCAAACAGAACCTGAATCACTTTCATTTTCTTAAATTATTAATTGTGTGTGTGTGTGTGTGTGTGTCAGTGATTCATAATTTCTGTTCATTCAAGCGTGTGAGTAAAAGAGGTTCTGTGTTTCTTATTTATAGCCGATTGCAAATGAAAAATGACTCATATTGTATTGCTAATTGATAGGTGAGGATTTGAAAATTAAGCTTGAAGAGGATAAGGCTGGCCTTCCTGCTAATGTAATATACCCTTTTTAGTATATTTCATCTTTACGATTTTTCTATAGCAAGCACGGCTAAATACCTCTGATTGCTTTACGCTTCCATTCTTTTTTACACTGGTGCTTTTAGTTACTAGTGCAAACTTTGTGTTTCTAGGTGGTGGAGAAATTTCCACATATTCGAGGTTACAGAGCTTTCAATGTGCCACCCGGTTCGGATGTTAAATCTCTTCTTAAATCCCAGTTAGCGGTTGTTATTTATGATTGTAAGTCCATTCTGTCTTCAATAGCACATACAATAGCACACATTTGTGTTCAGCAATACTTTTATTAGCATAGTTCAGTTAATTTGTGACCTATGCAGCACTAGATTGTGTAAAATAAAATAAAAAAATCTACGCAGCATGTGTTTTGCACTATATTTGATATTTGATGATTATTTGGGCTTATGTCATTCTATTCTTGTGTAAATGTGAGAAGAAGAAGCGCCTTGCAGTCACAACTAGTGTCTACTAAAGCATTTCCTCTCATGATTTTGCTCAGCTGATGAGAAATGCAGGAATTGTACTGGTTTGCAATTACCTGGTGTTTTAGATGAGCTTTTCTCATATAATGGTCCCCTTGGTGCACTTTTCTCAGAGGAAGCTGTGTCACTCTACTTGTGGGCGCCTACTGCTCAAGTATATTTTCTTCCATTCAAATAACTTAAATAGCTTAGTGAACGCTCTCTTCAACCTTATCTTCATATTAAGATCGATCTTTGCACATTATTTTTTGGGTGAAAACAGTCGGTGCGTGCTTACATCTATAAGCACCCATCAGGAGATGATCCCATAGAAATTGTTCCCCTTGAGGAGGAGCATGGTGTTTGGAGAACTAAAGAGCCAAAAAGTTGGGAGGGTTGTTACTATGTTTATGAAGTATGCGTATACCACCCTAGTACTTCACGTGTTGAAAAATGCTATGCTAATGATCCATATGCTAGAGGGTATGCTTAGTTTTCCTTCAATCGTCTCGTCCAAGTTAATCTATAATCTACTTTCTAAGTAATTCAATTTCCCAAATGATTTATTGTTTTAACCTCTTTTTCTATATTTACGCAGTCTTTCATCGGACGGCAGGCGGACTTTTCTGCTTAATCTTGACTCTGATGAGTTGAAACCTGATGGATGGGATAATCTGGCAAATGAGAAACCCATTTTGCATTCTTTCTCTGATATAAGCATCTATGAATTGCATATAAGGGATTTCAGGTAACTTTTTATTCACATCTCAATTTTATCATAGTTATCTTGGTGACCTTTGAAAAACGTGTATGCCTTAAGTTCTAAATTTAAAATAGTGTTACATAAATAAATATTTTGTTAACTTTTGTTGTTTCTTACTTGAATTTTACTGATTTTTAGTTCTCCGGGTTTCTCCAGATATCTTTAGGCTTATATTGCTTGTCGGTTGCTAGTTGTGTTGTGGATACACATTAGCCAATTGCCATAATCTTTGAAGTAGTTAAATATTCTTCTGACTGCTTAGTTTTTAGAAGTATCACTTGGGACTGTTGCTTGCTCTAAGTTTTTATGACATTTTCTTTTGCTTGACTGCTAAATTCTGATTACCTTTTGCTTGTTGCCATACAGTGCCAATGACCTCTCTGTGCAACCTGAATTTCGCGGTGGTTATCTTGCCTTTACTTTGCCGGTAATCCTTATGTCCTTGGTCTTTCTAATTATGGAGTTTGATAAGAATAATAATTTCCACCTTTTATGAAATAGTAATAGACATAATTCACTTTTTGTTTGTTTTGCTGCCGTATTATCTTATTTGAATTATCAACATGCATATGTTTGAAGGATTCGGCAGGTGTACTTCATCTAAAGAAATTATCAAGTGCTGGTATCACCCATGTCCATCTATTGCCAACATTTCAGTTTGCTGGGGTTGATGATCAAAAGGAGAACTGGAGAAATGTCGGTAAGATTAATAACATATTATCCTCTGAATATTTGTTACATCCTTCCATATCATACAGCTTATTACAGCTGATTACCTGACTTAACCATTCTGATAGATACGTCGGTACTGGAAAGCTTTCCACCTGATTCAGATCAGCAACAAGCTCTAATTACAGCCATCCAAAACTTCGATGGATATAACTGGGGGTAAGTTTCTAATACGAAAGTGATGGACAATTCAGACACTCGTATACGAAAAAGTTAACTTATTCATGTTCTCATCTTTAAAAGGTACAATCCTGTTCTTTGGGGTGTCCCTAAAGGCAGCTATGCAAGTAATCCAAATGGTCCAAACCGTGCTATTGAATTTCGTAAGATGGTTCAGGTATGGTTTCAATGCCTTTTAGCCCGATGTTAAATTCATGGATCAATAGTTGTAGTTAATTTTGTAACATGGAAGAGTGTTGCCATTGTCAATTGTTGGTAATATAAATTCTTTTGTTGTTATGTCTTTTGATACTAATATACATGCAGGCTCTTAATCATACCGGTCTTCGCATTGTATTGGATACTGTCTACAATCATTTGCAAGGAAGTGGGCCCTCTGATGAACATTCTGTCCTTGATAAGGTCAGAAATTATTAAGATGCGTATATCTGTAGCTGTCGTATTGAGTATTTTTCTTCATTATTTTATCAGCCTGCCCATGTCTGTGATAAAAATGTATCTTACAGATTGTTCCAGGTTACTATCTAAGAAGGAACAGAGATGGTTTCATTGAGCACAGTACTTGTATGAATAATACTGCGAGTGAGCACTTTATGGTCGAGCGTTTGATCCTCGATGATCTTGTACACTGGGCAGTCAATTACAAGGTGATTGTTTATATCTTCCCTTGTGCTTACTCATTTCCTCTTTGATTTGTATGATTTATAAACTTTCTGTTTTTGGGACCGGCCTTATAAATTCCTAATAGTACCTCATTGATTTTATGCGCGGCGTACAATTTTTTATAGAATTTTCCCCAACTCATAGCTTTGTAGGAGTAGGCGAGTTGCTATCTCTGATTTGTAGAGAGATTAAGCAGCCCGCAGGCTTTGTAGTTTTGTTGTTGTTTGCTGTATAAGTTATCCTGATTTGAAGAATTTTTTGTCTTCACCTTAATTGTACATTCCCTTTCTTTTTCTATTAAAATAAAAAAATAAGTAATGTGGTTCCATGAATCGATTATCATTGACCATATGATGCCTTTTCTTTTCAGATTGATGGGTTCAGATTTGACCTCATGGGTCATATAATGAAGAGGACAATGGTATGTAATGTAACTCACTTTGGCATTTTACTGTATTATTAAAATATTTAAAGTTTATTATAAAATAAATTGGATTATGGGCTGAATCCAAAAAATAAATTGTTAATAACAGATGAATCTGACATCATAGATGAATATATAACATGCAAATAAAATAATTTAAATAAATATTAATTTTGTGACACGGATGCAGGTTAATGCAAAAAATGCTCTCCATCGTTTAACAAAAGAAAAGGACGGAGTTGATGGTTCCAGCATCTACATGTACTTGTTCTCACACTTTGGTGAATTTCTTTATGATCTTCATCCCTCTTCATTTTACTCATGCATGATGTATTTTTTCCTCATATTTTGTCATTAATTTTTAATTTAATTGAAAAACAGATATGGTGAAGGATGGGACTTTGGTGAAGTTGCAAATAATGGGCGTGGGATAAATGCTTCTCAGTTTAATCTTTCTGGAACACAAATTGGGAGGTAGGCTTTGTCTTTTTCCTGCCATATGTTGCGTTATAATCTTTAACCGCTTACAAGATAGAACTTCTGGCTTAAATTTATTTATTTTTGTTAAGAAAGAAGACAATACAAACATGCATCTATCGATGCAAGTTCAACTGATATGGATGTCACGTTCTAATTTTTAAGAATTGGCCATCATTGTTTAAACTTTTGACTGTTAAATTTGTCATGCTGGAATGTAATATTCAGCTTCAATGATCGAATTCGTGATTCTGTGCTTGGTGGATCTCCATTTGGCAACCCTCTACAACAGGGTTTTGTGACTGGTCTACTTTTACAGGTGTTTATTTTCATTCTTTTAAAGTTTAATTCCTACTCCTGCTCATCCTTCTCAAGTTTCTTAATAAATTATATATATACACTCAGCAATCCCCTTCAATGCTTGCATTCAATATTAATTTGAAAACTTCTGTGTTGAGTTTCATCCTATTTCTGCAGCCTAATGGCCATGATCATGGAACAGAAGATAATATGAAATCCATGTTTGCTGCATCAATGGAAAACATCCAGGTTTTGGCTTTATCAAATTTTGTATTATTTTTCAAGTTAAAGATATTGGAACATACTGTTGGAATTATTGAATATTGCGGTGCTAGCTGGCAAAGTTGATATTGGCCTGGTTCCATTTCATCTAAACTTTGATGTTTTATGTTCGACTCACATCCTTTCTTCTTCGTCTGTTTTAGCTTTTGAATAGGTGTGTCATTTTATACTTTTATCCGATAGTTAGCATTATGAACAGGGAAGATGGTTAGAAAATGCTATGTACCAAAATTTTGGAGGAAAATTAGCTCACAGTATTGTGACGTGATTGCGTAGTTGAAGTTTATTTCTTTGGCTTCTCATTTACTAAACTTCAAAAGAATTAGAAATTGTACTATTTATTTACTTACAAAGTCCGCTTAAGATGGATTCTTGGTAGCTGTAGCAGCTATAACTTTTATCAATTATCATATGTGTAATTTATGACCTGCATATGTTTTTGATGGAGCAATTTCATCATACAAAGTTAACAATTTACTCAGTTTCTCTTACTTTCTCTTTCACCCTTCCCTCTTATTGAGTTAGTGTGTCTGTTGTTATATGTAACTGTATCAATGCAATGCAAAAAACATACATGCATTATTGACTGCTAGAAGGCTAGTATTCTGTAACATCCTCTTATCACTATTCAGATCAATTCAATATTATTCTGTATAACAAGTTTTGGCGTATATAAGTCATCCATATTCTTGCATGTTTATAGATTGGAATGGCTGGAAACTTGCAAGATTTTGTGCTAACCAACTCCAAAGGAGAAGAGGTATTGACATTTGTCCACTTGCTATGTTTATTGGAGTTAAACGTGTGCATACTGTTTAAAAGATATCATTGTGGCTCCGTTTCATTTAAAATCGCATCACGAAACCAAGTTTTACCATTTGAGTAATTGAATTTCACTAGTAATCACATCCGAAAAGATTTATACCTGTAGGCAGAATGAGAACTATTTGTTTGGGAAATCTTGCATATTAACTTATTATGATGATATCAGGTGAAAGGGTCGGAAGTTTTAACATATGGTGGGACACCTGTTGCTTTTGCGTCATTCCCCATAGAGACGGTATGTGTATTCCCTTGTATATCCCCCGGCCTCGCTTTCCTACTTTCTCTAAACATGTCTGTAATTTGAGAAATGATCAAGATTTTAAATTATCGATATTGAACATCTTTTCAACAATGTGGCTGTGACGGTGGATAAAAACATTTTAAACATCTTTAGTCGTTTTGCAGATCAATTATGTTTCTGCTCATGATAATGAAACCCTCTTTGACATTGTGAGCTTGAAGGTAATACAATATGATCAATATTCTCAACATTCTATTTGCTCATGAAATTTTTCTCCCCGGGTCTCGTACAATTTCATTCTTTTACTTTCAGACTCCGTTGGATATCGGTGTAGCTGAGAGATGCAGGATAAACCATTTAGCAACAAGTATTATAGCATTATCACAGGTAAGAAGTTCACTGCTAAAATCACGATTCTTTTATTTATACTGATGCACTTATGTTGGAGGCTTCAGTAAGTGCAACAAATAGGATAGCGTAGGATAAGAAGTATTTTTTGACAAAATCTAGGATAAGAAGTTAATAAACATGGAAAAGTATAATCTGATTGCTCAGCAGATTGTAACTGTCATTTTCTTATAGTGAGACTATGACGGTACTTAAGAATTTCTGTTCTTAGGGGATACCATTTTTTCACTCTGGTGATGAGATACTCCGCTCAAAGTCACTGGATCGAGATTCATACAATTCTGGGGATTGGTTTAACAGGTGTTGTGTTCTCTATACATTCAACTTCTGCTAGGCATATTAATTATCATTGTTATTGTTTTAACCTGCCAAAATTAGTATCTTCTATATCTTTATAATGTTTTAATAACTATACTGGTTGTTCTGTTATTTTTTGCAGATATAGTGTCACTTAATAATTTTCTTCGTGCTGCATCTAACTTCACTTTTAATGTCGCAATTTCAGGCTTGACTTTACATATAATTCCAATAATTGGGGAGTTGGTCTTCCTCCACAGGAGAAAAATGAAAAAAGCTGGCCAATGTAAGCGTTTAAATATTTCATTATCACCATTTAAAAAACGGTTCTGCAAATGTATGCCTTAAGGGTACTGATTAATGAATAAACATATTTTTTTTATGAAAAAGTACTACATTCAATGTATTAGTAATATCAAATATTACAATTTTCTATGTATATTTTCTTAACGCACTTGTTGGCATTTGCCCTCATAAAATGTGATACCAGAGCAACAAGTCAACAATATATTTAGCGTTATATTGAAAAAACTTATGATTTGGTGGGTTGTTAAAACTGTTATTGTAAGGAAATCATTTTCTTAATTTACCACTTGTATGGCCATGCATCTGTTTACTACTTGATGATCTCGAGTATCCTTCGACTTTTCAGAATGAAACCAAGACTGGCAGACCCATCCTTCAGGCCTCAAAAGACTGACATCCTTGCTACCTTGGAAAATTTCTTAAACCTGTTGCGTATAAGGTATTCTTCGCCACTTTTCCGCTTGAGGACGGCAAATGCTATACAGGTGAGACATTTTAAATTTCATTATTGTATAAAATTCTTCATAAATTAGTACATGGACACTGAAGTTCTTAATCAACTTAAAAAATATTCTTTATCAGTAACTAATTATTTTCATCATATTAATCAACTTGAATTCAAATTCAACAGTGTTAATAGTTAAAATGCTATAATTATAATCATCACCATGGGCAATTGTCATTGTTATTGATCGGAGTAATATAGTTTTTCAAGCTTTAACATCTTGATTTTTAATTTCCGGTGCCATTTACAGCAACGAGTACGCTTTCACAACACTGGACCTTCGTTGGATTATGGAGTCATAGTGATGAGCATTGAAGATGGTCATGATGGCTTGCCTGGGTTGTCTCAGCTGGATCCAATGTATGTAAAAACATATTGCAATTTTTTTGTTTGATGACTAAAACAAGAACATGCTTTAATTTTGTTGACATTTATGTTGGGCAGATATTCATTCATTGTTGTCGTTTTCAACGCGAGTCCACAAGAAGTATCATTTGTTAGTCCTTCGCTGCAATCAAGAAATCTTCAGTTGCATCCCATTCAGGTACAATCAATTGCATCTTCAATTGCTCGAATTTTATCCATTAGTAATTTCAAACGAGGGGTTCAATTCCACGGTGTTTACGTATTGCAGGAAATCTCATCTGATGACCTTGTTAAGAGCTCAAAATATGAGGCTTCTTCTGGTTGTTTTGTTGTACCTCGAAGGACTACAGCTGTGTTTGTCGAGTCAAGGAAAAGTAAAATATGATTACTTTTTTATGAAGTAAATTTTTATGCTTTTGTAGGTCTAAAGGCGCGAGTTGTCTTTGTGGCCTTACCCTTGAATTGGTGGTCTAACCCTTGGACTGGCTTTCAGTTTTGAAGGTTAAGCCAATAATGTAATAATTGCATACTATATTACTGATGATTATGATGCTAGTTTTGGTTCATCAAGATGGTTCTTTTGTGACCATCACACCAAATTTTAAGTTATTTTAGATGATGTTAGAATGTTGTTAATAGTTAAAGTTAATTTCCCAAATCTATACCAATATATAATATGAGGATAATACCCTTTTGGTGTAGACTTTTATTATTGTCACTTTTGCCCTTCATGCTATTCAAATATTTGTATATGTTGAAAAATAACTTTCACACAAAAGTTGGTTTTCGGTTTTTTTTTTAATAACTAAGCACAACCAAAAAAGAGGTTAAATAATTATCTATATTAGCACAATAGAAAATGTTAATCACACAAAGACATTTTAAGGTAAATTTCATTAGAAGACAAACACATTTTATTGCTCACACACTTGCTCGGTCTTCAAATCTTATATTAATCACCAAAGTTTGATTTAATTTCATCTTGCATTATTTCTATTTGATAAATGAAATATTATAACTTTGTTGTAGTAAAAAAAAGACAAATAAATTTAAAATGTCTTTGAGCAGGAAGAATTTGCAATATGGAAAATGCTATTTAGCAAGAATTTTTTGATGCAAGAAAGAGAAGAATAAATCCTCACCCTTGATTACATCCATAACCACCCATGTTTTCCACTAAAAAAGAAGATTAAATGACATCATCCTTTAAGATTTTGCCATGTGTTAATTCTTGCATTTCTTGTGTAAAAATTTCATGCTAAATAGCAATGCTCTTGCAATATATATATATATATATATATAAAAAGTGAAATAACAATTTATTGAAATTTTGTCAAAAAAAAAAAAAAACAATTTATTGAAAATTCATATGCACAAAGTGGAAAATAGGATGTTCAAACTCTGGTTATAGCGTCAAACTTATCAATTTTGAAATATTTGCCAAATAAACTCGGATATGTGGACTTATCTTTAATTAATTTACTAAAAATTACAAACTTTTTATATGAGACATAAATAAATAAATAATGTGAGATTTTCCATTTATTCACTTTTCTATCTACTATACTATTTTGACAAAAAAAAAATTTTAAAAAGTAAACACAATTTTTTTATAACAGTAGGTGAGCGATGGTGCCCCCAATCCAAGGCAAAAAAACATTAGGATTCAAATAATACTTATAAAATTAATTATATTTATCTTCCTCCAAAGACATTAGCGAGATTGGTGCCTCGGATTCAAGACTAAGTAAACACAATTTTTAACAATAAATAAAATCCTAAAAAATATAAAGTAATAACTCCAAAAACAACGTTGTACCAAACAAAAAAAGAACAAATTGGACTCACACTGAACTCAACCAGCCGGAAAACGCAACCGGAGTTCAAAAACAGCGAATAACTCGTCCAGGTATTCCATTTTTCAAAATTATCTTTTTCAATTTACCTTCCCCTCTCCACGTGATTCCATTTTGTTTTTGGATTTTTTTTTTTATGAAAGTTCCATAATTTTCCTTCTCTTCCAATGTTAGGAAACTGATTCAGTTTGGAATTAATGGAAGCCAAATTTTTCCGATTTCTTAAGATTGTTGGTGTTGGATACAAAGCTAGAGCTGAATCTGCAGGCCGTTTATTGTATCTCAAATTAGGTTACAGTCATGAGGTTGAATTATCTGCTCCTCCTGCTGTCCGTGTTTTCTGTTTCAAAAACAATGTCATTTGTTGTACCGGAATCGACAAACAAAGGGTGCATCAGTTTGCGGCCACCGTTCGCAACTGTAAGCCGCCTGAAGTTTATAAAGGTAAGGGTATAATGTATACTGATGAAGTTATCAAGAAAAAACAAGGAAAGAAGTCTAAATGATCATGTATTATTTTTGTCGATTTCGTGAAGTCTATGACTCGTGTCTTGGTGGACAATTTGTGTGTTAGAATTATTAAACTGAGAATGGATAATCTAGTTTCGAATGGCTGCATTTTTTTTTGCTTCAATGTGATTGATATGTATCAATTAGATTGTTGGGTTTTGCTATGTATCAATTATGAAGTTCTAATTTACTTGACCTAGTTGGGTTTTGCTAATGAATGTACTATGAGTGTTGGTTAACGAATCAATAAAATGAAAGTTTGTCTTGAGAATTTAGGTTTAAACACTTGTCATTGTAATTCGTAGAATTTGAGTTGTGCTTAATTCAACTCCTACAAACTAGCTTGTAAGGTAAGGGTTGTCCCCACTTATAAACTGATGTTTAAACTTTGTGTCATCCAATGTGGGACTCTTAACACATCCGGCTCACGCCTAGGACTGGACATTTGGAGTGTGGCTCGAGTAGCCTGATGGAAATGAGTAGTGACTTGATAGCAGATATATAGCCCAACGGATCTTGGCCAGGTTCTGATATGATCTTAGATTTTTTATATTAGACCCCACTAAAATTTTAGTTTATATGATTAGGCAATATATGAACTGTAGTATATATATTATTACATACAAAATTAGACAATAGAATCAAATTTATCTACAATGAAAATTCAATCCCTCTAACCAAAATCTCAATCCAAGACACTGACGCATCTCATACAGACCTACAAACTAAACTTTTAAGCCAAGCTACACTAGACAAACTGACTATTTGTCTCAATATCAACATTGAAGATAGAAGTTTGCAACTAGGACTTACAATGTTATGTGGCACAACCATGTTTGTCATTGGTGATTTGTCATTTTCTTCAAGCCACTTTTCAATTGCTTTGCAATCATATTCTTATGTATATCCAACAGCGGCAGCACAACTTTTTTGTGCTTTGCATTGAGAGATGTGCTCCCTCTCACAAGTGCATAATGATGTAGCAACTGCTTTGAAAAGGGGTAGTGGAGTGGCAAAAAAATAAAATGTTCTACCTTTTAGGAGTTTGTGTGAGAAAAGAAAGGTGCATGTAGATGTTGTAGTGATTGAATCAGATGATGTAGCAACTGCAATAGTAGAGGAAGTAGCTAAGGATGCTATAACCAAACTTGTCCTTGGAGCTTCATCTTCTGATATATTTAAAAGTAAATATAAGGGTATGTCTGTGAAAGTCTCAGTGTTCACTCCAAGATTTTGTACAGTCGTGCTGTTTTCAAAGGTAAATTGTCCATACGGCAAGAAAAGCTGCATATTTGAAACATTGTGTTGCAAGAGAAGCTGCAGAAAAAAATTAACAGAGTTGAATGCTATTCATGCTGCCAACGAGAAAGAAAAGCTTGAAGATGCTCTGAATGGTTTCATGTCTCAATACCGAATGTTCACATGGGATGAAATAGTTTCAGCAACGTCATTTTTTTCTGAAGATCTGAGAATTGGAATTGGTGCATATGGAATGGTGTATAAGTGCACTTTGCATCACCCAACTGTTGCTGTTAGAATTCTCCACTCTAATGGATACCGTAAAAGTAAGCAATTCCAGCAGGAGTTAGAGATACTGAGCAGAATTCGTCATCCAAACTCGCTTCTCCTTCTAGGTGCATGTCCTGGTCATGGATACCCTGTGTGCGAATACACGGAGATAGTAGCTAGGAGGATAGACTACTCCAGAAAAACAGTATCACACGAATCACATGGTTGGATAGGTTTCAAATAGCTTGGGAAGTTGCAAACATCTTACTTGGTGGTAACCTTGTCAGCAAGATTGGTGATGTCGGTGTTTCTACAAAATCCTCAATTCAGATTATTTATTTACCATGTATAAGGACACGGCACCTGTTGGAACACTCAGCCACATTGATCACGAGTATCAGAGGAATGGTGTAATTTCTACGAAATTTGATGTTTATACTTTTGGATTAGTGATCTTACAGTTACTGACGGCAAAACGGGTTTGTAAGGTGGGGATTTCCCCCACTTATAAACTTATGTTCAGACCTTATCTCTATTCCATGTGAGACTTGGGTTTTGCCCAATACACATATGTTTGTAAGGCGAGGACCGTCTTTATATTTATAATGGAGGCAGTCATTGCCTTACAAGACGGTTTTGTAATAACCGAGTTATAAAATTCTAAGATGGTATTATAGTCTATCCATTCATGTCACGTACCATTTATATTCACACCCTTCGGCCCAATAGTGTTGTGTGTATTGGGAAAAATTCAAGTCCCACATAGAATAGAATAAAGATAGTCTGAACGTAAGTTTATAAGTGGGATAAGCCTCACCTAACCTTACATGCCTTTTTGATTTCATGATACTTAACTAAAGCATATGTTCTCATCTCTAAAACTTTGAACTTGAAGTTATAACCAACTTCAATTTGATCTTGTGCTTCTCAAAGCTTCCTACATTTGAATTTATGAACCTGGTCTCATTAGTGTTATTTTAATTTTGTATTTGTTTTTCATATTCTTAGTTCTTGTATGTTTTATCTAACATAGAAGTCAAACAAAAATTTGCTTCTAATTTCATTTATATGAAAACAAGTGGAAAAGTCTGAGTCCCACTCACACATTGAAGTTCATTGAACAAGTAATTTATACACAAGAGGGAATTATTGTACAATATGACTTGGATATTATCTGTTTTTTTTCGTAATTTTTGTTTGGTTTTCTTAGTTGAGATAGTTCCTTTTTGAGTGTCTAAGAAGCCACTAAAGAATTCTCTATTCGATGACTTCCTTAAGTACAAACAGCATAACAATAATACTGATATAAAATATTTGTAAGCCAGCTACACTAACTAACTGGAGTAGCATACATACTCAACAATCTTTATGTTTCCACATTTTTGCTTATCATTATTTAACATTTCTTTATTAAGATTCCATGTCTCAATAATATCATGTTTCCTTGTTGAAGATAGAGTCTTGAGTAGTGAAGGTACAGAAGAATTAGAAGACATTACTATATAAATTCATTAAGGGAGAATTATTTCTTCCTTTAAAGAATGATTTCTTTTGTTTTGGTTTTGTTTTGCTTAATACACACAATAAGCTGCAAATAACAGTCTTAATGTCAATAATTGGGCCTCATTACCTAAGTCATTTCAATGATTAGCTAGGCTGCTGCTAGGCACAAAAATTTAAAATTGAAAAACAGACCTTTAATATTGTCAACGCATGCATGTTCTTATGAATGTTAGCAGATACTCCCTCTGTACCACAAGTCACTTTGACAATTTTACGTATATTGAGAAATATAATTAATGTTGTATGAAAAAGAAACATTATGAGTTGATTTACAAAATTGTCCTTCATTTATGATAAGGAAAAAATAAATTGTACTATTGAAAGAGTAATAAATAGTTAAACAAAATATAAGGGAAAATTGGTTAAACAAAATTGATGTAACAATTGTATCCAAAAAAAAAAAAAAAAATGTAACATTCTATATAATACTAAAAAGTTATGATCTTTAACACCATGCAAATCTATGTAACATACTAATACTAGTACTCTCTCCGTTCCAAAATGTAAGTCACTTTGACATTTTTACGCATATTAAGAAATTGTTAACTTTTGTGAATATTGTAAAAAATTATAATGTTTTTCCTCTTTTACCCTTCACATAACATTTAAAGTTTTGTAAAAGAAAAAAAGATTTAATAACTTCTCCTTAGAAAAAGAGAATAAAAAGGGTAATTTAGGAAGATCAACAATAATTATACATTGATATTGTAAAACGACTTACATTTTGGTACAATTTTTTTTCTCAAAGTGACTTACATTTTGGCGGAGGAACTATAATACATTGGGAATCTTAACTATTAACATTTTTCAGACATGATGCCTTTGTTTTTCGTTTTTGAGGTCCTTTTATTGAATTCATTTATTACTTTATAAAGGTACATGGGAAAGGAACAAATTAAATTTCAATTAATTTTTTTAATAGAATGAAAAAAGTTTTATCTTGACCAAAGAAATATTCAAGTTGAATGGATATTAAAATTAACAAGTACCCTGTCCAAATAAAAAATTATAGTTGTAAGTGGACTTTTAAATCGTGATGCATGATAGAATTTAATGGTCAACTAGTAAACTATCATCAATTTGAAGAATGAAGTAAATAGTGTTATTAAATAATTATACAATTGATAGAAAATCTGTTAGAAAATGAGCATGGAACAATACAATGATCTAAGAAAATTAGTGATAACTAAAGCATAAATTAATTTTTCAATGGGTTGTTAAAATGGTTATGAAGTGATTTCGTACTAGCATTGTCCAGTTCATATTAGATATTTAATTTTTGCTTGTATTGTAGGAGTTTCTTTTTCCACTCTATATATAAAATAAAAAATTATTTAAAAACATTATTAATAAATGTTAGTTAAATTGTGTCAAAAAAAAATGTTAGTTAAATTAATAAAAATATTATCATTCCTCAATTTTCTTTTAAGAAAAAAAGTTCCCCTGGTAAAGTAAACATATGTTCATCATGTTATAGAAATTTTCTTAAAGAAATGCTCTATTATATATAGTTACAAAATCTGGAGCTATTGAATTGATTTAGTAGAACTATACTAAACATGTGGAGAGGGTGGATACATGGATACTCTTTAATGGGGGGTCCCTCCCCTTTTAAAAAACAATTCTCTAAGAGATGTCTTAATCCATGTTGCTTTGTTGGCCTTAAACATAAATGGATTCATCCAAAAAGAGTTAAATAAAAAAGTGCTTAATTAGGTGAATACTACTTACATAATTGGATCCACTCATACACTAAGCAAATAATGTTGCTAAAAAGCCAGGACAAATTTAAGTCTCAAATTTGTCATCCTACACTAAATTTATCCATGTAAATCTTGTCATATTTTATGGTTTAATATGGACTTTGGATAATCTTGTATGAAATTGATGAGTAGATAATGGTCATTAATCAAATACAATAGGAGAAAAGATGTCAGGTTATGGTTTAATAAATTAGATCTGCATGTAAGTGAACTCACATGAACTTAATGATTGTGTACAATTTTTTGCTTACAATGTTTCACATGGTCGGAGAGGAAAAAGAAGAGAGGGGAAGTTAATCATTACTCATTAGTTTATTTTTTTCTTTATTACTAGTAGTATTGTTGATTTTATTGTTGGTAATTGAAGAGGTACCAAAATCTGAAGAAATTTTTAAAAGAATTATTAATAAAATTTAGTATGTTTAAAGGGACATTAATCTAAACAAATTCCAATAGTTTAAAAAATGTTGATTTGGCCTATGATGATGCTTGTCTGAAATCAATAAATTAAATAGAGTTGGGCAAGTGGTAATATGTTTTTATGTTTAAATTTTTATTTGATTAAAGAACAAAAATTGACAAATCAGACATCATAGACATTGGCTATGTAATTTTTAATTCGTCATGGTCATTTTTCACCCATTTTTTTTAACTAAAACAAAATGACGTGGCTAATTTTTTTATTGACATGGCATAAAATCCAACAACAATGATATTTGAATATTTCTAATTTTTTAATCCTTATTCAACATATAATATATTTTTCTTCTATTTCTCTCTTTACATTACATTTCCAACATATCACATCACTCTATTTCTCTCAAAGGTGTTTAGGAAATAAAAGATAGAATAACAAAAGTCACAAATAAAATGCACAATTGTTTTCTTACGTAGTTCGGCAAAGTGTGTCCCCGATTACAAAACAATTGTAGTTTCGTATTATTACATAAATTATTAAGTCGCATATATAATACTAATCCATATCAGAGGAATAATGTTCGGTATTGTGGGGGCTATAGCTCCCACACCCCACAGCAAACAATTGGATCTAACGCACGGTTGGGCCAAACAAAAGAGCATGGATGAAGGTCGTTCCACTCACTACGCTCCCTCGCCCCTCTTCTGTGTCTATGAGCCATACTCAATTATTTGGATGTTGTTCAAGGACAATATGATATTGTTTATCTTTTTAAGGGATTAAAAATGTTTTTTATTTTACTAATTTGAGCTCCATATTTTATGTGAAGAGCTAAAATGAATCTTCACTCTTAACTTAGTCTACTAAAAGAAAGTGAGTCTTCTTCACTCTTAATTTTATATTTGAATTAACATGAGACTAAATTATTCTTTATCTTTTGTTAATAAACATTGTTATATGCCGCATGATACCTTAACAGTCCATATCATCATTTGACAGACTATTAAGAGACCATATTAACTGGATTTATTCAGGGCTAGCCCAACATATGTTAAGGCCTAAAGCGAAAATTTAAACAAGATTTTTTAATAATAATATTTTTTAATAAAAAAATATTAGCCTTTTTGTTTGATGATAAATGTCATATTTATAAAAAAAATCTTAAAAAGTGTCACTTTTGGTTTTTAAAATAATTTAGAGTCCGTTTGGATTGACTTAATTTTGAGCTTATAAAAATAGTTTATGCAAATAAATAAACTTTTATGTTAATTCATAAGTTTTTACTGATAAATTAAGTTCTTTTATTTATTTGCATAAAAATTTATTTATTTGCATAAGCTATTTCACATAAGCTCAAAAATAAGTCAAATTTAAATGGACCCTTAATATTTTTTTTCTAATTGTGTCATACAATTTTATATTATGTATTATGCTAATTTAATTATTTAAATATTTACTCTTTAATTTTTGCTAATTTATCAATGACTTCAGTTTAAAGATTAAATTGTTAAATTAAAAATTAAATAGTTAAATAATAAAATTAATAATATTTTAATGTCTTAATAATGATATATTTTCAAAAAAAATCATTTAGAAAATTATACAATAACTTTTAAAAAAAAAGCAGAGACTAAAAATGAAAACTGGAATTTTAGAGGGACCAAAATTCAAAAAATTTTTTTAAAAAGACTAAAAATGAAATTTAGCATATTTAAAGGGACTAAAAACATATATTTAACCCTATATTAAACTGAGCTCCTATATAAATATACCAAAATGAATCTTCACTATATTTACTACTACAATTGGGACATAAAATTAAGAGAAGTAAAAAAGAGTGAGAAGGTAGCACAAGAAGTCCATGGAATGAATGTTAAATGTATGGTAATGCTGACATGACAGAGTACAAAAAGTAGCATAATAGGGATCACCGCAGATTCCGTGGTTCCAGGCTTGCACTACAATTAATCATCTCGTGCACAAATCGTTGAGCCAAAGTAATGGCTATAGCTTATTTCTTCCCTTAAATTAATCTCTCTCTAAAGATAGTGTATATATCAACCTTTATCTTATACACTATTCTTCAAGCAAAACGTGTTAGCAACTATACTACAACATTTTTTTTGGTGATAACTCATCACTTATTCATTAAAATATTCCTTATAATTGAAACAATCATTAGGTTCATTGATGAGAACTTGAATTTAGCTATAAGCTAGTAACAAACGAGATTAATTGTGGGCGGGCATTAATTTTAGAAATATTGAACATGTCACACATTTTCTGTGGTCTAAAGATCACAAAGTAGAGAGTGAGGGGATTAGAAGAAAGCTCCATGTTTCTCCTCAAAAAGAAAAAAATCTTATGCACATTATATTGATAAAAATGTAATCACTCTTGGCTTTTCCTTTGTTTTTGAACTATTACTCTTCACATGATTATGTTCACTCACACATAAAACTTCATTTTCAAAGTTCTATTTTTAGTTCTATTGGTACTTCACTCAACATATTGATAGAGATTTTTTTCACACTACAAAACATATAAAATTCAATAATTTACTTAAAAATTAGTTTTATCTTAAATTTACAAGGCCTAATAATCTTATTAAATTTTCTATATTTTACAATATTCCATTTATTTGTTATATATTACACTTCAAAGAAAAAATAATTAATAAATTTACAAATATGTATACTTTTGTGCATGACTTTTACATTTCTTTTGAAGATTCGGTAAATCGTATGATAGACGCATCTTTGATAAGAACATATATCGTTTTCAGCGTAACTTTTGTAAAAATGTACGTTTGGGATTGATCGAAACCCATTCACCATGAGACCCACCTCTAGTAGGCGTGCTTTTGTGTTTATCACGCACCGTCATCAAGAAAATTAGACTTTTTTAAACATACGCTAAAAGTGAATATCACACTTTACGATCATCTTAAAAATCGTGTGTGATGTGAGAATAAATTTCATATCTTGTGTCTCAAAAGTGTATTAATTGTTCCCGTTAAAAAAAGTGTATTAATTGTTTTATTCTTATCTTTTTTTTTAACTTCTTCATTTCTAAATTTAATGTAGAGTCATTTGTACGCATTTCAACTATTAAAAAAAAAAAAAAAAAAAAAATTAAAAAAAAAAATTCTTGTCAAAAAAAAAAAAAAACTATTAAAAAAAATTAAATTAAATTAAATATTAATTATTTAAATTTTTCTTAAAATCATAATTGACATTAAGTAGTACTATATCATAAAATATGGTTAAAGTAGGTTATATAAATAGTGCCCATGGTTCGCAAACAACACTTAAAAATGAACGAAGAGAGTACTTCATATATGATAATTATATAAATTAAAATAATTAAAATATTCTTTTGGCATCAAATAGATGGTTGATTATCTAGTTTTCAATGCATTCGCCAAAAAATAAATGGTGCAAACTTACAACCTACTAAACCTTGTGTGGTTTAGATATGAAAAGGCAGTGATGAGTGAAAAAGATTGAGAGGTTGGTGTGAGATGCAAGCAAGCTATATTTAGGGAATTTCATTCACCCAATGATTGTGATAGGTAGTAATTAAATAGTAATTACTAAATACTAATTACTGATCATCATGCACAGAGTAATAATAATAATTAATGTATTAAAAAAAAAGCATGCTAATATGGTGCCACCAAGCTTTGGTTGGAGTAGTTTTTTTTTTTTTTTGATGAAGTTTGTTGGCAAAGTGTGAGAAAGAGAGTGTGTGACGGACTCTCTCTATATCTATATATGTCCACTCTGCCACACTCTCCATATTTGGTCACTTTCTGTTAATTTTTCATTATTTTTGGTCTCTTTTTTTCTTTAGTTAATTTTACCTATATTCTCTCTCAATTTTTTTCTAAATTTTTCTTTTCCTCACTTAATTACCTATAATTAAAAACTTAATCTATATTCACAAATCAATCACAGTTACTGTATTGGGTGGCTTTTGACTCCTCTAACCCAACTTAAATTTTATCCCTTTATTATTTATTACTAATCTCTCTCTTCATATATATAAATAACCACTCTCCTTTCTCTGCTACCTTACATTAACTAAAACCCCTCTCTCTCTTAACTTTTAAGGTTAAGGTTCAGCCTCTCTCTCTTAATCCAAAAATCAACAATGGAACCAGCCCATGAACCTCAACACCAGCAACAACTTTCTTTGGCCTCTATGGAACACACCAACATCATCAAAGGCAAAAGAACCAAAAGGGTTAGGCCACAATCTCCTATACCTTTTTCCATCACTGCTAATTCTTCGACCGAAGGAGGAGGAGGAGTAGGAGGAGGAGGAGGAACAAGAGAAGATTGCAACAATGGTAACGATGTCGTCAACAACAACAACAACATCAATAATAATAACAGCTCTCCAACAACTTCTTATGTAGCAGAAAAACAAGAGGACAATATTCTTGATGAAGAATATGATATGGCAAATTGTTTGATTTTATTGGCACAAGGACAATCGAAAGAGTCACCGAAAAACACCGATGAATATGACGGTGGAATGATGAACTATACGAAATATAGCAGTAGAAAATTCATGGAAGCTGCTACTTTGGATTCTGGTAGAGCAGGTTACTATGTTTATGAATGCAAAACATGTAACAGAACTTTTCCTTCATTTCAAGCACTTGGTGGCCATAGAGCAAGTCACAAAAAACCAAAAGCATTGGCAATTGCTCATGAGAGAAAACAACTTTTTGATGATGATCAAGATTTTCAAATCAAAACCAATCATAAATCAATTTCCCTTCAATTCAACAACAATGGTAAAGGAAATCTTTATGCCGGAAACAACAACAACAGCAACAACAACAATAAGTCTAAGGTTCATGAGTGTTCCATTTGTGGTTCTGAATTCACATCTGGACAAGCACTTGGTGGACATATGAGGAGACACCGCGCGCCGGTGGGGACCGCCGCTCCTGCCAACACAACACTCTCCTTGACACCAATGGCTTTGGAACCTGATGAAGATCAACCTAGAAAGAAAAGGAATGTTTTATCATTGGATTTAGATCTCAATCTTCCTGCACCTGAAGATGAACATAGAGAATCAAAGTTTTCCTTTGCTTCCAAGCAACAACAACAACATGGCCAAAAACAACAACAGCAGCAACAACAGCAACAACAACACCAACAAAAAACAAGTCTTGTCTTCTCTTCACCGGCTTTGGTGGATTGTCATTACTAAGACAAGTGACAAGGTTTTGGTTTTGAGATTCTACATGATGATGATGATGATCAACAAAAATACATTCAATTCTGGAAATTCTAGAAAATATTATATTCTTTTTATTCTTTATCAACTTGAACAAGCACCTGATAATTTTTAAGAATTCAGTTGTTTATTGAAGAAAAAAATATATTAAATTTGTTCTCTGAAAAGGTCTCTCAACAAATCATGTGTATAGTTCATGTTGAGTGCCTTTTTTTTTCAATTTTTTTCATTGTTTTTTTATTTTTTTGCTATTTATTCTGTGCCAAAGAATGTGATGATGTATTATGGGTACAGAGAGAAAGAGAGGCATAGGGGGGTTATTGGTACTATTACATTACTATCTTAAAAATGTTTGTTTAAGTTTCATTATTTTTTGTTTACAAGAAAAGTTACCTCCTCTCTCTATTTAGTATTTACATGTTCTGTTCTGTCTTCGTCCCTCTCTCTTTCACAGTGTGTTGTTTATGTGTGTGTGTGTGTTCCCTCAAATCATATTGGTAATGGGGATGGAATAAAAGTATGGAAAGCCAGTGAGTAACTGCTATTCCCACATGAATCCTAATGCTGTCCTTTTTTTTCCTTTATCAATATGTTGACATTAAAACAAAAATATTTAAGGAAGAAGTTTTGTAAATATGAGTGAGCCTCAATATAATAATCAAAGTTCAAATTGATATAATTGAGTAAAGATATAGATATTAGGTTTGTTTAATCCATCGGAGAATATGTTGACACACAAAGTGGGTCCTCTCATCTCAAGAATTCGAATTGTCCATAACGGATCCTCTTCATTGTAAAGTGTATCCAGTTAAATTCTAACCACATTAGTTTTTGTTGCAAGGAGACCATGTTATTGAAAAAGGATTTTTTTTTTTGACGTTATTAAAAAAGGATTGAAAAGCTAAGATACAGACTTTAATCCTCCCGTGAAAATCATACTGGAGAGGATCCTCTCTCGTGATTGTACACAATCACAAAGTCAGAGAGACTGTGATCGTCTAATCTCGGTCGGTTCAAACTCAAGAAGATTCTAATTTTTGTAAAGAAAATTAAAATTATCGACCTTGAGATGTGGACCGTCTGACGATCTCTAGGTTCTTATCTCAATTGAGTTTTCTCTATAAACAAGAGTTTGGGACAAACTCATTACCACTTGCTTAAAGTATCCGGGTCTCTAACTACTTAGACCAACTACATGTTGGTAGTCTTCTTTTTTTATCTTAACCTCCAATTTTATGAAAAGATATCCTGATAATTTTAAGCTCATTCGGGAGATAAATAAAGTCCAACTAAATATTTTCTTAGCTAAATAATTTGTGATTAATTAGAGTTTTAACAATTTGATTTCAATCACTTTGTTAGATGTGTGTTAGTCTTGGAATAATTAAAGTAGTAATTTGATTTTTAAAAATCTTAAATCCCAATCAAATTAGTTCTTTTTAAAAATAATTTTATATATCTACTATTTTTTCTATTTTCTATAGGTTCCTTTTATTGGAGGTAATTATGTTTAAGGCATGTTGACATTAAATATGAATACATTTCACAATCAAAATTCAAATGTTTGTTCATCATATTCTGATCTCCACTAGTTTTAACCATTGTTTGTTTTTTTAGATATATTGGTTACTATATATCAAGAATTACTTTGAAAGTTATTAAAAGTTTGTAAGATCTAGTTTTCAACCATTGTTTGTTTTTATTAAAAGTTTGAAAGTTATTAGAATAAAATTAATATTTTTTGTTATATGAGATTAAATAAATCCAGTTTTTTTCTAGTAATTAGAGTCACACATTTTATTTTATATTTTTATTGAGCCAACAAGATTCGAACCTAAAATCTTATTAATCCTATTAAAATTTCTCACCACTATAATAAATCAAACTTAATGGCTTAAAGTCACATTTTAAACATTGAGAAGTATTAAATCTTAAATCCAGGTCACTATATATCAACGTCTCTATATATGACTAGTATTAGTTTTATGTAGAGTTTTTTATACCTATACTCTCTCAAACAAAAATGTTACTGTTCAGCCTGATCTGTTATTTTCTTGGCGTGGTCCATCTATGTGCTAGTTAATTACCTACTCATTACACCTATGCAACTCATGAAATCAATCATCTAGTAATTCGTTATTCACAACTCTCAAATTATTCAACTGGATCCTCAAACTTGTTATAGATGTACAGCTAATAAAAGCCAAATTTAGAACAAAGACAATTCCACACAAAGGAAAATAAATAGTGCAATTCTATTGAATTAAGCTATTACATTACAAAGTATTTTGAATTGTATATTCTTTTCTTTTAGTTGAAGTGAAAAAAATAGAGGCGTTGAAGAAAACTTTAGTCCCTCTATAAATACATATTTACACTCAACCTATTATTAGTAGGGTCATTGTATATGATTTAACTAATGAACATAACAACCAAAGTTTTCTTAGTATAATAAGAAGTCAATAGTCTAATTAATGCAACATGAGATTATATGAATATACAAGTTGAGGATGTATACTAGTAGTATTTGTCACTAAAAAAAATGGGGATGTATTTAATTACTTAAAAATAGTAAAATAATATGAATGAAAAGGAAGAGAAAAGAGGGGAATGGGGGTGTACGGGTGAGGCAGCTTGCCAAGTTTAGTAGGTTGTTATTTTAGGGGTTCACTTGCCAATTTATTGTTAAATGGTCATGAAAAGAAGAGAGTGAAATTGGATCAAATTTTTTTAGATAAAATTGTTTGGTAAAAAATAAATTGAGAATTTGGAAATTACAACGGGTCAATGCTCCAAAACCATAAAAGAGAAAAGTGTTATATCTCCATCCAAAATTTTAAGGTAAAAAAAGTCTGAAAGAACTCGAAAGAAACAATAAGTCAATGCTCCAAGACCACAAGAGAGGGAGATGTTCCATTTCACTCAAAACTCTAAATCACGTTCATAGGTCACATATATATCCAATATTCTTCACTTCATGATCAATCTAAAACTTAATCACTCACATTTGAATTCAACCGAACTGAATTCAATTCCTCACATTGAGAAAATGGACCATGACTTTTTTTCCCTCTAAAATTGATACACCATTTAATATTACTGTGGACTATGAATCAAAATTTGAAGTCTAAATTTCTGTGATAGATTTAATTAGTTTCAAGTGGTCCACTTGATTCATCTAGAATACACACTTGACATGAAACAATACTCTTATTCCCCCCTTCAGAAAAATAATGCTCTTATTCCTGGTGACGTCATACTAGTACACTAGTAGGTATAGTATAGGGGAGCTTCTATGCTGAAGTTGCCTTTATGACTTCTTTGGTGAAGTCTGCTTATGTGGCCCAATAGAATTAAAGTATTTCCTTGTCCCCACCAAATTATTATTATATCATTATTATATGATGTGTGTTTTTTATTATGATACATGGTACACCTTCATAGATCAATGGTGTATATTTAAATTTCTTTATTCTAAGATCGAGTTATGCTCTGATACCAGAGTTTTGATCTAAATTCATCAAAAAAATTATAGATAAATCTAGATTCTTTTGTCCAATTTTTCGAGCTGCAAAGACAGCCCTGCTACTGAGCTTTGTAGCTTATGTAATTCATTTTGTTCTGAGATTTCAAAATCTCTTTTGGGTGGTGTTATTCTAAGTAGAGCTGTCAAAACGGGCGGCCCGGCCCGTTTCGGGCCGGCCCATTCGGGCTTCGGTCTTTGTCGGGCCGGTCTAAAAAGCCCGAATAGAAAAATGGGTTGCAAAAACAAGGCCCGAGCCCGGCCCGGTACGGGCTCTCGGGCTTTCGGGCCGGCCCGGTTTTTTTTTAAAAAAATTAAAGCAAAATTAGATAGATGAAGGGTAATGAAAAAAGAAGAAATTTAAGTGTCCAATAAATTTGACAGATCCAGAGACTTGTTATGCAACAAATTATAGAGAGTTCACAACATTAATTAATTAATTACAAATAGGTTGAAATTTGTTAGAATTAATGTAAAGTTATTTAAGTTAGTTACAGTTTACGAGTAATTACGTAGAGAAATAATTCACGATCGTGGTTTTATATTTTTAGCTTATTTATTTATTTTAATGACACGATAAGTTATTTTTACTT
Source organism: Trifolium repens (assembly GCA_030408175.1). NCBI lineage: Eukaryota > Viridiplantae > Streptophyta > Magnoliopsida > Fabales > Fabaceae > Trifolium > Trifolium repens. The sequence continues at coordinate 52,791,577 of CP125837.1, forward strand.
TTAGCTTATTTTCATTTCTTTATGTATATAATTTGCCTTACTAGTGCATGTATATAATTTGTGTTACTAGTGCATATTTATTCTCTTAAATGCGCGTTTGATGGAATTAGAAGGTGTGTGTGACATGTGTGTTGTGTTGCTGCCGTGTTGTTAAGTTATTATATGTTTGTGTGGGCTTTTAGATTGATGGCCCGAGTAAAAATGTTATAAGCATCCTTCCTTATTTACTCATTTTTATTTTATTTTTTTATTTTATTACAATTTATTCGGGCTTGCGGGCGGCCCGCGGCCCATTCGGGCCGGTCCATATTTTTTGCGGGTTTATCGGATCGGGCTAAAAAAGCCCGGATGTTAATTCGGGCTAGATTTTTAAGGCCCAAGCCCGGGAATAAATCGGGCTATTCGGGCGGCCCATATGAGCCGGCCCATTTTGACAGCTCTAATTCTAAGGCTTTGGCTTTTAAATAACGTTCTTTCTTCTGTTTCTTCAAACAAATTTTTGTCAACTTCTATTAGAGAACAATTATTCCTTGTTGGATTTCTAAATATAGGTGATTCTAATGTTACCAGTGGTGTGAATAATTCATCAATATGAATTGTATATTTTCCTGTAAATTCTATGCTGTGGTGTGAATTGCTTAGAGCACAATTAATCCTATAGCAGATTGTAAATGGATGATTACCTTTTTTCATAAGATTTGGGTTTTCCAATTTATAGTGAAAAACTATAGATCTGTCTAGATCTTTATCTTTTAGGGATAACCTCATTTGTAAGTTTATATCAAACTTAATTTTTCCATATTTCAAATTGCATTTTCCTTGTGCAATTATTGATTGTCTTCTATCTACAATCCTAGAATCCTCTAAAATTATTTCTAGGGGCGAGTCAATACCTTTCATGAAAGTACTTTTAATCAAAATCTGAATGGTTGATATGTGAATATAACCAATTTTAGTTCTTTCTTTTTCAAATAGGTTTTCAATTCTTCTTCTAATTTGTGTTCTATCTATAGTAGATACGACTATATTTCCATAAGTAGAGTCAATTGGAATTGCTTCTTCTCCAGTCATTATTCCAAATTTCAAAATATTTTTTCTTGAGAAAAATTCCTTGAATTTATTAAACTTTCGTTTAAAGTTTTCTTCTGCAGTTAAGGATAAATTTGTTTCTTCTATTTTATGATCTAATATGCCATCAGCAAAATAACTGGATTTATTTTCCAAAAGTGAAATTTCAGACATGATAATTTTTTAGAAAGGACTTGATAGTTTCTTCATGAAGTTTATGTCTTGATTGTTCAGAACCATCTAACAATAAATATTCAGAAGTAATTGAATATTCGAATTGTTCTAAAAAATCTATACCAAACATGAATTTATTTGGCTGTTCATCAATTAGTATTTTTAATTGGAACTCTTCCAATTCTCTGAGTTTTAAACGAATAATAGTGCTTTGTGACATAATTTTTAAAGAACCATCAAATTTTAAAACAGTTCTTGGTTCTGATAATATTTCAAAATTATCACAAATTTCTTTTGATACACGTGACCATGCAGCTCCTGTATCAATTAAAATTGGTACTATTTTTTCGTTTATCATACCAATAATATGGTATTGAAATGTAACTTTTGAATTTAAAAGGGATATAATCATACCTGATTGAACTCTCTGTTTGATGTTAATGAAATCTTCGTCTTAAAGATGTTTGTGTTTTGGGTTTGGGATATAATCTATTGATTATATTGTTGGTATGAGTGGTCCTTCCAGAGTATTACCTCAAGGATCTAGCTCCTCCAGAGTATTACCTCAAGAGCTACTTCTTAGAAATGATTCTAAGGACAGAAGAAATAATTCTTCAGAAAACTAGATAGTAGTTTCATATATTTTTCAACTGTGTTTACAAATGAGCTGAATGCTCTTATTTATAGTGGAGAAGGGCTCACATATTAGGTAGCATGTCCCTTTCCATGACAGCACACTAGAGTGACATGCACTTATTAAAGTAACATGCACTAACTAAAGCAATACGCACTAAGGAAAAAACATCAAAAAATAATGTACATAATTATTATGAGGCTTACTAAGTGGTCCCCATCTGACTCAGATGTGATAAGGTACCACTATACATTATTGTCTACATTGTGATGTGTAGCTTTGTGCTGTCGGCTTCTTTGTCTTCTTGTGCCGACGATTTTGGTGGACAATTTTTGCACATGTGTCCCTTGTAATACTGTGAAAAAATTCTACAGCATTCATCTTGAATTACTCTAGGTAATTTTTCATAGTCTTCCTTGAGTTGGTCAACTCTTGCTTCAAGATTTTTGACTGCATTTGTAAGACCCAAGATTTCTTTGTATAGTTGGTTTAAGGGATATTAGGGTTTCGATGTGTTCGTGTGACGAAACATCGTGTAATTATTAAGTTTTGCTGTAATCGAGTCTGTTTTGTGCTCGTGCACTGTAATTGTACAGACTTTTGTCTTGTGATCCTGTTGCTTGAATAAGAAGTTACTTGTGGTTTCAGAATAATAAGTTTTGGATTATTCTTGTTTTTGGAAAAACGAGTAGGATTTTACCCGTCGTTGTAAAATCTTATTGCGTCTGTTTTGAGTGAGGTTTCGGGTGGAAGTTTTATATATCTGCGCGAGTTATGATATATTCTGAGATTAATTTTCTAAGGTATGGAAGAAAATTACAGTCGCGGAAAAAGATTCGGCGATAAGTTTTGAAAATGTTTAACGTTAGACGTTCTTTCCGTAAGTTTTAAGTTTTTGTGTTTTACGTTCGTCGCGACGTGCGAGAGCTGATCGTGTGAGTGTTTCTATGAGGTGTTGAGTGTTATCTCAAGTGGGTTTGCTTTGGTTTGATCCAATGGCTAGGGTTTGGCCTTGGCATTGTGTTTTTGATCCAATGGCCATGAGTTAGCAAGAGCTTTGTCATAGTAAGGAGGTTTATGACTTGTGGACTTAAGAAAATCATAAAATCCACTCCATTCTTTCTCTCTTTCACGTGTGACTCCATTACTTTTCCAACCTTCACAAATTTTCATCTCTTCACCATTTTACTCCATTTCAAGCTTGGAAGCTTTGAGGAAGATTGTAGAGAATCACTTTCTTAAGGTAACCACTCTTTTCCTTCTCATTTTTGGTTGGTTAAAACTCTTGGAGTGATGAGTTTTAGTTTATGTTCATGAGATGGAAAGGTTAGGAATTGATTCTTGTTTCATGAAAGTTGTTCATGAGAGCTTAGGAAGCATGCTAGACTTTGTTGTTTTTGTTTTCCATGAGTTGGTGAAAAATCTCATGAGAAAAGTTAGGGTTTTGGTTGGTTTATGTATTGATCAATAACATGTGGTTAAGTTGTAAGGTTTTGAAAAGAAAAGTTGTCTTTGAACCTTTGGGCGAAAGGGAAATGCGTTGTATGGTTTTGTTTTAGAAAATCCGATGAAAAATATTTTGTGGTTTACGAAAATATTTCCTAAGAGTTTTGGGTAGTGTTTTTGGGGTCAAAGTGGTTTAAAACTATTGTGACATGTGATGTCGCTTTTTACCTTGAAAACATGTTTGAAAATGATTACCGGACGGTTAAGGCCCGTAATAAAACTTGTGCTTGGATTTGGTTTTGTTTTTGGAAATGAAAATCAAATAACTTGCACTCGAAGCAACCAACATGCTTTCGGAAATGTGTTGCTTGCTTATGAAAATGGTTTGCTTTTATGCCTTGAAAAGATGTTGGGAACTGATAGAATCAAACTAGGCTTGGGGTGGAAAAAGGTGGTGTGAGTTGCTGTCTTGTGCTGTCATGACAGGTGCAACTCGCTGAGCGAGTTGTTACTCGCCAGGGCGAGTGTCACAGGTCCTGACAACACGCCAGGGCGAGCTCCAGGGCGAGTAAGACCAGTTCTCACTGCCTTCACTCGCCACCAACTCGCCAGGGCGATCTCTGGAACCTAAAATTTTGGATTCTGATTTCTAAACTTGGTTTTTAGCCTTCTAATCCCTTTTTATTAATTTATGGAAGTGGTTGGGATTGGAAACGAGTTTTTCGGGTACTCGGAAAGTACGTAGCTTATAACGCAAGAAAACGGCCATTTTGCATTTCAATTTATTTAAGACTTTTGACAATTGTTTTGGGTCATAAAAATAGTACAAATAACTCATGGTGGTTGATCAATACGATAGATTTTGGTATGGTATCCAAAAGAGTGAATTTCCCTTGGAAACCTTTAGAGTTTTTGGGGTTATGGTGTAGTTTCAATACATTGGGTTTGGAAACGATGTATTGATTGTCCGTTGCTTGTTTTAGGGAGCACGTAGTGTTGTGTGAACGTTTTGTGACGGAAGCTTGCCGAGGTAAGGGCTCCACTTTATTTCCGTCTTTTCAAACGGTTTTGTTAAACATGCTTTAGATTTTGCTGTGTTGCAATTGGTGGTGTGCTTGGCATGTTTTTGTGATGTATTCTCGATATGAGATCGTGATAAATACATGATTCGTTGTTTTACATATGATTGGAGATGTATGTATGAACATGTGATTAATTACATATGACTAGATGTATATGTATGTGTTGATGTGGTGTGATTACATATGCGTGTACGATATGTATGTGTTGCATTAGCATATAAGGGGAATCGTATGCTCATGCATTCATAGTACGTGGTTATCGGGAATGGATCACGGGGTGCGATTATCGGGAATGGATCCACCTTACTCCTACGGGAATTATTGAGTCCAATAAGCGGTTATCGGGAATGGACTGCGGGGTGCGATTAACGGGAATGGATCCATCCTAACCCTTTGTGGTTTTATTGATTTTGATTACTCTTCCGGAATTCATATGCATGTGGTAATGGGGAATCTACCACACTCATTGTAGAAGTCTGCATTAGGCTTGGTGTGCATTATATATATAAGCCCGTTGGTGGGAATTGCTTTTGTGTTAAAGAGCTTTCTCTTGTGTATGTGGAAATTTGTTATGTGTACATCTTTCGCACCGGTTATATATATATATACCTTTTATTTTGTGGTGACCCTTTCTTTCATTTGCGGGCTCATCCCACCCAGATGATGGGTTAGGTCGTGGTGACGACGGTGGCTGTTCCAGGCCCCAGTGAGCGGCTGGAGTTTTAGTTTAGAGTAGTTAGACTATGCGCCGGTGTGTTTTGTGCACCGTGCTTTTTGGTTAGGCATAGGATTCTAACTTGTTTTGTTGTAAGTGTTTTAATACTTAGACTTGGATTGTAATTATTCAGGAATACACTTTGCTTGTCGAAGCACCTTATGGTAATGAGTCTTTTGTATATTTGAATGCCGGCTCATTTAAAATCTATTATGCGCACTCTGAGTGTTAGTTGAAAAAGAAAAAAAAAATAATGCCCTTTTTGGCTTTTGAAAAACGGGGTGTTACAATTGGTATCAGAGCACGGCTTTAAATCTTCAAAGGGAAAGTGTATACTTGAGTCGTTAGTCCAGAGTCGGTTAGAACGTAACTAGGGTTGAGTTAGTTCTAGTGTTATTCTGGGTCGGGTTATGAGTTAGTAACCGTTGGATGAGATTTCTGTTGAGATTCAGAAATGTTTGGATAAGGAATCTAATCAGAATTGGTATTGTGCAGAATAGAATGCCTCCAAGAAGGGCACCTACAGCACCTATGGCGGATAATGCTGATATAAACCAGATGGCTTATGTCATGCATACGATGGCAGCGGCTGTGACTGCTCAGAGCCATGCTAAGGCGCAGAGAGATCTGGAAAAGCGCGAAAGAGAAATACTCGCGGTTGGATCTAGACTTCTTTCACATTTCAACCACCAGACTCCTCCAAAGTTTAATGGAGAGGGAGGTCCGGAAACTGCGGATTTGTGGCTCCAATCTGTGGAGAGGATATTCGGGGCAATTCATTGTCCAGAAGGGGAGAAGGTAGTCTTAGCTACCTATCAGTTACTCGGGGGTTCTGAGTATTGGTGGAGGAACACCCGACTGATCATGGAGAATGTTCATGAGGAATTGAATTGGGAGAACTTCAAGAGGAGGTTCTTAGCCAAGTACTTTCCCGAGACTGCGAGGGAAAGGTACGGAGAAGAGTTCTTGAGACTGAGGCAGGGTAGCATGAATGTGGAGGCTTACTCCAAGAAGTTTGAATCACTATCTCGTTTCTTCCGCTTCTTTAGGGATGGGATAGATGAGGTTTATATGTGCCGTCGCTTTCAAGATGGTTTGAGGTACGAGCTGCAAGACGCAGTGGTGCCGTTAGGGATTCGACACTTTCAAGTGCTGGTTGAGAAGTGTCAAGAGGTTGAGGATATGAGAAACAAGCGGGTGAACCGCCAAAGTGGTTTTAGTGCGGGAGGACCAAGTCGTACCAATGATCGTGGTTCGACTCAGAATCGGGGGAAACAAAGTGGTAAGCCGTATGATCGTCCACAGAACAGTAAGGGACAAGGGAGGTCGGTGAACCAAGGGAACCAAAATAGGGTGAAACAAGGTTGTTTCAAGTGTGGCGAGGTGGGCCACTATGCCAATGAATGCCCGACCGTGGCAAATGTTTGTTATAATTGTAAGAAGCCGGGGCATGTGGCTAGAGAGTGCAAGGCCCCAAAGGCCGGACCATCGGCAAATGCGGCGCAAGGCTCACAAGGTACTAGACCGGCGGCAAAGGCACGTGCTTACTGTATGGGCACCGAGTTGAGTGGGCAGGCTAGCAATGCCATCCACGAGAGCTGTCACATCGCAGGTAATTCTTTAACTGCTTTGATTGACACGGGGGCAACCCACTCATTCATATCTTTGGCATGTGCAAATCGTTTGAGTTTGAATGTATCTGTGCTTCCGTTTGATTTGAATGTTTTGACTCCTGCTAAGGACTTGGTAGTGAATACTGCATGTTTGCATTGTTTGGTAGTAATCCAGAATAGGGATTTTCTGGTCAATTTGGTTTGTCTACCGCTTTTATCTCTCGAGATCATCCTCGGGATGGATTGGTTGTCTTATCATTATGTGATTCTAGACTGTGCTCGGAAATTGGTTTTCTTTCCCGAGCCAGGTGTGCGAAGGTACTTGTCTGCAAATCGACTTTCTGTGGTGATGTGTAATGGAGAACCGGAGATAGTTTCACTTGCTAGCTTAGGAGTGATGTCGGAGATCCGAATTGAGGAAATTCGTGTGGTTCAGGATTTCCAAGATATGTTTCCCTCAGAGATTCCAGCTTTTCCTCCGTGTAGAGAGGTGGAATTCTTTTTTGATTTACAACCGGGTACGGGTCCGATTTCGGAATCAGCTTATCGGATGGCTCCAGCTGAGTTAGTAAAGTTGAAGAGTCAGATTGAGGACTTGTTAGAGAAGGGTTTCATAAGGCCTAGTGTGTCGCCTTGGGGAGCACCTGTCTTATTGGTTAAAAAGAAGGATGGTAAATCTCGTCTGTGTGTGGATTATCGGAAGCTTAATAAGGTGACTATCAAGAACCGATATCCATTGCCGCGTATTGATGATCTGATGGATCAGTTGAGGGGAGCCTCAGTGTTTTCCAAGATCGACTTGAAATCTGGATATCACCAGATAAGAGTGCGAGATGAGGATGTTCAGAAAACGGCGTTTAGGACGCGGTATGGGCATTATGAGTTCTTAGTGATGCCGTTCGGAGTGACGAATGCACCGGCTATCTTTATGGCCTACATGAATCGGATATTCAATTCATTTTTGGACAAGTTTGTGGTAGTGTTCATTGATGACATTTTGGTGTATTCTAAGAGTGAAGAGGAGCATGAAGAGCATCTTCGCTTGGTTTTGCAAGTTTTGCGGGAAAGTAAGCTGTATGCAAACCCGTCAAAGTGTGACTTTTGGTTGGAAGAGGTGAATTTCCTTGGCCATGTTATATCAAAAGAAGGAATAGCCGTGGATCCAGCCAAGATTGATACGGTACTTTCATGGAAGCAGCCTCAAACCATGACCGATGTGAGGAGTTTTGTGGGTTTGGCCGGTTATTACCGCAGGTTTATAGAAGGATTTGCTAAGATTGTGGCACCGATGACACAACTTATGCGAAAAGATCAACCTTTTGCGTGGACTGAGAAGTGTGAGTTGAGTTTTCAGTTGTTGAAGGAGCGATTGACGACTTCGCCAGTCTTGATGTTACCCCAGTCGGATGAACCGTATGAGGTTTATTGTGATGCTTCTCATCAAGGGTTGGGTTGTGTGTTGATGCAACACAAGAGAGCAGTGGCTTATGCGTCGAGGCAACTGAAAGTGCATGAAAAGAATTATCCTACGCACGATCTAGAGCTTGCGGCCGTTGTTTTTGCATTGAAGATTTGGAGACATCATCTTTATGGTTGCACTTTTGTCGTGTTTAGTGACCATAAAAGTCTTAAGTATCTGTTCGATCAGAAAGAACTTAATATGAGGCAGAGGAGATGGATGGAAACTTTGAAAGATTTTGATTTCACGTTAGAATACCATCCTGGAAAGGCAAATGTGGTAGCCGATGCCTTGAGTAGGAAGAGTGTGTCGGTTTGTTCGGCACAAATGGCTAGTCAACAAGAGTTGTTGAGAGAGTTTCGTGATTTGCACTTAGAGGTAGAGTTTGCTTTAGGGAATATGAGATTGGGTATGATTACCATCTCAAGCGGTTTGTTGGAGGATATTGCTAATTGTCAAGATGACAAGTTTCTCATGGAGAAAAGAGCTTTGATTGTTCGAGGAACCAACCGAGATTTCAAGGTGGGATCGGACAATATCTTGAGGTGTCAAGGTAGGGTGTGTGTACCCGATGCTATGAACTTGAAAAACATCATTCTAGGGGAGGCACACAAGAGTAAACTTAGTATACATCCCGGAGCGACAAAGATGTATCAAGACCTGAGGCATGATTTCTGGTGGCCGGGTATGAAAAAGGATCTGGCTGAGTATGTGGCGTCGTGTCTGACTTGTCAGAAGGCGAAGGTTGAGCATCAGAGACCAGCAGGGATGCTGCAGTCGTTAGATATCTCCGAGTGGAAGTGGGATAGTATTTCTATGGATTTCATCACTGGTTTACCTAAGACCAGGAGGAAGCATGATTCCATTTGGGTGATAATGGATCGTTTGACTAAGTCCGCTCATTTTCTACCGGTAAGGACTACGGATACAGCGGCGAAGTTGACCGATATTTACATTGCTGAGATTGTGAGGTTACATGGGATTCCGTCAAGTATAGTGTCGGATCGAGACCCAAAGTTTACTTCACACTTTTGGAGGACTTTGCATGAGGCGTTAGGGACGAAATTGAGATTGAGTTCCGCCTACCATCCTCAGACAGATGGACAGACCGAGAGAACAAATCAATCTTTAGAAGATTTGTTGAGAGCTTGTGTATTGGATGATCGTGGGAGTTGGGATGATGTATTACCTTTGATAGAATTCACATACAACAACAGTTTCCACGCGAGTATTGGAATGGCACCATACGAGGCTTTGTATGGGAGGAGATGTCAGACTCCTTTGTGTTGGTATCAAGATGGGGAGAGTATGATAGTAGGACCGGAAATGGTACAACAGACGACGGACAAGGTCCGAAAGATAAGGGCAATGATGAAAGTTGCTCAAGATCGACAAAAGAGTTATGCGGATAGGCGTCGGAGGCCTTTAGAGTTTGAAGAGGGAGATCACGTATTTCTCCGTGTTACTCCAACGACTGGTGTTGGAAGGGCTTTGAAAGCAAGGAAGTTGACTCCGAAGTTTATAGGGCCTTATCAGATTACGGAGCGGATTGGGAAGGTAGCATACCGGATCGCGTTGCCACCGGTACTATCTTTGATTCATGACGTGTTCCATGTGTCGCAATTACGGAAGTATACACCGGATCCATCACATGTGATTACACCAGATGACATCCAGTTGAGGGATAACTTGTCATTTGAAGTTCCGCCGATCAAGATTGCGGATAGGAAGATGAAGCGTCTGAGAACGAAAGAGATACCTTTGGTGAAGGTAATATGGAACGAAGCTACAGGAGATACCACCTGGGAGCTCGAGAGTAAGATGAAAGAGTTATACCCCAGTTTGTTTGACGACGTCTAAGTTTCGAGGACGAAACTTCTTTTAGGGGGGTAGTATTGTAAGACCCAAGATTTCTTTGTATAGTTGGTTTAAGGGATATTAGGGTTTCGATGTGTTCGTGTGACGAAACATCGTGTAATTATTAAGTTTTGCTGTAATCGAGTCTGTTTTGTGCTCGTGCACTGTAATTGTACAGACTTTTGTCTTGTGATCCTGTTGCTTGAATAAGAAGTTACTTGTGGTTTCAGAATAATAAGTTTTGGATTATTCTTGTTTTTGGAAAAACGAGTAGGATTTTACCCGTCGTTGTAAAATCTTATTGCGTCTGTTTTGAGTGAGGTTTCGGGTGGAAGTTTTATATATCTGCGCGAGTTATGATATATTCTGAGATTAATTTTCTAAGGTATGGAAGAAAATTACAGTCGCGGAAAAAGATTCGGCGATAAGTTTTGGAAATGTTTAACGTTAGACGTTCTTTCCGTAAGTTTTAAGTTTTTGTGTTTTACGTTCGTCGCGACGTGCGAGAGCTGATCGTGTGAGTGTTTCTATGAGGTGTTGAGTGTTATCTCAAGTGGGTTTGCTTTGGTTTGATCCAATGGCTAGGGTTTGGCCTTGGCATTGTGTTTTTGATCCAATGGCCATGAGTTAGCAAGAGCTTTGTCATAGTAAGGAGGTTTATGACTTGTGGACTTAAGAAAATCATAAAATCCACTCCATTCTTTCTCTCTTTCACGTGTGACTCCATTACTTTTCCAACCTTCACAATTTTTCATCTCTTCACCATTTTACTCCATTTCAAGCTTGGAAGCTTTGAGGAAGATTGTAGAGAATCACTTTCTTAAGGTAACCACTCTTTTCCTTCTCATTTTTGGTTGGTTAAAACTCTTGGAGTGATGAGTTTTAGTTTATGTTCATGAGATGGAAAGGTTAGGAATTGATTCTTGTTTCATGAAAGTTGTTCATGAGAGCTTAGGAAGCATGCTAGACTTTGTTGTTTTTGTTTTCCATGAGTTGGTGAAAAATCTCATGAGAAAAGTTAGGGTTTTGGTTGGTTTATGTATTGATCAATAACATGTGGTTAAGTTGTAAGGTTTTGAAAAGAAAAGTTGTCTTTGAACCTTTGGGCGAAAGGGAAATGCGTTGTATGGTTTTGTTTTAGAAAATCCGATGAAAAATATTTTGTGGTTTACGAAAATATTTCCTAAGAGTTTTGGGTAGTGTTTTTGGGGTCAAAGTGGTTTAAAACTATTGTGACATGTGATGTCGCTTTTTACCTTGAAAACATGTTTGAAAATGATTACCGGACGGTTAAGGCCCGTAATAAAACTTGTGCTTGGATTTGGTTTTGTTTTTGGAAATGAAAATCAAATAACTTGCACTCGAAGCAACCAACATGCTTTCGGAAATGTGTTGCTTGCTTATGAAAATGGTTTGCTTTTATGCCTTGAAAAGATGTTGGGAACTGATAGAATCAAACTAGGCTTGGGGTGGAAAAAGGTGGTGTGAGTTGCTGTCTTGTGCTGTCATGACAGGTGCAACTCGCTGAGCGAGTTGTTACTCGCCAGGGCGAGTGTCACAGGTCCTGACAACACGCCAGGGCGAGCTCCAGGGCGAGTAAGACCAGTTCTCACTGCCTTCACTCGCCACCAACTCGCCGGGCGATCTCTGGAACCTAAAATTTTGGATTCTGATTTCTAAACTTGGTTTTTAGCCTTCTAATCCCTTTTTATTAATTTATGGAAGTGGTTGGGATTGGAAACGAGTTTTTCGGGTACTCGGAAAGTACGTAGCTTATAACGCAAGAAAACGGTCATTTTGCATTTCAATTTATTTAAGACTTTTGACAATTGTTTTGGGTCATAAAAATAGTACAAATAACTCATGGTGGTTGATCAATACGATAGATTTTGGTATGGTATCCAAAAGAGTGAATTTCCCTTGGAAACCTTTAGAGTTTTTGGGGTTATGGTGTAGTTTCAATACATTGGGTTTGGAAACGATGTATTGATTGTCCGTTGCTTGTTTTAGGGAGCACGTAGTGTTGTGTGAACGTTTTGTGACGGAAGCTTGCCGAGGTAAGGGCTCCACTTTATTTCCGTCTTTTCAAACGGTTTTGTTAAACATGCTTTAGATTTTGCTGTGTTGCAATTGGTGGTGTGCTTGGCATGTTTTTGTGATGTATTCTCGATATGAGATCGTGATAAATACATGATTCGTTGTTTTACATATGATTGGAGATGTATGTATGAACATGTGATTAATTACATATGACTAGATGTATATGTATGTGTTGATGTGGTGTGATTACATATGCGTGTACGATATGTATGTGTTGCATTAGCATATAAGGGGAATCGTATGCTCATGCATTCATAGTACGTGGTTATCGGGAATGGATCACGGGGTGCGATTATCGGGAATGGATCCACCTTACTCCTACGGGAATTATTGAGTCCAATAAGCGGTTATCGGGAATGGACTGCGGGGTGCGATTAACGGGAATGGATCCATCCTAACCCTTTGTGGTTTTATTGATTTTGATTACTCTTCCGGAATTCATATGCATGTGGTAATGGGGAATCTACCACACTCATTGTAGAAGTCTGCATTAGGCTTGGTGTGCATTATATATATAAGCCCGTTGGTGGGAATTGCTTTTGTGTTAAAGAGCTTTCTCTTGTGTATGTGGAAATTTGTTATGTGTACATCTTTCGCACCGGTTATATATATATATATACCTTTTATTTTGTGGTGACCCTTTCTTTCATTTGCGGGCTCATCCCACCCAGATGATGGGTTAGGTCGTGGTGACGACGGTGGCTGTTCCAGGCCCCAGTGAGCGGCTGGAGTTTTAGTTTAGAGTAGTTAGACTATGCGCCGGTGTGTTTTGTGCACCGTGCTTTTTGGTTAGGCATAGGATTCTAACTTGTTTTGTTGTAAGTGTTTTAATACTTAGACTTGGATTGTAATTATTCAGGAATACACTTTGCTTGTCGAAGCACCTTATGGTAATGAGTCTTTTGTATATTTGAATGCCGGCTCATTTAAAATCTATTATGCGCACTCTGAGTGTTAGTTGAAAAAGAAAAAAAAAATAATGCCCTTTTTGGCTTTTGAAAAACGGGGTGTTACAGCATTGATGTCTTTCTCTTTTGCAGGCTTTCTTGAGTCGCTGTATACAACCATTGTTGAATCTTCATAAATAATTCTGTAGTTGTTTTGAGAAGATAATCTTGATACTTTCTGATGAAATTTTTTGATTTGTGCAATGTAACTAGCAGGGTGTCATTCACTACTTTCCTTGCTCATTGTTGGGTATTGTTTGTTTGAGATCCCAATTTTAATGAGGTATTGTGGTTTGGTAACTAGTTCCAATGTGTTTTCATCATACCATGGATATGTTGAGTCGATCTGCAAGAATATCTCTTTTCCTTTTGCAAATAGGCTGTTGAATTTCTGTGTTAAATTTTGAAGTTCTTTGGGAAGATATTTAAGTTCTCCAAATGCCTTTCCTGGTTGCTCCTCCAAGTATATGGTGTTGATTAGTCCATTTTGAAAGAATGATAAACAAATTTGATTGTCTATTCCTGGTAGTAAAACTGCTCTAGTACAATTAAACTTGTTGACTAGATAGAAGCATTCGGTGGTGAATATTTCGTTGTAGTGATTTAACCATTTCCATCTGAGACTGAATTCCATGTAGGTTGGATCAGTTATCTGAAAATTTTTCTGATGTTCAAGCTGGCGAATTTTGTCAATTGACAACTTCTTTTTGGATTCCATTGTAGGTGATCTTTGAAGGTTTTTTGCAGTTGCAATTTCTCTGTATGATCCATAAAGAGCTATTTCTGCTTCCTCCATAGTCTCGTAACCTTTGTGCCTTATGTTCTTACCAATAACGTGCTGCTTTGCTATTGCCCAACTTCGATAGATACCTTTAAATGGTCCTTCGAAGATGACATATGCTGCACATTTTCCCATCTGCTGATCAATAGGATCTACGAGGACGCTTTCTTGGAAGGTAGGTACACCATTTTTTCTTGCTTCATCTTCTTCCTCAACTTCTTCAGCCCATGATTTTTTGTTATCAGAAGTTGTTCCTGAGGATCCGGATTTCTGTTCTTCATTTGAATTTGATTTCCATCCACTGGGTGTTACTGCCTCAATGGGAATTTCTGAACTTTCGGGGGCCGTATATTTTACATAATAATCATACTTTCCAGAAGGTTGTCCTAGCAAGTCCCAATTTTCTTCATTTTTGAGAACTTTGTCTAAGCTTGTTGTCATGTTTTGCAAGCTTTTGAGTGTTGTAATCATCTCCCCCCTCTCGTCGGAGATCTTTTTCCTTCTAGAATCAATGGCAGCGAGCTGCTCATCCTTCTGTCTTATGTTGTTTTGAAGTAGCTTTATTGCTTGCTCCATTCTCTCGTTAGTGTATCTGCAAAACTGTTTTGTTCAGATTTTATGTATTGAATATATGGCTCGAATTGTTGTAATTTCATCTGCCATCTTATTAGTCTGCCTTGTTTATGGTTAGCTTTAATTTTATATTTCCAAAATCCTGTAAGATATTTAGAGTCTGTACGAAGAAGAAACCTTGATGGTAATAAATCAATTTTCCATTTTTCTAATATCTTTACACATGCTAGAGTTTCTAGTTCCTGGATATGGTATCTAGATTCTGTATCTGTAAATGTACCAGAAATATATTTACATAAATGTAATTTTTCAGTATCCTTTATCAGGATTTTAGAAGCACTGTAATCAATGCCTTTTATAGTATTTATCCCTTCTCTCGAAGTTTCAGATTCTTTTGATTGAAGATCCTTAGATTCTTCAATTTTATATCCCTTCTCATTAAGAGAAAGTTTTGCTTTACCATTAGGTAAGGCTCTCATACAACCTGCCCAGGTTGTTTGTGATGCATCTGTCTCTATAATTAAAAAATCTTCCTTCGTTGGGTTGTAAAGTTCAGGCAAAACTTGAATTTTTTCTTTAATTGTTTTAACAATATCAGAATCTGTTTTGGTCCAAGACCATGGAATTTTTTCTGAAATTTTCTTTTGCAAATGTTTTCTTTCTTTTGCTAAGTCTTTGAAAAATCCTTCATTAGCAATATAATTTAAACATCCAAGAAATCTTTGGATTTGCTTTCTATCAGAAAGCTCATTTGGAAAAGCTTGTATTTTTTCTTGGGTATGAGGTGCTAAACTCAGTTCCCCATTTTCTTTTAGAATCAAACCAAGGTATTCTATTTCTTTTTGTAAAAGTTTTGATTTCTTTTTTGAAATCACAATACCTTTTTCTTTAATTCTTGAAAGAACAGTTTCTATATCTTGAAGATGTTGTTCCCTACTTCCTTTTGTGAAAATAAGTATATCATCTATATATGCCAAACACATATGATTCAAACCTTCAAGAGATTTATCCATAAATCTTTGGTATATTGATGGTGCCTGCTTCAATCCAAAAGGCAAAACATTCCATTCGTAATGTTTTTGAGGTGGACATGAAAAAGTTGTTAATGGTTTTGTTTCTTCGGCTAGTCTTAGTTGATAATACCCAGACTTTGCATCTAAGGAAGAAAACCAATTGCATCCTTTTATTTTTTCTAAAATAAAATCTTTTCTTGGTAATTTATAAGAATCTCCAACTGTTGCTAGGTTGAGTTTCTTATAATTGATCACCATTCTTCTTTTACCTCTTTTTATTTCGTTGTGATTTTCGACATAAAAAGTTGGTGCAGAATGTGGGCTTGATGAGGGTCTAATAAGGTCCTTATCAAGTAGATCTTTACATTCTTGTTGAAATTCTTCAACATCTCTAATAGAATATGGAATCCTATTTGGAACATTTATCTCGTCATTCGGGTTCTTGAGTTTAATGACTATAAGTTCATGATTAGTATTTTTAATACTGTCTAGAGGGTTATCTGAACAAACTTCATCTAATCTTTCTTCTATATTGATATGGAAGCTTCTTTCTTCCCACATCGTTCTTAACTCTCTAAGGTTTCCCTTAATAAGATTTAAGATCTCATTTCTAGTAACTATTTTGGTGGTTACTATTTTGCTATTCTTAGGATTTCCCAAGTCCTTCCATTGAAGTGATATAGTATCCTTTCTTTGAGTAAAAGGTTCGTATAACTTTAAAAAGTTATTTCCTATAATTAGGTCTAATCCTGAATCATGGAGATATATTGTTGGGATAAAAAACTTATACCCTTCAATTTCTATTGATACATCTCTAAGGTTAAACCATATATGATGTTTTGATTTATCTGCAACTATTATTTCTTTTGGTTTAATTAATCTTTCCCAATTTCTAGAGATAGATTTTTTCCCAAAACAAAGAGTTGCACCTGTATCTATATAGGCTAAAAGATTTCTATTTTTTAGTACTATTTTAATAAATGTAGCACTTGGGTTTCCTTTACCAAGTATCTTCTTCGACATCTGAATCTGTTTCTATGCAGTATTCATAAATTTCTTCATCAGATTCTATGTCTAATTCTATAGGTTCATATCCTATTGCATATATTGCATGTAAGACATTTTTCTTAGGATTCTTCTTCTTAGGACACTCATTTGCATAGTGACCTTCTTCATGACATAGCCAACATGTACATGAATTTTTACCCTGTGGGCATGTTTTCTTCTTAGGGTAAGGTTGTTTTTTCCTAAAGAATTTTTTGTCTCCTTTTCTGAATTTTCTAAAAGGGACCCTCTTGAATTTCTTTCTTTTATAAGGTTTTTGTGACCTTACCTTTCTAGGTTTCTTTCTAGAGTTACAACCATAGTTTCCTACTTTGTCTTGTAGTTTGCTACAACAAGGGGATACTTGAGCTTCTCTTTTGGCTATCTTCTGACTACACATTTCTTGAAGCCAAATTTTTAAGGAAGTTATTCTTCCTCCTAAAGTATCATTTACCATTCCTTCTGCTAACGCTGAGGTAAAGAACGCCTTAACTTGAGCCGATACTTTTTCTGGTAACTTGTCATAAAATAGTTCTAACAAGTTCCTAGAGATTCTAGTACTATTATCTATATTATAGTAATAATCCTGAAATTCACAAATGAAATTATCTACATAGCACATATTGCAGATTTTTAGGTTGGTGATTTTCCAAAGGTTTTGGTCAGAAAATGCTATTTTTGATTGAATGGAATTTTTCCATCCTTTGAATTCTTTTATTAGTAAACCATAGACCCAATCTACTACTAAGGTTCCTGTTAAAGGTAATTCTCCCATAACTTCTGATGGTAGGGTAGAAATGTATTTGTAAGCATTTCCTCTAGTTTTATATTGAAGATAGTTGAAAACTTCAACTGCTCCTAAATGTTTAAGATCTTCGTTTAACTGGATTAACACACTATTTGTATTATACCAATCCCTAAGATCTTTTGCTGCATCAACACTGCAGTCTATATCTAAAATTCCTTGTCCTTGGAATGAATTTTGCGAAGGTACATAATAATGAGGTACTTTCTGGAATTTTTGTTTGGTGAATTCTCTTTCAAAATCTGCAGGTCTTTTAGTTCCTGAAGTTTCTCCTTGTTCTTCTATTTTTACATAATGAGGATTTTCAATCTCATTTTCGTTAGCCTCTTCTTCAGAGCTAAAGTCACAAATAATCTGATTATTATCCTCTGATTTGTCATCATAAGTTTCCTGACTTTTACCACTAATATCTAGAGAGACCATTAGTCTTTCTAAATTTTCCAATTGCCTATTAAGGGCTTCTTCTGTATCATCCATATCTAAAAGTAATTAGACGGTGGTTTGATTCTTAATTGTGTGGACTCAGAAGTTTCTTCGAGTTTAGAAATCTTTTCTTGAGGTTGGTTTTGTGGTATTTCTATTTGTTTTCCCTTATCTTCCCCCTTCTTAAGAAATTGAGATAACTCATTCAAAGTTAAATATTCTTCTTTATTTTCTAAGAGTTTTGAAAGAACCTCTAATTTAATGCAGATATTTTCTATATTTCTTTTTTGTTCTTCTTGAAATTCATCCATTCTTTGGTGAAAATTTCGATAGCAACAATTTTTTATTATATAAGTTAACATACATGCTATATTGTTGAGTTGCGGATTTGTTGTATGAAAAATGTGAGGATATCTATGCAATTCATCCTTTTCATAACAGGCAAAGTTTGAAGGTGGAAAAACACAAGAAGGGGGGGTTGAATTGTGTTTTGAGAATTAAAACTTTTTCGAGATTTAAAAACGTTTGCAGCGGATATAAACACAAAGTTAAAGAAGGATGCTGAGAGAGAGAAAGAAAGACACAGAAATTTATACTGGTTCCTCTCACAAAACGAGAGTACGTCCAGTCCCCTTGCACTTCCAAGGGCTTCTAACTAAATCTTATAAGATTACACGATGCTCAAGCACAATAGCAAGAGACTTCTCTAATGCTCAAGCACAATAGCAAGAGACTTCTCTAATGCTCAAGTTACAACTAACAAGAGACTTCTCAAACAAACTTAAGATTAAGAATGAATGTTAAGGAACACTTGATATACTATCAGAGGTGTTTACAAAATACAACGCAAATTGCTTTAAGACTTGAATGACAGATTGAACAAATTATGTCAGAATATTTCAGAGCCTTAAACGCAGTAATAGAACAGTAGTCATTTCTTCCATTTGAGTCTTCTATTTATACTTGAAGGAAGATGATGACCGTTGCAGAGAGATAAGGTGCCAGCTTGGAATTCATCGTACAATTGTGATAGCTGTAATCTTCCATCTTTGGTAAAGAATTCCAATTCCACTACCTTGCTATTTGAATTATCACTCATCCATTTTGAGTAATAATAGTACGATAGTACGATCCTCAAATGCGCTCCACTTATGGATAAGATTAACGTTGTACCAACGAATATTCCTTCCCGTGGATGTGACAGAGCCTTGAAGTAGATTGTTCTTCAATCATTGGTTCTGATTCTGTTAGTTCTTGAGTGACGTAAATTCCTTTTGCTTCAGATGCTGTTGTCATAGCTTCTTAAGGTTTTCAGCTTCTGAACTTCTCAGAGTCTAGCTTTTGGTCCTCAGAAGCACTATTCTTCAGCACGCAAATTTTAAGCTTCTGATGAACAGCGATACGCTTTCAGAGCTTCATAGCTTGGCTTCTCTCTTGTTATTCATAGTGCTTCTGAATGAATTTTAACTTATAATTCTGCACACTAGAATAATCATTAGTAATACCAATTGCAATTTTAATACTTTGTTATCATCAAAACCACTTAAAATCTTAGAGGTTCATGTCAGACCCACTTTGTTCCAACAATCTCCCCCTTTTTGATGATGACAAACTAAAGCATTAAAATTCAATTGTTGTTGATTTAATTATTTATGTTGACTTCAGGTTTCAAAGGTTTGCAATCTCCCCCTGAGTCTGATAATCTATAGGGTTAGGTTTGTAAGCTCCCCCTAAGTCTTATCCATAACTAATTAAAACAGTTTAAGAGTTAATTTATTAATTTGAAATAAATTTTCATATTTGACTCTCAGAGGCAGAGGTTTGTAAGCTCTTCCTTCAGAGTCTGATAATATTCAGAGAAGGTTTGCAAGCTTCTCTCATTTTATGTACGAAAATATATTTCAAATCTAAAATTTTCTCCCCTTTCAATAAGGTTCAGAATGAATCACATAACGACAGTTCAGAAGGGATAGAAATTGATATGAGTATAACAGTTTCAGTTCTTTAGCAGTTAAAAAAAAATCAATTAACATTAATTTTAACGCTATTCTTACTCCCCCTTTTGTCATTAATCAAAAAGTAACAGAAAACAAGAGAATCAGGTCAAAAAATAACTCATTCCTCAAGACAGTCAAGTCAATGGGTGGTTACAACTATGTTCAATTGAATGAACTTTGCTGATTATCAAGTAGACATGAGAGCTTGAAAGCATTATAAAAGGAGATGATTCTTCTCATGTTATTCACAACGAATAATCAAAGAATATATTTTCAAGCATACAATTGAACATCAAGCAATGAAGAAAGCTTCGGGATCAAAGAAGGAGATCAAGAAGGAAGCAACATCTTCACGCTCAAGAAGAAACAAGCAGCCAAAAGAAACAACCAAGCAAGTGATTGAGATATCAGATTTTGATGAGATAGATTCTGATTATGCAGAGTTCCTTAAAACATATGATCCTGAGGAAGAGTACTCAGACTCTGAGATCCACAGAGCCATTCTTGACTCTCTTTCTGATGCAAGCTCTGCTGAGAAGTCAGAAGTGCTCAAGAAAGAAGAGTCAGAGGCTGAATCTGATGAAAAGTCTAAGTAGTTTTCTCACTATCCATGTAATAAGACTTTGCATTAAAAAAAGAAAAATTCTTGCCTTTGAATTTGTTTATTTTGCTTGCGTATTTCTTATATTCAACTTAAAACGTCAGAACACCAGTTACCAGACACGCCTCATTCGATATTGGTGCCCCGTTTATAAACAGGCTATAATACTAAGAAGCTATTTCATGAGTAAACAGGAATACTGATGTGGGGGAACCTTAGGTTTTCAAAATCCTATATAAGTTAAAAAACAAGATGTTCTCCAACACCTTACTCTAGGTTCAGAATCCACAAGAGTATCAGACATAATAAGTGAATATATTTTTAATTTTGAAAAACAAAAGTAAAAAAATAACACACATTCAGATACACAAACACACAATTAAGGATAATAAGAAGTTTAATTAAACAAAAAGAAATTATCCAAACAAATTACATAAAACATGAATACAAACAAGTGCTCAAACATAAAAGTTAAGGTTTGGGTTGTTGTTGAGTAAGCTTCAGCAGGAGCTCCATCATTGCATCTATCTTTTTATTAGTGGCTTCACCAGATTTGTTCATATCTTCTCTTATATGAGCCCTAAATTCATTCATTTCATTTCTCAGCTCTTCTCTTAAGTCACTCTTGATCTCATCCAGAGCCAGTTGCATAGCTGAAGGTATGGCAGATGAGGAAGAGCCTTGAACAAGTCTTGGTGGAGATCTAGGAGGAGATGAATCAACAATAGCAGCTTTACCCTTGTCAGAATCTGGCTCACTGAGGTTCTGATCATGCATAATGCAATCCTCTTCAGTTGCTTGATTCTCATAAATCTTGTTAGTCTTAATCACAGCAATGTGAACAGCTCTATCTACCAACAACTTGAGAGCTTCTTGATCAGCAAGCCTCTTACGCTCTACTTCAGCAGCTATCCTAGCCTGCTCAGCAATTAAGACCATACTTTCATAAGCAGCTTCTTCCTAACCAACCTGTCAGCTGATTCACATGCAATCCTTAAGAGCCTCTTATTTTCAGCATCTAGTGCTTCTAATCTTTGAAGTTCCTTTTCATGATTGTAGAAGGTGAGTCGAGGAGCACATGATCTTTCAGCTATATCCATCAGTTCCCTAACAGCAGTCATACCTCTATCCTGAATCTTGGACTTCAAGTGATTACCCAAAATCCTCAAGGATTGGCTGAACAAGTATTCCATTTCCCTTATCTCTAGCTTTTGAGTGGGTGTAAAAGATTTCCTGTTCTGAGAACTGACTACTCCTTCTAAGTCCATATTTTCAAAGTTAACTCCATCTTCTACCAAGTCCCATAAATCACAATCAATACTCATAATGTGACTATACATCTTGGTTTTCCAGAAAGGGTAACCAGTCTTAGTTCCATTGAAGAAGGGAACCTTATCAGATGACTTCCTTTCATGTGAGTTTGAGTCATAGTTGAAAGGAATCTCATTGTTGTTCTTCTCAGCAGACATGTTTTTCCTCTTGGATCTTTACTGTTTCACTGTAAGGTGGGTTAGGCAACAGACCTAGCTCCTGATACCAATTGAAGGTGGAAAAACACAAGAAGGGGGGGTTGAATTGTGTTTTGAGAATTAAAACTTTTTCGAGATTTAAAAACGTTTGCAGCGGATATAAACACAAAGTTAAAGAAGGATGCTGAGAGAGAGAAAGAAAGACACAGAAATTTATACTGGTTCCTCTCACAAAACGAGAGTACGTCCAGTCCCCTTGCACTTCCAAGGGCTTCTAACTAAATCTTATAAGATTACACGATGCTCAAGCACAATAGCAAGAGACTTCTCTAATGCTCAAGTTACAACTAACAAGAGACTTCTCAAACAAACTTAAGATTAAGAATGAATGTTAAGGAACACTTGATATACTATCAGATGTGTTTACAAAATACAACGCAAATTGCTTTAAGACTTGAATGACAGATTAAACAAATTATGTCAGAATATTTCAGAGCCTTAAACGCAGTAATAGAACAGTAGTCATTTCTTCCATTTGAGTCTTCTATTTATACTTGAAGGAAGATGATGACCGTTGCAGAGAGATAAGGTGCCAGCTTGGAATTCATCGTACAATTGTGATAGCTGTAATCTTCCATCTTTGGTAAAGAATTCCAATTCCACTACCTTGCTATTTGAATTATCACTCATCCATTTTGAGTAATAATAGTACGATAGTACGATCCTCAAATGCGCTCCACTTATGGATAAGATTAACATTGTACCAACGAATATTCCTTCATGTGGATGTGACAGAGCCTTGAAGTAGATTGTTCTTCAATCATTGGTTCTGATTCTGTTAGTTCTTGAGTACGTAAATTCCTTTTGCTTCAAATGCTATTGTCATAGCTTCTTAAGGTTTTCAGCTTCTGAACTTCTCAGAGTCTAGCTTTTGGTCCTCAGAAGCACTATTCTTCAGCACGCAAATTTTAAGCTTCTGATGAACAGCGATACGCTTTCAGAGCTTCATAGCTTGGCTTCTCTCTTGTTATTCATAGTGCTTCTGAATGAATTTTAACTTATAATTCTGCACACTAGAATTATCATTAGTAATACCAATTGCAATTTTAATACTTTGTTATCATCAAAACCACTTAAAATCTTAGAGGTTCATGCCAGACCCACTTTGTTCCAACAAAGTTTTCTTCATGAAAGTTCCAAGTTTCATGAGGTTTATACTTACTTTCTTCAAATTGTAAGTTTTCTAAATATAACGTTTGTTTTTCTAAGTTATCTAAAACTTTTTGTAGAACACTTGTTATACTCTCTTCAGTCATCTTGCCATAGACTTTAGTTTTTTCTGAAGGTATTTAGCTAATTCTTTATATCCTTTGGATAAAAAATCATCTCCAGTATTTCTAAACCAATATTCTAGATGTTTAAACCATTTAATCTGAGCCTTATAAAGTCCAAGATTATTTAAATTTGGTCTAAGGATAATTACTGGATAAAGTATTTTTCCAGCTGGACTTCTTAGGAATTTCTTCTCGTGTCGTTCTACTTCCATGGATTTAGCTACCAAATCTCCTAGGATTTAGCTACCAAATCTATAGTATTGGTCTTCATAATTTCCAGCCATTAGATCTAAAGTTGGCATATAGAAATTTTTGTGCAATAGATGCACTAGATTCATGACTTCATTGGTGAAGTTAAAACTATGACTTCACCTTAGAATTTGCCATAGTATAGATAATGCTACAGATTAATCTCTTGTTTTATTTTAGGGTATATTTAAGTATTTAAATATTAAATATTTTTAATAGGGAGGGATTGGAACCACTTGATGCCAGAACTGACCCCCGAAGCAGATTAAATTGGTGGTGAAAGTAAAAAAAAAAATTAAATAGTTTTTAATATTAAATGTAAATTTTTTATATTTATAATTTTAACATGTGCTCTAACATGATCTTTTATTTTCTAGTATTTATAATATTTTATATTTAAGTAGATATGATTTGTTTACAAAAGAAATCTTAAAGCATTTCACTATTAATGGTAGTACCGATACAAAGAGATACATCAATGAAAATATAAAAATTAGTTAAGGATAAAACAAAATTTGTTCATACAATAGTGACCTCGTTGTAACAAATTTAACTTTAAGAGTTTATAAAATGAGAGTTGTAATTAAATATATTAACAATCAATGATATTGCCTAAACCAGATGCACCCCTTGTTTTGCTATGAAACTTTTGCCACAACATTTTTATTATCAAGTTCAAAGTTTACATTCTCCAATTACAGCTCTTGAATCCACTTAATTGCAAGTAGGGTTTTTCTAAATCCGTCCCAATTTCAAGGCGGGATAAAAAGTATAATCCCAAACCCAAATCCAACGGGGTTCGGGTATCCCCGTTATGCCTCTTCCTACATGAATTTGGATTGCATTTTAGTATTTTTTTTATTAAAAAAAGAAGTTAAAAGCCCAAAATTATTTTGTTTCAACGATATATTTTTAAATAAAAAAAAAGAAATACAGAAAATACTTTGTTTAATACTCAAATTAAAGATAAAAAATAAACATATGAATGTAATTTAAAAGATTATTTAAGGATTTCTAATTTAAAAGAGGTAAAATCTAATTTTAATATAGAAGCGGGGCGGGTTCGGGGACGGGTTCGGGGTGGGTATCAATGTCCCCGTTACCCGCCCCAACCCCATCTTTTGAAATCGGGGAAAACTCAAACCCAGTCAACTCGGGTTTTCCCCGTCAAAACGAGTATGGTTTGGGCGGATACCCACGGATATGGATTTTATTGCCATGTCTAAGTGCAAGAAGCAAATCTACAGCTTTACCAGTATCCATATCAAAGATTGTGGAAAATTGTTCGGTTTTTGCAAGAACAAAACTTCCTCGATCATCCCAGATACAAATATCAATCCCTACACTATTACATTAGATTGTCTTCTAGATCATACCAAAACAACATGTATTTTTTTTTTTAAATAGTTTATCGAGAATCACACACGTTAAATGTGAAAAAAAATTCAAAATTATGGATTCAAATTCACATTTCAAATATAACTATATAAATATCAACCAAGTTGTACTTATGGAACAATATTGTTGCACCAAATATTGATTTTATTAGAAAACCCTCTTTGTAATGCCATTGCTTGTGCAACTACTGCCATACTTGCAGTAAATGCTTTGTATTGAAGCACTCTTTTACTTTAAGATTATTTATTTTATACTATACTACTACTACACAGAAGTTTGGGATATACGCTGAGTATACGCAATACATAAGACTTCAATATACCTTGCCTCTACCCCACACTACACTTTTATCCATTTCTTCAAATATGTACGGTACGTGTAACGTGATACTTCAAATACTAACTGTTCTTTTCTCACTCAACTAGTCTTTTTTAATAATATATACTTCATATACGGAAAGAATACCAAATTTTTGTGCAAGTTTTCTTCAAAGTTTTTTTTTTTATTTATTTGGTGAGGAATATTTGAAATTTGCTGGATTTGAATTGGGAGGTAACAATGTCTGACACATATAGGGAGGCTAATCAGTGTGCGAATGTTTTAGCCAACTTGAGATGCTCGTTAGATCGAAATATTGTGTTCTATAAGATGTGTCCAAGTCAACTTAATAACTTATTGTTAGCTGATATTAGAAAATTGTCTACCCGTTGGTTCCTTTGTAATTTTCTTTTTTTGGGTTTCAGTCCCATTATTATTAAAATAAAATAAAATTAGGAGAGAGACACTCATTACCAAATAAAAGGCAGATATCAATTGCCAGTTATAGATACTTTTTGCAATTGTGTTCATTTGTGGACTTGTAGATCCCCATTAGGTAAGCACATTTGCCTGTCATAATCTTTAATTTACAAATTGTGTTAGTCTCAACCTTGTGAATCTTGGAAAGGTTGAAAAGAAATATCTTATCAGTTGATATGTCAATCTAGTGAGAGTGTATGGAAACATTACTAATTTACTATTTAATTATTTGATTATTTGATAATAATAATAATAATAATAATAATAATAATAATAATAATAATAATAAAGTGGACTCTACATGTAAGGGGGGATGAAGCATGAAATTAAGTTGTGTAAAAAGTGTTTGCTAGTAAATAGTAATCATATTGCAATCAAGACAATGACACTAAAACATGCAACCATCAAGTGTGGCCAAAAATTGACATTGCAAAATGCAAACCTTTAATTTGTATACAATCAAAATTAAACTGATAACATAATTGTATTATTAAGTAACTAAATGTTGTTTCCTATATATATGGCTTTCATACTCTGGCATAATTAATATGTTGCAAAATTAAAGAAAAAATATAATATGGGGAACTATTGCTTTCATTCTTGATATTAGAACTTCATGTTTTGTCACCATCTGCATGTCTCCAATCTCCTTAGCAATAGGTGCACCCCTCAGTAGAAACCAATATAGAGAAAACATATGGCAGTGGTGATCATAGCAATTAGGGACCTATTAAAAATATTTACAAAGAAAAACATTAGCTTTTAACCATCTCACAAAAATTATCGGATGTGGATTCCACGCAACACATATATTGATTTTGACTATTCAATCTCAAATCATCAGTGAAAATTATTTATAAAAAAATGTTGATAATAAAATGTAAGTCAGTTGATATGAAATCAAAATCGTCGACCGAGATCAATTAATGCGTGTAAATGCCGAGAATACAGATTCTAAATTATGTCACAACTCAAAACTAGTTAGTAATAATAATACCTTGCATGTGGATTGTATGCCTTGGATGATGGGACATTTGGTGGTGGAGCTGTAAAAATGGGCCGGGCTATCGGGCCGGCCCAGTAGCCCTATAGTTTTATACGGGCCGGGCCGGGCTGGGCTTCCCAAAAAATGTTATTGGGCCTTATTGGGCTGGGCTGTCGGGCCTATGGGCCATCATGGGCTGGGCCAGCGGGCTTTTGGGCCGGCCCAATAAAGAATTAAAAAAAAATTCTAAAAAAAAAATTTACCTAAAAATAAGGAATTTTAGTTAGTATAAAATCTTTAGATAAAGTAAGTAACAAAAGATGAGATTTGTTTTTTTTTTAAGGAAAAAGATGAGATTTTGTTAGTTAGGAGATAATTATTAAACCAAATTTGTTATGATTATCTTTATTTAAAAAAAAATAACAACTTAATCATTCATTATAAATAGAGAAGTATAAGAAGGAAATTATAAGTTTTATCTTATCTAAAGCACAAAGATATAGATTATAGTGCTACTATTCTCAACAAGGTATATGTCTTCTACTACTTTTCATCTAACTAGTTTCTTGCTCAATAATGGTATTTGTATGTCTGTATGTCAATTTATATGTCTCGAATATTTTATAACTGTATGTTTTATTTTTAACTTTGTTTTAGTAGGTTTCTTAGAAGACATATTCAATATATACCGCAATATTGAAAATCTCGCAAGTATAATCAGCCAAATAATTGGCTTCAAACTTGGTTAACAAGGGAGAGAATCATTAGAGCTCTAGAGGTAAGGTAATGTATTAATACTTAGTGGTTCGGTTCATTCAGGGACGAACCCAAAAATTTTGAGAAGTGGGGGCAATATGTATATTATACTATAGTCTATAATATAAGTAAAAATTAGTCAATTTTTTAAAGAGGGGCACATGTTAGTGAACTCAATATAGAAAAATCATCTTAAGAGATGTGTATTTAATTTTTTAAAAGTCTTTTTTTTTTTCAATGTCAAATTTCTACTTTTGTGTTCTTAACACGTGAAAACCTTTTTTAAGGGTCATATGCTAACTAGTATCCTATTTGATACTTAAAAAACTTAAGAGACCTATCTGATGCTTAAAAAATTTAAAGGACCTATCTGATACTTATAAAATTTAAAGGATCTATTTGATACAAACGTAAAATTTAAGGATACCAAAAGAAGGAATTTTTGTATTAAAAAAAACATTATTTATATTTTCAAAAAGTAGATTACACATTCTAATCCTTTCATACTTTATTATAAGAGTTTTAAGTCTGTGTTGATTGCTTCGTTATGTGAACAGTATGAGCTACATAAAATTTGACCATCTTATCTTATATACATAATGTTATAATTATATGTCCAATGTAAATTGACCATGATTTATATATGTTTGATATAGTGATATTGTCATGTTCGGTTGAGTGTATTATAAGCCAACAAGATAGAAAGAAACAAACATGACACTTGATTTATATATGTTAGATATTGTCATCTTATATAGTTATATACCTCCTTAACATTTGATTGCCTCTTGTTTCTTTCTTGTGTATAACTTATAAGTACTTCTTGTGCTTATCTTTTATAATATAATTTAAATGCTCAATTTAATTTTAATGTGTTTGTACTTTGTAATGTAGTCATGGAAGATGTTGATCCAATTTTGCAAACTATTAATGAAGATGGTGATTTGGTAATGTCACAATCTCCTCCGGCTGCTAATACGAAAAATGTTATTGAGGGAGACACTGTTGAAAAAAATACTAATAACAAAAGGGTAAGGAGATCTAATGTTTGGAAACATTTTACAAAGATTGGTAAAGTTGATGGGGGGCAAAAATGTACATGTAATGGTTGTAGGGGTATGTTTTCATGTGGTGGAAGCACTTCTCTCTTAAAGCGTCATATAAAGCTGTGTCATAAAATTCCAAACAGTGATGATGAGGAACTCATGTTGGATGATGAAGAAACATTATTGAAGAAGTGGCAATTTGATGATAAGGCTTACAGAGATTCACTTGCTAGAAGCATTATACGACATGATCTTCCATTTAGCTACGCCGAGTATGATGCAGTTTTGGCTACAAACAAGATATTGAATCCTGATTTTGTTCCCATTTGTAGAAACACTGCAAAAACCGATTGCATGCTTGTGTTTTCAAGTGAAAAGGAAAGGCTAAAGAGTGTGTTAGCATCCATTCCAGGTAGAGTTTGTCTAACTTCTGATGTATGGACAGCTGTAACAACACAAGGTTATATGACTGTCACTGCTCATTATGTTGATCAAGATTGGAAGTTAAATAGTAAATTGCTTTCATTTTGTCACTTGGATAATGCACATACAGGGGTCGAATTATCTGGAAAATTGTTTGGTGCTCTTAAGGATTGGGGAATAGATCGTAAAATATTTTCACTCACATTGGACAATGCCTCTTCAAATGATAACATGATAAAAAAATTGAAACAGAGGCTTAATTTGCAAGATGCGTTGTTATGTAAAGGTAAATATTTTCATGTCCGTTGTTGCGCCCACATCTTGAATCTCATTGTTCAAGATGGTTTGAAGGCGGCGGGTGATGCTTTGCATAAAATTCGAGAGAGTGTCAAATATGTGAAGGCCTCAGAGGGGAGATTGAGGGAGTTTAGAAAATGCATCCAAGAAGTGCATATAGATAATGTAGAAGGTGGATTCTTAAGGTTGGATGTTTGCACTAGATGGAATGCCACATATATGATGCTTGAAAGTGCTATTAGGTATCGACCTGCATTCATTAGCTTGAGCGATAATGATAAGAACTACACGATTTGTCCAAGCACTGAGGAGTGGGAAAGAGCACAAACTATTTGTAATATCTTGGCTCCATTTTATAATATTACATGCTTAATTTCTGGGTCATCTTACACAACTTCAAACTTATACTTCATGCAAGTTGCATTTATAGAGATGGCTTTGAATAAAAATTTGAATAGTGAAGATGAAGTGATCAAAGATATGACCAAGAGGATGAAGGATAAGTTTGACAAGTATTGGAGTGAATATTCGGTTACTCTTTCACTTGGAAATGTTCTTGATCCAACATCAAAGTTAGAATTTTTGAAGTTTTGCTTTAAGAAACTTTACCCAAATAATTATGAAGACAAGATAAAAAAAGTGAAGGATGGTTTGCATGATCTCTTTGATGAATATAAAAAAGACATGGTTCCAACAAGCTCATCTTTAGATAGTTCATCAAGAAACACTCAATCTCACTCAGTTGGTCAATCATTGAAGAATACATCGTTTTTTAAGGTAAGATTTATAAATTGTTTCAAATTTTTATGAAAGTACTTATAGTTATTTCTATTGATGTAAGTCAAATAATAAAAGTTTAAATAATAGTGCATGTGCTAATTCTTTAATTAAAGTCTAAGTAGTAGTAAATGTGTCAAATAATTATTGTGTTGCTGTCATTAATATGTTAATATGGTCCCCTTAGAAAAGTTAAAATAAGGTAATATAAGTTAATTCCACTGTTATACTTATTTCTATTGTTGTTGTCAAATAATTGTTGTGTTTCCCTCTTAGTACTGCTTGCATTTATTTGTTTGCATGAATGGGGCTGATTATATTCTATTCAAGCTTAATTTAAATAGTTTTTGTTTGTCGAATTCTAGGAATACCGTCAAGAAATGATACAAAAAATGTCAAATGATGGTAAGTCTGAACTTGAAATATACTTGGATGAAAAATGTCTTCCGAATGATGATGTGGATATTCTTCAATATTGGAAGTTAAATAGTGTTCGATTTCCTCAACTTGCAATAATGGCGTGTGACATTTTAAGCATTCCAATCACAACAGTGGCTTCTGAATCTTCTTTTAGTATCGGAGGTCGTATCTTAAATAAGTATAGGAATTGCTTACTCCCAGAAACTGTGCAAGCTCTTATTTGTACACGTAATTGGTTGCATGATTTTAAAGAAATCGGACCTTCTGGTAAGTTTAATTAATAATCCTTTTGTTTTATTTGCAATTTGAATTTGCTTTTTAGTTGATGACTTATCAAATTATCGTGTATTATGAATTGCAGATATACCTGAAGTAGAGGAGATACAATTGTATGAAAAATCAAGTGGTCAAGATCAAGAAGAGACTTAGGCCGAGAAGTTACCTAATTTATAATTTACTTTTTTTTATAATTTATAATTTAATTTATGTATTTTGAATGATTATGTTAAAAGTTTAGTGTCTGATGTAAGCTTGAAATTTATTAACTTTGAGGATGCACTTTATGAATCATCATCCACAGATCTCTCGACTTTTGCGTGGATATTTTGAAGTATTTATTATTTCATGAAATCATGACACTCACTTTTTTATGGATATTAATTTTTGTGCGATGCATATGTAGTTTTATTGTCCATTGATTTTTTTTTTTATAAAAAATTTGTCAATATTTTATAAAAAAAAAATATTAAAAAATTTGTCGGGCCTGGGCCGGCCCATCGGCCCATACATATTGGGCCGGGCCTTGGGCCTTAATGGGCCGGGCCACTTGAGCCCAATAGATGTCTTGGCCCAATGGGCCCGGGCCGGGCCGGGCTGGGCTGGCCCATTTGACAGCTCGTGACACTGAGGGAGCAGGAGGTGGAGTTGAAGGTTGATACTTGCCTATAATTCAATAGCATCAAAAGTTCAATACCATAATATTATTCCTAATTCAATATAATGAATACCATAATCATAAAGAAACTTTTCACATGAACTTTAACTAAATAACTAACCACATAAAAGGAGATTTTGTGGAGTTGGTCTTTCTTTTGCAGGATTAGGATCAGGATCATAAACTCTCACATAAAGCTCTTCACCTAAATACCAACTTTGCAAATTCTGTGATCTCAAGTTCCACATTCCTGGATTGTCAGGAAAAACATAAACTGCACTCCACCCTCCAGGGAACACTTGCACGGTTGAGCGAACTACCAGGTCAAAAAGATTATAACTCGAACGCGATTCTTCTTTCCATTCTCCTTCTCCCAATCTAAACACAAACATTTTATCGTAGCACGGTATTAGTAAACATAACAATAACGAGACAAAGTTTTGTTAACGAAGTTCAGCAAATTGTGCCTACGTCTCTGGAAGCAAATGCCGCAGCTACTTTATGTAGTACTCAAAATATATACCGAATTTGATAGTAACATAAATTTTTAAGCTAAGAAAATTACTTGGTATTATATTCTAATGTTATACTTACCCAACAACAAAGAAGCTATATCCATCCAAATGCCAAGAATCAATTGTGGCTAAAGTGTTCTGAACCACTATCTCTGCCCACTCTTTATGCAATGCACTTGCTACAAAAACATCGCGAACCGCGTTAACATTTGAAGTGTTCTTAGAATAAACATCAAGTTGATATACTCCAGATCCATTTGAAAAGTGATCAGCTAGCTTCAATGGTGTATCTGGTGTCAAGTATGACACATTGTTGACAGTGTAGCGAGATAATCGATCAATCGTCGCTGTTGATGCTTCTAGAACAAAAGTCTGAGATATTGTAACATTTTGTACATTGAATGTTCCTTGAGGATTAGGCCTTGCAGCTCCTGTTGTCAGATTCCACCTTCAATTCAAATAAAGCCAAATTATTTTCGTATTAGTTTTTTTCATAAACTACTCTTAAAAGCATATAGAAATAAGTTGAAAACAGCTTACGAACATGTCATAAGTTTTTTTCATAAACTCTCCTAAACAGTCTCGTAAGTGTTTGTGCCAGTGCATATTTTCAAATAAGTCAATCCAAACAGACTCAGAACTAGCACCGTTTTATGACATGTAAGTAATTACCTAATGGATTTAGCTTGGTTGATGGAAAATTCCAAATCAAATGGATTTGGACCACTTGGTAGAGAACCATTAGCTTGTGTTGTAGAATTATCATAATGAAGCACAGCAATGCCAACAAGAGTGTTATTATTTGTGGCATTACTCAATTTAGGAGAGGCAACTATGTAGTAATCAGCAGCATTTTGATTTGCTGTGACAAGAACTGAATAGGATTGTCCTACATGAACATCAAGAGAATCCAAATCTATTTGATTCACATAAGATCCTTCAGTTTCAACCAAAAGCAATTTATGATTTTGAATCCTGAAATTGAAGCTCCATGCTGTCCCTACATTTGATATCCTAAGCAAATATGTTTTGCCTTTGGACACATCATCATAAAAAGAGTTACATTAATTGATAAAATGAAATTAAAACTCATAAAGTTGAAGTCATTAACACTTTTTTTCACTTATTACCTTGTGTAACATTGAATGTCTCATATGATTTTGAAAAAATGTTCAAATATGGTCCTTTTCCATTTATTAACATCCAACTTGGTGACACAATATCCATAGAATCCAATCTTGACCCGATATCCTATAGTTGTAATCATGTAAAATATAGAATTAGAAAATCCAAAATAAATTATAATATAAAACAAATAACTAATATGATAAGAATGCATTAAATTACCTTGTAGCTACTATTGTACCAGTCACCAATTAAAAGATCGAACTCGGCTTCCGGTTTAGGAAAAGGAACACTTATAACTGCGCGATTATTGACTCGAATTGGACCAAACCCTCCACCGGCTTTAAGGAAATTGATGGAAGGGAAGTAGAAGAATGTGCCAATCTGATCTTTGAATTGAAAATTATAAGTCCAATTTGTTGCAGGTTGGATAGGGCAGTTTGTACCTGACACTCCATCTTGCCATGAATTTAGCCTTTGTTGTATGCCATTCCTACATGTTTAGTTCATAAAACTATTTATAAATCTAAATCAATTCCATAATGAAAAAAAAAACACAAAGCACCATAGAAATATCTATATACCATGTAAATAGCAAGGGTTCATCCAAATCATTGAAAACATTAACATGAATATTATCATTAGTTGTTGCATTTATAAGTGGTCCAGGGAACAAGCCATTGATTGTTATAACCTGCAAATTACATCAGCAATAATATTAGCCAACAATGTGTATGAAAAATAACATACAAATAAAAAAACGAATAGATTAAAGGCGATGAATCGATAATCTTCACCGGTTGATTTGTAGACACTGGATTAATATTGAAGTCCAAGGAAACGTGCCACTCAAGAAATATATCAGCACTAGTAGCAACTGTAACATAGAGTACTAACAACACAATTGCACATGAAGAAATCATTGAGACCTTAACTTCTGCCTTTGGTTGTGACCACATAGCAAGTGCTAGATATTAAAATTGTTTAAATAGCTTTGGATTTATCAATTGTTAAGTGTTAGGATGAAAAAGTACAAGAAGTTGGGTTAAATTCATAGAGTTCAGCCGGCCAAACTACAATACAAGACTTCAAATTTGGACTAATGTTGCCGTTTTTTTATTCTAGATGCTAGACTAAACAAATTTTCAAGAAGTTCTTGATAGATGAAAATTGTTTAATTTTTATGAGTAAAATACATAGATAAAGGACTCTTGATGAAAGTTACTAATATATATAACCTTTCTAAAAAAAAACAACTTTTCGATATTATTAGTTGTTATTATCTTTTTGTAAATTTGTTTTAATTTCAGTATTATTAGTTGTTATTATCTTTTTTTAAGTTTGTTTTAAGTGTAGTATTATTAGTTGTTATTATATTTTTTTATTAGTTGTTATTATCTTTTAAAAATATATTTTACCAAACAACTTTTAGCTTAAAAAAAAAGTTTTGAAGCTAAAAAAATAATAATTACCAAACAACTTTAACTCTTTTCTAGAAGCTCTTATTTTTACTTTTACCTTTCAGATAGCTTATAAGACCTAACAAAGCCGGGCCAAACGGGCTTCATGTTACAAAATACATTACATATACATTCGTTAATCTAGATACCCTTTGATCTAGCTTATTTCAAACTTTTTGACTCAATAAAAGGAGAAGTTAATTAAGCTAAACAAATTTTTAAGAAATTCTTGATAGAAAAAAGTTGTTTAATTTTTATAAATAAAATATATAGATAAATGACTTTTGATAAAAGTTAATATATGTAACTTAAAAAAAAAAACAGTTTTTCGATATTATTAGTTGTTATTATCATTTTTTAAGTTTGTTTTAATTTCAATATTATTGGTTGTTATTATCCTTTTTTAAGTTTGTTTTAATTTCAGTATAATAAGTTGTTATTATCCTTTTTAAGTTTGTTATTATCTTTTTATTAATTGTTATTATCTTTTAAAAATATATTTTACCAAATATCTTTTAGCTTAAAAATATCTTTGAAGCTAAAAAAACAATAATTACCAAATAAATTTAGCTCTTTTCTAGAAGCTCTTATTTTTAGTTTTAGCTTTCAGATAGCTTCTAAGACTTAAAAAAATTGGGGCAAATGGTATCCTAATATTGTGATACTACTTTTTACCTCCATTTTAACTTTTGCTTTTGATATAAAATTGAACTCTCTAGCATAGCATGTCATATGGTATTTCTTTTGCAATAGTGCATGATTAGTTTGTATGGCGCAACGAAACAAAAAAAAAGGTAAATTTTATATGAAATCTGTATTTTTTATATAATTGTTTTACAATGTATTTTTTTATATATTAAAATGTGTTGAATACACAAATATTTAAGATAATTTTATTATATTGAGTTTCATTATTAGTGTTCTGGGAGCATAGATGTATTTTCCTTTTGGTGAACACTCTCATACTCAACTCAATACATCTCTGACACAACAATATAAACTCAATACATCTAGGAAAATACATCTATGAACACTCTCATACTAAACCTTCATCTCTGACAGAACAATATAAACAATACGAAAGATTAATAAATCTAAAAAGATACTATCATATGTCATCTAGGACTGAGCAACGATTGGTTTTGATTAGTTTCGGATCATAAATCACCAAATTAATAAAAACTGAAACCATTTAATTTGTGTTTAGTTCTGACCGTCTATATTTTCGATTTTTTTGGGTATCGGTCTATACATGTGACGGGTACATCGAGTTGTTGTTACAGGTTAGATTCAAAGTTTGTTGCTGCATCTAAAATTTTATTGATTCAAAAATTACTATTTTTTAAATTGTTCAATACCTCATACACAAGACAATAAATGATATAGAAGAATTAAAGGGACAACAAAGAGGATGAGTTGTAGTTACTTATGAAAACTAATTTCTTGCATCAAAAGTTTCATTTAAACAGTTTTATCATGATCATTCGGAATTTTTCTTTGTCCAAGTGTCTAGGACTAGTTGACTTTATAACTTTGAGAAAAAGAGTTAAAATCCTATTTAAGAATAGTTTGGATCCTCTCCTTCAATTATTTCTCTCACACTCTCTTCTTTATCTTTATTGTAATTTGTTTCTAGTACCTCTCTCTTACATTTTTTCTCGTTTCTTCTTTTTATTATTTTTTATTGATTCTATCTCTCCTCTCTCTTACACTTGTTTCTTTGAAGAAAGGTGTGAAGGATATATAGAAAGAAAGGATTCAACCTCCTTTGGAAAGGTCTTGGAAATGTTGCAAAGTAAAATTATCATTAGTTATCTTACTTTATTTCTAGTATCTCTAATGTGCAATTTAGAAATCTTACTTTATTATTTCTAGTATATCTCTAATGTGCAATTTAGAAAACCCTAATTAGTTAATCACTTGGGCGGGAAAGTGTGAATTTAATGCTTTGATAACTAAAAAAAAATTATCACCATATAATTAGCTAATATAGTTGAAAAATCCAACAATTAGGGGCACACCATAGTGTCACGTGTATAAAAAAAATAATCTCTGTACTTATCTACAAAAATTATATTTTTTTGGTAAGATCTACAAAAATTATATTGAACCACACAAACTTATTACAGTATTATTATATTATATAGTTTAAAAACTATAGTTTAAAAAATTCAATTGATACAACTATGAACAAAAAAAATAAATATTAGAACTCTGTTTGGTAAAATTAGCGGGTAGCTGATAAACTATCTTAAGCAATCTCTATAGTTATCTAAAAAAGTTATATTGAGCCGCACAAACTTATTACAATATTATTATATTGTTTAAAAACTATAGTTTAGAAAATTCAATTGATACAACTATGAACAAAATAAATAAATATCAAAGTTTTGTTTGCTAAAATTAGCGGGTAGCCGATAAACTATATATCTTATAGCTGATGACTGATAGTTTATAGTTTATAGCTCATAAGCTAATTACAATATTTGGTAAAATTAGTGTATAACCAAACATAACAATTAACTCATTTATAGTAAAAAAAAATTCAATTTTGGAGTTAGATCATGGTATTAATATTCATCTTTATAATTGGTGCAAGACGTGATGTAAAAATGAATGATATATGCCTATTTAAAAAAAGCAACAATATAATCTATATATGTCATTAGAATTATACAATAAAAAATTGTAATATTAAGGGTAGAAATAGTTGGAACATAACTCTACATTTTGTGTAAAAAAAATATTCTACATTTGTTTTATTTTAAATTGTACAATAAATAATAAAGGGTAAAAGTGGATTTTGGATTAAACAATGAGGGTAAAAATAGAAGAAAAGATGATAAGCTATAAGTTCACAAGCTACTTGAAATAGCGTCTGAAAAATAAGATACAAATTAGTAAAATAAGCTATAATTTTTTATCTTATAAGCTATAAGGCATAAGCTATATTCTACTTGATGGTTGTTATTCAGTATTCACCCTCCGTGTTTCATCGCACTTATAAAAATATTATCCGAAAGAGTATTGTTATTTAGTAAGAATTATTTGTACAAGAAAGAGAAGAATCCATAAAATTAGTCTTTTGGTGACATATATTTACACTATCAGAAGATATTTTTTTATCATATATATTTAGAGATATCTCTCTGTGGATGGAGATGATGACATGGAGGAGATTTTTAACCATTATTATTATTTATTTATTTATAAAAAGAACATGGCACAAATTATATAAATAATTTTATACTTTTTTTAATTGAAGATAATAAATTAGATTTTAAAAAAAAATCAGGAATAAAAATAATATTAGTAATACTAGTGACACATCGTTTTATAATTGTTACATGTGAAATTTGAATCATGTCTCTTAGAGCTCTTGAGTTACAAATTTGTGCATATATTATAGAAAATAATTTATTTTTTTTACTGTTTATAGAAAATAATGTTGTGAAATAATGAAATATGATTAGATGTCTTTATAAAGCTTTTTTATCGTCAATGTATATCAGTCATGCTATATATGGAATATACAATTTAATTTTCTTTATAATAATTTTGTTATATCTTTTATGTTATTTGTATTTTTGAATACACAGAACTGGTATAGAAATGAAATTATGAATTGGCAAAAAGAAATAATAGTAAAATAGCTAATAAGTAAATAATTAAATAAATAGGGAAATAATACTTTTTTTTTGGTACAAAATAATACTTTTCTTTTTTAAGAAAGAATAATATTATTAGAAAAAGTATTATTTCCCTGTTGGAAATAATACTTTATTATTTTTTATTAAAAAAAATACCAAAAACATATTATAATTCAAATAAAATTTTAAAAATATGGAGAAGATAAAATTTTAATTAATAAAGTTGATTATAGTCATTTTACAACTTTACTAAATAAAATTTTAACCGTATCATTTGAGGTTACAGAGTTTCATATTTACTACTAATAATAGAAATGCATTAATTTCATAAATAAAAAGAAAATATTGTATTAAGGTATAATTATTTATGACACGCGGTTTACAATTACTTTTTTAGTATAATTTTATTTGATATAAAAAAAAATTACACGGTTAATATATTACATCATAATATCATTTTTATAGGCTTGTTTCTAAAATATTGCCTCAAATGTCTATGTATCATGACTTGATTGGTAGCATCTGTAAAATAGTTTTATATTGGTGGATTATATAAACTAAATTCTTTTAATGATTTGACAGTGTAATTTTTTATATCGACGGTGTATACATATTAAACCTCTTTAGATAATATACAAATTTAGACATTGTAAAAATAAGGAAATCTTTATACTATACTAAAGGTTCATTAGGGTGAACCCTAATGCTCTTTCAAAAACCCTACTATCATGCATCATTGATGATGTCATCATGACATCATATAATCCATGTCATTCATTCATTGTCCGCCACGTGTATCATCTCGCCACGTCACCTTTTACACCTCAACGCCCACGTCATCCGCCACGTCACTTTTAGCCCAACCACCTTCTACCACATCTCACTCCAGCCATGTCAGCATCATACTACAAAATTACAGTTTCGCCTCTATACCTTATATATTTACAATTGCACCCCCACACTTTCATTATTTCCATTTTGACCCATGTACTTTTATAAATTGCATTTTGACTCCTAATTTTTTTAAAAATTTCAAATTTACTTCTATTTTTTTGAAAATTGCAGTTCTGTCCCAATATTTTTGAATATTACAGTTTTACCCCTAACAAAAAAATTAAAACCCTAATTGTTTTTTGTTGCATTTTTACAACAAAAGTGAGCATATAGATCTAATATGATAGGCTTTTAACCACCATAAATCTCTTCTACCTCGCAACTTAAAAAAATCTATTAAGTTAAGAGTGTTCAATTACCAATTTACCACTATAACATGGTCAGTTTTATGGTGTACAAGTGTACTAACTTAATAAAATTGATGGGTCTGCAGAGAGATTTGTAACGGGTGATTGAACTTTTAATTAAATGCTAATGTTTCGAATTTAACTAACTTTTACGCGCTACTTATAAATAGATTTGTAATTTACAGTTTTACCCCTAACAAGAAAAAAATTAAAACCCTAATTGTTTTTTGTTGCATTTTTACAACAAAAGTGAGCATATCATATTAATTGCGCAAGAAAAAAGGGTAAAAATTAAATTTTTATAGATATCACCGGTCTTTGAAGGTTCCACTATAAAATTTGATGTGACTGAGCTATCCAACAATAGTATGCAATGTACTTCTTGATCCTATTATCAATGATTATATGAATGATTTTTAATTTCATCATCTTAATGTGTTCCTTTAGAATCATATTAATTGCGCAAGAAAAAAGGGTAAAAATTAAATTTTTATACATGTCACGGGTCTTTGAAGGTTCTACTATAAAATTTGATGTGACTAAACTATCCAACAATAGTATGCAATGTACTTCTTGATCATATTATCAATGATTATATGAATGATTTTTAATTTCATCATCTTAACGTGTTACTCATGAGAAAATTTGACCAACTTAGTTTATATTATTTGAGATGCACACCTAAACATGAGAGAATTAAATTAAGTGTGTTGTTAGGCAAAAATTAAATTGTATACATATAACGGGTCTTGGAGGCTCCACTGTAAAATCCGGTGTGATGCTTCACTTGACCCGCTTTATTATGGCGCTTAATGCTATAAGCATGTATCCTTCTATGTTATATACTTCTCTTGAACTGAGAATGTCTACTTTGGATCTATAGGGATGTATCGTAGACCTTTCTATAGCATCTAATAACTCTTCTAAAACAATATTTGTAACGGGTGATTGAACTCTTAATTAAACTCTAATGTTTCGAATTTAACTAACTTTTACACGCTACTTATAAATAGGTTTGTAATTTCTGCACGCCACTTACAGAAAGTTTTTAAATTTTTGCGCATTATGTCAAGTATCTTATCTCTAATCCTCCCAAGAGACATTTATTGCATAGGAGTAGTTTTGATTGTGGGGGTTGGTTCATTTACTTTGTCTCATCCTCGATCAAAATCATTTGTTCATATTTTGATCCAAGCATTGACATTATCCGATATTATTTTTCTATATGCGCCAACGCTACTTTATGGCGCATGATTAGTTCCAATTTATGTAGTTATCTTAACTTGATTTGATCCTTGATGTCAACTATTTTGTTTGTAGTCTTAATGAAGTTTTCTTATTAATCCATTGATAGTTGTCCTTTAGAACCATATTAATCCAACAATAAGGTGGTTCACTTTTGTATTGTACTATCCTATTATCAATGATTATATGAATGGTTTTTAATTTCATCATTTTAACCTACTACTAATGAGAAAATTTGACCAGCTTAATTTATATTGTTTGAGATGCACACCTAAACATGAGAAAATTAAATTAACTATGCTCTTAGGCATAAATTAAATTTTATACATATTACGGGTCTTGAAAGCTCCACTATAAAATTTTGGCGTGATGCTTCACTTGATTCGCTTTTTAGGTACTTGAAATCTCAAAAAAATTATCCACTTCTACCTAGCACTTAAAAATTATGATTTAATAACATGTTCTGAATTTTTAAGATAATTGCTAAAGCTATGAGTTTAATAGAGATGCTTGAAGTATATATGGGGTGAGGAGGTTAAGTATCCTATCTCCAATCCTCGCACGAGACATTTATTGGATAAAAATGATCTTGATTGTGGGGTTAGTTCATCTACTTTGCTTATTCCTATATCAAAATCATTTGTTATTGTTTGATCAAATAATTGACATTATCCGATATTATTTTTCTTTATGCGCCAACATTACTTTATGGCGCATGATTAGTTCCAATTTATGTAATTATCTTAACTTGATTTGGTCCTTGGAGTCAACTAATTTGTTTGTTGTCTTCATGAAGTTTTCTTTTTAATCCATTGATAGTTGTCCTTTGTGAACCATATTAATTGCACACAAAAAGGGTAAAATTAAATTTTATACATGTCACGGGTCTTTGAAGGTTCAACTATGAAATTCGATGTGACTAAACCATCCAACAATAGAGTGGTTCACTTTTGTATTGTATTATCCTATTATCAATGATTATATTAAGTAAACTCTTAAGGCAAAAATTAAATCTTATACATGTCACGGGTCTTGAAAGCTCCACTATAAAATTTGGTGTGATGCTTCACTTGATTCGCTTTGTTATGGCGTTCCACAAAACCCGTGCAATGCACGGGCCAACGTTAGTTGAATAGAGATTGTGTTCATTGATTTGATTTGGTTAATTCCTTTGTATGATTTTGTCTTTGAACTCACAACAAACCTTTCTATAATTACCTTATATCATACCCCTAATCTAATACAACAGCCATGATTGACAACAACCATGATTGACATACATATGTCGTTCCGCCAAACCCGTGCATCGCACGGGTCGGCGACTAGTAATAGTATATATATTCATAGACATGTTCTTGTTTCGACGTAATATCAATTGTCCAAATAAGG
The DNA here is from genome assembly GCA_030408175.1 of Trifolium repens. Lineage (NCBI taxonomy): Eukaryota > Viridiplantae > Streptophyta > Magnoliopsida > Fabales > Fabaceae > Trifolium > Trifolium repens. The sequence goes on from CP125837.1 coordinate 52,833,420, forward strand.
GCTTTTCGTAATTTCCAATTGGGATATGAGATATAGCTCTTTATAAAACCCAAACAACACGGCAAAAATAACGCACACATTTTTTCTTGTTTCTCGTAATTTTCTTCACAATTGTGTTGTATAGCCATGGCGAGAAACAAGCTGAAACTTGCATTTATCTCCGATGAATCGAAAAGGAGAGCAAGCTACTATAAAAGAAAGAACAGTCTCATAAAGAAGGTGAATGAACTCACGACTCTTTGTGATGTTCCAGCTTGTGCTGTAATTTCCAGTTCTTTTGATTCCCACACAGAGGTTTGGCCAAATCTAGAGGGAGCCAGTAAGGTGATTGAGAGGTATCAAAATTCAGTAGTGATAAATGAAAGCAAGAATGTCAGCCACGAGAGATTCCTCTTGCAAAGGACCACTAAAGCCAGAGATCAACTAAGAAAGTTGAAACAGGACAATCGTGAGAAAGAGCTGGATCTTCTTATGTTCAGGTATATGCAAAACAGCAATATCTCAGACAACCTGACTGCTGAAGGATTGAAAGATTTAGATAAGGTTGTTGGGAAGATGATGAAGGAAGTTGATAACAAGATTAATTAATGCACTCGATTGATGAAATTAAGGTTATTTTGATCTATATATCTATTAATGTAATTTTGATATTATTTTAAATTTTAATTTTGATTGTTGCTCTCAGAGCATTGTGATATCTATATCTTTCGATCATTTGAATAAAAAATTCATGGATTCAAATAAAAGATTTATAAATCTTGTCTTTGTGATTCCTCTATCAAGAGCCTCCTTTTAATTTGACATTTGACACTTTAAAGCAATAAGAATAAGAATTTATTGTAACATTAATATTTTTATTAGGGTCAGGATCAAATGACACCAAATAGTTTGACACTCAATACTACACCTTTCAATAACGTTTTAACCGATATAAATTTTATAAAATCTACCGTTGGATTAAAAGTTTATTCTAATTTTATTAAAACACAAAAACAACATTATTTAATTTTGCAAGAATTTTTTGTAGAATATATTTATTTATTTATTGGTGGAAGAATATTTTTTATTTCTATAAGATTTAATAACATTATTTGTAATAAGGTTTTATTGTGATTTTTTTTCCGGCTTTCCATATTAATAGACCTAACCCGCAAACAACGATGCAAAAGTAATAAAAAAGAGTTACACCAAAGTGTTACGAAAATCAACCGTAGGATAGATTTATAAAAGAATAAATCTTCAATTTACTCTTTGAACTATTAATCTCTCTCCAATTTGGTCCCTAAACTATAGAAATAAACTAAATGGTCCCTGAACTATTAATAATCCATCAATTTGTTCCTTGAACTATCATTTTCTTTCATGTTTTTAAAAAAATTGAGGGACTAAATTGATGTACTAATGATAGTTTAGGGACTATTTGATATATTTTTATAATTTATGGATCAAATTGGAGAGATATTGATAGTTCATGCACTAAATTGAAGGTGCACTCCAAATTTTTTTATTATTTTTTCTTTCTGGAATTCAAATCAACTTCCATGAAACAATATTGATTATGAAAAGGATCCACCATGTCACCATCATTCATTGCTCCCAAGACTTTTCAAAAGATGCATAACATGAGTAACATTCGAGTTACAACTATGCATGGTATGAATACACATATCATGAATTTCGTTTACTTGTACTTTTTGTTCCCTTCTCAATAGCCTCCAACTTGGTTAATTAGCAAGATATTTAGTTGCACAATTTTGGGTTTCATCTCTGAATTGAGTAAACAGCGATGTTAAAATTCCTGTGAGAGTTTGTCGCTCATTTAAATTTCACAAGACTTGAGCGATTAGTCTTTGCAGTTGCGCGCATAGTTTACGGCAACAACAAAAAATCTTCAACATCTATCTATCATAATCAACTAACTACATAGATGTGTCACTCGATCAAACCTAAATTTATTTGGTTCGAATAATAGATTTATGATTCCAAACCTCAAAATTCAACCATTTAGAAGAACAAAAAATGTAATTCACTATATTTCGGTAATGTATTATCATTTCCTGAATTCGTCCCAATTCAATGTTGTATGAAGAATTCATGTTTACCTACCGTTATGTCTTTCATTTTCATTTTCACATGACAAAAGCTTAATAAAACTTTATTACTCGTTAATTATTGTTGTTGAACATGAAAGTTAGATGAGATTAAGACTAATAATGTGCTTTCGTACTTAGTTTTCTTCTACTGAGTTTTGACTAAGTCTGGTAGCTTTATGACCTTTGTAGACTCAAGTAGACTTGAGAAACATTTCGACAAACTCATATTCGTCTGTATTTGTACTCGCTTACCCTTCTATCGGATGAGGGAAACTCACTGACCATAACCCGTCTGCCAAATTCTAGGACGAGGGAAACTCGTTGATCATAACCTGTTTGCCAATTTCGGCAAACAAGTACCGTAATATATTTTTAGGTGTAAAGAATTATTACCAAAACAAGCTATATAAACATTGATTTCCAGTTCCCATACATCTTCAGACATATTATGGATATATTGATATGGATAAATCTCTCTTATTCAGAGTTATAAGGGTAAGGAAAAAACAAAACAAAACAAAAAATAGTACATCACAAATTTGCTGCATATCCTAACCAAACCTCAAATCAATTCTAACACATTCAAACTAGAGACATATTTACATATGATATACAATACTGCAGGTGTTTCCAAAACTATAACAGAAGCAAGAAAAAGAACAAAATACCGAAGAGTTTTCGTATCATCTAAATACTAAATCGTGTCTCCGAGATATACTTGATAGTAACTGTGGTATCCCTTTTGTTAAAAACTTTTGCGCATTCATGTTGCAGCATGTATTTACTAAGAACAACAACCACCTCTTTGCGATGTCTCATATATGCGCTTTTGCTTTTGTCTCTTCACTTCTATAGATCCCTTTTCCCGCAAACTTGGCACCTCTAATATCTGCAAATCAATTTATTGAAAGCTATTAAAAGTAACTAGCGTGCTGACAGACACTAACGTGTCCGAGTAATGGTACTAAGTATCCATCTAGACCAACTGAGATGTATAAAAATCACGATACCTTTAACGTGAGGTCTTCGAAGCATTGTTGAACATTTTCTCTAGTTTTGGCGCTACATTCTAGGAACAAGCATCTATGTTCCTTTGCAAGAGCCATTCCCTCTTCTTTGCTTACAGCTCTTTCACTTTCCTGAAAAGTGAAAGTTCATACAACAGAAACCGAAAACATTCAATATCATGATTACCTTACATTGTAAAGGACTGCAAGATCATACACTGTAAATGTTACCTTATCCACCTTATTGCCGATAAGAATTTTGATGCAATCATGATTTGTAGAGTAAAGTCCAACCTCTTTGGCCCATATTCCCACCAGATTTGTAAATGTCTCGCGCCGTGTAACGTCATATACTAAATTAGAAAATTGAAGGAAAAAACTTTTACATGTCATAAATCTAAATGTATATATAAAAAATAAATTCAACTTTCTGATATATAAGCATACCAAGAATGATTCCGTGTGCCCCTCTGTAATAAGAGCATATCACTGTTCCAAACCTCTCTTGTCCAGCTGCCGAAAAAATACTAAATATTAGTATAATCTAACTTCAACAGGTCATGCCGAAAGGTTTCATATAAACAGACTATGATGACACTTATTAATGGTGAAAAAATATGCTACTGATCATTGTTGAGCTAGTGCTATCACAGAGAAAAACCATTTGTTTCTATCAGTTAAAAGATGTTGGTGCTGAGTTTCGTCGACAAACTTGGTTTGTGTTCATATCTCACCCGACAACACCTTGAGAAGTAGAAAATCAATTAGACTCGATGAGGCTAACTCAAATTTACTTGATTTGGACGTCATTGGTGCCGAGTCCTTTTAAGGTTTCTGTATTACACTAAGTTTTAGGTTCGATTCACACACTTCAAGCCTATCTCTCAATTGTATTTAGCAAACAATGTTTTGCTCACTTACTCGTTTATGTGCACTAGAGAAAATGGAAGAGCTTTGTGTAACAGCCCGAGCCTTCGGCGTTCCCGGCACTGCTACCTCACGATCTTCTCCAACCCCCCTTCACTATTGGAGTTTTTGCCTTCCGTGGGAATCGAACCATGTACCATGGGGATAAGTACATGTTCAATCCATTCCCACTACCAATTGAACTACTAGCTCAATTGGTAGTTGTGAATGCATTGAACATGTACTTATGCTCCAGGTACATGGTTCGATTCACCACGAGGGCAAAAACTCCACAAGGGGGTGGAGAAGGCCGTGAGTAACAGTGCTCAGTATCGGGAATGGCTGAGTTACCTGGTATCGGGAATGGCCAGGGTTGTTACACTTTGAATCAGAACGCCAATGATTTTCATGTCCTTTTATGATTCGTGATGATTCGTGGAATAGAATTTGAATCAAAGTGATGTGTTTAGTCATGAACTAACATGAACGAACATATCTATACATTTGAATATTTAATCCATGGAGAGTCACAGCATTTAGAACCCAAAAACTTGAGAAAACACATCTGCATAAAAGTGCAGAAAATGTGTCGAGTGCCTTGCGCCCCGACAGCCTAGAGCCAAGCGCACTACGTCCCGACCAAACAGCAGGGAACAGGCACTAGGTGCTTGGGATTAGCCTTTCTCATGTGTGTAACGTGTCTTATGCTCTGCACCAAACATGAGGCGCCTTCCACTCAAACGACTGAATCCAACATGGCCAATGAAAGCCTCAACCTGATATAATGTATCCCAATTTCATTTGTTCTAGTCTTCATTGAGTGACTACGAATGCTATAACAACGTAAGTTTTACAGTCTCGCTGATTTTTTATGACACATGCTTGAATTTATTTTTTAAATATTTAGAGATTAATATGTCTTCTTATCATTACTTATCAGTTATCACTTGGTCGCATCAATCAAAGAACATAAGTTCCGTTGCAGAAACGATTAATACTCTGACTTATAAAGATAAATGAAAATGTGATAGCGAATAACTAGGAAAACACCTACCTGTGTCCCAAATAGTAAGCTTCAATCTTTTCCCGCCAATCGTAAAATGCTTGATTTTGAAATCTACTCCTGTGAGTGATTTCAGAATATAAACATATCAGTATATAACAAAAACCATAACAAGAGAATTAAACTGAGAAAATTCCTTATGCTACTAAGCACCAAACCATATAGGAAGTGAAAACATCAAAGCCATACACCACAAAATTCTAAATTTCTAATTAGCTATTACTAACTTAATGTAACAGAGAAATTAAAAACTATGAATGAAGGTCCAAAGCCTAGATATCACCTTATCAGAAAAACTAATTACCATTTCAAACAAAAAACATATATTAATTAATGTGACACTAATGACCATTTTACAACAGTTCCTCGGGGGATTTGAACTTTGTCCCTTGAGGTTACCGGATTATGTCTGTTGAGTTGACACACCTCATGGACAAACAAAATTCCAAACAAGATACCGATGATGAAAGAAAATATACATGATCATTTAGTAAATTTCAATGGATATAACATTACTATTAAGCATGTGTTCTGTTAGTTTGACTCCTGATTTCATACCATATGATATTTTTACTAATAACTACAAAAAATGTCAAATTATGTTTCATGTAAATTCTTGTTTTCAAGATTTTGGAAAGCAAAATTACCTCAGAAATGTGCTAATTTTATAATTACCATTAACAACAAGATATCAACTTAAAATAAAAATAAAGAACCAATCAAACACTCTAAGGGCCTGTTTGGATTGGCTTACTTGAGACATAAGTTTTGTGAGACTTTTGGAAATACTTATGAAAATAGCTCACAATTTTCACAAGTTTTTGTAAGCATAAGTTTTCAAATATAGCTTTTGAAAACAAACAACTCCTAGCATATATAAAAATAGCTTATCTAAACTAAACGCTTAATCATAATAAGCGCGTTTGTGCTATAAACTGCAAATAAGAGAAGAGAAAAAGAAGAGAATAACCAATAGTAGGAGAGAGGTCATGAACTGAGTTAGAATAAGAGATGAAGCTAAGAAGAAGACTACTCTTGCCAACACCAGAATCACCAACTAACAAAACCTTAAAAGAATAATCATAGCTGATATTTCCAACTTTAGAAGGAGAACCCAACATGATGATGATGTTTCCTTTATCACAATCAATCAACTTCAAAACCAAATATGAATTATTTCACCATGATCATAACAAAAAAGGTGAATTTAGAAAGAAACCAAATAAAGTTAGAAGGATTGAAATGAAAAATGGGACAAGAAGGTAAGGAAGGATGGCAAGTAAGTAATACGTCTGTCTGTCTGTCTGTCCGTCCAGGCGGTTGAGAGTTTGGTCCAAGGAAATCAGCTTGGCTAAGTTAGGACAAATGTCCTCTTTCCTTTGAAACTTATGTTATTTTATTTATAGCTTTTTCTTTGATTCCACGCGCCGTTTCTTTGTTGTGTTATGCTCACAACACAACACAACATTACATAATTTAATTTGGGAAATAGTGATATATTTTTTTCGAAGGAAAATGTTAAAAAGTGTCTCGAGACATTAGTTACGTATATTAACAAAAAAAAAATTGTCTATTTTATCATGATTAATATATGTTTTTTATTTTTTATAATTTTTGTATTAACTTTCTAGTTTTTAGGGAATAAGAGCTCTGGTAATTCAAAGTTCGTCCGTAAAATAAGTAAAGTTTGGACAAAAATTACTTTAATAGAAATCGAATTTAGATTCTCACGAATAATTTATTCTAAAAGAATCTCATTAACTATTTTAGCTTAATATCTTAATTTAATACTCCCTCAGTCTCATATATAAGCAAAAGCTATTTTTTAGATTCATTAAAAAAGTAATATATGTGGTCTATAATATGAACTAAAGGTCAAATAACGAATTATCCCAAAAACTTAAGCTGTTAGAATAAGGTCACATCAATGGTTTTATATTATTTCTAACACTAAATACGTAATTTTTTCAATGAATTTTAAAAAATAATTTTTGCTTATTTATTATTAGTAGCCAAATATTCACCAATTTTATTGATGATTAGTTTTTTACTAAAGAATTTTGCCGGCTAAATACAGTAGGGTCTCTCATTCAAATCAGTTTTGCTTATCCACAAAGCTCAAATATAAAATCTTGTTTAAGATAGCTGAGTTTAGTTATTTTAGAACTAATCATGTGACCTATATATATATATATATATATATATATATATATGCCTTGTGGGTTTCATAAAGGAAATGATAAATATTGGTTGTACTTAAATTTATATGCACACTATGGGTCTCAGGTTTGAATCGAGATAAAAAAAATTAATTTAATAATATTGATATTATCAGTTGAATTAAAATAGATTATTATTTTTTCTAATTACTATATAAATTTCAATTCTCGTAAAGTGTAAAATAAAAAAGTTAGTGGTTGTTATTTTATCAAACTCATGATTATTATAATTTACTTTCAATTTTTTATCAGTAACTAAAATTATTCACTTGATTCTCAAAGTGAATTGTTTAATTCTTCATTCAACTATGTAGTGGTTAATTTCCTGAGATAATTAAAACTTATTTAGAGCATTAACTAATTTTTCTCAACAAATTACTTTTCATACACTCTTTAGATGAAAATTTCAACCAATTACTACTATCTTGGGTCTCAATTTTAGGGAAAAAAATTAAAAATTTACTAAATAACAAATGTATTTAGTCTATAATATAAATCAGATATATTAGTTATTCAATAAATTTAATTATTGATTTTTTTAGATCAAAGAGAATACCACTTATGTCCTACTCCCTCCGTTTCTTTTTAATTGTCTTTTTAGAATGATAACATCAAATTAAGGAAGTGTATTTTTGCACGTTATCTTCCTATTATACCCTCGTTTTAATCTACCAATAAATTCCTATTTTTTTGCCCACATTTTTTCTTTCCAATAAATTTAATATATTATGTACAAAAAAAAATTAATATGTTATGTACGAACAAAAATAAAAAATAAAAAAGATTTAGTTTTCCAAATATATAGCATTAATTGGTTTTATGGAAAAAGATAAGAGGAATTGACAAAGGGTATAATTGACAAATCATACCCATAAAATACAAAAAGGACAATTAAATAGAAACGCTAAATATAATAATAAAAGACAATTAAAAAGAAACAGAGGGAGTAATATTTTTGTGATATATGATATCTTGTATTTCATTTTCATTGGTGCCGGCCTTAAATCTCAAATGTGTGAAACAACCCATTAAGGCATTAAGCCATTAACTAATTAACCACGGAATCATGTATTAATTCTTATAACTAATTAAAACTTATCATCCTCGATCAAGATAGACGTAATTCTACTTCAATCATAAATAATACTCCCTCCGTTTCTTTTTAATTGTATTTTTAGAATGATAATACCAAATTAATGAAGTGTATTTTTGCACGTTATCTTCCTATTATACTCTCATTTTAATTCACCAATAAATTCCTATTTTTTTGCCCACACTTTTTCTTTTCAATAAATTTAATATATTATGTACAAAAAAACAAAATTTAATATGTTATGTACCAACAAAAATTTAAAAAAAAAAAGATTTAGTTTTCCAAATATATAGCATTAATTGGTTTTATGGAAAAAGATAAGAGCAATTGACAAAGGGTATAAGTGACAAATCATACCCATAAAATACAAAAAAGACAATTAAATAGAAACGCTAAATATGATAATAAAAAACAATTAAAAAGAAACGGAGGGAGTAATTAATTATATTTCATATAGAGAAAAAAATAAAATAAAAAAGTAATAATTGAATATATTTCTTATAGAGAAGTTTTGGTGGAAAACGTATCCAATGCAATTTTCTACAGAAGTTTTACTCCTAAAAGAAAACTCCAAATAGTGCAACAGATGATCATATGCAAAACGTATTTTAATAGCAATATCAATTCCGTGTTAAAGGAACTTTCCCTATTTGTCATTTTCATCATTAACACCTCATAGTTAGTAACTTAATTAGAGATGAACACTAACTAATAATCTTGTAACTTGTTTCATTTATTTACAATATATTTATTTAAGAGCCTCTCATTAATTAGAGACTCACGTTAAAATGTGGTTAAAATTGATAGATTCACATTACAAACCAATTTATAGAATTATATTGTGCACTAAAATGAATAAAAAATCAAACATAAAAACGATATGAATAAGGAGAACTCAAGCACAAAACACGAAAGAAGTAGAAACAAGATAAAGCATGATTCTTCTAATATAAATAAATTAAATATTGATTTATTAATGACTAAGCTACCATTTTGTTAGGAGTTATTAGTCACTACCTCTTATGAGTTAGTTTTAATTTAATAGTATGTAGTTAGTTTGTTGAATGACGGTTAGTTTGTTATTTTTCCACTAGCTCTATTTATCGAGTTTGATTTGTGCATTCATTTACTGTTAAACTCTAACTTCATTTGATTCGCTATACCTCTTATGTGTATGTGTATTTTTCCAATAGCTCTATACATAATTTGCTTTGTCTTTGTGATTCAAGATCTAACATCAATTTCACTTTCTTTGCTCCAAATTTGGTTCATCTTTCTTGCTTTCAGTTTGTTTCAACAACCAATGTATTTGCAATAGGTATATAGAGGGGGTTTAGAAGATTAAAGATGCAATTAATTCGAAAGTATTTTGTGTTTATGGAAAATGTTGGTTTGGTCGATCTCCCCTTGATATGAGTGGGCTAGATAGGATGTTGATTTTGGATATTTGGTTAGAGGTGTGGGGGACGGTGTCTTGGTGAGGTTTGAAGTGCGGTGTCTCCGACCATTGTTCATTGGTAGTAAGACATGATGAGTATGATTGGGGATCGAAACCATTTAGATTCTATAATCATTGGTTAAATAACAAAATCTCCAAGTCAGTGGTGGAAAAGGAGTATGATTCCTACCAGGTTAATGGGTGGATATGGGCTACGTCTTGAAGGAGGTGGAACACAGATGTATATGAAAGTGTGTATACTAAAATAGGGGCCTTGACGGATGAAATAGAGTATTTGAAGTTGAAAAAGGAAAGAAATGAGTTGGTAGAAAGAAAGACTAAATTTAATCAATTGTGGCTATTATTGAAAAGTAAAGATAGCTTGGAATTTTAAAAAACAAGGTCTCGGTGACTTAAAGAGGGTGATGCTAACACGTGATTTTATCATGCTTGTGTGAAGAGTCGAAGGAGATCCAATTCTTTGGTGGCTCTAAAAAAGAGTAGGGAGTGGCAGAGGGGTGGTAGTGGTTAATGAGATGGTGGATCAAGAATTTATTTTTGAAGAGCAAGAGGTGGTCAATGTTATTGAGTTATCGGATGGGAATAAAAGTCTCCTCCGGATGGTTTGAATTTTGCATTCTTCATGAATTTTTGGAGAGTAATTAACAAGGAAATGTTGACGTTATTTGAAGAAATTTATGTGTCGGCAAAACTACCTTTAATTAAGTTTCTCTTCATATTCTATCACATTGATCCCCAAAAATCTTAGCACTGATCAAATTAGTGATTTCCAACCGATTTCTCTATTAGGAATCTTGTATAAGCTTTTATCCGAAGTGTTAGCAAAGAGGTTGGGCATTAGTGTTGGATTCTATTATCTCTCAAAATCAATTGACATTCATCAAATATATATAGATTATTAGCCGAAGGGGTGGTAGTGGTTAATGAGACGGTGGGTCTCGCAAAGCGCCGGAAGATAGAACGTAAGGTAGATTTTGAGAAGGCGTATAAATCGGTAAGTTGGAGTTTCCTTGAATATATGTTGAGTATAGTGGGGTTTAGGGAAAAGTGGAGGGATTGGATGAAGTGTTGTGTGTGTAATGGTAATTTTCCGTTATTATTAGTAAATGGATGCCCAAGTAAGCCCGGATGTTTCGTTCTCGTTATTAGTAAATGAGTGTGGTGTCCCAAAGGGTGGTGGATTTGGGATTCTTCAAAGGATTTAAAGTAAGCCCGGATGTTTCGCTCTCGTTATTACAATATACAGATGAATCTTTGGTCGGTGAATGCAATATTAATGTGGTTTGAATTAATTTTGGGTGTTAAAATTTCTCAAAGAGTAGGCTATTTCGGGTGAAGGATGATTCTGATCAACTCCATGTTGACTTCAATTCCAATTTTCTACCTCACTTTTCTGAAAAAAGTCATCATCAGTAAGAAAGTCTATTGTATGAATTCAACAGAACTTCATGTAGGGTGGTTCAAAGAAGAGGCTCTTGATACGATTCAAGTTTTGTTCAAAAAAGAACCCTAGAGAGCATTTCTCTAAACTCACATAAAAAGTGTTTTCTTCAAAGTTGATAAAAGTCATACAAGTGAAAGGTATTTATAGTCTAGACAAAAGGCTAAGGTGCGCACAACTAATGACATGGTGCCTAAGTTAACAAGTGTTTAGGCACACACATAAACTAAACATAATTTCTAATTAAAAATATGATTATTATATTCCAAAATTAAAAGTAAGTCTTACGATAATTCTATGACCAAAAGATTAGTATGATGTGGACCAATCTTGTCATATGTCTTAAAGCTAAGAAATTTAATAATTTGTTGCTCCAAGTGTGCCTTTAGCTTTCTAGCATTGTCTCTAGTCAAAGGCCCTTCCGTTCCTAGCTCTTGAAGCTCATTAGCCTTCATGTAGGGTTGGTCCTCATCAGAGAGGTACCTTCTTAATTGGAAGGGAAAATAAATTTTCTTTGGTGGAAGGACATGGTTCGGTTGGGGGTGGAGCGTGGAGTAGTGGGAGATTGATTGAAGAAACTTTTGTGAAGAAGTTGGATTGTGATGGAATAATAATTTTTTTCAAGATCGTTGGGTGGGGAAGGCTCCAATATGTGAGGTGTTTCCGCGTCTTTTCAAAATTTCGCTTCAATTGGAATTTTTAATAAAGGACATGGGAGGTAAGGGGAGAAGTTGAAATTTAAGTTGGAGGACGGCTTTCTTTATGTGGGAGTAACAATTCTATAGAGGTTTTATGGACGTAATTGAAGTGGCGGCGTCAATCACAAAGGAAGAAGATACTTGAAATTTTGTCATTTGAGGCATGTATACGGTTAGCTCTTACTACTTTTCTTTACAAAAAATTCATCTCGCTTCTTTCTTTGAGAATCTTTCCGGTGGAGATTACTATACAAATGTGGAGGAGTTAAGCGTTGTCGAAATTTCATTGCAAGCATTTCTTGATCGTCTTCCAATGATAAGAAATGTAGATTGTCGGGGGATTATTTCTATTGGGGAAGATGTGCGTATGTGTTGTTCAGGAGTCCTTGAAACCGAAAACCATATTCTAGCATCTTGTCCATTTGCATGGGCGATATCACATTTGAAATTCCTGACACGCTATGCACGATGCTCTACACGATGCTCTAAGCACTCTATCCGGTCTAGTGCGTAATAATGTAAACCAAGTAAAGAAAAACAAATAAAAGAGACAGAGTATTTGTTAACCCAGTTCGGCGCAAACAGCAACCTACTCTGGGGGATACCAATCCAGGAAGGAATATCACTATAATAGCCCTAGTTCTAAGTTCTCAGCAAACGCCCCGTTTACAACTTATAACCTAGGCACTACCAATGATTCTTCAACCTAGGAACTCCTAGATCAGAGATCCCATCTCACTCCCTTACAACCTTACAAACAGCAAGGATTTCTCTAACACAAAGACAAAACGTTTTTGGAGACACACTCCTAAAACTACACACTCGTACCTAAAGGCTTAGAGTGTTAAACCACCAAAAGTCCTTACTTCGTACTTCAAAGCTTAGGAGAGTATCACAGAAATTACAACTCAAAATAGCACAGTCCTAAACTTGTATCAATGAGACACAAGAAAGGCTCACATGAAAAACACACACGCAAAACCTAATTTCTTAGACAAAAACAATACGGCGTGAACAACTACTCAATTAGGTTTAGCTCCTTCCATATATATATAGCTGGTGACATGGGCTTCAGAAGATCTGATCCAAGAGAATATCCAACTCACAAAATAAAAACAAATCATATCTTAAAAGATTTGATATGTTTTGAAAATAAATCTTTTTCCAATCTTCACAATAATTTCCAAAGCAATCTTTTAAACAAAAGATATGTTTAGAAAATAAAATCTTTCTTACAGCACAAGATATGATTCATGAGAGAGAAACGCGCATAAAGGAAAACGCGCATGCTTGGCGCACAAGTAACACTTCCAGAAACATGATATGATGCTTGAGGCATCGGATCCAGCATCCTGCTACAGAGTTTATTTTACCAAAAATGCAGCCAATACCAAAGACTTAACAAACTCCCCCTTTGGCAAATTTTTGGCTAAACAAATTATGACCATACAGATACTACTTAAACAGATACTTCAACTACATATCTTTTTCTCAACATAATCACACAAGCATAAAGATTAAGTAGCAGTTATCCTTCAAAACCATTACCATACTACTCCTTCATGGAGAACAGTAGAAAAGAATAAGATGTATCTTTTTAAGATTATCAGAGAGGCATGCAACAGCGGAACACAGAACAACTACTTCGCCTTAAATGGTCAGGAAAATAAACATTGATAGGATGAGGAATAGAATGCTTCAGCATTTCACAAAACTACTCCCCCTGCACATATGCATAGGATGTTGGAACATCGTATCCAGCATCTCCCCCTGCATAATACAACTCAGCTCAGCTCAATACAACTCAGCTCCCCCTAAACATCTGCATATCTTAGAACATACACAGCTACACACCAAAGCACACATACCAGAACAGACACAGTTCACAGTCACAACACATATTAGAAGCACATACCAGAACCTAGAGCTGGTAACCAAACCAACAAATTAATCATAACATTTACTCCCCCTTTTGGCCACAAATTTGACAAATACACACCAGCAGAGAGAATAGAAGATAACACCACGGGATACATAACTCACTAGCTCCCCCTCACTACCAACATGCAGAGAAAAATAGATTCTCGCACATAAGGAGCACATACAAGAATAATAGTAACCACCATCAGAACGATCATGCATCAGTAGATAAATGCAAATATACAGATAACACACACCTGAGGTTAGGACATATGATAGCACATACCACATGTAATGGGAAGAAAGAATTTGATTTGATTCTCCTAGGATAGCATGCAAGCATAGGTTGGAGAAAAAAAATGACAGTTGCACGCTTCAAGCTCGTTAACTGCTATAACTCCTCATAGAGGCAAATTCCTAACTTGCCCCTTAGCTTCTCAAATTGCACAGCATCAAGAGCCCTAGTGAAAATATCTGCCACTTGCTCTTTTGCACCCACATGCTCCAATGTTACAATTTTATTCTCAACAAGATCTCTGATGAAATGATGGCGAATATCAATATGCTTGCTGTGCTGGACTGGATTCTTTGAGATGTTTATGGCGCTCATGTTGTCACAGTACAATGTTAGAGCATCCTGTTCAACATTGTATTCCTTCAGCATTTGCTTAATCTGAAGGCCAAGAAAGTAGGTCAGCTTACCAACGAGACTTATCTCAAACTCAGACTGCATCTGCTTGACAAAATGTTGGACCATTGTATTCGACATCCCACCAAAGACTATGTCATCCACATAAATCTGAGCAATCATGAGCTTTACCTTTTCTAACTTGACAAACTTAGGTTCATCAGATAATTCTCTTTCCAGACCCACTCTTCTAGCAAAAACATACTTCCACTTTGCAGCATCGTCAATAAAGTGGAAAGAAACATTATCCACTAGTACATCAGGAACATTTGGGGGAATGAATCTTCCACCAATTCTCCTCTTAGCAGACACAATGCTTGGAGCATTGTCCTCAACATTTTTACCAGATGCACCACCAACAGTTTTCTTCTTCTTTGGTGTTTTTCTCTTTGAGCTTTGCTTCTTTTGTTTAGAAGGGATCTCTACTCTGCTTGATCTTCTAGTAGGTCCAACAATCTTTTTCTTCTCAGACTTTGTTGCCTCAGCTGCAACCTAAGTTTCTTTCCCTTTCCTTTCAACTACACCATTTTGTTGTGGAGTTATAGGAGAAGAATATTCATGCTTGATCCCTTCAGTAAAGCAGAATTCATTGAACTTGGATTTCTCAAATTCTCTTCCATGATCACTTCTGATTCTTACCACATTACTTCCTTTCTCCCTTTGAATCTGAGTACACAGTTCCTTGAAAACATCAAAGGCATTTGACTTCTCTCTAATGAAATTCACCCATGTGTATCTAGAGTAGTCATCAACAACCACAAAAGCATACCTTTTGCCTCCCAAGCTTTCAACCTGCATGGGTCCCATGAGATCCATGTGTAGCACTTCAAGAACCTTGGAAGTTGTCTGATGCTCCAACATCGGATGCGACATTTTGGTTTGCTTCCCAATTTGACATTCTCCACACACATTCCCTTCAATAATCTTGAGTCTGGGTAGCCCCCTAATAGCTTCAGCTGTCATTGCTTTCTTCATCCCTTTCAGGTTGAGATGACCCAATTTCTGGTGCCATAGTTGGACTTCATCTTCAGTGGAAATAAGACAAGTGGATGTGTGGGCTTCTTCTTGTGACATCCACAAGTAGCAGTTGTCTTTTGATCTAGTGCCCTTCATCAGTAATTGTCCCTCTTCATTATTGACAAGACATTCAGATTTGGTGAAATTTACTTTCATGCCTTGATCACATAGTTGGCTGATACTAATTAGATTAGCTGTAAGGCCTTTAACCAAGAGAACATTCTCCAAGTTAGGTAATCCATGGTTGATCAGATCCCCAATTCCTAATATTTCTCCTTTTGCACCATCTCCAAAAGTTACAAAGCTAGATTTGTAGGGTTTCACATTTATAAGATACTTCTCAACACCAGTCATGTGTCTAGAGCATCCACTATCAAAATACCAATCTTCCCTAGAAGATGCTCTAAGAGATGTGTGAGCAATTAAACTAACATTTTCTCCTTTAGGCTTCCACTCCTTCTTGATAACTTCCTCTTTCTGCACAACATTTGGTTGAGGCTTCTGATCAGGATACCCATACAGCTTGTAGCAAAAAGGTCTAATGTGTCCTCGTTTCCCACAATGATGACATACCCATCTGCGATATCTCCTCTGATTTTTGGGTCTTTGGTGAACATGATAGGCTTTAGAATGTTGAACATGATGCTTCAGCATCTGCTTCCCAGTACAAGGATCAAATACATCTTCAGCTGATGTAAACTTGGTTTCACGATTCTGTTGATACTGATTCAAACTTGAATAGTTGTACCCAACAGACCTCAACTTTCCACTTGGTACATTATCCAGAATTTCTTCAAGAAGATTTGTTCCTGAGTTCAGCTGGCTTACACGTTTTCTTAAATCATCCATTTGAACATTAACTTGGATGACTTTTTCTTCTGCTTGAGTTGCCTTTTCAACCTGTATGTTTACTTCAGCTTGAAGTTTGTTGATAGTCTTCTTTTGCTTTTCAAGAATCCTACACATCTCTTCATATCTAGTGAGTAATTCTTTGTAAGTGCTAGCAAGTTCCTCATAAGATACATCCCCATCTTCATCAAAATCCCAATCCGTGACACATATTCCAGTAAAGGCAGCCATATGTCTTGCTGATTCACCTTGTTCATCACTGTCTTCATCTGACCAAGAAACGGTTAGCCCTTTCTTTTGTCTTTTCTGATAAGTACCACATTCTGACCTTATGTGTCCATAACCTTCACACTCATGACACTGAACACCCTTGTTTTGACTGCTCTCTTCTTCAGGCTTGTTTTTCTTGAAATTATTTGGCTGCTTGTTGATGTCGAATCTGATGCTTTGCCCATTCTGTCGATTCCTATGATCAACTCTTTTCAACACTTTGTTGAACTGTCTTCCAAGCATGGCAATAGCATCTGCTATGTTATCTCCCTCTTCATCATCACTTTCAGCAACATCATCTTCAGTGTTTGTGACAAAGGCAATGCTCTTGTTCTTTTTGTCACCTCGGTCATTGAGAACAATTTCAAAGGTTTGAAGAGATCCAACCAATTCATCCATTTTCATGGTGGAGATATCGTGTGCTTCCTCAATAGCAGTAACCTTCATATCAAATCTCTTGGGAAGAGATCTAAGGAGCTTTCTTGACAGTTTCTCATCAGATATTTTTTCTCCCAAGGCTTCAAAAGAGTTTGCAATGTCTAGGAGACTCAAGTGGAAATCTTGGATGCTCTCATCATCTTTCATTCTCAAGGCTTCAAACTTGGATGTGAGGTGTTGAATCTTTGACTGTTTCACTTTGGCTGACACACAATTTTTAATGAGTTTGAAAACACTAGTGTCTACTCCATTAAACAAGGCATAGATGGCCTTGTGGTTATAGTGAGCTGCAGTTTCCTCTTCTGGAGTCCATTCTACTTCAGGTTTTAGCACTCCCGTTGAAGTACCTTCCTTGCTAGCATAGGTGGGACGTTCCCATCCAGTCAACACAGCTTTCCAAACTTTGCTATCAATTGATCTCAAAAATGCCGTCATCTTGGATTTCCAATGATCATAGTTGCTGGATCCATTGAGCAAAGGTGGTCTGTTCATGTACCCTCCGTCTTTTTCCATGATGCCAGAGATTTCAGGTCCTGAATCTCACCCTAAAAACAGGCAGGGTGCCTGCTCTGATGCCAATTGAAATTTCTGGCACGCTATGCACGATGCTCTACACGATGCTCTAAGCACTCTATCCGGTCTAGCGCGTAATAATGTAAACCAAGTAAAGAAAAACAAATAAAAGAGACAGAGTATTTGTTAACCCAGTTCAGCGCAAACAACAACCTACTCTGGGGGATACCAATCCAGGAAGGAATATCACTATAATAGCCCTAGTTCTAAGTTCTCAGCAAACGCCCCGTTTACAACTTATAACCTAGGCACTACCAATGATTCTTCAACCTAGGAACTCCTAGATCAGAGATCCCATCTCACTCCCTTACAACCTTACAAACAGCAAGGATTTCTCTAACACAAAGACAAAACGTTTTTGGAGACACACTCCTAAAACTACACACTCGTACCTAAAGGCTTAGAGTGCTAAACCACCAAAAGTCCTTACTCTGTACTTCAAAGCTTAGGAGAGGGTCACAGAAATTACAACTCAAAATAGCACAGTCCTAAACTTGTATCAATGAGACACGAGAAAGGCTCACAAGAAAAACACACACGCAAAACCTAATTTCTTAGACAAAAACAATACGGCGTGAACAACTACTCAATTAGGTTTAGCTCCTTCCATATATATATAGCTGGTGACATGGGCTTCAGAAGATCTGATCCAAGAGAATATCCAACTCACAAAATAAAAACAAATCATATCTTAAAAGATTTTATATGTTTTGAAAATAAATCTTTTTCCAATCTTCACAATAATTTCCAAAGCAATCTTTTAAACAAAAGATATGTTTAGAAAATAAAACCTTTCTTAAAGCACAAGATATGATTCATGAGAGAGAAACGCGCATAAAGGAAAACGCGCATGCTTGGCGCACAAGTAACACTTCCAGAAACATGATATGATGCTTGAGGCAATGCTTGAGGCATCGGATCCAGCATCCTGCTACAGAGTTTATTTTACCAAAAATGCAGCCAATACCAAAGACTTAACAACATTGGACTTAAGGACAACTATACAAGTGAGTTGAACACCACACTTTTACCCAAAACCTTATGGCGTTAGGTTTATGAGTCATTGATGGTAAATATCGCAAGTATACGATTTCCGCAAGTAGTAAAAATGTATCGATCCTCAGGGATTATCTTAATCGAGTTATTCGGCAATCAAAACTATGCTATAACTATCTACTAAAGACATAAATTGGGGGGAGTTTTTCAATTATCAAAATTAGCAAAACAATTAACAACGAAACGTTCGAAAATGAATGATAAAAGCGATTGAATCATTATGCTCCCTTGGATTCGTATCATAAAGTAGCTAAACTTCACAACATATATTCAATTCTTCATGCAAGAGTTATTAATCACAATTGCTACTTCAAATCTCTTCGAAGCAACACTCCCTAATTAATATCAATTACCTAATCTCTTAGTTAATTCAACATTAATAGAGGATAACAAACATTAATAACCAATTCTCGCATGTTCATACAAAATCTCTAGAATACAAACATGTGTTCTATCAATCAAGATCCACAATCTAAACACAATTCTCAAAGCATTTAAATCATTAACAACAAATTTTACTAGATCAAGGTAAAATAGCATTAAACATAAAATTGATAGAATGCATAATAGAATTGAATTGATTAAAGAAGTTTAACTACAAAAATGTTTAGAACCCAAGGTTACATGATGATTCAATCTACTAGGGATTTAGCCCATTGTCATGAGTGGAATGAAGCAAATCTCTTCAACTTCAGTCATCATCTTCATTCTTCCTTCAATTCTTCCAGAAAATCAGGTCTAGAGGGCCCAGAATCCTTAAATCTCTCCTCTTCCTCCCAAAAGTCCGAACCTGAGCAAAGGGTTGCAGTTTGGCTTATATAGACAGCAATATTCGCGCCAAATTCGCTTGGTTTTCGCTTGGCTTTCGCTTGGGCGAAATTGGAAAAACAGCCCACTAAAAGACGAAAAAACAGCATTTTCAGCATTTCTTCCTTTTCAAGTTACCTTTCATTCTATGTCTTTTTCACCTCAAATATGATCAAAACCACTTCAAAACACCTCTAAAACACCATTGAAATGATCTTAAAATGTAGAAATGACAAGAGTCATCACAACCCCAAACTTATCTCGTTCCTTGTCCTCAAGGAATACGTTTATCAAACGAAAAACCACAAAAATTTGACAACCTTCTTAAATCCCTTCAACACATAATTCATTTGATCTTTTCATCAAGCACTTCAATTGATCAAACCTTCCATGCAACATCTTCCTACAATGACTTCAATTCACACAAAACCAAGGAAGCATTCACAATATTTGATAAACAATGATCACTTCACACCACTCACATTCACTCAATTTTATAGTAGGCTAATCACTCAATCAACACATACCTAACTCTTCTACCATAAGCTTGCAAGCATTCTAAAGATAAATCAAATAGCATATGAAACACACACATTAGAGGACTTTCAAGGTTGTAACGGGGCTTAAGGTAAGGTGGATGTTTTTGGGAAGTGAGTTAAAAACTTGGAGTTAAGGACAATCTTTTCACACAACTTTCAACACAAAACTTCCATTTTTCAAGGCTATACTAGAGAGCATTTTATTTCCACAATCATAAACATTCTTTTTCAAACTTTTTAAAGATTTTCTTTTCACAATCTTTTTGAAGAAGTCATATATTTTTTTTCTTTTCAACTTTTGGACTTCTTATTTCTCACAACTTTTCACAATATTTTTTTTTTTTTTTTTTTTTTTTTCACTTTCAACATTTTCCTTTTCATGTTTTTTTTTTTTTTTTCCAACAATTTTCATAACATTGTTTGCTCTAGTATACCCACCCCAAACTTAATTTGTTGCTAGTTCCAAAAGCAACCCCAAACTTATGCATTTGCCATATGAACAAACAAAAACAATCAACTTAACTCCAAGAAAACAATTTTTTTTAGAAAAAACAAGGGTTAAGAAGACAATCAACCAATAAAATTTGTTTTTAGGCTCAAAAGTGGGTTAGCAAAGGATATAACATGATAAGGTAGGCTACAAAGGCTCTAGGTACCAACAAACTTGCCTCGTGTGCTAATCAATGCTACTCAATAAATCAAGAGAATAAAAGCAAGTTCTAGAGTCGAGAGAGATAGTGGACTCACATATTCAAGCAAATAGAGTGTATAGGCTCAAATCCTCACGGTTTAAAGGCTCGGATCATTAGATCATCAAATACGTGAATGTCCCCTAGCTTGTGCTTCAATCCATGCATTGCAAAAATCCATTGCACTTCAAGCATCACAAATCCATGCCTAAGGTCAAAACCAAACAAACTATTCATCAAAGAAATTCAAAAATGATATCAAAAGTTTGAGATATTCCAAAAGATAAATTTGTGCCTAGACAACAATTCACAAGACAAAATTAAGAGTAATGGTTCATCTAACATCATTCAACTTATTTCCACAAGAGAGATAGAGATACCAAACCATGGGTTGCCTCCCATGAAGCGCTTGTTGTTGACGTCTCAAGCTTGACGTATCTTCCCCGTGTTAGGGAGGATACTTCATCTTTGACTCCACCCGGCTCCTCTTGAGCTTCTCCACAAGGATCGCCTCTTGAGCAACACACAAAAATTTTTCAAGAACCGGAGGACTCATGAATTCTTCCCACTTGTTCTCCCCTTTGTTTCTGGTTTTCTTTTTGGCTTTGGGAAGAACCTTTTTGGCCTTTTTCACAACATTCTTCTTCCTTTGGACAACTTGAGCCGAATCAAGCATTCCGGACTCAACAAGCTTCATTACCTCTTTCCGCACCAATTCCTCCAAAGATGGGTTAGGAGGCTCAAGTGGCACATTACCCGGTTTGGGCTCTTCTTCATTCTTGACCGGGGTCACACAAAGGACCGGAATAACACCATTCAAATCAAAACCGAGGCCACCTTGACCTTCCTTAAATTTCTTCAACAAAACCTCTTCTTCCAAGGGAGTGAGAGAGCTACTAACGATAACCGGATCCTTGGAATCTTCATTCAAGAACACATACTTCCAATTGGGTGGAAGTTCTTTCAATTCCGGAACGGTAGGCATAGGTGCCTCATCACTAGAGCTATCCTTCACAACTTCTTCATTTGCCTCCACTTGGAAACATTTAGGCTTCTCTCTTTTGTAGGGCTCCATTCCTTCAAAGACTTTGAAGCTCACACTTTCCTCTTCCAACCTTAACATCAATTCACCCATGGCAACATCAATTAATGCCCGACCGGTTGCTAAAAAGGGCCTTCCCAACAAAACCGGTGTATCCACACACTCATCCATATCAAGAATCACGAAGTCAGCCGGAAAGACAAATTCGGCACATCTCACCAATACATCTTGGAGTATCCCATAAGGGTGTGTGATAGATCGATCGGCAAGGGTAATTTGCATCTTAATTGGCTTGACCACGGCACCGGGAATGCGCTTCATCAAACTAAGAGGCATCAAATTAATGCTAGCTCCCAAATCACAAAGGGCTCTTCCTACATGCAAATTCCCTATTGAAATAGGAATCGTGAAGCTACCGGGGTCCTTTTTCTTTTGAGGGAGTTTGGATTGGATAGTAGCACTACACTCTTCATTCATCAAACCCGTCTCATCATCTTTGAGCTTTCTCTTCTTCGTCAACACCTCCTTCATGAATTTGGCAAACAACGGCATTTGCTCCAACACATCGGCAAAAGGAATGTCAACTTGTAGGCTATGATACATTTTCATGAATTTCCCAAAAGCTTCCTCTTGGTTCTTCTCTTTTTTCGGTGCACGAGGATAAGGTAGCTTATCATATGGAGACACTTCTTGAGGACCGGAATCATTCATGAGATCCCTCTTCTTTTGCTTTCTCCGTTTATCAATCTCCTTCCTCAAGGCTTTTCTCTCATTTTCAACTTCGCCCTCATTCTCTTCATCACTCTTATTTTCAACTTCTACCTCAAGCTCACTTTTTTTCTCCTTTTCAACTTCTCCCTCTTTTTCTTTACCTTTTTCATTTTTTTCAACTTTTTCTTCTTTACTCTCCTCTTTTTCAACTTCTCCCTCAACCTTTCTTTTCACTCTTGGCTCTCTTACCGGTGGTGTAGGAAGCACTCTAGATCTCAACTCAATAGCATTACAACTCTCCTTTCTAGGATTTTCACAAGTGTTGCCCTCAAAGCCTCCACTAGATGATGAAGCCATTTGCTTGGATAGTTGACCAATTTGAACCTCCAAGTTCTTTATCGATGCTTTGTGATTCTCATTAGAAGTCTCTTGGTTAATCCTCATGGTTTCAAAATTGCTTTGCGTCATCTTAATGAATTGAGTGAGAGTGTCTTCCAATGGTGAGGTACGACTTTGTTGAGGTAGATTCGGGGATTGATTTTGGTTTTCACCCCACCCTTGATTGTAGGGGTTACTTCTCCTAAAATTTGCCATATACTTTGCCTCTTCGGACCCCTTAGGCATGCATTCCCCATTCTCATGGGCTTGTTTACAAAAATCACATCGGAGTCCTTGCGCTTGACTAACTTGTGCCTTTGATTGGTGTTGAGCGGACGAAGCTTTGGTGAAATGTTGGACTAATGCTTCCATTTTGTTATTCATCAACTTTTGCTCGGCCAACATCGCGGAGTTTGCTTCAAGTTCAAGCATGCCCGGCCTCTTCTTTGCTCCTCGGTCATTGTTGGCCCTATACTCATTTTGAGCCATCGATTCAATTAATTCCATTGCTTCTTGCTCATTCTTATTTTTCAAAGAACCACCCGCCGAAGCATCCAACAACATCCTTGTTTGTGCTCTCAACCCTTGAGTGAAATGTTGCATTTGAGCATGTGTATCAATGCCATGCTTGGGGCACTTCTTTAAACACAATTTGAATCGTTCCCAAGCGTCATAGAGTGATTCGGCATCCCCTTGCTCAAAATTAACGATGTCGGCTCGTTTTTCAAGAAACTTGTGAATCGGAAAATACCGCTCAAGGAACTTTCTCTCTAGTTCTTGCCATGTGTTGATGGCACCACTTGGCAAGGTATCCAACCAATCCTTGGCTCTCCCGGTGAGTGAAAACTTGAACAACCTCAACCTCTTTTGGGACTCGGTAACACCCGGTGGGTCCGTATAGTCACACGCTTCATAAAACCGTCCTAGATGAAGATTCGGACATTGGCTTTCCGCCCCCGAGTATTGGTCTTCTTTCAAAGCATTGATCACGGAGTTCTTGATATCAAAATTAACCGGGTTTGCCGGTTGGAACCCCAAATTTGCTAGTTGTCCGTCATCCCATTGACCATAGTCGCCTAGAGTCCTCCTAGGTGGAGGTGGTGGTGGTGGATTCGGCTCCCCCATCTCGAAGTGTCCCACTTCTATCTCTTCTTGAGCTAAGTGTGCCAAACGAATTGCTCTCTTTGTTGCTATCAAGGACCTATTACCTTGCATACACAATTCAAACAAAGAAAAGGTAATTCCGAACAAGCAACAAGTAAAATGGAAAATTAAACACTATCCTAATTTTTTTTGGTTTTTGGTTTTGAATGAAAATTACAACTAAAAACAGAAAATTAAAGCTAAACACGGTTCCAATTGCCTTGTCGATCAACGACAATCCCCGGCAACGGCGCCAAAAACTTGATGGTAAATATCGCAAGTATACGATTTCCGCAAGTAGTAAAAATGTATCGATCCTCAGGGATTATCTTAATCGAGTTATTCGGCAATCAAAACTATGCTATAACTATCTACTAAAGACATAAATTGGGGGGAGTTTTTCAATTATCAAAATTAGCAAAACAATTAACAACGAAACGTTCGAAAATGAATGATAAAAGCGATTGAATCATTATGCTCCCTTGGATTCGTATCATAAAGTAGCTAAACTTCACAACATATATTCAATTCTTCATGCAAGAGTTATTAATCACAATTGCTACTTCAAATCTCTTCGAAGCAACACTCCCTAATTAATATCAATTACCTAATCTCTTAGTTAATTCAACATTAATAGAGGATAACAAACATTAATAACCAATTCTCGCATGTTCATACAAAATCTCTAGAATACAAACATGTGTTCTATCAATCAAGATCCACAATCTAAACACAATTCTCAAAGCATTTAAATCATTAACAACAAATTTTACTAGATCAAGGTAAAATAGCATTAAACATAAAATTGATAGAATGCATAATAGAATTGAATTGATTAAAGAAGTTTAACTACAAAAATGTTTAGAACCCAAGGTTACATGATGATTCAATCTACTAGGGATTTAGCCCATTGTCATGAGTGGAATGAAGCAAATCTCTTCAACTTCAGTCATCATCTTCATTCTTCCTTCAATTCTTCCAGAAAATCAGGTCTAGAGGGCCCAGAATCCTTAAATCTCTCCTCTTCCTCCCAAAAGTCCGAACCTGAGCAAAGGGTTGCAGTTTGGCTTATATAGACAGCAATATTCGCGCCAAATTCGCTTGGTTTTCGCTTGGCTTTCGCTTGGGCGAAATTGGAAAAACAGCCCACTAAAAGACGAAAAAACAGCATTTTCAGCATTTCTTCCTTTTCAAGTTACCTTTCATTCTATGTCTTTTTCACCTCAAATATGATCAAAACCACTTCAAAACACCTCTAAAACACCATTGAAATGATCTTAAAATGTAGAAATGACAAGAGTCATCAGTCATTTCACTTATAACGTGTTCAATTATCCACTTTTTTAAGTAATGTGAAATTTAATTCACTTCATATTTAGCGCTACAGATATTGTCTAAGGTCACCTTTGATTGCGGTAATGCCAGAAACAACATCTTCTTTGAAGCTTTTGATTCAATTAGTGTTGTCATCTCTATTTAAGACTTGCACCTGCTTTTATTTTGATTTGACAAAGGCAGTTACAATTTTGTTTATTTATCTATATAAAATGGAAAATAAATTGCAACAAAGAAGCCCAATTTTTTCTCAAAATTTGTTGGAAATGTTGCTCATTCATATTCTTTTTTTAGTGGAAAGAATTTTGTTTTTCTTGAGGAAAAAGGTAGTTTTGTTTCTTTACTAATGTTGTTGTTGCTAAAACAAGAAGCAGGTGCAGAGTATATCTCTTACTAGATCATCCGAATCAAACATATAAACGTCATAGGACATTAGATCATCTCCAATGGTAGTACATATTTCAATAAGAAATGGTACCTATTAGGTACTACCATTGGAGCAAAACACATTATAATACCTATTAGGTACCACTTCTAAAATAAACATTCTTTCTCTTCATTAAAATATATATTTGAAGGACCCGTTTATATAGATGTAGAGTTATTCGTGAGACTCATTTAGAACTTTTTAAAAATCGGACCGGACCGGCCGGTCGAACCGGGGACCGGAAGGGTAGCCGGTCTGGTCTAATTGCTGGACCGAACATGCAGTTGAACCGGTGAAAACCGGCATGAATCGGAAAAACCGGCAAACCGACCGGTTTAATTGGCACACTTGATTTTTTTTTTGTGACACGCATGTAATATTTTTTTAAAACGCATTAATTGTTTGAATGATGATTTTAAATATGTAAAATACAAAGAAATTGTCACCAGCAAGAATCGAACTGCTGACTTTTCCTTAAAAGTTTCGACATGCTGCCATTATGCCAAGTTAGTTATTTGTAACATAATAACTCATTTATTTTTATAATTTTTTAATTATAATTTATTCGGGTTACCTGTGGCCCATTCGGGCTAGCCCATATTTTAAGCGGACTTAAACGTACCGGGCTAAAAAACCCGGAAAAAGTTCGAGCTCAAAATTTAAGGCCCCAACCCAGAAAAAAATTCGGGCTATTCAGTCCGGCCCATTTTGACAGCTCTACTTAAGACACATGTTAATGATTTAGAAAAAGAAATATTTTATCGTAATCCATAAATCTAATTAACTTTTTAAATTTTTCACGAATTAATTACACAAACTTTAAAAAAAATATAAATATTTCTACTTGAAATTTTTAACATGTAATTTTAGGGTGTGTTTAGTTTGATGGAAAGAAAGGGGAGTGGTTATGGTGCATAAGCTTTTTCCTTATGCACCGTGCATAAATAATGAAAATTACTTAATGCACCCCCCAGATTGCTTAGCACACCCCCCAGATTACTTAACGCACCCCCCAAATTTCTAACGTACCCCTAAAAATCTGGGGGGTGCGCTAAGTAATTTGGGGGGTGCACTAGAAATTTGGGGGGTGCGCTAAGCAATTTTGGGTATTTATGTACGGTGCATAAACATGGCTTATGCACCATAACTTATGCCGAAAGAAAGAGGTAGAAAAAAAATTACGAAAATCAATAAATGAATTTTGACTAAAGTTAGTCCAAGTTCATTTATTTATTCCCATAATTTTATTTCATCTCTTTTTCTTTTCTTCAAACCAAACATACCATTAGAGCACGTGTTAGCGAGACTTTTATTATTATTTGACATTCGAACCTAGATTGTACTACCCAAAACCAAACATACTAGTGACTTGCACATATTCTATCTAATTTGTATTTTTTTCGGTCTTATTTATTAACAAAAGTCAACAAAAAAAGTTTGATTTTAAAAACAAAAGTTATGAAAAGCAACTTTATTTAATATTATTCTTTGGGTCATGCTAACTAGTGCTCCGGGGGCACTAGTTAAGGATACTTTAAAAGATAACTTTTGTATTGAAAAAAACACATTTTATATTTTGAAAAGAATCAGCTATAAATTCTGCAAGAATATTAGGGTCTCTATAAACATTTGGAATTCTTGTAATTGCAATGTTGATTTTTTGGTTCACACAATTAGTTTTTTTTTGCACATTAGTCAATTGCACAAGTTCCAATGTTAAATTATTATATTAAGTTCTTTAACTACTCCGTAGTGTTTTGGGGCACTAGTTAGCATTTTTCTTCTTCTTTTAAAATTATCCTTCATTAATTGTAACTACTTTTTGACATGACTGCATATTTTCAATGCAAATTTATTGTATTATAAGAGGTACTTCAATAAAACAAAAAGAATTTGCTTGTAAATAAAGTTGGAGAAAGTACGAGTCTACTGAAGAATGTGGTGCGCGTGGGTCTTTGCTCCAGTGATTTCAAGCCAGACTGAGTAGCATGTCTTGCACGTGTAGCATATTGCATGTATTTACCACATGTCTCCATTTTGTTCGTTTCCAGATTTAATAGCTTTTTTTTTATAACTATTCTATTTGTTTTTTAAAATTATTTGTCTAAATAAGGTAGGGTTTGATCTGACTTTTTTAGATTTTATAAGTTATCTGAAGGTTAAAAGTAAAAATAAGAGATTTTAGAAAAAAGTTAGAGTTTTTTGGTAATTGTTATTTTTTTTAACTTCAAAAGTCTTTTATCTATGTATTTTACTCATAAAAATTAAACAACTTTTTTCATAATCTCAAAAATAAGTCAAATTCAAACAAGCACATAATATAATATAGGCCAAATACATATATATATCCTTTAAGTTTTGCATTTTGTATCAGATAAGCACTTTATGTTTTTTTTGTATCATCTAGATCCTTCTACTATTATATTTCATTACAAAAAAGATGACGTGACCGTTAATTTGATGACGTGGAACGATCTAGATGACACTACATAAATACAAGAAGAACAAATCCTAGAATCTGTTTTTTTTAAACACACCATCTTTTTTTTTTTAGTAACAGAAGGACCTAGATGATACATTTTAAAAACTTAAAGGATTTATTTGAAACAAAAAAAAACTTAAATGACATATCTGATATAAACGCGAAACTTAAAGGAACTACATATGCATTTGACCTATAATATACTCTCTCTGTTCCAAAATAAATGACCTAGTTAACAATTCCACGTACATCGATGCACAATTTTGATCACTAATAATCTTTAATTTTCTATTAGTAAAAATTATAAAAATTTAATATTTTGAAAATACACATTGAAACAAATCTAACAAGATCTTATATGATAATATTTACATTTATATAATGTCAGAAAAATGCGGTCAAAATAGACAGATAAATAATACATTTAGGCTCTGTTTGGTAAAAAATAGTGGATAGCTGATAAGCTAGCTTATAGCGGATGAGCTTATAGCGGATAGCTTATAAGATAGCTTTTAGCTTATAGCGAATAAACTAGCTGATTGAATTTGTAGTGTTTGGTAAAATTAGCGGTTGAACTAGCTTATAAGTATGAAATGATATAAAAATGATATGTTTAATTAATATTTAATTCTTTTCAAGTAAGATGATAGGGTAAAATTGAAAGAAAAGATAATAAGCTATAAGCTCATAAGTTACTTGCAATAGCATTTGGAAAATAAGCTATAAGCTAGTAAAATAAGCTATAAGCTCTTTTTTAAAAACTGTTACCAAACAGAGCTTTTAGCTTATAAGCTAAAAGTTATAAGCTATAAGCTAGCTTATTTTATTTACCAAATAGAGCCTTAATCAAAGTAGGTTATTTAAAATACTCCCTCCGTCCCATTTTAAATGACATTTTTTTTTACTTAGTGTACTATTCATTTGACCTGCTTTGATCTTATTTTTCTACTAATATATATATATATGCAAATATTAGCATATGAGATGTTGTTTGATTTATCTCGACGAGTACTTTCAAAATATACCATTTTTATAATTTTTAATAATAGATAATTAGAGATATTAACGATTAAAGTTGTGCATTGGCAAACGTGTTAGTGGTCAAACAGATCATTTATTTTGGGACAGAGGGAGTAGAACGGAGGGATATTTATTAAATTAGTTAGTTAAAAAATTGTTAACATCAGTTGATTTATTAATAACTATATAATATTTGTGTTTACGCATGTATCACGGTGTTGCCATAATTATTTTTTATTGTAGGACGAATAATGTATGATACAAAATAATGAGCTCATTATAAAATTATGGCAAAATTGAACAAGTTGTTCTTTAACTTATTTATTGGTTTCATATTGATTCTTTAACTAATTAACGTTATAAATTGGTCCCTTAACTTTAATTTTTTTTGTCATATTGGTAATTTTCGTTAGTTTTTATTAAACAAAACATTAATTTTACTTTTTATTATTCGTTATATGAACGCATAAATGATTTATTTATGAGTAATATTATGATTATGAGTTCATACACTTTTCTTAGAAGGAAGATAAATACACTATCAACCTGTTAAAAAGGACCCGTATGACTAACATAATTAAAGTTAAGAGATCAATTTGTGACGTTAATTAGTTAAAGGACCAATTTGTAACTTTAATTAGTTAAGAGACGAATATGAAATCAATAAATAAGTTAAGAGACTAATTGTCATATTTAGCCTAAAATTATCTAAGATTGTAAAATTGTTGTCTGGTGTATAATCGCTATATATAATTGTAATATTTATAAAAGACAATTTATTCTTATATGAATAACATTGAACTTCTTGAATGATATTTCTAATTTTAATATATAACAATTTCTCATATACCAGTATGAACTTCTTGAATGATATTTCTCATTCTCATATATAACATTGATCGGTTTGTGTGCGGGGCAGTTTTGTGGTCATCTCGGATCAGATGCAAGTTCGGTTTTTGGTCCAACCGATCGAACCAGCCGATTCAGATTTTACAACCTTGGTCCTAATTCTATCGACAAAAAATCAAAATTGTTTGATAAAATATTTGTAGTGTTCTGGATTAAAATTCGAAATATATTATTTTGTGTATGTAGATTTTATGTGATATTTACATTCAACATTAAAAATACTCCTTCTGTCCCAAATTGAGTGACATAGTTGACCTTTTCACCTATGTCAATGCATAACTTCGATAATTAATATTTTTTATTGTATAACAGTAAAAATTATAAAAATTTGATATTTTAAAAATATTCATCGAAACGAATCCAACATCTTGTGGAATATAAGTCAATATTTAGTTTTGTCTATTAATAGAAAAATACAGTATAGTTAAAACAATATGTGTGAATAGTGTACAATAGTCAACTGTGTCATTCAATTTGAAATCAAATACTACTAATTTGATAGATAACTTCAAAGAGTACATTGATTTGAACAATTTAGGGTTGTTTCCGAACCAGTGTATGAAGGATGCACGTGAGCAAAGACGAAATTGGCGGGAGAAAAAAGTTAAACATAGAGTACGCACTATAAGTGCAGGTGCAGTGGTGTGATGAATGGTTGAAGATGAATGGAACCACGTGTAAGGTTGGATAATGAATGGATTGGTCATAGTCATACTCTCCATAGATCCTCGAACAACCCAACTCAATCAATTACATTACTACTTTTACTGTCAAACTGAACGGTAAAATCGAACTGCAAAAGCCTGCAGTACGGTCTCGTGTGTGTGTATGTGTGAGAGGTGCACACTGCACACCTAATTTGGCAATTGGTTTCTCTTTTTTCTTTTTTGTTGCTAAAATTTGTTTCTCTTTTCTACTACTCAATCAATTTGTTTTTCATAAAAAGAAACAAAGATTATTCCATACTGCGTTTTTCACAGGTTAAGTTTTATTCTTATTATTTTAATTGATTTAAGTTTTAACTTAATCTATACCGTACAACAACTATAATACTCCCTCCGGTCTCATATACAAGAAACAAAACAAAAAATTTAAAGTCTTAAATATAAGCAAAAGTCTATTTCAATTATTAAATTTTATGACATTATTCCAATTTCAACAAATAAATGCAATCTTTTACATTTTCCAAGAAGGTATAATGTGTTTTTTCTCCTCGGTTAATGTATTTTAACTACTTTCTTAAATGAAGAGCTTTTTTGAAAATTTTCTTATATACAAGACTAGAGGGAGTATCTACTTATCTTTTTTTTATTTTTATAAGAGTATCTACTTATCTATTCAACAATTAATGCTTAAAAAAAATCTATTCAACAATAAATCTATACTAATATATAAAGGGGATACAAATTTTTGGGATGGCTTTTTCATTATTCCTATTTTACCCTTAAAAACAACTAAAAAAAAAAAAACTAAACACAACTTCCACATAAAAGTAGGTTTTCAGTTTTTTTATAGTAAAAAAAAAAAAAAAATTCTTCTTAATAACTAACCAGAACAAAAAAGGAGGTCAAATAGTTATTAATTAACTAAGTCCAATAAAAAAGGAGATTAAGTAATTATTTATATTTGCACAATAGAAAATATCGATCACAAAAAAAAAATATATATCGATCACACAAACGAGCACGAGACGTGCCCGTTTGGCGGCTAGTTAATAATAATAGTAATAAAAAAAATGAAGAGTGGTCAAATTTTACCGATATCTGCATCTCAAACATAAACAAAAATTTATTAAAAGAAAATTATTTTATTTGGTCCAAATTTTACTTTAATTTTTTTTTTTTGCTATTGATATCTTTATAAAATGAGGTTTAAATGCATAGCCAACGAAATTTGTGTAGTCATGGTCTATTTGATTTGATGGTGGGGCGACAACTATGGCGTCTCAAGCAAGGTTGTTAAAATCGCGATTTAAAACGTAAAAATCATAGTTTTTACGTTTCTAGGTAGCAAAAACGAGTTAAATCGCTGATAGAATCGTTTTCTAGTAAAATCGTGATCTGGAACGATTTTACACGATTTAACTCGTAGTAAAATCTCTAAAATCGTGTAAAATCGTAGCAAAATCGTGTAAAATCCTTGGTTTTAACTCTTTGTGACGATTTTACCTTTTTCTTAAAAAAAATAAAAAATTGACAATTTCTTTAAAAAAAACCCAATTTTTATGAATATTACATTTTAGGTTTAAACATCATTTTCGTCCCTTTAAGTTCATAATTTTTTGGTTTTAGTCCCTGTATCTTTTTTTGTTGCAAATAAGTCCCTGCATGTGCAAATCATTTTGATGTTAGTCCCTAAAGCTAGAATCCGCAGGAAAATCTGCAGGAAAAATCGCCGGTTTCCTGCAAATTTTCCTACGGATTTTAGTTTTAAGGGACTAAAACCAAAAGATTTGAACATACAGGGACTAATTTGCAACAAAAAAAGATACAGGGACGAAAACCAAAAAATTATGAACTTACAGGGACGAAAATTATGTTTATGCCTACATTTTATTATGGTGATTTAGTATATTTTAGCTTTGAAATTTTAAATTATTAATGCATTATAGTATTATATATATATATATATATATATATATATATATATATATATATATATGTTATGTATATAAAATTAATATTATTTTAATATGAGGTAAAATCGATGATTTTACGTTTCGATTTTACCTAGGCAAAAAGAATTAAGGTAAAATCTCGATTCTAACAACCTTGGTCTCAAGAACAATTTATTGTGATTATACACAAATTGAGAATTGAAATTTTATGATGAGTTTGAAACTACGGTGAAATTCCATCTAATGTTTGATTGACTAGAGACAAAAAAATTTCTTTTAAAAAATCATGTAAATTCAAACGAGTTATTAGTGAATTGTACCGACACTATAGTAAAAACAAACAACGGCTAAGAATGAGAAAAATAACTTCTAAAATTTGTCCGAGAACGAAGTGAGGTGCTTATATAATTTGTCATTTTAGAATTTCAATCATTATTTTGTGACCAAAATACAACACTTTTATAGTTTAGAACCCTAATAAACAAGTCACACATTATGAAACACACCACTTGAACATGAAAAATGTCCCAAGTCAAAATATTTCATAAAAAATGGCCCAAATTAAAATATTGAGAGGAACACATCCCTTAACTTACTTTCAAAAAAAAACATCCCTTAACATTTTTTTTTTTTGGTTATATACAGTAGGATCGGACCTTTAGACACATGAATAAAAAATTTCACATTTGAGAGTCCTCACTTAATTAAAATACAATTTTTCTATTTACAAAAATTCTAGGAGAATTTGCCACTCAAATGAGTACTATAAAATTTGAAATATTAGTCTCTCCAATTGCATATATAGGACACCTGATTTATAAAAGAAAAAATTAAAGAGAAAAAAAATAACAAAAATTTATCTCTAAAATATAAATTGAGATCTTCATACATTAAAGTCATACTTGATATTAGAGAGTCATTGCTTTGATAGCTAATGATTTACGATGATACGATTTAGTAAAAGCTGCAAATAAAAGATTTCTGAACTTAAATTCAATGCGTTTGGTTTAATTTTGTTCTGGAAAATGCGCGTCTATGTATTCAGATTCAGTGGCGGATCCACATCCACCGCCCGGGCACTTGCCTAGGCTTCGGTCAAATTTTTTTATATTTTAGGAGTTAGTTTAGGGCAAAACTGAGATTTTAAGGAAATTAATTTATGGCAAAATTGAGATTTTTTTGTTCAAAACAGATATTTTCAATACAAAATTGATATTTTGCCCATACTTTATAAATTTCCTGATCTCGCCATTGTTCGAATATGTTGTAGAATTCAAAAAATAAAAATAACAGTGTTAAGAAATACTACGTGTCTTTCACCACAGTACCAAATAGGCCTCCAAATCACAACATACATGAATAGAAGATCCAATTATTTATGCCAAACATAATTGGTAAACATTTTCAAATCCTAACAATTTCTACACAGTAAATCCAATGAATTTCAGTTAGCAAAACAACACTATTAGCATGACTAGGAATTCAACACTTGCTTCATGAAGAAAAAAGATAATAATAATGGGCCATAGATGGGAAGTATGCCCAAAATGGACCCAAATAACCACTAAAATAATAAAAAGAGGAAAAAAAATCATATCATTTATTCAATTCCCATTTTAATTTTATTTTTACTTTTGAATAGTCAAATTCCACTTTTCCATAGTAAATCAGTAAAACTTGTAAAAACGAAATCATACATGATTTCCACAACAATATCATTTCCAAAATATTATTATTCATTTACAAAAAATTTACAAAAATAATAATCCAATTGCATCCCAAGTAAAAAAATATCTTGTAATTTAATTTAAAAAATGATTTTCCAGAAAATAAAAATAAAAATGAAGAATCCTTGAAAGGAACGAAGCGTTAAGAATTTCTTGTCATTGAAGGTACCCTCATTTGTTACTTGACCCTCAATCAAAGACCCATCTTTTCCGTTTCACTTTGGCTGCTCAAAGCCCTAATCCACCATCTCCACCACCACCGCCACCACCCCTTTTTTCCTCCACACCATGGGTCGCGAACCTCTCTTACTTCCACCCCCAACCACACCCATACCCCCATCTACCACCACTGTCAGTAACCTTCCACTCGCTGTTTCTGCACCATCTGCTTCTGCTACTGCTGCTCCACCTACCTCTCTTGCTCCTGGCTTTAGGTTTCACCCAACTGATGAAGAACTCGTTATTTATTACCTCAAGCGCAAGGTTTCTGGAAAACCCTTTCGATTTGATGCTATTGCTGAAGTTGACATCTACAAGAGCGAACCCTGGGACCTTTCAGGTTATTTACTCACTTTTCCCTAAATTTACTGCTTTTTGTTAGCTTTTGTATGATAAAGATTGGATTTTTGTTGATTATTGTTTGTGGGGTGGTTTTGTTTAGGTTACCCTCAATGGGGGTAGGGTAGGGTTTTATTTTAATTTTTTTATTTTTTTATTTAATTATTGAAATGGGTTTTGTTTTTCTTGGTTAATTTTTTATGGGTTTTTAATGTTTGGTTTTTTTATGATGTTTTTAGTTTTAGGTTATAAACTGATGTTAACGTTAATGTGAATGGTGGTGTTTTTTGAATGTTTAGATAAGTCAAGGTTGAAGACCAGGGACCAAGAGTGGTATTTTTTCAGTGCATTGGACAAGAAGTATGGAAATGGTGGCAGAATGAACAGGGCTACTCTTAAAGGGTACTGGAAAGCTACTGGAAATGATCGTCCCGTTAAGCATGATTTAAGGACTGTAGGGTTGAAGAAAACTTTGGTGTTTCATAGTGGCCGAGCTCCTGATGGTAAGAGAACTAACTGGGTTATGCATGAGTACAGGCTTGTTGAAGAAGAAATGGAGAGGGTTGGGAATGGATCCTCTCAGCCACAGGTGAGATTTTACAATTTCAGAAATTGAAGTGACTTGAGCCTAAACTGTATGATTTTGTGTTGTTTCGTTGCAACTACTAAAGCCTATCTTCATTTTGATGTTGATAAAATGAGAAGCTTTGTTGTTTTTATGTGGTTCCAAAACCTGAATTGTGTGACTCTTCGATACAGGAGTTTAAACTTTGTTCTTCAGTAAAAATTTGAACAATAGTTTGCTATGTATTGCAGTATGTACATTGTTATTATATTGCAATTGGTTAATCATTTTTGTGCATCTCTCTTTTGGATGGAGAAGGATGCATATGTCTTGTGTAGAGTATTTCACAAAAATAACATTGGACCTCCAAATGGACAACGATATGCACCTTTTGTTGAAGAAGAGTGGGAAGATGGTTCGGGAATGGTTCCTGGAGCAGAGCTCGTGTGTAATGGTCCTCTTGACCGCCCTCTGCGTATTGAATACAACAACGGTGGTCCTTCATGCAGTGAAGGAAGAAAAAATGTTGTGCAGGTTTGTTCTCTCCCAGTCTTTTGGAGTGTATATATAATGTTTGTCGTCAGTCATTACTTTTGGAGATTGGCAATGGAACACATTTATTGTTGCTTGTCGTTTAATTTATGCACGGCCATTACATGTTTGTGAAAAAGTAATTGGAATATGGAAAGTAGGTGCCGTTTTTCCAATGCATGTCATTATTCATTCATTCAATCAACAGTAAAACTGATAAGTTTTCCGAGGTATTGAAAAACTTTGCTGCATCATTATTTTTGGGTTATTTTGCGTTTTCTTTGATAAGGAAGACTCTTTATCCCGCAAACTCATTGTATTTTCTTCTTTTTGTCTTTATGATTTTTTCCTTTGTTGAAAAATTAGTAAATTTGTCAACTGGAATGTTCTGCGGGCTACTTTTATATTACGTCACTTTCCTTTTTCCCTTTGTGTTGAATTGCTTGAACCCTTTACTTATCTTCAACTTGATTAACATTCTTTTTGCGAAAACAAAACAAAATTACATTCTCTAACTATAAGGCTTTTTGGGTATGTGTCTCTTAAATATCATTTGATGCAATGAACCTTCTTATTCCCTTTACACACTATCAAAATTTTGAGAACTGAGGATCAAATGTGTACCATAACTAATAAATTTTGAGGGACACAAATATCTTATCTTTGCTAATCCTTTAGCATTCTTAAATCAGTTAAATGAGTGATTTTCTCCCGTATCTTGTGTACTTCTTATTACTTTGTATGTTCTTGCAACGTGAAAGTTTGTCTTTTCCAAGGATAAGCAATTTAGAATCACTGATGGCACATGGCTCATATGGCAAACCAAGTTCCGTGTAAGTGGAAGCTCTATGTGGTATTGTAGTGTGAAGGTTTTAAGCTGGCTCGAAGCACCCTGTAGTCAGGGCCAACTGTTTCACTGGTTATATGGTATACTTGCAATGATTGCTTTTGCCAATTTGCAAGGGCTTTATAAAGTATTTATGTTGGTTTCATAATGAAAGTTTGAAGTCAATGTAATATGACCAGCGGTCAATTAGTTGACTGACCCTGTGAATTGATGCCTTGGAAAAAATATAAATACCAGAGTAGTCCCTTTACGTTGGAAATATTATACTATTCTTATTCAGAAAAGTTTTGACCTCGTAATTGGTAGGCTCTCCTTCTTTCAGAGAAGTTATTCACGTGTCATGGAATTGGTAAGTTGATGCTTGGTTGGGTCATACCGTTTATTCGACATGTTGAGGCTTTAGAAGCTGTTTGGAGATATTTGGAAATTATGGACTATCATTGGACCCTGTCGTGTATTAAGGGAGTACTTTATATTGTTTTTCTTTAAGTTATCTATCTACCATTTAACCGAAAAACAAATAGCTACCTACTTGTTCCATGGTGGGATATCCAGCACCAGCAGCATCTGAAATGGACAGTACAAATCATGGAAAAATTGCAACCCTTTCAATTGATATGTGACGTAGATGATGAAAACAAGGTTGACCATCAGTTATTGACTTACTAGCAAAACATAAGTGAGGAATGCTATTTGAGTAGAAAGCCCAATGGGATAGATAAGGAAGTGGGTATCTATTTTAGAACGAGACTTGTAGTGCCATTGATAATTGTTTGCTTGGAACCTAATGGTCTTTTGAGTCATTTATATGACATCGATCATTGATTGATCCTTGAACAAGGAAGTTAATCGGTATTCTTGTGTTGTATCAAAAGAATTTGTAGTGTCAATGCTTCTGTTGATCCATCTGCAGTGGTAAAAGGCAGTAGCAGTTTAAGCCCAGGATTAGCATCTTCAAAACTAACCATTGGATCAACTTCTTCTCTCTCCCTTGCTCTCCAACTTCTTCTTCCGGCTACGGTTAACATCTTCAAAATCTAAACCGATTAAATAACTCCTCACCACCTCTTCTAAAAAACCATCCGTCAATTATTTATTTGGAGGCTAGTTGAACAAGCAATTGAAGGAAAGAAACAATTTTGGCAGAGGCAAGGGCATAAAATTCGAATTGAACGTAGGTGGGGATGAAGATACTTCATCAAGACTAAATGAGTAATTACTGGTTATTTTAATTGCTAGGGGAACCTCAAACCAGTAGGAATTTGATGAAGACTGGTAGGAACTTCATCTTCAAAACATTTGATTAATTAGTTGTTTTCCTTGTTTATTTGAAGTAGTAACCCCATCATCCAAGTCTTGTTCTGTCTCTGAATGCATTAATGATGAAGATGCTGCAGAAGATTGAGCATCAAATGGTGCAAATAGCCTATGGATAGTGAATTGGGAGTGG
Organism: Trifolium repens; assembly: GCA_030408175.1. NCBI lineage: Eukaryota > Viridiplantae > Streptophyta > Magnoliopsida > Fabales > Fabaceae > Trifolium > Trifolium repens. Next base: position 52,871,987 of record CP125837.1, read on the forward strand.
GAGATCAATTTGGCTCAACTTGAGCCAATGTCCGAATTTATTTTGGATAATGGTAGTAATTATCAGAAGAACCTTTCTAGCTCTATCGTTGAACTCAACAAAACTGAGTCCTTATTTTGAGTCTGTGTCCGAACGTACCCTACTTTGTTTTCCAAAGTATACCTATCGAGGAGTTGTGTCTAAGAAAATTGAATTTTGGGGAAGAATTTATCCTTGTCTGGAGGGAGAAACATATGCAAGTTTCAAAGCATCCACATTAAGGATGCCACTTTGTGAGTTTGCAACTTGCATTGTTAGATAATGGTATCTCATCCCAAAGACCATGGTATCAAGTTACCTATCATTGAGGAGCTTTTGATGATTTTATCAACCATGAGTGTTAGAGGTCTTCCATGTTTTTCTAAGGCTTTGTTTGCGAGTTGGGTTTTGGAGGAGAGGAGAGAGGGCTTACTTTCCCGTTTAAATCAAGGACACTAAAATATATTTTTAAAAATGAATTAAGTATGATTGAAATATTATGTGATCATAATCGTTTTATTCTTCCAAATTTTTTAAAATATCGAATATATATCAAAGTCCTCCCCTCCAAAACCTAACTCGCAAACAGAGCCTAGAGAAGTCAAGGCTAGTACCTGTGTAATGACTACTGAGGCTTTTGCTAAGGTGTGTGATAGAAATTCACCGGCCAAGCAAAGTTTAGATAGATAACTGCTGAAATGTTTTAGATGAAAAAAGCCATTGGTCTGAACTCTGACCTGGCTTTAATCTTTGGGGATGCGATTGAGAACAACCCTTGCAACGTTTGTGCGTAGTTTCAGGACTTTTTTATAATTCTTATTTTCAATTTGTTTCTTGTTTTCAAAGAATTATGAATGGATTTCACTGTTCCTTATACAAATTTTATTCACTGATTCTATGTATGGTAGATCATTTTTCCTCCTTTCTCGCCGAGTGTGAAAGCATGCTGATGTATTCAAATTCTTTTTTTTATAATTCTTATTTTCACTTCGTTTCTTGTTTTCAAAGAATTACGAATGGATTTCACTGTTCCTTATACAATTTTAATTTACTGCTTCTAGGTATGGTAGATCATTTTCCTCCTTTCTCGCCAAGTGTGAAAGCATACAGATGTATTCTTTATTTATTCTTCTCGCTCAATTTTTAAGTCACTGTCGTATGGCGGCATATTCTCCTCACCCAATCATTGTCTGCTTGTGTTTAGTAAAATGATGATGCTGTTGATTCAATTAATAGAAAAATTAGTTTCTACATTGTTGTGTATCTATCTACCAACTTCTCTTAGTTGATGCATCATTGCCGGCTTAACATTTCATTGTGTTTACAGGACACTCAATCCAACAATAAAACTCCACTTGATGTGAACAAGCTACCGATTGAGACCCAAAATCTTCTTGCTGTGTGCAAGAGGGAGAGCATGACTGAGTTTTCATCACCAGAAAAGGATGATTCTAAGCGTATGCATGTGGATGACGAGTACCCATCACCCCAAACTGATAACCCAAAGCCCTTACCCTTACCTCAAATATACAAAAGGCGGCGATATAACTTGAACTCCAATCACACTAATGTTTCCGGAGATTCATTCCCTAACAGTCAGGATCCATGCTCATCTACAATAACCACTGCGGCGACAACAGTCCCGGCAACTGCTGCCCCTGCCAAAACTACCAACCCTGCACCGAAGAAACATTTTCTGTCTGCACTGGTGGAGTTTTCTCTGCTAGAATCACTTGAATCGAAGAAGGAAAACCAGGCCTCGGTTCAGCAGGAAGATTTTGACTTGGGGAATCTTGAATCGACTGTGCCTCCGAGTGTTGCAAAGTACATCAAACACTTGCAGAGTGAAACTAAGAGGATCGGTGTTGAAAAGGAGACAATGCGGTTCGAGTTAACAAGTGCTCAAGCCATGATTAACATCCTCCAGTCTCGTGTCGAAACTCTTAGTAAAGAGAACGGAGAAATGAAGAAGATGATGATGAGAAATCCTTAGGAGTTGGGAGTGATCTCATTCCTTGTAAGATGATGTACTATCAGTTATGTTTACTGCTAATTTTGGGATATTTAGTTATTATTTGCATCATGAACAAGAATTCTAGTCTGTTTCTTTGCCTAAAACATGTCATGGACATGCATCCTTTCAAAACTCATCTTTCTGTAAGTTTTGACTTTTCAGTGTCCAATTGTTGTTAAAAATGGTCATCTTAGTTCTTAAACTTTCTATGAATGAATAGTTTAACAATCCAATTCCATGATTGATCTTAACTGGAAATAGGTCGGTACAACCATGGTTGTCAAACTCGCAAGTAGACTCATGCGAGTTTATGAGTTTAGGAAACAAAAACGAGTGAAATTGTGTATAGAATCGATTTTTGGTAGACTCGGGTAGACTTGTACAAACTCGTATAGACTTGCGAGTCTATGACGAGTTTACGAGTCTATAACTTCAAAAAACAAACAAAAACAGCCCAAACTTTTTTATAAAGGCTGTTAAACCCTTTTTTATTGTGTATGATGGTAGATGTTTAAAATTAAAAATGTTAAAAACTCTCACTCTCCTAGTTTCCTCCTTCGGTGACAATGACGTCCGAAGAGTCTCCTCCTTCATCGGTGATTTTTCTTCCCTTCATAGACGGCATGGTCACGTTTGTCGCTCGTTATGTTTGTGATTGTCTCTCATCCTTCATCCGCGTTTTTTTGGTGACCATGGTGTTAGTGGTGGTGATTTCATTGGAGCTTTTGATTTTTTTGGAGTATGTTATAGCCATTTATGAAGGAGTTTTTTTATTATTTGTTTTATTATGGAGTTTTTTTTTAACAAGTTTAACTATGGAGTTTGAAATTTGTAAATTTAAGTTAATTGGAGCTTTTCCACATGTATCATCTCCATAGAGAAATATTTGCCCAACATTAAAATAAAATCATCTATACATTTTTTTGAAATACTTTTCATTATGACCAGTTTAAGGGTGTGTTTGTTTTATTTTAAAAAAAAAAAAATTGTTTCGAAAAAATCTAAAAATTCTTTTTTAGAGATTTTTTAAAAAATAAAATCAATTGTTACTTTTTTTTTGTTACATGACAGAAAAGACTAAAAAAAGAAAAGTAACAAAAGAGATTACTCCTTAGTGAACATTACTCCCTAAGCATCAGCAGAGAGCAGACTATGCAACTCACGGGGAGTTGTATAGATCTTCACCAAATGAGAGGTAGAGAGAGCTCCCTTCTTTTCCATAACATCCGCACACGCGTTTCCTTCACGGAGAGTATGATTAATCACCACATTCCACTCATTAGCGAGCAAAGTACGGATAATATGTATCTCATTAGCAAAACGATGATAGGCAGAGACTCCATCACGAATAAAATTCACCGACTGCAAAGAGTCTGAGAAGCAAATCACTTTCTGGTATCCACTATCCCAACAAAATTGTAAACCATGTAGTACAACCATAATCTCTGCAAATATGATACTTTGGACAGCTGCCATGCCATAGAAGCTCTTACACTTAGGTTCTTTAGTTTTAACAAAAATAGATTTCAGAAAAGCTATTAGAAATTAATTTTTCATTTTGGGGTTAATAATGATTTTTTTACAAAATAATTATTTAAAAAATCTATAACAAATATTTTTTTTGCAATGTTGTTGCTAACTGAGTTCAGTTCCCGGGACAATCTATAACAAACACTATTAAAATGATAAAATAATTTTTTTATAGAAAAAATAGATTTTTTCTTAAAAAAAATCTAAACAAATGGATCCTAAATACTTTTCATAAATGAGAAAGTTTATCGGTTTATTTTATTTACTATTGAGCATGACTTGACTAAGGATTTATTTGGATTTGACTTATTTTTGAGCTTATGAAAAGAACTTATGCAAATAATAAACTTTTATGTTAATTCATAAATTTTCACTAACAAAAATTGTATCTTTATAACCTATTTTTTCATAAATTATCTTGAAAAGCTTTTAATAATATATAAAAGCCATTTATATTTTTCTTGCTTTATTGTTTATTTGCATAAGCTCAAAAATAATTCAATGCAAACCTAAAACTTCATCAAAGAATAAAAATAGTATTAAAAATAAAATGGAGATTATATATATATATATATATAATTTGTCATAAAATAAACTCATTAACCACTTAAGTCTAATGTTTTGATTAGTCGATTAACCTTTCTTATGACACAATTCTTCTTGACATCTAGTTGGTCAATTGTGAATTTTAAACATTTCTTAAAACTTACACGTGTTTTTGGAAGTGTAATTTTGGACCTTATTTATGTTAAATTATTAAACTTTTTTCAGATTTTGTGTTTAACTTATTCCTATTAAGAAACAAACTCTTATTCTATACAGAAAAGAGTAAAGACAAATAGTAATCTATAAAAAAATTATGGTTTAATTTAGTCTCTGATAAAAATAAAATTTAAATTAGGATAAAATGTGTTTTTCGTCTCTGTAAAATTGACGAATTTGAATTTTAGTCCCTGTAAAAAAAATCATCCTATTTTTCCTATGTAATTTCATATTATTTATATTTTAGTCCTTAATGTGGCAATGTCACACAAATTACAGGGACGAAAATTTAAGTAATTTGTATGACATGGCTACATTAAGGACTAAAACCTAAATAATTTGAAATTATAGCGCCAAAACGAGAGGATCTTTTTTGACAGGGACTAAAACACAAATTCGCCAATTTTACATGGACGAAAAACACCTTTTACTCTTTAACTTAGTCCATGTTATTTTTATATTAGGATAAATTAATCTCTGATTCGTTTGAATTAGACTGGCAAAAAATTGGAAAGGACCAAAATAAGTCTTCACTAAAAAAAATAGAAGAAGTTTGTACAAAAAAAATAATTGTACGAATAGTGATTTTAATGGTTAAAACAAGTTTGTACATGGTCTAAAACTGTTAGACAAAACCATAAATTCATCCATTTAAAAATAAAGAAGTGCTAAATAGTAAGAATTATTCACACAAGAATTGTAAGAATATAACATGACTTAATTTTTTAAAAAAGGAAAAAATTGTAACTCCCATTTTTGAGGAAATTATGGGTGAGTTGGTATTGAAATTGCTTGCTCAATTTTGCCTTATTGTCAGGCCCGGCCTGCACACATGTGCAGGGTGTGCGCCGGTGCCGGGCCTCCAAAATTTTTAGGCCTCAATTTAAAATTTTAAGATTTTATAATATTAATTATATATTATTTATACTCATAAAATATCAGATGTGTATTAATAGATTAATTTTAAAGCCCTAAAATAATAGTTATATATAGTTAATGTTCATAAAACATCATATGAGGATCAATAGATTGATTATCTATACACAGAAATATTGTTCTAGTACATTTTAATCTTAGATTAGAATGTCTCTTTTTGACGTTATATATATTGATAGTTATTTTTTATGTGTTTCTTACATATAATTTAAATAGAGAATAATTTTTAATTATTTTGTATTTTTTTATTAGGGCCGACTTTTAATATTTAAACCGGACCTCCAAATAGTCAGGGACGGCCCTGCTTATTGTGTTTCTTTCTCTTTTACTTTTCGTAATAACAATCATTTTCCTAACAAATGGTTGCTCTTTGCCTCATAAATTGATCAAAATCACCCCAAATCCTCATATCTACTGAAAAATATCTCTCGATAGTACAATTTTTATTAGAAAATAATATAAATTTTATCGAAATCGAGATATATATATCTCCCGATAATATATATTTGTAATCAATATCCTCTCCATTTGTTTATCTTTCCATTATATCGCCATTAGTCATTACTAAAGTTTTGAAAATATAAATACAATGATGTAATATTTACAGTAACTTTATTTTTTTTCTAGTGATCAATATGGAAGGCTAATAGCAACCATCTTAAAAAAAAATGATAAAGAAATACACTTTCAAAACTTTATACTGTGAGTCTGTAACCAATGTTAATGTTTTTTAAATTTTTCCTATAAAAAATGTAGAAAATTTTTACACTATTTACCAAATACAAGCACTTTTATGTTTAACTAGCCGCCAAACGCGATATTCTTTTTTTTTATTTGCTGTGATCAAAATTCTCTATTTTGCAAATATAAATAACTACTTAATCTCCTTTTTTATTGGACTTAGTTAATTGATAACTACTTAACATCTTTTTTTGTTGTGGCCAGTTATTAAGAATAAATATATATATATATATATATTTTTTTTTAATATAAAAAAAACTGAAAACATACTTTTATGTGGAAGTTGTGCTTAGTTATTAAGAGAAAAAAAAATTATTTACTAAAAAAATTGAAAATCTATTTTTATGTGGAAGTTATTTTTCAACATATACAAATATTTAGTTTTTTTTTTGGTAGTTTTTTTTAAGGGTAAAATAGGTATAATGAAAAAGCCATCCCAAAAATTTGTATTCTCTTTATATATAGTGATATATAAGGACTAAAACCTAAATAATTTGAAATTATAGCGCCAAAACGAGAGGATCTTTTTTGACAGGGACTAAAACACAAATTCGCCAATTTTACATGGACGAAAAACACCTTTTACTCTTTAACTTAGTCCATGTTATTTTTATATTAGGATAAATTAATCTCTGATTCGTTTGAATTAGACTCGCAAAAAATTGGAAAGGACCAAAATAAGGCCCCGTTTGGCCCGGCTTATTTTTTACTTTTTATTTTAGCTTAAACGAAATAAAGAAGTATAAAATTATATTTGACATTATTTCTCCTTAAAAGTATTAGAGAAATAAAATAAAGAAGTGAAAAATAAAAAAAAATTAAGTCAAACACAATTTTTTCCTACTTTACTATTTTTAAGGAGGAGAAAAAAAGAGAAAAATAAGCCAGGCCAAACGGGGCCTAAGTCTTCACTAAAAAAAATAGAAGAAGTTTGTACAAAAAAAAAAGTTTGTACACATAGTGATTTTAATGGTTAAAACAAGTTTGTACATGGTCTAAAACTTGTCACACTTGTGCTGTTAGACAAAACCATAAATTCATCCATTTAAAAATAAAGAAGTGCTAAATAGTAAGAATTATTCACACAAGAATTGCAAGAATATAACATGACTTAATTTTTTTAAAAAGGAAAAAATTGTAACTCCCATTTTTGAGGAAATTATGGGTGAGTTGGTATTGAAATTGCTTCCTCAATTTTGCCTTCTTGTGTTTCTTTCTCTTTCACTTTTCGTAATAACAATCATTTTCCTAACAAATGGTTGCTCTTTGCCTCCTAAATTGATCAAAATCACCCCAAATCCTCATATCTACTGAAAAATATATCTCGGTAGTACAATTTTTATTAGAAAATAATATAAATTTTATCGAAACCGAGATATATCTCCCGATAATATATATTTTTAATCAATATCCTCTCCATTTGTTTATCTTTCCATTTTATTGCCATTAGTCATTAATAAAGTTTTGAAAATATAAATATAATGATGTAATATTTATAGTAACTTTATTTTTTTCTAGTGATCAATATGGAAGGCTAATAGCAACCATCTTAAAAAAAAACAAAAATGATAAAGAAATACACTTTCAAAACTTTATACTTTGAGTCTGTAATATTTATACTGTGTCTGTAACCAATGTTAATGTTTTTGTTTTTTAAATTTTTTCCCTAAAAAAAATGTAGAGAATATTTACACTATTTACCTATACAAGCACTTTTTTGTTTAATGAAGTAGTATAGTTAATTAATGATATAATTAATTTTTTTGGTGGTACAAAATTTCTTTTCTATATTAATTTTTTTAAAAAAATAGTAAAAAGAAAATATTCACCATATTAAAAAGATGTAAGATTTTAATGTACCACATAACATAGTAAAGAAGAAAAAAAAATTACTACATTTGTCCCAAAATATAAGAACTGGTTTGACTACCGCATGTATGCCGATCACTAATATCTTTAATTCTCTATTAATAAAAATTATAAAGTTTGAATATTCTAAAAATACTCATCAAAACAAATCAAATAAGATCTTATATGCTTATATTTATATATTATTAAAAAATTACATTCAAAGCATAAATTAGGAAGAAAATCCAAGTGACATAGAGTTAGGAGTACCTTATAAATTCAGTTTTCCTTTTTCTATTTTTGTCCGCGTAGACATCAGTGAACCAATCAAATCCATTCCTCACTCCCACACACTCGTCGCGTGTGACACTTCCAACCTCACCATAGAGTAGCTATATATTAACCCACCCACCCTCCCTCTTCCGCGACAATTCCATCCTCCTAGAACCTTCTCTTAAATTTACTACTATATCTCTAAACAAATTTCCCAAAAAATGTCTCATATCTCAATTTTCAATTGAACAAAAAACCCTAATTCGATTTCTCTCTTCTTTTTATATTTCTTCACCGATTCTTTCTCTATTCAATCAAATCAATGGCTATCTACCAAGGTCCTGGATTCCGATTCCACCCTACCGACGAAGAAATCGTTTGTTTCTACTTGAAACGGAAACTCACCGGAAATTTACCTTCTTGCTTCGATCATCTCGCTGTTATCGATATCTACAAGTTCGAGCCGTGGGATCTTCCAAGTATGTCATTTTTTCTTGTTCTTCAATTTTGTTTATGTTTATGTTTAGGTTTAGGGTTTCTAACGATTTTTTATTTTTAGGTTTGTCGAAGTTGAAAACTAGGGATTTGGAATGGTACTTTTTTACTGGGCTGGACAAGAAGTATGGTAATAGTATCAGGACGAATCGTGCTACTGATAGAGGTTACTGGAAAACTACTGGCAAGGATCGTGTTATTAAGAACGGGGATGTTACTGTTGGAATGAAGAAGACTCTTGTTTATCACTTGGGTAGGGCTCCTCATGGTGACAGGTCAAATTGGGTTATGCATGAATATAGGATGATTGATGAATCATTGGCCAAAGCTGGAGTGCAGGTATAATAATAGTAGTGATACTGATAATAGTAGTGAATATATTGAATTTATTGAATTGGGTTTTGTTTTAATTGTTATTTGAGTTGAGGTTTGTGTATGTTTTGATTTTGTTTGGTTTTGGTGGAGCAGGATGCATATGTTCTGTGTAGGATATTCGAGAAGAGTGGTTCGGGGCCGAAGAATGGGGAGAAATATGGGGCACCCTTTGTTGAAGCGGAATGGGAGAATGTTGTTGAAGGACAGGCGCTTCCTTTGCCGCCTGTTAATAATGAGGTATTGAAACAAGAAGTGTCTGCTCATGCTCCTGATGTCAATGAATGGGTGAATTCTTTGGTGGCTGTTGATAATGAGCCTTTTAAACAAATGCCTGCTCCTGCTGATGATGATTATGTTGAAACCCTTGACCTTGATCAGGTTTGTGTTGTGTCCCAAATGGTGTTGGATTGTTGACTAAACTTTGCTCATGGTATAGATTGTTGGACGCATGTTTTTGTGTTGTATTAATGTTCATTCATGTTGTAGTTTTGATTGATTTCTTAATTAAACTTTCCATGGGGTGGAGATTTATTTATTTATCATGTCTGTCATTCCAAATTTCCAGTATGTTCTTGCACAGATTTTATCATTATTTTGGCCGTTTATGTTGACTGCAGACATCTGCTGTTTTGTTTTATTTTTCTCTTTGGGATTTCCTCTTCAAGCATATTTTTTTTAATAGAATTCTTGCTTTTATAAGATCTGCTTTTTCTGATGTTCCCTGCATATTTAATTCTTCTAATTTTTAAAAATGTATTCAATTACTAGGAACTCGATACTAGTGTCACAGTTGGAAGTGCTGATCTTCCATTGAACTACTGTTATGGGGAGTCTAGTAGCCATCCTCAGTATTCCCAAGCATTTATTAATGATCATAAGCAATTGGAAGCTGCTGTTGGTATTTATGATAATCAGGTTGATGAGCCTGATAATATGGCTCATCTATATGGTGTGGATATCAATTCAGTGCAAGATGGATACAATGGTGAGACAAACCATAACGAGAATCCTCTGAATTTCAATTTTGCATCCGAGGATCCAGATCTATATTTTGATGCCTCTGCTTATCTCACGGGCTTGGGTGAAGAATACCTTGAAACCAATGATATTAAGAATCTTGACGAGGCTGTTCCCTCCGAGTTTGATCCTTCTGTTGCAGCAATGGTAGATGAGTACCTTGCATGCCCTGATGAAGATATTTCCAATTATATATGCTTTGATTCTCCTGTGAATGCAGGGAGTGAAAGCCCCATTGCCAACTACGGACAACCTTTCATTGATCAGGTTAATTATGGTTTTTTCTAGATTTGTAAGTCATTTGTTTACTTATTTTGATTACAGCTGTCTTAATTTTTATTTTGGGTCATTGACAGAATCTGGAGGGTGAAACCAATGGTAGTTCCTTGGCTAACAAACATGTTTTTGAAGCACAGTCTAGTATTGAAGTTTTACCAAAGGACAATCTAGAGGCATCAAATTGGGTCTCAGGTGACAATCCCATTCTCACCTTTTCACTTTACATCCTGATTTCTTAAGCTGTTCTTTTGATGCGTGTTATTGTAGATTAATATAGCATGTACATAAGTGTAATCTATCATTTCTTACTTCTGTTTTTGTAGATATGGCAGCAGATGATGCAAATTATTTTGTGAAGCAAGCCAATAAATTTTTGGCCCACATACCAGCTCCACCTGCATTTGCTTCAGAGTTTCCTGCTAAGAAGTTTGCTATTGGGATGCATCCTGGAGCAGAGTCTTCCAGTTCAGCTCATATAGCTGCAGGTATGATCAGCATAACAGACATTACTTTTAGAGGCAACACAATGGATTGGATGGTGGGCAAGAATGGAGGTTTTAGCACCGTAATGTCTACTGGGTTTTCCCAAACTGATGTTAACTCTCCTACCATGGTGCCTCTTTCTGGCTTGATCTGTAGCAAAACTGCACTTATGTTATCACATGGTTGGGTTTTCTTGACGGGTTTCTCAGTTGTGATTCTTTCACTGAGTTTCAAGATTGGATGCTTCATGTATACGGGTAAATGACAAATGCAAGGTTGGCTTTGATAGAATAATCCGCAGTCAGTTAAGTATGGTTTGGTGAATGGCACTCATTGAATGACTAGGATTCCATGACTTTGTAGATTTCTTTACGGTAGATTTCTTTACGGTAATTTAGTCATACCGATTTTAACATTATTCATTGTAACTTACATGCCTGCATCTTTTTTTTTTTTTGTTTCAGAGTGCAAACAGAGTTATACTTTGATACAATTAGTTATATACATATTAGTCACTATTTATCTCAATAGTTTCAAATTCCAACTGATAGGTTATGCATTATCTACTGTATTTGGACTGATAATTTCAGTCGCTAGGTATAAGAATCAAGATTACGGTTTATTTATCTACTTGTTTCGTCCAACTCTGAGTATGGATGGGAGTAGAAGCTGTTACTGGCATTCCTGCACCGATGAAGCCGAGTTGGTGCATCAACTACCACAAGATGTTGCTTAATTGTATTGAGCGCATTCACTAGGTTGAGTAACCACCAGGGAGGAAAGATTAACTGTTTGAGATTTGTAACCTAGCCTCTAACCAATTTAGATTTTGTTTCACTTAATTTTCTTCTGTCATCTCCTCCTCAACACCTGATACTTTGGTGTCCTTTAAACCACCACCCCGTGTAAAATCACCTACCCATTTTCTTCTACTTAAAGACTAATTTGGGGGCTTCCGATTCTTTCTAGGGGCGGCTTTTTTTACTTGTTATTATGGCAGTGTTCGTTAAGGAACTTTGATTACTCCTATTTCGAAACATCAGAAGGCAGCCCATATTTGAGGGCTGTGAAGTCGGTAGCCCTTATAGTTTAAGAAATCAGTTGCCAGTAAAATATCTCAACCTTTCTATGTATGTTTCAATTTTGAAATATCTCAGCAGGGAGAATTTTATCCTCCATCCACCTCCACATGATGGGTGTTGCAAAGACAAATGTTACTGTAGTCAAGAAATCACTACCGTTTGATTATATTTTGAACTTGATATACGAGTGATAGTATCACTCATTTTCTTATCTCTTTAAAGTTTATACATACAAGTAGTTCTTAATATTTTATGAATAGTTCCTAATTTGCTTAAAAATAAATAAGGTACCTAATGTTGTTATATCCATTTGTTATTATTAGTTCTTGACATATTCATAAGACGCTATGAGTTAATAAAATGTTATGAATTATTTAACCTTCAAAATCGAGAGATAATTATACTTATAAACCAAACAATGATTTACTCTCTCTCTCTCTCTCTCTCTCTCTCTCTCTCTCTCTCTCTCTCTCTTATGCTTGTTTCAAATTTGTAGTTGGAACAAATTTTTTGAATATGATATTAAGGAATGGGGTTCTAAATTTAATTTGGGTCAAAGAAGGGAGAATGAAGATGGTGGAAGGATGAACATAACGGAGGGAAGGGGCTGGGTCCAATAATGATGTCGTCGCATGGAGGGGGAGTCGAGCGAGAGAGTGAGAATTGACGAGGGCGTGAGGAGTTGTGGTTAATATTAATAATTTATGTAAGGATAATTTTGTAATTTCACATACAAGAAATATTTTTTTGTTTGGGTGAACTGCATTTTCCCGCAGTCTATACATAGCTCCGTAACTCCGTTGACTTAAGCATTAACTTTTGTGTATGAAGAAAACTTAATAGAAAGAAAATTATTTTGTGTCTAATAAATTTTTCAACTAAGATTAGTCACCACTTAACATAGTAAAATCTTTGTATCTAGTGGGGCAAGTACCTATAAAAAGCATTCCGATGCTTAGGTTAGTAAATAATGTGACGCCTAAATGCTATATTAAGATTATAGTACAATGGGGCAAGACCGTGTAGACAACTTTTAATTCGATTATTAAAAACCGAATTGTGAAATAGAGACACAAGACCATGTTGTGAATATTTTGCTCTGCTAATCTAAATTTTTATTACAAAAAACTAAAATAAGCATTTTAAATTTCAACTATAATTTTTTCATAATATATAAAAATGGCATATGCCTCAAGAAATAGGGTTATATAAAAAGATCTTGCTTCAAAAGATTGAAATGTAGCAATAGACACCAAAAGAATTATATGCCTAAAAAATCTGCCTACCTAATTTAGCCAAACCTACTATTTCATATTCAAAGTGTGAAAAACATTAAATTAATGTTATGCATAGTTTAGAATTTAGACAGAATGAGGCCAACAAGAACATAAAAAAATGGATCTGAGGTGGGGGGCTAAGCCATTAGCCTTACGAACTCAGCATGTGGTTTGGTTTTGCGGTGAAAAAAAATTAATTTTGGTAGAATTATTTTGTAAAATTGATTTTGATAACAATTGATTTGAAGATAAAATAATTTATGTTTGGAAGCAAAAGTGAGTTGAACAAAAAATTTGAGTGTAAAAATCAATTATAGAATCAGAAACTATGATTTCTAACTTCAAGTTGAATCAATTTTTGAGATAGCATCAATTCTACTTTTTAGAAACCAAACAACAGAGAATTAATTCTATATCTCTAAAATCAATTCTAGCTAATCTAAAGTTAAAACCAAACACGCAACGCCTTAGGGAGAAACATGCTTTGAAAAATTTGATCCCAAGAGAAACATGCTTTGAAAAACTTCATCCCACAAAATCGACTTAGTTATTCAATAATATATTTTATAAAACTTTGATTTTATTTAAAAATAACTTAAAATAGCTAAAAAAAATTAAATTAATTAGTGTAGATTTTCATGGTTTCACAGCGCCTAGCAGCAAATTTTACACACATACTAAGCGTTGAGAATTGGGGATTTAAGTTCGTGCCTCTAACAAATTAAATGTCTTTATAACCTTCTACCATCTGAGTTATACTTACGAGATTTAAATAGTTATAGTTATTAAGAGTAAAGACACAAATTGTACTCCAACTTGTATAACACAGTACCCATCTCAAGCTTCATAACTAGAAATAGGTTATACAAAATCCCACTTATTACATTGTTGATGAGCTTTATGGTTTTAAAATCAAATGAATGTTTTGAAATAATTAATTTTCACCTTTATTTTTACATAACCATATCCCTTCTTCTTTCTTGGCGACAAGAATCGAACCAGTGACACATAGAAGATTGTTTTTTCCACCACATAGAAGATTGATTCTTGGCGACAAGATGACTTGACTATTACATAACCATATTATTCTACATCAGTTGGTATGATCTTACTTCCATATCTGCTTTGATATTCAGAATATTAGCTTGTTACATTTCTCCTGGGAGCATGGTATCACCAGGTAGATCACAAACAGCAATTCCCTGAAAAAAGAATATAAATGTTTAGATTAAAGTGAATATCATGCTTTCATGCACATGCATGGGTTTTTTTTTTTTTTTTTTTTAAGAAAAAAGGTTTGCAACGAAAGCAATTTGGGCTGCGATATTTACCTCGCCTGTTAGGTGAGCCACACATTTTTTCTCGGCCAATAACTCAGCTTCCGTCTGCAAAATATGATATTTTTACATGAAATTTGGAACATATATGCTTGTAAAATAATCAGACAGTATATCATAGTAGTTTAGTTTTGTACGCAAAATATCCGAAGTTTTTGTTGTATAAAATATCTGAAGTTTCAAACTCACCTTTGCTAATTTCTGTCGTAGGTAGTCATCAAATATAACATCCTTGACAAGTTCATAATCACCATCTCCCTAAAGAACAATTCTTTTTTTGTCATAGGAAGAACAAAAGCAATTCAGAAATTATAAATAATGAAGAATATAGTTGACACACTTGCCTTTGAACGACATGGCATACTGAAAACAATATCTTCAGCTATTCCATAAGGATTTCCAGCTGTATACACCTGGTATTAGAATTGCAAACTTTGTGATTGAAGTAGATACTATAAAACAGAAAAGAATGAAGACAAAATCTGATTATAGGTCAAGTAACAAAATGAGGTTGCCATCTTATTGAAAGATCGTCTAATTCTATATCAAGTAAATACACAAGGTCGTTTAAGTAATAACAACTTACACCAGTAGAAAACCAATCACCCTCCGGAGTAGGAGTGATCAAAGATCGTATGGCATCAACTATCGACACAGAAGTTGATGCAGCAGACGATCTTCCCCACTTTTGAATAAGCACGCCACCTCTCTACAAATCAAACAATAGCTTGTTAACTTCTTACACAAGGAAACTAAATAATCTCTATTCCACAAGGAAACAATAACTCTAATCTATGGATGCCAATTTAAAAAATTTACCTTTTGAACTTTTTCGGTGAACTCTTCCTCTAACCACTTTTGATCCTTAATCACTTCTTTGACAGGCAAACCATCGATTCTGGCATTTAAGAAATCGGGGACCTGAGTAGTTGAGTGGTTTCCCCATATCGTCATATTCGACACTTTATCGTAGAAGACACCTGCCTTGAGGGCTAGCTGCACATTCGGTCGAAGCAATACAGAAAAAATAGATGTTATTTCTTCTTCTGTAGAACAATTTTTCTTTGTAAAAATGAAGTAAATGAAGTTTATATACTTTGTTACCTGACATTTTGCTCTGTTCTCATCTAAACGGGTTAAAGCATGAAAATTTTTTGCAGGAATATTTGGAGCATTCTTCAAGCATATTAATGCACTGCATTAAAATACACATGAACATTAGCAACATTAGGAATAAGGTGTGCAACTTCTAGTTTACAGATGAAGCACCGAGCTGACTTTGTATTGCAAGGGTTTCCCACAACTATAACTTTGACATTGCGAGATGCGACTGCATTTAGTGCTTTTCCCTGTTGTACACATGGAAAGATATAATGTCAATAATATAGATAACAGAGAAACCATTAGATATGGCTTAAATTTGTAACAAGTTTACCTGCTCCGCAAAAATCTGCCCATTTATGTCTAGCAAAGCTGCACGCTCCACGCCAGGTCCTCGAGGCTTTGCGCCTATTAGTAAAGCCCATTCTGCATCTTGGAACACCTCGTAAGGATCAATGCTGATAACAACCTCCCTCAATAAAGGAAACAAAGAATCCTCCAGTTCCATCGCAACACCTGCAATGTTGAATTATTATTAATTAAAGTGATGTTAATTGTTAATGGCCATGTTACAACCGTCTCCAAAGGGATTTGAATTACAACCCTTGAAGTTACAAAATCATGCTCTTACTACTGAGCCGACACCTCATGATAGGCGTGTAGGAAGCTTACCTTCAAGAGCTTGGAATGACCTTTCTGATCCTAATAATTTCAGAGCAATAGGTTGATTTGGACCAAAAACTTCACCAGATGCAAGCTGGCATAAGAAATTAACTCAGAATGGAACTAAATTGCATGACCATTATAGCTAGTAAATCACTCGTGCTTCACCGACATATTCCTGATTTAAATACAAGACAAGACACACTTACCTTGAAAAGTAGATGATTGGAAATCATTCCAGCAGCACCTGAGACTGCAATGTTAATTAATTTCTTCCAGGATTTTGTCTCCTCTTCCTGTAATCACATTGGCCAAACATTTCCATAGGACATCAACACACATAGTATAGATTAACAAATTTAACTATGTGCTGACATCAAAGAGCCATTAGATTGGATGCTCAATTGAATATAAAAACAGAAAACTGGAAAGCCATTGTTACATTAAACAGAAGCGTGAAATTTGGAAAGGATGCAAAATGAAACAAATGATTTTGTTCCGAACAGAGAATCTTTGTATTTGGAGGAAGTGGAGGACGAATCCATGGATTTAACTCCATGTGTTTATCATATTAGATCCTAAACTGCTCAGACAACAGTTGTCTTTTAGATTTTCCTCATGGTGATCTCCAATTACTTCAAGGAGATTGAAAACTTATCTGTTAGAAGATTTATGACTAAATAATATTGAAGTCAAAAACTGATTAAATTCTGCATTTGGGCACAGAAACAAAGTTTTTTATGGGAGACAGCCAGTAATGTTATTGAAGTGTTTTGGTTGTCTATCAGTGTTTCAACCAATGTAGCACCGACACTTCATATTCAAGATGTGTCCAATATCTGACACGTGTCAATGTCCAACTTAACACTGACACATGTGGTTTATCAATCACTTATATTTACTTAAATTATTAGTACTAATATAGTATGTGTTAGTGTCATGTCTAGTGTCCGTGTCTGTGTCAATGCTTCATAGTTTTCAATATCAAAAGTAAGACATCCGATCAAATCACAAGCTTAACATAAGAGGCGGAATCGAGTTAAGTACTGTTAAAGACAAACATACACCAATCAGTTCCAATTCTATATATATAGCCTATATACATGACAAAGGAAATTATCCATCAACATGCACATATTGACAAACACCACAAGTGCTTCTCATAACAAAATTCTGCATATTAACCAAAGAACATGAACAAACCCCATAATTTGAATACAAAACAAGCTGAAACAACTTATAAACATAAAACAAATACAGAAGAGTGTGAAGGATTACTTACAGCCTTCAAATCATAGGTAAGGCAGAAGACACCATAGCAATCAGGCTTATTCTTGGGATCCTGTGATTGTACAGCTGGAGCCTGCACTTGACTGAAAATGAAAAAGAAGTAAAATCCATTGAGACCCAATAAGCTGAATTGATTAAAATTTGCATGAAAAAGAGTAAAGTTACTCACTTTGGTGCAACAGAACAAGTAATTCTGCCATGTTGAGTTCTGTGAAGTGGTGCAAAAGTACAGTGATATTGCCTAGGGAGAGTCCTAGACAAAAATGAGAGTTGTGATGAGTGAAGTTGAGTTTTTGAGCAAGTGGGATTGTTTAACTGTGCCAAGGCCATGGTTGCAGGAAAAAAAAAATTACAAAGAATTCAAGAAACACTGTTTTTGTGATTCTTGAAAAGAGTAATAAAAAAAAATAACACTTTATGAAGAAGTTTCTAAAAGGGTATAAGAAAATGAGAAAAGATAGAAGTTTTGTTCAGAGGTTGGAAAGTTGATGAAGAGAAGTGTAAGAAGGAAGGAAAAAAAGGAGGGTATGGGGAAACAAAGAGGATTGATTTGAAATACAAGTATAAGGCTAAGGTAATGACACTTGTCAAAATACTCAGTCACAGTAAACATCATCCACAATTGGTTTTTTTTTTGGGTTAAAATGCTTTGAGGTTGAGCTGGCATTCTAATTATTCATCATCACAATTTTTATCTTCTTGTTATTAGACATTATTGGATGAAAATGAACTCATGGACACTTTGTATTAGTTGTATTTATTAAAAATTATTCTCTCCTTTACCATGGAAAGTAGGGGTGTTCGCGGTGCGGTTTGGCTCGGTTTTGACCATAAAAGTCATCATAATCGCGAGATAAAAAAGTATGCGGTTCAGTTTGGTTCAGTTGGTTTTTAAAAGATCATCCAAACCAAACCAATGCGGTTAGGATCGGTTCGGTGGCGGCGGTTTATACCATAATTAAATAACTAATAAATGTAGTAAAATAAAATCAAACACCTTCATGTTTGTCCTAATAAAAGGAAAGTGATATATTGTCAAAATAATATATGATATTATACCATGAACATGCAATCTTTCTGCCTATGAAGTCTTTGATTTCATTCTCCATACAAAAGAACATTACATTACAATACCAAAATGAGTGTTTCACCACATGCAATATGAGTGACAATATTACAGTACCAAACCAAACACTGCCTGTGAGTGATATTGTTTAAATACCATAATGAGTTTTTCACCAAAGTTAAATTGAATACAATACCAAAAAGAATCTTTGTTAAATGTTGTGGTTTGGTTCGGTTTGGTTTTCAGAAATGAAAACCGCGAACCTAACCGAACCGCGCGGTTCATCTAAAAAATCATTCAAACCAAATGCGGTTTTTGCGATTTTCGGTTTGGATTAATTTGATTTACGGTTTTATTTTTGGTTTGATTCGGATACGATCACCCATTGGAAAATAAAGATTTAGAGGTGAGTAAAAATATTTAAATAGAGTGAATGTATATTGTTGGGATGGCTAGTTATAAGAAGCTGGTTTGTTTTATTATTATTATTATTATTATTATTATTATGTAGTGTGTATTTGATGTTAAAATGAGTGTCAAAGTTTTATCATTATGTCAATCAGTTTATTTGGAGTTATTTGATTAAGGATTGAGATATTTCATTATATTTTTCGAAAAGGAAACATTGGCGTAGATATGTTTGCTAAACTGAGTGCTAATCATTTAGCTTTACTAGTTGATGTTTTAGAAGTGTCCTTTACCAGGAGGAAGTTTTTATTTTCTTTTTTATTTCATACAACCAAAATTTTAAAGTGGTTGGAGATAGGCCAAAATTTTACACTCTCAATTTTTCTTGGGATTAAGCCATTTTGAGTTTGAATGCCCCAAATCCGCTCCTAGTTTAAATTAGGGGTGATCATATCCGAACCAATCCAAAAGTAAAACTGTAAAACGAACCAATCTAAATCGAAAACCGCATTTAGTGTAAACCGCACTGATCATTTTTCTTCTAAACCACACGGTTTGGTTTGGTTTGCAGTTTTCATTTCAGAAAACCGAACCAAACCGCACTACTTAACTTAAATCTATCAACTAGTAGCAATCAACCTATTACCTAGTCCAACTTAGCAAGTCCAACCAAAATTGAGTCCATAAAATAGTAGACTGTCAAAATATGTCATTTCACGCGATCTAGAACTATATTGTTGATATTAAAAAAAAAGTTATTATGTAGTATATGCATATTATATCATGTAAACAATAAAATAAAATAAAATTTCTTATGTTTATTTTGTAACAAATTGGTAATATTGTCATATTTTTTATATCGCGATAAACTGCACAAACCGAACCAACCCTAACCGCATTGATTTGGTTTGGATTGGTTTAGATGACTCTTTAAAAATCAACCGAACCGCGTGTATTTTTATCTCGCGGTTAGAATGACTTTTATACTAAAAACCAAACCAAACCGTACCGCGATCCACCCTAATTTAAATGGACTCTCATATCACATGAGAGAATTCATTCCCATTATTTTTTTCAATTGTTTTTTCTAAGGAAATCAATCGTTTGAGACCGAGTTAAAAATTAAATGTAGGCACAATTGGTATTTAAGAAGGTTGATACTTGATAGTAGTATTAACTTTATTAATTAATAATAGGTATTGTTTTGCAAGGTTACCCTTGAAAGAAAAAGAATTAATTTATGTTTTTATCATAGTATTAATTATAAGTTGTCGAAAAAATGTAACATAATTACGGGTATATTGATAATAAGTTATTAATATAGTTATAAATGTGAAATGAGTCTTATAAAATAGAACAAAAAGGATTAAAAAAAAACTTATATTTAGTGATATATGGATGTAATATTTAATAAGTGATATATAACTTCTCTTTTTTTCTTTCATAATTACCACAAAAATTGAAAATTATAATTTTTTTCATAATTAAATATAAACTTTATACATTATTAAAACATTAACCATAAATTTGTTTTCCATACTCTTTTTGATCTAGTAAAAAAAAAACTTATTTTTTGATCAATTTGTTTTCCATACGTAATCATATAAACAACTAAATATTTTAACATCCAGCAGGCTTGCCCGAGTGGTCTAAGGGGGTAGACTTAAGACCTACTGCACTGAGTGCGCGTGGGTTCGAACCCCACAGCCTGCATAATTTTTTATTGAAGTAATTATTCTTTTTATTAATTAACTACTACTATACATAATAGTATTGAACCACAACAAATAAACTGCGATAGTATTTATTCAATAATTGTTTGACTAAAAACAAAAGAATTATGGGCTTTCCCCTCTTTTTTCTACCAAACAAAAGAAATAAAATATAAATTTATAAGAAATTTATTTTAAAAATAAACAAAGTGAAGTAATTTTTCCCACAAGAATATAAATAAACATTAAATTTTAATTTATCATATGATTAAATTTTAAGTAGAAAATGAAATGGAATTATGTTTAGACTAAATGTTAGTATATTAGTATTACTATTAGTAAGTGAAATCAAATATTTTCTCTCGATAATTCTAAACTTCTTAATCATTGTTACTAAACTTTCTTATACAACATTAGTTGTATTTCTTAATCGATGTAAAATTATCAAAATAACTTATAATTTTGGATGGAGCCTAATAGCAAGCAATTAAGAAGAAAATTTATGATAGGCAACAATTCTGAACTCTAAAAGAAACTAAGAATTAAAAATAGATAAGTTGAGATCAAACGTTTAATAAAAATAAAGATAAATAAATTGAACTTCTAATGTGCTTAGCTGACACAATCATGATTGAGATTAAAATTAATTTCTTTTAGAATCTTGTCTTTCTTCCTCCTACAAACACATTAGTCAATTGTCTCTGCTAGACATTTCTTAGATTGATGTATTTGATTGTGAATTTACTAAATTTCCAACTCGTTTGTACATCAATCAATCTATCCGGTATTGTAGTACTACGTTTCAAACCGACTAACTAGCTAGTATTAGCAAATCCACATATGTTGGCCTAGCAAAGAATTTGCACTTTAGAGTGTGTTTTTTTCAAGGTCTTAGATTTGAATCTTCCTGTGTCACTTTCTGTGTTGAGTCAACTCATATAAAACAAAGTTCTAGCTTTAAATGGATCACCTGCTAGTGAACGGTAAAATTAGTGTTCCTCGAATCAATCGGTTCTTTGGCCGGATCTCAAGTCTTGATAAACATAGCTAATACTAGCATATACATGTTTGAATAAAGCAAGGTTGTAAGCATATCTAAATTGCAACGGTGGAGATTACTCCCTCCGTTATATATTAGTACAAGTAAAATTCACTTTTAAATTCATTAAATAATTGATGTGTCTGATCTATATTAATCTAAATGTGAATTTTGCTAATATGTATCAGTGAGAGTATGGAATGAACAAATTCTTCACAAATCCTCCTATAGGAGAAGAACATGGCCTAGAAACTTCGAATGAGATAATGGATAATTAATGTTTAGATTTACAAGACATAACTCTCATCTTCACATTTTCTAAGTTGAATGTGTATCCTCAAGGTTGAAAGAATTCTATCTATAAAAAGAAGTTTGAAAGAAGAACTTCCAAGACCTTGAATTGTCCATTTTCCATGCATTGAAACTATTTTGATGACTTGACAATGCATCATCAATTAAGGAGGAAATACCAACACTTTCAAATATTCTATTATTGTTCATGAAAAGAATATTCATTTTTCAATTATTTTTCTTGGCTTATGCAGAGAACATCAAGTGCATATCTTCTAGCTACTTAATTAATACTTATTGTTATCTATGTCTCACTCACTATCTTAGCCGGCAACAAAATATTCAGGACAAAGATATAATTGTCTTACTAACCTTAACCTCAATAGTACCAACATAGGTAACAATGTTAGTCCTAGTACTTTACGGAAAAAAAAAATCCTTGTATATATGTTGTTTAAGGTTCACATTCATTTTACCTCAGAAGTTCAGAACTCAACTTTATCATTGACTTATTAGTATTTGCTCAACAACTCAATCAATTTTTCAGGAAAAAAAATGTCAGGAGAGGAAATTTGGCCACCCATAGAAGAAGAATCTAACACATCTATGCCTCCATTTGATAACAGTAGTGGCTACAATTCAAGAACAGGAATTTATCACTCCCTTGTTAAGCTTGAAACCAAGCATGAAATCCCAACAAAGCCAGATCTTAACACTGCAAGTCTTGTGCTATCACAGTTCCCAACAGGAGAACTGGCTGATGCAAGAATTGCATACATTGATTTAAGTACTAATCACAGTGTAACCTACGGCGAGATTCACCGATCGGCTTACTCCCTTGCAACAGCTTTGTTTCATGGACTTGAGATTAGAAAAGGCGACGTGGTGTTTTTGTTGTCTCCAAACTCGGTTTTGTACTCAACCATATGCTTAGCTGTGTTATCAGTTGGTGCAATTCTTACCACTGCTAACCCTCTCAATACTAAGTCGGAAATCGCGAAACAAGTACAAGATTCAGGTGCTAAACTAGCCATCTCAGCACCAGAAGAGTTACACAAATTGGTTCCAACTGGAGTTCCTACAATTCTCACCTCCAGTTCATCCGATGGAAAGTTTTTATCAGTTGAAGAGTTAATAGAAGGCTGCTACGATTCACAAGAGTTACCGCATGTTCCTGTGGAACAATCAGACACTGCTGCTATACTTTACTCTTCAGGTACTACAGGAGTAAGCAAAGGTGTTGTTTTGACACATGCAAATCTCATAACCATAATGAAACTACTCTGCTGGTCTGCCGATGTATCTGCAGCTCAAGACGATGTTTTCCTAGCCTTCATTCCAATGTTTCATATCTATGGACTGATGTTCTTTGGATTAGGGCTGTTGTGTGTTGGTGTTACGACAGTTTTGATGCAGAAATACGATTTCCAATCTATGCTTGTCGCTATCGAGAAGCACAAAGTTAATAACATACCAGCAGTGCCACCAGTGATCCATTCGTTGGTGAAACACGCAAGCGAAAATCGGTGTGACTTGTCTAGCCTAAGAAGAGTTGGCTCAGGTGCTGCACCTTTGAGTAAGGAAATGTCACGGGAGTTCAGAAAGATGTTTCCTTCGGTTGAACTAAGGTCGGGTTATGGACTAACAGAAAGTTGTGGGGGTGCAACATTTTTCGGGTCGGATAAAGATGCTCAAGCTCATCCAGAAGCATGTGGAAAGCTGATTCCAACTTTTTGTGCAAAAGTGATAGATATTGAAACAGGGAAGCCTTTGCCTCCTCACAAGGAAGGAGAGTTATGGCTGAAAAGTGCTACTATTATGAAAGAATATCTAGGAAATGTGGAGGCAACAACTGCAACAATTGATTCAGATGGTTGGTTGAAGACAGGAGATCTTTGTTATATTGACGATAATGGAATTGTCTACATAGTTGAACGAATAAAGGAACTAATCAAGCACAATGGGTATCAGGTACTCAAAGCCATAAATATTTTCAGTTTTCAATGGTGACAGTTTTGTTGCTCTTGAAACATCAATAAATCCCTTTAGTTCTAAGGTAACAAATTGAGTTTGTAATGGTTTTGATTTTCATTAATACATGTGTGAATTGCTCGTGTCAGGTAGCTCCTGCAGAACTGGAATCTGTGCTGCTAAGCCATCCCCTTATTGTTGATGCAGCAGTTATACCGTATGTTACCCTCAGCGCATTTTCAATCTTACTGTCATTCTCTCTGTGACTTTCTCATGTGAAAAGATATGTTGCAGGGTTGAAGATGAAGAAACCGGACAGATACCAATGGCGTATGTGGTGCAAGCGTCTGGTTCTGAACTCTCAGAAGACCAGGTCATTAAATTTGTTGCAGGCCAGGTATGCCACTCTTGGATCCTGATTTCATGCAATAAAAAATTCTGCAGTCGCTGTAATAATTGTTGCTTAGTCGTTGGATGAAGATCAAACAGTTCATATTCTAAGTTTGTTTTTTAAACACGATTAAATGAAGTTAAAATTTAGGTCTAAGATACAAACTTGAAACAAAAACTTTTCATCCAACAATCCAGATACAGTGATCACAGAAATCTTTTACTTCAACAAGTTCATTTTTGCAACTCTTAGCTCCTGCCTCCTCTTTTTTCCTAGAATCATTTTAATTTGTATATCTTTATTTTCCAGTCAAACTAAATTTGAGAATTTTCAGGTGGCTCCCTATAAAAAAGTGAGAAGGGTGAGTTTCATTGACAGTATTCCAAGGTCAGCTGCTGGCAAGATATTGCGGAAGGATCTTATTGCTCGAAGCAAATATCAACTTGTCTCTAAGTTATGAGTTTTCTTTTTATGATTGCCTCTAAGTTATGAGTAACTTTGGGTATAAATGATGGTGCTACAGAAAGTTTAACTCTGTCTTCAATTAATGAAGGGAAGTTCCAAACTGAACTAAAGCCACGATTTTTCAATTTGGAACTTACATGGGAAATTGTCATCTCCTTCTGTGTATGTTTCTTCAGTTTTAATTAACATACCAGTTGGGATAAAATGTTGTTCATATACCTCTTGAGCAATGTAAATTGTGAATGGATAGCTAAATAAATTTTCTAGTTCTAAACTTTACTCATACATGCTTAAGAACTTCAATTAAATCAATAGACAATGTTGTTAAAACTTCGGTTTAGTATAAAGATTCGGGAAAAAAGAAAAGAATAGACTCACCAGAGACAGTGGAATCAGAATTCCAGCCATCAGTGACTAAAGAAAAACCTTTTCGTAAAGAATATGGTTGCTTGTCCATTGAATCTTGTGACTTTTTGAATTCTGTATTGTTGTGTTTCTTCTTTAGGCTTTAATTATACAAAGATTAGCTCCAATCTGAATATTTGAAAGCTATGTTTGTTGCTCGTTGAACAAATATTAAAATGAGCAAATAACTGCGCTCAAAATTTGAAATAATACAATGAGCAAAGCTTCATACTTGAAATAATTCAACGAGCAACAAACTAATTTGAAAGCTTCGCTACAATCTTGGACTATGGTGGTGGATTCATTGCCTATGGCTGAAGAATGATGCTCGTTTTCATATTTGAATACTGATGAAATAATTCAAGACATGAACAAACAATGACCCGAAAAGGTAGGACCACCAGCCAAAGGAACCATGTGATGACTCATGACCATATTTCCCTTGGTGGTATTAACCTTACTCACCCTGTAATCAATTCTTCTTTGACTCAAACTGAAACCCAAGGAAGAACATTGGGATTATCGAATGAATATGGAAAGTGAAAAGCGGCAATGGGGGTTCCGTGGCCACCAAATTAAAGGTTTAAGGTTCTATTCTATAACATGGTAATATAGGGTGTAGCCAAATAAGTCATAATGCTTGAAACAAAAAATAAAAATTGTGTTCCTCTAGCAATTGAAAGTAACATACTAATTAGTTGATTTAAAATGGAATAAAACAAGTGAATAAAATGTCAATATAAACACTCAAATAAATGAAATCAAAGTAAATCCTGTCGAATATAATGGAAACATGAGTATGAAATGAACCAGACAAAAGTAAACCTGTTAAAAGTACGGATTACAAATACCAAAACCTTGTATACCTATTTTTGAAAGTTGCAGTCCGTCAAAATTGAAAGTCAACATCTTATCTATCATGCATTACAACACAAGATGACGGCCCAAAGCTTTGTAGAAGGAAATGCCATTTTCTGCATGAACTAAAATAACACAATAATCGCTGCTTGTAAAAAAGTTGAAATTTCTCAGACTAAACCCGCAAATCACCATAGTTGCATTGCCCTCACAATCTTCATTTTTCACTCCCACCAAACAATCGCCAAACTCCACCAGAACTCTGCCTCTGAGCAGTTGCAGCTTGCTCCATCTCCTGGTCAAAAGCAGACTTCTTTTGCCGAAGAGCCTGTACCTGATCTTCCACAGACTGCATTGATTCCAGCAACTTTCGAAGTTCTTCAATTTTGGCCTGCAAACAAACATCACCTATATCTCAAATCCTACATGACCATAAATCCAGAGTTAACTTCAAAGATGGGAAAGTGAATTTTAACCTCTAGGTTAAAGCATCTTGATCTCTCAGCCACAAGTTGTCCTTGAACTGATTGGAGTTCCTGAAAATATATTTAATGATGAATAGTACAATTATCAATTAAACTATAGTGCACATTCGCAGAGAAATCGTAATACATACCTTGGTCAATTCAGCATGAGTACTATTTACTTCATGTATCTCACCTCCAAGCTTAGAATTTTCGGCCCTGACTTCTGCAATTGACAATTCCAATAACCGCTTTTCTTCTTTAATGGCTTCAATTTTAACTGCGGCATCGTCTTGATGATGACCATTTACAGATGACTTGGGATTTATATCATCTAGTTGCATGAAATCCAACTTCTCAGATTTAGACAATGCATAAGCAGAAGAAACAGAAGCTGCTGCAGCTGCGGCAGCCGGTGACTGGAAAATCTTGGGACGCAAGGTGTCCTTTTCCTTGGGTCTCATAACAAAAACCTAAATTTGCACAGTCCCTAGTCATCAGTCACAGAAACCACTATATGGAATACACCAAAATTTTAATTCAAAAATAAACTGCACTGAAAAATATGTAAATCAAGCAAGTTCAAAATTTGTGGCATAGCATGCTGTTTGCAATACATGGTGTCAGGTAGAAAATTAGAATTTAGTTTGATTGAATTAAACTCCGTCAATTTGCATGATATAATAATTAAACCTTATCTCACTAGCTTCCTATGTGGATAAATTGATGCTACCGGGTTTTATTAGCATTGAATGCCAAATTTTCAATAAAACCGATCCTAATCTTAGCCACAATGCTAATAGTGCACGGTCTTCCGAATTGGATTATCTCCTATTTGAACAGATTTTCTGCCGACCAGATATCTTCATTCCTAATCTTTTTGTTTTTGTTTCTTGTATGTCCACTCATCCACCTCAGCATTTTGATCTCCACAAACACTATGCTTTTTCTTTTGTGGAAATGTCACTACTGCCCAGCATTGACTACCAACAGAATCACTGGTCTTGTAGCTATCCGGAAAAAATTTCCAAGTCAAGTTGCAAAAGGTATTCCAATTTTAACAAACAAAAATAGCTAATTATTCTAAAAACCTGAACCAATGTTTTCCTTTACATACTAATTTGGATTCGTGCTATAGTAGAGCCTAATTTACTTTTTTTTTTTTTGAATCAGCAAATATATTATAACACTCAACCATAAGTATAAGACATACTAATGGAGAGAGCCTAATTTACTTGAATTCAATAAAATCAATCAACTATGTATTGCATCCATCTACTATAAGAAAAAGAATCTTTGTTACGATTTTAACAACACAAATGGTATTTAATTATTAAATATTCATGGTAAGATAGAGATGAGATGATTTCATACCTCATTGCTATACCTCCCATTGTAGCCACCAAAAGAAAATAGATATGTTTCACCATCAATCAATCCCGAGCAGACACTAAGACCCTGATAAGCAATGAAAACTTACGTCACATATAAATCAATATGCAAAGGGTGCAAGTCATTATCACACATTTTTTTGTACAAGCAATTGCTCACACAACTACAATCATATTTAATTATATATAAAGAGCATGCCGCCCACTTTGATTGATTATCTACTTAGCAAGTTATAAAAAATTAAGGTCCCACTTTCTTTCATCTTTCGCTAGCATCTCTAGTTTCATCTTCAAAGTTGCCTTCTGGGGCCTCTGCTGTACCTCTCCAAGGTGGCAGTCATTTCTGTTCTCTTTTTGTAAAGTTTGTGTCTTTTCTTTCAATAAACCCTTTAAATTCAACTTGAACTTTGGTAGACATATGAGTTTTTTTTTAATAACAGGGATCGAAGTCCAAGATGATTAGAACGAGGTTCAATATCCAATCCTATGATGCAATGGAAACTAATCTTGATGTATCTTCTACAACTTTGGTAATAACAAGGGCAAAAAGAGGTAGTCATTTAGTCAGAAGGTCGCAAATGTGGGTCGAAAAAGAAAGCGGTTTCCCCTTGCAGGATTGAAATATGGATAACAAAAGAACAAAATATTTTTATACAATAACAGGTCTTGGGAAAGAGAAAATTACAATCCTCCATACAGCATTTCTGGAAATATTAAAAAAATATAAAATGGATAGATTACATAAAGTAATTACCTCACTAGAAAGTGGATCTTTTTGCTTCACAACATTCAATACTGACCAAACAAGTTTAGACATGTTTAAGACCAGGGTTTCGGGGCAACCTGTTTCAAAAAGCAGATAATCATACATCAATAAAGAACAGAGTTTCATTAATCTAGAGAGCATAAATATATGCATAGTTGACGTCAATAATTAATTTAAGTACCCCTTGCTTTTAAGAAGTATCTTATGGTTCATTTAGAAATAAGAAAGCAAACTTTATTTTGGAGTGTGGGGTTTATGCAGTCCTCTGATATATTTGGTTTCAGCAGGATGTCCACACATACTTGGAGGGAGTCATTTTTCTCCTGGAATGTGCTTCAAGATAAGATTGTGTTTAAGGTTTCCCGGTGCTAAGGTCAATGCACTTTCAAGTTAGTTATTATTCTAAAATGCACATGAATCGGACTTCTATGCAGCGTTATTCATTCTCTCTGTCACTATTTTCTATTTCTCTTGATTTAGTGCATACCATTTTTGTTATCGCCACCACCAACTATGAACCAGCTTTCATCAATAGTGATACCAGCATGTCCAGCCCTGGGAGATACTAAATCACCTTGAGATTGTGGTTGGGACCATTCCATCTGAAGCAAATGAGATCATCAGATTGTTGGTGCTAAACTTGTAACAATGAAAAAATCAACATCTTTTTAAGATCAACAACCAAAACTAAAGCATTTTCCAGGATAAAGAAATGTAAGTATAATAATTTGAACTTTGAAGTTTAAAAGGAACATCAAAATTGATTTTTGTTTTCATTCCATGGATTACAGTGAGCAGATAAACGGAGTAAAACCATAAGCATTGTGTTTCAAATGAGACATATTCTACTTCAAAACCAGCTTATGAAAGGAGATCTCTAAAATTAGTTGTTATCAAACATATGATGCATAAAGTGTAGGAGTTGTAAATATGCACTCTAGTTATCAACTTATCATCAATACCCAATTACCCAATCGATGAAACAATGATGTAAATATGCACAGTAGAACAGAGGGTCCTCTCTAATTCAGTAGCTAGTATGTCCCAGACTTAATGACAAAAACTGAGGTGAGGAGGAAAGCTCAACCGATGAACACTCAAACTGAACAAACCAATCTCTTTTAGCATAACATGTAAAAATCAAGCCATGTAATCAATCAAACAGAATAGTACAGACTCTTCGCAGGATCTGCTGCCTCCTTCCCAACCTTTCTGCTTGTTACTTTCCGATCCTCCCCCCATGATGTTTACCCCAACCTCCTCTATGAATTCATCGTTTACACCCCCCCCCCCCCCTGCTTTTCTCTCTCTTTCTCTCACAATGCCACGTAAGCATTCTGTTATCACAGGAGATATTATCTCTACCAACTCACATTCCTCTAATTATGCTATCACAGGTTCACAGCACAGGAAATTGCATGCATGCCTTGACTCTCTACAGTCCTTTTTCTTCCAAGTCTACACTTGGGTAATGGGAGGTCTAACTATCATAAAAAATCACTTTTGTGTATGGGTGGCATACAGAAATCACTTTGATTAAACATGTGAAATTTTTTTGAAAATAACATCTACTCACAGTTTGCAAGTCTAATAAGTGAAGATCATTGAAGAAGACAGAATGAGAGCAACCACCAAAAATCATAAGGTACCGTTCCCCGTGCATAGCAGCTGCATGATCATATCTAGGACCTGGAGGTGTCTGCCTATCAAAACGCAAGAAGGTGGTATGATCACACTAAATTTCTCTAAAGCATGAAAACACATTTTCTGGAAGTGAATAGCTACTACTTACGAAGTCTTTATCATATCCCAAGTCACACTTTCAAGATCAAGAACATGGACATCATTCAACAGCTTCCTGCTCCTATCTTCTCCACCAAACAATATCACTCTTGAACCAACCAGTGTTGCAGACTGTCCCACACGGGCTACCTGCAAAAATTGACTAAAAACATTCAAATGTCTATTTAACCACAATTGAAAAGAAAAATATTGCACAGTTTTAATATCCTGGCTAAAACATAATTCAAAAAGAAAAAGATGTAGGGAGATAAACAGAAGAGCAACAACCAACACTTACACCCACTACTAGGGTTAACTACATGAGTCAATCAACACCGTTAGTCTCTCATACACCAATTTTTCAGTGAAACCATTTAGAATGGGATATCGAAGTCCTTAACCAAACGAAAAATTTACAACAGAGGATGGAACTTCAAGCTTTAAAATTAATGGACACACTTACCGGAACACTTCCAGAAGTTTTAATAACTCCAAACTGGCACGTTTTAATGTCAATGTATTGAACTGCAAGAAATCCAATGAACATTGTGAGTTTCCGATGTAACACACCATGTTATAATGTATATATAGGAAATAAATGAAGCGCTTATACATATTTCATTATTTCTTCGCCATTGTAAAAATTAATTTACAGATAGTAACCTGTTAATGTATCAGAAGAACCCCTTGAATTGCCACCAAGAATAAGTAGTTTCTCCCCCCACCTAATCTGCAGAAATTTCCAAATCTCTAAATAAATCAAAACATCCAGATTGTCACTAAAACTCGAGGTTCATCAAATGCCAAACCAAAGAAAGTAATATTTAATACTGAAACATGTATGCATGCAGAGAGATTTGTGCACATAGAGTTTTACCGTATTGTGACCAGATATGGCTGGCAGATTTTCCTGTGAACTGTTGTCATGATCTTTTTCAGTATCAGCTTTTAGCTTTAGAGAAGACCATGTCAAACTTCTGAAGTCAAAAACCTGCAAACAACTAAATCATATAACTCGCTACAAAGAGTCCAAGATTCAACAGCATATGAGCATGACATATACCTGAACATCCGACAAATGCCGACCATTACGACTTCCACCGACAATGTATAATTTTTCATCAACTACTGCTGCTGCATGCTACAGTGAAAGGACAACAAATGGAGTAAGAATCTGGCCCAAGGCTAACGAAAGTTTTCAGCTAAGAAGCCAAGAATGACAATAACTTTTAGCATTCAAAGCAAAATAGCTCATGAAAAGACCCAACCAATCATGAACTAATTTTATGCCTTCGTATTAGTTTTGAATTCTAATTCTTCCATCTCCTAATAGAAATAAATAAAAGGGAAGGAAACCTTGTAGCGAGCGGGTGGACGTGCACCAGATACAGTAATAGGTACCCAATTATCATATGTAAGTTCTTTATGCCAATTGTTGACTTCCATATCTCTCCAGTTCTCTTTTAGTCCAGGAATAACTGTTTCAAATCACCTAGATTGTCACTTCAGGTTATAAGATAACTGACAAAAACAAGCAAAGTATCTCAAATGACAAATTCTCTAAAGTACACATGCAAAAAGATCCAAAGGAATAAACCTTAGAAAGCACATATACAATCATGAACATAAAAATGCGACAAATAAACTTAACACAGAAACACAAATCTTAAATTAAAAGAGAGACATCATTTTAAAAGTTAGCATTAGTAATTACATAAAATCTAAATATTATCACTTATTTAATTTTAGGACAAAACATAGGTGCAGTGCCACTTATCCTGTTCTCGCTGCTCCTCTCACAAAAAAGACAGTTTTTTTAATAGAGGAGAAAGTTCCTTTTACACCATTTAAAATAATTTGTTATAGTTGTACTCAATTTTAAGTGAAGAATAATAACAAAAGTGCATCATTGCATAAAGCACCTTATCAAAGTATGTCCTTATTTTAATGTATTCCTGATTGTATTATTATTACTAAATGAATTTGATTCGTATACACCGTCAGAATAAAGATGTTTTACACTATCAATCAATCATATCAGTCCGATCATAAAAAATATTTGACTTTATTCATAACTACTTCATTTTTAAAGACATTCATCTTTGATTTGTCGACAGTGTATACAAATTAAACTCTTATTCTTACAGTATACAATATCATAAATCGTTAAAAGAAATACTATGATAAAAAGCCAAATCATGCTAGAGAACAAATTCACATAGTATGCGGAATGAACAGCATTACTCCACAATCCACAAAACAAGTTCCAACACAATTCTTAGAGAAGTGAGAAACCTTCAATAAAAAAATAAAAAATAAAAATCTAACACAATTATCAGAAGAATGACGAGATTTTTCGGCAATGCTTCTTAGGTAATAAGGTAAACGAATCTGAAATTGGAAATCTAGATCGAGGAAATAGTGTAAAATCACGGTGAATTTCAAATCCTGAATGGAAATTCGAAATTGGAAGACGTAGAAATGAAATGAATGAATTGGGATTGGACGTGAGCAGAATGAAACCTGTTATCGGAGAGAGATTTCAGATCTGAAAACGGAGGAGGAGGAGATCGGACGGTGGCAGATCGTGAGCCACCGTCGAAAATCTGAGTTGAAACGTCGTCGTCGCGCGAGTGTGAGACTTGTTTCGGACACAACAGAACAAAAGTAGCGGCAATAACTTCAGAAGCTCTCTCGGTAGTAAAGTTAACAAAGTAACTTCAATGAATATTTTGGTTTTTTCAACAGTTTTTGATATTTTATGTAAATAATTAATAATTTAGAAATTCAAATTAGTTTTAATTTAAAAGTCATGTTAAATAATTAGTTTTAATTTAAAATCTCGGCAATATGTGTTTCTTTCCTGCCCTGTTTTTGCTCCCTTGTGGGGCCTGATTCGGTCTTGGGTTGGTATTTCTTCTAATTTTGAGCTCGTTTTTTCTAAAGGATCTTTTTATGATGACATACTTGTGAAAAATTCATTCAAAAATACAAGTTAAATTAATAGTAGGACCTAGATAGAGTATTGGATAATTTTTTAGGGCTAAAAAATATAATAAAAATATCGTCGGTTAGGTTTTGTTTCAAAAACCCTCTCTAGCTAAGTATCTACCCGGCCTCAATCTATGCAGGAACATAGTTAATTAGTTCCGTCTAACCCATCGAAAAATGTAATAGACAGGTTGACCCGTCAGGGCTAATAGTAATATAAAAAAAACACTATTAATGAGAGTGAGAGAGAGAGACTAGAAGCCCCACCCCTCCTTCTTATAGGTATATTATGGGCATGTTTGGTGCGCAGGATAAAAGACATGATAGGATAATTGTATCATATCATGTCTTAATCCAGTGTTTGGTAAACCAACAAGATATGATAAATTAATCCTGCAACTTATCCTATCATGTCTCTCTAGTTAAAATTCTTATCCTGAGTTTAAGCTGGGTTACGGGCAGGATAGGATAAGAAAATAATTTACCAATTTATTTGATAAAATATATTTTAAAATAAAAAATGAAAATTAATAAAATATTAATAAAAAAATAATTTGATAGTAAATTTTTTTAACAAAATAATTTTTAAATATATACACGATTTTCTCAGAAGGGTATTTTTGTAATTTACATAATTTTAAAAATCAAAATTACACTGTAATTACAATATTTTAAAGTAAAATAATTATTAAAAATTGCAAAATAGGGATATTAATTTAAATTTTATAACAAATTAAATATAATTCTCTTGCAATAGTAGTTTTATTATTTACATATAAAATATATGATATATTTATTTACCTTATCTAACATATATAATTAAGTTATTTATTTGATCATATTCATATAAAAATTTAACATGTTTATTTGCTCATTATTTTATTTAAATTTATATGAAAAAATATATTTATTGCTTATTTAAATTTTTTATTTATAAAATTCAAAGTATTACAAAATAATTTTTTTTAAATAATTATTTTACAATGTTAATTTTGTAATTAGAACATGATATATATATATATATCGTATTATATTATTATGAGCGAGATATATATTAAAAACATTATATGATTGTTATCATGTTTGTTATTCTGTCTGCATCAAACATATGATAGGATAACTGTGGATAACTATTATCCTGCTTATATCATATCCTATCTTTATCATGTTTTATATCCTATCCTGACACTATCATATCATGCGCACCAAACGGGCCCTACATGTATAATGTACTCTCAAGTTTTAACTACTCATTCACACATTTTAATGTTACACATATAAAAAAATTAATATTATAATACTGTAAAAACATATGCACAAATATATAGTACATATGTATGAAGAGAGTAAATGGTGATTTGGTTCCTTAATATATGAGATGTTGTTAATATAGTGTATTAATTTATTTATTTTTTAAAAAGCTAATTAAATTACAAAAATATTTTCAAATGTGTCTTTTATTAGTAATTTTTAATAACTTTTTGGACAATTACCAACATAAAATACATTTGAGGACCAAACTTACAAATAGAGATACATTTGAGAGTACTAACAAAAAATATATTTAAAGATCAATATAATTATTTTTATATTTGAATATCATGAATATATTAATATTATTATAAATATATACCTTAGTTTTATTATTCTTATTTTCAGCCTCGTATAATAAGTTTTTGGATCTCTTCCTGAAGATATGAATGATAAACTTTTAAATATTATATTTTTCATAAATTTTTACATATTCTGGCTACCAATAATGTTCTTTAACTTACTTATATTTACATTTTTTTTACATATTTTGGCCAACGCACTGTAAAATGTGACGTGGTGAGATTTGCACTGTTTTAGACGAATTAGAGGTAGGACTAGACATACCAAATTGATCTATATTTTGCTATCTCTAATTAGTTTGTCCACGATCATTAAACTCATAAATCAGGTCGATTGGTTTGAAAAGTAAAAAAATAATAGTGTAGGTTAGTTATGGGTTTGGCCGAAAATAAATTTAAGAGTAGTAAATTTTGTTGTACGATTTTATAGATGTTAATCAAACTCCACATTATGCTTCAAAAAAAAAAATCAAACTCCACATTAGTGCTCTTTAGTGAAATAGTGGAGTAAGATGCTATTAAGTATTAACAATTTTTTTCTTGACTAAAGTGTTATCATATTATTATATATAAAAAAGTCATTATGCTTAATTTTCTAGATTTATGGTGTATTGTTGTATCTATTTAATCGGTGAATTTATTAACTTTCTGTTCTTTTGTTGGCTTATATATTTTAGATATTTTATATGATGAATTATAAACTTTTAAATGATAAATATTAGTATATTTTTTTATAAACTTATTAGTTGCATATTTTGGCTACCAATAATTTTCTTTAATTTAATTATATTTGCATTTATTTTACATTGTTTATGTTAATTTTTTAATTTAAAAATTGACCGGTGTAACACCCCAACACGTATCATAAAATGTGATGTGTGAGATTTTTAACTTACTATATTTAGTTGGTCTACCTGGTTTCGTATTATTTTAGAGAGACGAGTTAAGAGGTAAGGTGAAACATACAAAATTGGTTCATTTTGCCATCTCTAACTAGCTAGTGTGTCAACTATAATTAAACTCATAAATAGCGTTAATTGGTTAATTTGAAAAAGTAACATGGTAGGTTAATTATGGGTTTGGCTCAAAATAAAGTTAAGAGTTTTTTTTTTGTTACATGGGAAAAAAGAAACAAACAAAAATAAAAAAAGGGATTACACCCTTATAGCAAATACACCCTCAACATCAGCTTGAAGCAAATTGACGAGCTCAAGAAGGGGTTCTGCTAAAACACTAATAGAGAGTTCGACGTTACTCCTAACTTCGCCAAATGGTTCGCGCACCTGTTACCTTCTCGGAATGTATGTTCAATCACCACATTCCAAGATCTACTTCTCAATCGACTTATTTTATGAATCTCATTTGAAAAGCTATGATACGGTAATACACCCTCTTTAATCAAAGTGACAGCTTGCAAAGAATTGGAGAAACAAACAACATTTTTGAAACCCTTGTTCCAACCTAACTCCAAGCCATGTAGAATTGCCATGGTATCTGCATATAGAATATTGGGCTGAGACGCCGCCTCAAAAAAGAGTAATAAACTATATTTTGTTGCAAAACTATCTGAATGTTAATCAAAATCCACATTATTGCTCTTAGAGTAGGAAATGAGTCGAGTCGAACCTGTCTGGGCTCGATTCATTAAGAATTAGTTCGATTTGAGTTGGACACAAACTCTTTTTTCAGTTCGAGTTTGGCTCGTTTAGAGTTCGCGAGCAGTTCAGTTCGGCTCATTAGGTTTGGTTTATTTTCAACTCGAAACTCAACTCAAAAACACAGCATGAAATTATTTTTCTATTTACTCTCCATTTTTTATATGCGAGACTATTTATTTTTAAAATCCACAAAAAAACATTATTGTGCATAAAGTTGTCTATAAATTTTAATGTTACTTATTTTTTATTCAATTATTGTTAAGTGTTTGTCTTAGTTTCTTTAAAGTATTATATATATATATTATTAATTATTAACTATCTAGATGTATAAAATCAAATATATAAATTTAAATTATTTTTGAAGTGTTATTTAAATATATATATATATATATATATATATATATATGCTCGTGAACCAAACGAGCCGAACTATATATAGTTCAAGTTCAATTCATTTAATTAACGAAATTAATATTTGGCCCAAGTTCGGCACATTTGGTTCATAAACTAAATTCAACGAATCAATTGTCGAATCCAATTTCGAATTTTATTCGAATTGGTTTGGTTCATTGTCAACCCTAATTGCTCTTGAGTGAAGTAGTGGAGTAGAGATGCTATTATAATATTTTCTTTTTGAGTTAAGTGTTATCATATTATCCAAAGAGCGTTTAGATGACATAATGATGATCTCTTTAGTTTAATTAAAGTTGTGTATTGTATTCGGTCTTTAATTTGAACATGCAATAACATTAAAACTTTTAGGGAGGGTTTGTCGTCCATTTAAATCTCATAAGATTCGAAGAATTAGTCTCTACATTTAGGCACAGAGGATATCTAATTTATGCATTTATCACTTTTTTTGTCAAGTAGCATAGTAACTAAAAATTTCACTTTTAAGGTGGATAAGTGAGATGGTCGGAGTTCGAACT
Source organism: Trifolium repens (assembly GCA_030408175.1). NCBI lineage: Eukaryota > Viridiplantae > Streptophyta > Magnoliopsida > Fabales > Fabaceae > Trifolium > Trifolium repens. Next base: position 52,909,708 of record CP125837.1, read on the forward strand.
CTAACTTCCTGCATATATAATGTATGTCTGAGTCAAGTTCATGGGACAAAAAAATGTTATTATTATTTATAAAAGAGTTATTATGCTTTACTTTCTAGATTTATTAGATGGTCTTGTTTGTATTATATTTTTGTACAAATGTTAACATTTATTTCAAATCGTGCACAAACCAATCGAACATCGATATGGAGGTCTTACACTCTTACTAATTCGATGTCCAATTTTATTGCTCATACTCTTACTACGACAGTCAATATCTAAACTAATTTTTTTATAAATTTTAAATTATTCCTTATTAAATATTTATCACTTAGTGAAATGAATTAAGTTTATTTAATTCAAAAAAGAAAGCTCAAGGAAAAGAGAGGATTTGGGTTGTGCATAGTCTCACAGCCCATGAATGTAGTAGGCTGTCTATTGTCAAGCTTAATATTCTAAACTTTTAAAAATTTCAAAATTTTACATTAAAAATTAAACTATTTAATTATCTTAATTGAACAATCTATATGTGAATTACAGTCTAGCGTCACCGCACACAAATCCAATTCCATGAAGAGATTAACGTAAGAAAAGTGGTTGATTATGAAACATGATAATTTTTTTGTTATTGATACTTGAAAAGTATAAGAGGAAATGCCCAAAACATATAGTATTAACGACTAAGTAAAGGAAAAAATGTACAAAACTCTCGGATTTTCTTTGAACAAGCGCATTATACGTTGAAACACAAGTTGTAAACAAAAAATGACCTTAAAATTCTCCAAAGACATGCATCACTAATTCTTTTATTGTATTACTAACAAGCCTAAAAAAAACAATAATATTAACAATAACATTTAATTGAATTTAAGTATAAATATAGTTAATGAAAGAAATAGATTAACGATGCAAAACACAATAGAAGTTAATTTGACCATGCAAAAATAGCAAATCCAAAAAAAACTATTCAATTGAAATTTCAAAATCACAAAAAAAATAACAAAAATGTCCTTAAACCCCTCTCTTCCACACATTTTGTTCCCTTTTCTCCCACCTCTCATTGTTCCCAAACTTGGCACATAATTCATTCTCTTCCCCTCACCCCATTATGTTTCCTTCCTTCCCCAAAAGGAATTCTCATTTACAAACCCAAGAGAGGAAAAAAAAGAGTCTCTTAGCTCTTAAAAACTTCTCTTGGAAATAAAAAAATAATTATTATTAATTAATTAATTAATAAACAATCTCATGCATAATTATTACCCCATGGCTTTCCCTATCCTTTTCCTTCTCTTCATTTCCCTTCCATTTTCTTCAGCCAAACTCAACATTAACTACTACAAAACAACATGTCCTGACTTTGAAAAAATTGTTAGAGAAAACATTTACACAAAACAAAGCACTAGTCCGGCAACCGCACCGGGCATCCTTCGTCTTTTTTTCCACGATTGTATCACCGATGGTTGCGACGCTTCCCTCCTCGTTTCATCTACCGCATACAACCCTCACGCCGAGCGTGACGCTGATCTTAACCTCTCACTCTCGGGCGATGCATTCGATATCATTGTCAAAATTAAAAATGCATTAGAACTTACATGTCCCGGCATTGTTTCGTGTTCCGATATTATTGCACAATCAACTAGAGATCTTGTTAAGATGGTTGGTGGTCCATTTTATCCAGTAAGGTTAGGAAGAAAAGATAGTCTTGTATCAGATGCATCAAGAACTGTAAAAGCTCTTCCAACAACATCAATGACATTAGATGGTATCATTGAAAAATTTACCATAAAGAATTTCACTATTAGAGAAATGGTTGCATTAACTGGTGCACACACAATTGGTTTCACACATTGCAAAGAATTTAGTCATAGAATTTTCAACTATAGCAAAACTTCAGATATTGATCCAACACTTCATCCAAAATTGGCTCAAGGTTTGAGAGAAGTGTGCAAGAACTATACTCAAGATCCATCAATGGCTGCATTTAATGATGTGAGGTCACCAGGGAAATTTGATAATGCATATTTCCAAAATGTGTTGAAGGGTTTGGGATTATTAACAACTGATTATATTTTGGGTGTTGATCCAAGAACAAAGCCAATTGTGGAATTATATGCAAAAGATGAACAAGCATTTTTTCATGATTTTGCTAAGGCAATGGAGAAGCTTTCAGTTTTTGAAGTGAAGATTGGTAAGAAAGGTGAAGTGAGGAGCAGGTGTGATCAATTCAACCATATTCCTAATTAGAGGAGTGATTAATAATAAGTAAACTAAAAATTTAAATTTTATATTTTATATATTTATATATGTATTTATGTATGTATCTAGAGAGCCATGGGTATATATTGTCCTTATCAAAAGAAAATTAAGACAAATTAATTACCATGTATTTGAATACTTATCTATGTTGGTTTCCTTTTGATTATTATATTTTTTTGTTTTATGAAGTGTGAGAAAGAATCATAGGGATTTTGATGGACAATATGTAGTTTTTTTCCCATCTAATATTTGTGCAATTTTGATGTTGCTGTTATTAATGTGTTCATGGATAAACTATATATATATGATCTATAATTGTTTCATTGGAAAGTTTAACATGTATTTTTAGATGTTTATGTGTATGTGTGTGTGTATAAAAGTTTAATCCGAATATCTTCTAATAAGAAGTTGAAGAAGATATTCAATCTTATAAAGTTGTCAAAATAGATTAGTCTGAAAAACTCGAAAAATATAAGGTTTAAGCATTAAACTGTTAACTCAGATCATAAAATTAGCATTTTTCAATTAGACCTATAAAGTCCGAGTATGTGATCACGAACTAGCCTAGTCGGACTTCAGGTAGCCCTATAAGCCTGGTTTGAAAAAATATTTGTTTATATTTAAATTTTAACATTACTAAAATTAAATAAATGCGAAAAAAATATCAATATTAATTTGTCATTTTGGCTATTACGGAGTAATAATTAGATAAATAGTATTTTGACACAACATTTTACAATAAAAATTTAATAATAATTTAAATGGTTAACAAAATTTGAATATGTGATTGATTAGTGAATGGGTAATGACCAATGATTTAAAGTCATTAGTAGACAATGTCATGGTTCCTTTATGTGAAAAAGAAGACAAACTTCTTTGGAGACACTCTCATGATGGTGACCTATCTATGAAAGAATCTTACTCTTTCCACTATCCCAATGGTCAACTTCTCAGCTGGCCCAAGTTGATTTGGAATGCCTCCATCCCCCCATCTAAGTCCATGATAATCTGGAGATGCTTGCAACACAAGCTTCCTACTGATGACAATCTCTCTTTAAGAGGCTGCTTCCTTCCCTCTATGTGCAGCTTGCGTGAATCAAATTTGGAAACAATTGATCACTTGTTCTTGAATTGCAGCTATGCTCAAAACATTTGGAACTGGCTTAGTTATTGTCTCAATACTAACTATCATTTCAATGCCCTTATTGATGCTTTCAGCCTTTGTAATTCAAGTCATTCTCCTTTGTGTAACTTGGTAATTGCAGCAGCTATTGTCAACTGTGTGAATTTTATTTGGTTTGCTCGTAATCAAATAAGATTCAATGACAAGATGATTCATTGGAAATCTCTTATCAATCTCATTATTTCCTCAGTATCCTTGTCTGGTAACAATGCTTGTTTAAAGGTTGTTTCTAATATTTCTAAGTTTGTCATCCTTCATCAATTTAAGGTTAGAATGAATTCTGGTAATGCTCCTAAAATCAAAGAAGTGGTCTGGCATCCTCCAATCTTAAATTGGGTCAAATGTAATTGTGACGGCGCTTCATTGGGTAATCCAGGACTCTCTTCTTGTAGAGGCATATTCAGAAATTCTAATTCATCTCTTTTAGGTGCATTTGCTTCAAATCTTGGTATTAATACTTCGCTGAATTCTGAGCTGATTGGTGCAATGCTTGCCATCGAAGTTGCAAATTCTAAGGGGTGGACTCAGCTTTGGCTGGAATCAGACTCCATGCTAGTTGTTCATGCTTTTTCTTCTTCCAAAATTGTGCCTTGGGTCTTAAGGAATCGTTGGGAGAATTGTCTACTGCTGATTTCAAATATGAATTTTTATGTCTCTCACATCTATAGGGAAGGCAAACATTGTCCTGATAAGTTAGCTAATCTTGGCTTATCTTTGAATGATTTCTCTTGCTAGAATCATGTTCCTCCTTTGTTATTAGATGATTTTGGGAAAAATCATTTGGGAATGCCATATTATAGATTTTGTTAGTTTCTGTTTGCTGAGAGGGTTTGGTTTTATGTCCCCCCGGCTCTTCTCTTGTATTTTTCTTTCTCTTTTAATATATGTGAGGGCTTGCTTGTTAAACAAGTCTTTTTTGTTTAAAAAAAAATGACCAATGAATATGAAAAAATTTCACAACTTATGAAAAAAAATTCATGTGTTGTGCTCATACTTACATGATATTAATAATTTAATATCCCATTAACCTAGAATTTAAGTTAAAAATTCATTATTTTAGAAGTCAGGTTGCAAGTTGCAGGTTATTGACGTATATGTGGATGAAGAAAGTACTTATGGTTAAGTTATGGACTTCTCTCCCTTCTCAAATATCAAATGCAATTTCTCCGGTCCCGAATTTTAAGAGGTAATATGCAAATATTAAAAGTGACTTTTCAATAATAATAAAAATATATAATTTTATTTTAAATTGCAAATAAGATAAAAAAAATAATAATTATCCTTATAATCAACACAAAAATACTATTCACTTTAATCAACTTAATTTCTCTTTTTTTAAAAAAAAAAAAACTGGACTTGACAATTGGGTCTCTATATTTTGCAGCAATATGTTATACTTTATATCCCCTAAATTACTAATAATGCTATCCTGTAAATTTTCTTTTTAAGGCCTTCATATTTTAGAGATCTGCTGTTGTCATGGATCATGTTGCACATGCATCTAGCCATTCCTGATGTTCTCGGTGTATTGAGACCTACTCTTTTTGTTTTGTCATATTTTTCTTGTAAAAAAATGTCATACTGTAAGAAAAAAAATATCTGGCTAAGTATATTTTGTTTTGTCATATTGTAAGCAAAAAAAAAAAAAAATCACGGCTTTAATGCAGTTTTGATCCCCCTATTTTGAAAAATCTGAACTTTTGATCCCCCTATTTTAAAACCCAACTTTTTGGTCCCCCTATTTTGAAATAACTGAACTTTTAATCCCCCTATTTTAAAAACCAGCTTTTTGGTCCCCCTATTTTAGTTTTTTTGGAATTTTGGTCCTCCAACTCAGTTTGACTAATTTTTTGCTGATGTGTCAAAATCATTAATTACGTGGCAGTGACCAATATTTTCTTTAAATAAAATATTTTGTTTTAAAAAATATTAAAACAATAAATAATTGATATTTTTGTTGTTTAAATAATTATGGTTTTAATATTTTTAAAACAAAATATTTGATTTAAAGAGAAACAAATAATGACATGGTAAATGTTTTGTCAACATGGACACTGCCACGTCTTTAATGAGCGTGACACATTAGCAAAAAATTGGCTAAACTGAGTTTGGGGACCAAAATTCTGAAAAAACTAAAATAGGGGGACCAAAAAGCTGGTTTTTGAAATAGGGGGATCAAAAGTTCAGGTTTTTCAAAATAGGGGGACCAAAAAGTTGACTTTTAAAATAGGGGGATCAAAAGTTCATATTTTTCAAAATAGGGGGACCAAAACTGCATTAAAGCCAAAAATCACACTTATTAAGAAAAGTAAAATGTGATAATTTGAAGTATGATTTTTTGTGTTTTCCTTAAAATAAGTTTCATGAGAAGATGTAAGAAGAATTTTTATTGGTTATTGATTATGGGAAAAAGAAGATAAATGCAATTTGTATTAAATTTTATGTGAGTAAGTAAAAGTAAATCTTGAAAATGACGAAAGTGAATTATTTTTGCTTATAATTTGGAATAAGAAAAAATAATTTTTTTTTCTTATAATAGGGACAGAGGGAGTACTCCCTCCGGTCACATATTTAAACAAAAAACCGTTTATGCGGTGTTTAAGAAATTCAGTTAAGTGTTGTTAATTTTCTTGATTTAATGTAAAATATAGTTAAGTTTACTATATTGCCCTTTTGATTCTTCTTGGAAATTACATACTTTTGTAAAAGTGAAATAAATGCATAATAGAAAAAGTAAAATTAAATAAAGGTATATTAAGAATCGTAGTATTAATTAGTTTAAAAGTTGTTATCTTTTGCTTATAATAGTGACCAAAATTTAAAGTGTTTTTTTATTTATAAATGTGACTCATGAGGAGGAGTACAATTTTTATTCATTCGTTTAATTTTTATCGAAAACTATGTGAGCATACAATACAAGTTATTTTTTTTCCAGTTTTTAAAAAAATTCATGACCATCACTAACAAATGAGAAATGAGAATGGATTCTCTCCATTATATGAGGAAAATAGTAGAATCCTAACCATTGGTTTGTGATGAGAGAAAAAAGAAAAGAGAAAAAAGTGAGTTAACACTGTGTTTATTTTGGTAGATTTGTGAAAGAGAGAAATAAGAAAGAGAGAGATAGCAAAGAAATTGGTTATTTCTATAGTTTGGATGTGAATAGAAATAAGAAAAGAGAGAAATAAAATGGTTAGTAACCACCAAAAAAAGATCTCTCCATATTAGGAGAGATTTGTGTATCAAGAAGTGAAATAAAGAATTTTACAACAATACCCTCATTGAACTAATATATTTTCTTATAAAAAATGGTAAATTTGTTATTTTACCATTTTTATTAATTTCTTTCTTCTCACTTTTCTATTCATCCAAACCATATAAACTTTCTACCTAATTTCTTTTCTATCTCTCTTCTCTCTTATTTCTCTCTTTGCTATTTCTCTCTTCACTATTTCTTTGGCATCCAAACATAGTGTAAAAGGTAAAGATTGAAGAAACTGAGAAAAATGAGAAAATTAAAATTGAGAGAATCGTCTCTCATATAACACCTATGGCTAGTTTATAGTGGGTGGGAGACAAACACTTGTACGCGTACCACTAACCACCGTACGTGTTATGCTTTCGAGAGGTCATAGGCGTACCATTTTTGAGTCTAATATCCACAAAAATATAATAAAATTCTTGAGCAAAATTAAGTGGCCATGTCAAAACAAAAATAAGTGGTTCCTCTGCCTCTAAAGTCTAACCCATGCATTAGCTTAGTTATTAATGTTATGTTTATCTCAAATTAACCTTGGAATATTATACTATAAAATTGCGTGCATTCTCATTGTTCCCATTTAGATGAGGACATAATATTGATATAGTTCAATCCTACAATGATTGAAAGCAGAGTGCGATACAGAATACAGCCATTTGTCACAATCTAAACTAAAAGTACGTTTCAAGAAAATGAAAAATAAAATAAAAAATTAAAAAAAAGAGAGAGATCCACCGAAAGATCGATTGTTGATTTGTAGATAGATTGAGAATATTTCATATACTTTGATCAAGTTAGGGAGAATGGATTTGTTAACGTAACTGTGTGACGCAGTTACAACTTAGAACCGTCCAATTTAATTAGTGGTTGAGATTTAATATAGTGGTAAACTGTGTTAGTAATAACAACAGCAAATATGGATCCCAGGTTAGGGTAGTGGACGTTTGTGGTTTATAAACTAGTACACTATTTTTCTTCTTTAAAAAAAATTATTATGTTGAGTAAAAATTAATAAACATGATAATATTATTTAAAACAATAAATATAATTATACTACTTTCTCATATGTTTCTGGTCAGGGTCGGCTCCGATTATTTGGAAGCCCTATTTAAATATTAAAAACAGACTCTAGTTCTAATAAAAAACACAAAACAATTAAAAAATCATTCTCTATTTAAATTATATATAAAAAAGACATAAAAAATAATTATCATTATATATAACGTCAAAAGAGACACCCTAATCTAAAATTAAAATCTATGCTAAGATTAAAATGGATTAAAATTATATTTATGAGTATAGATAACTAATCCATTGATACTCATATGATATTATATGAACATTAATATTATATAACTATTATTTTAGGGCCTCGAAATTAATCAATTAATACACCTGACATTTTCTGAGTATAAATAATATATAACTAATATTATAATACCTCAAAATTTTGAATCGAAATCTACAAAATTTGGAGGCCTGAGGCCGGTGCACACCCTGCACATGTGTCCAGCCCGGGCTATTTCTGGTGTAAAAAAATTAAATAAGCAATGAAACAATTTTAACAAGTTTTAAGAAAATTATTGATGCTACATAAACAATTTTAATTGTTTAAAAAATATTATGAGTTTTTTTTAATGGCAAATATATAATATTTAAAAATATAGAAAAAGTATAATAGTTAGGTCAGAAAACCAAGAGGTACCAGAAAGAAGTACACTCAGTCAGAATTAGAAAATAAAATAAAAAATATTTTATTTGATAAATATGAGTAACTAAATAATTCTATATGTTAAATAAATTAAGTTAATATAAATATTTTGTAATTTTTTATATTAACTTAATTAGAAGTCTTAAGATTGAATTAAACTTTGAGAATACAATATTGGTGTTAAACTCCCTGAAAGAGTTTTCTACCGCTTTACTCAATCTGAAGATTATATAGTTAAGAATATTCATTTCACAAAAAAAAAAAAAAAAAAAAAAAACTTAAAGCCTCCACTTTCAATGAAATATTTAGTATATGTATGTATTCATTTCTATCTTTTGGTACAATGGCCATGTGTTAATTGATGAAGAAAATATATAGAAGTCAAAGTGTCAAACCACCATATATCTATATACTTGTGTATAATAATATGAACATGCAATCATATTTCACTATTGTTGGATATGCCTTGAAATCTCGGTTATATGAAGTCAGAAATCAGAAAACAGGTGGAGCATCTCGTGTTGACGCCGGGCGCGGAAGACATGGCGCGGGGCGCCAGGAGTGTGTTGGTTAAGGCTGTAGCCTCTGCCATATGGCGCGGGGCGCAAGTGCGTGGCGGGCAAGGCTTGGCTTTGCTGATTTGTTGGAAATATTTGTTTTGAAGGATATCTGACTTAGATTGTGTTTGTTTTTAAATATTAGATATATTTAAAAATAATAGGAGATTTGGTTTTATTTTAAAAGATTGCTTTTAAAATAATAGGCATATATTTTTCTATAAATAGAGGTTGTTTATTCATAGAAAAATTGGGAGAGCAAAGAGTCAGACAAGATGTAGAGAGTTGGGGTTTGCCACCACAAAAGGCTAGGGTTTTGAATCCTAGGGCAAACTACTTTTGGGATCATCTTGTGGGATCACCTTGGGTAGACTAGGTCAAATTGAGTCTCTTGGCCACGGGAAGAGATTCGGGTTTTGGGTAGAATTAGGGTTGCTAATTCCTTGTACCCAATTGTGGGAAACTCTTGTAAAGTGGTGACTATTTGATTCTAGTAGAACGGAGAGGTGCTCTCTCCCCCAGATTAGGTTCATTAACACCGAACTGGGTAAACAAATTGGTATCGTGTTCTTTATCTTCCGCTGTTATTGCTTTGGATTATTGCATCATCGTTTCTATCCTGTCATTTATATTTGGTTGCTTGTTACGCTTGCCCCACACATCAGTTTTATTATTGGTGTGAGTTTATAGTCGAATTCACAACAATTGGCGCCCACCGTGGGGCAAGGGGATCGTTTGATTCAAGTACCATGGGTTTGAAGGGGGATATTGAGAGGTTCACCGGAGTAACGACTACGGGTTGTGGAAGGTGAAGATGAGGGCGGTTTTAATTCAAAACAAGGGTTGAGGCGTTGAAGGGAGAAGCACGATTAGAGAGGTCTTGCTTATCACAAGGGGATGGTTGGTGTACTTTGGTGGAAACTCAGTTTGAGGTGGAGTCTTCCAAGAGTGGGAGGCTATCAACATTGACTCTCGGGTATCTAATTGGAGATAGGGAGGAGAGTGGTTGTGTTGAGCCAAAGGGGAACCATGGAGACCTTGTGGGAAACGTTTCAATTGTGGCTGAAGAAGTGCAAGACCTTGAGAGGATCTTCAGGGAGGCAATTGAAAGCAACCTTGATCAAACTATGGAACTTGTAGGACTGCTGGAGGTAGTCGGGTGCAAGGGGAGTTTGATGTTGCAGCTTGTGGAACCACCTAAAATTCCAAGGTTGGTTTGGAGCCAAGCAATACTTCGAGAGGACGGAGGGCACTCCGGGGATCGAAGGGTGGTGAGGCTTGTAGGGCTGTCCTAAAATCCGTGGGATAGTCGGAGGCAAGCAATTCTTCAGGAGGACGGAAAAGGCACAATCCTGGGCTGAAGAGGGTACGGTGGAGCTTGTAGGGCTGTCCTAAAATCCATGGATAGTCGGAGGCAAGCGTTTCTTCGAGAGGACGGAATTGATCACTCCGGGGGTCGAAGAAGGGGTGGTGAAGCTTGTTAGCTATCTAAAATCCGATGATAGTGGGGAGCAAGCGTTTCTTCAGGGGGTACGGACTTGACCAGTCCGGAGTCTGAAGAGGGAGGCGGTGAATCTTGTGACTACCTAAAATCCTGTGGTAGTGGGAGACAAGACCTTCATGAGAGCGGAAGGCATTCGGAGGATGAAGGGGGGAGGTAATGCTTGCGGGAAGCAAGTGGAGGCTAACGCCTAGGTCATGGTCTTGGCCGGTGATCTTGGATGAATATTCAAGATGGAGAAAGCACACGGTGGTTGATTGGATCACCATCGATTTAAAGGCAAGGTTGAGAATTGTTGGATATGCCTTGAAATCTCGGTTACATGAAGTCAGAAAACAGGTGGAGCATCTCGTGTTGACGCCGGGCGCGGAAGACATGGCGCGGGGCGCCAGGAGTGTGTTGGTTAAGGCTGTAGCCTTTTCCATATGGCGCGGGGCGCAGGTGCGTGGCGGGCAAGGCTTGGCTTTGCTGATTTGTTGGAAATATTTGTTTTGAATGATATCTGACTTAGATTGTGTTTGTTTTTAAATATTAGATATATTTAAAAATAATAGGAGATTTGGTTTTATTTTAAAAGATTGCTTTTAAAATAATAGGCATATATTTTTCTATAAATAGAGGTTGTTTATTCATAGAAAAATTGTGAGAGCAAAGAGTGAGACAAGATGTAGAGAGTTGGGGTTTGCCACCACAAAAGGCTAGGGTTTTGAATCCTAGGGCAAACTACTTTTGGGATCATCTTGTGGGATCACCTTGGGTAGACTAGGTCAAATTGAGTCTCTTGGCCACGGGAAGAGATTCAGGTTTTGGGTAGAATTAGGGTTGCTAATTCCTTGTACCCAATTGTGGGAAACTCTTGTAAAGTGGTGACTATTTGATTATAGTAGAACGGAGAGGTGCTCTCTCCCCCAGATTAGGTTCATTAACACCGAACTGGGTAAACAAATTGGTATCGTGTTCTTTATCTTCCGCCGTTATTGCTTTGGATTATTGCATCATCGTTTCTATCCTGTCCTTTATATTTGGTTGTTTGTTACGCTTGCCCCACACATCAGTTTTATTATTGGTGTGAGTTTATAGTCGAATTCACAACAACTATAATGCTAATTTGCAAAGTACACTTAGTTTGTGTGCTCTCGTGCATTAATATTTAATTGATCATACATTTGATGTCCTTCATACATATCATATAGATGTGAACAGATTGACTAAGGGTCCGTTTGGTTCGAAGTTTTTGGAGGGGAGGGGAGGTGAGGGAATATTTTAAATTTTTATGTTTGGTTCAATTTTTTAACGAGGGGATGGGAGGGAAGGGGAGAAGTAATTTACTTTTTTACTCTTAACCTTATAAACTCAAAATAAGGATTCAATTATAATGGATATATTACGTCAAAAAAAAAATCTAATGGATATATAACAAAAAAAAAATCGAATGAGTAGAAAACCTAAATTTTTTTTTGTTGTAAAAAGAAATAAAACCTAGAATTTTAATATTCCAACAAGGATGATTTTGAATTTTAATAAAAAAAATGAGGGTAATTTTGTCAACATAATAAATTATGTTTTACCTCGCCTCCCCTCCTTAAAAATTCCTCCCCTCCCCTCCTTCTCAATTGAACCAAACAGGCCCTAAATGGGACGCGGCTCATTGGCTTAATTTCCTATTTTTTCTATAAGTATATTAAGCTTAAGACTTAAGTCAAAAGTGGAAGCAAGCTAGGTTAACTCTATCAATGAATTGCATATAAAGGATAAAAAGAAGGCACAGATTCCCCCACACCAAAAATCCCACTATCTTTACGTGCATTGACACCACCACTAACGCAATCCCCTTCAACACGTTTCTTTAAATTTGTTCATACAAAGAAATAGTAACGGGGTTAGGTGTAAAATTATAATATGTGACAAGGAACTTACTAGAACAACCTTTTCAATGTGTATAAATAAGGTCCCTCACTTCACACTTTTATGCAACCTAAGTGCAATTGCATGCAACATATATTATTCTTATTGTACTCAAACTTTAGTATATAGAAAATCATATTCATATCATCATATTACTTTCTCATATACACATTGAGTTTGTGGTAGTGTTTCTACTACTATTTTTCTCATTTTAAAAAGAGTACTATACTTGGCAAGTCATGGCAAGTTCCAAGTTCATAGGGACTGTTTTCATTGTTTTGTTCATTGTAGACCTAGCATGTGCTGCTAGGTTACTTGGTGGTGGCAGAGGTGGTGGTGGTGGGGGTGGCGAAGGAGGAGGAGGTGGCGGTGGTAATGGTGGACGTGGTTCGGGGTATGGTTCAGGGTATGGGTCTGGTGGCGGTGAAGGGTATGGTGGAGGATCACTAGGTGGTGGAGGAGGTGGTGGTGGTGGTAGAGGAGGTGGTGGCGGAGGTGGCGGTGGGAATGGTGGCTCAGGGTATGGTTCTGGATATGGATCAGGGTACGGGTACGGGTCTGGATATGGGTCTGGTGGTGGGAAAGGTGAAGGCGGTGGTGGTGGTGGTGGAGGAGGTGGCGGCAGAGGTGGAGGTGGTGGTGGTGGTGGTTCTAGTGGCTCAGGCTATGGTTCTGGTTCTGGTTATGGTGAAGGAGGTGGATATGGCGAAGGAGGTGGAAGAGGAGGAAGAGGTGGTGGAGGAGGAGGCGGTGGTGGTGGTGGTGGAGGTGGCGGAGGCGGTGGTGGTAATGGAGGTTATGGCTCTGGCAGTGGCTCTGGCTATGGTTCAGGATATGGTTCTGGTTCGGGAGGAAATAATGAGTACCCTTAAACGTATATAGTATCAATAGCATTATTCAATCTTCATATCATATATGTGATTTTCAATAATAATTTGCATTGTGACTTCGGGTCATATTGCTTCATTTATGGTAGGTTTTATATACCGTCTATCATGGTTACAAAAAAAATTATGTGCATCATTATTGCAAAAATATTGTAAAGCATCTATAACATTAATAAAAGAATACTTCTTAAATTTTATTAAAATCATACATTGATGTTGACATGATTAATGACTTGGAGTGATGCAATTCCTAACAAAATATATTTGCTAATACAAATATAGTTTACATCTATAAATCAATCAATTATTTGTCTCGTGGTTCAACTCTGAATTATTTGAATATCATTCTCTTAAAAATCAAAGAGTTAATATCAAAAAAAAAAATCAATCACGTATCAGCATGTTATTGAAAAGACTAACTAATGTTGCTCAAATATTCTCAAATGGTACAACTTCATACATCATTTGATGTGAAAAACGTTTCTCTCCCTTAGACACATATGCTTCGGGAAAATGGATTGAGCGCATTCAGTTCATGTATAGATAAACTGCAGTCATTTGATAAAAATTAGACGGTTCCGATTTTAATATAGCTTTGATTTTTATAATATATAAAAAAAATTGGCCTTAGATTCTAAACAGTTCGATCTTGATTGGACGATTATGATCTCTTTGACTGCATGCAGTCATCTCAATCCAGAACCCCTTATGGTTCATCCATTTAAGATGGAAAGAGATTATATGTTGTAGGATTTGACACGGTTTTCGCGTTGTTTTGAATCACATCCGTCCGATCTAAATCGTACGATCGGGATCGTTTTAAGTGATTTTATGATAAAATTAATCAGAACCATATGTTCTACAATCAATGGTTCAAATCTAAAACAATGTAAAAACTATGTGATTTTTAACAACACCAAATCCGAATCCGTTTAAGACTTATACTCCATTTGACAAAATTCTAATCCTGAAGCCAACATGCATACATACCTTGACCTTGAAAATGAGGACCCTTAGACAAGACATTAGGATCAATTAGTAATGATATAATTGTAATGGATTAGAGACATAGTCCCACAACGTGACAAATTAATATTTAAATTTCGACTAAAAGAGACATCATATTCAATATCTGACACACTTCAAATATGATCGATTATTTCTGTTGGAAAATAATATATGGGAAAAGTATAATGGGTTAAATCGATTAATATTTAGATGATCAATTATTTATTCTTATAATGAAATTTTTTTGACAAAACATGTGGTTTGCAAACAGGGTCATTTTTCTTAAAATGATAATTCCTTCATGGTCAACAAGTTGAAGTAAATAAATTTACATGCTAGACCCGGTTTAAAATTAAGTGTTTCTTTCTCCATCTCTTTTGACATTCTTTCTCCATCTTGTGAAGACCCATTTCATCTAGTAATTAGAGGGTCACATACAAAGCATTGATAATCCAGTTAAACTAATGTGATCGCCAAAGCGTAGATAATATTCAGCCGTATGAGCGAATAAACTATAAATTATCACCTATAAACCCGAAAATTAATCTTGCCAATCAGTCTTAGTAAACTTTTCAATTTAACTACACAATACTACAATCCTCTGTTTGTTTGAAGACAAAAGTGCTTTTGAAGCATCGAACATGTAGAGCCAGGTCCACTATGAATGTTAGACGGACAAATGTAAATCCTGACGCAACCAAACTTGGTTCTGCCCCCACTTTCCAAAAGCTTCAAACAGAAATAACACGCGTGCTTGTACCTGGCGCAAGGCATTAAGAAACTTGAACAAACAACACAACTTTTATGACCACACCACCGAAAGAGCTAGAATTTCTAGTCATCACAACCAGATCATTGAACAAATTTAAGTTTTAATTTTACGTTAACTACTCGGTTAAAAAATGTTGAAGTTTTATTCTAAGAAATAATTATGATGATTTTATCACTTCAAAAGAGAACTGGACTCGTTCTTATTGCTTTAATTAATTCTATTAATTCTACAGAAATTGAACTCTGAAGTATCGAGACAAGACAACGACACTCAATAGAACAACTAACCATTAACCAAGCAATCAGATTAATCAAATATAAATGGTAGTAAATTTTCAACGAATGCAGAATAATGACAACCAATAAAACATGCAACCACATGCACACTCACATCACAACTTGGTGGTGTAGGGTTCTGACAACTCACAAGTGAATTCTTAATTCTCAGTTGGCATCAGTGGAAATAAATAAGTCTCATATTCTATCTCATGCCAGTAATTGAAGATACAAGTCAACCGCTGCTAGGATAGCAAGGACTGACCTCTCTGGATGATATCAGCAACAGTTGACTTAATACAACAAAAGAATATAGTTCTAAATACTACATTTGGAAAAGCACTAATGCCCTTTCCAATAGATCTTATCTTTTCAATGGGTTTGAGAAGAAATCCTGTAAGAACGGTCTAAGTACAATGGAAAAAACCATGCTCTCTAACAATACAATAACGATCTCCGAAAGTATATCAAGTGGCAATAGTTTATGTAAACAAATCCCAAAATTCAGCAAATGTATGAGCAGTCGCAAGTAGGTTCACCAAGAATCTAACAGCAGATTGGTGAAATTGCAAACTACTCCGCCACTCTCTCAGTAGCATAAGCAACCTTCTGCAGTATCATAGATTCAGCCGTACGAATTGATCTCTGTGATCCTGTTATGGTAACTTTCCTGTATAACAAGGAAATAGAAACACGTGTAAAACATATGCTGTCAAATAAATTATGCAACAGACATTATATTATTGGTTTTTGTTATACTTTGAGGTATAAGGGAAGGAAAAATATAAGTGAACAAAACTAACCTATCAGTTGTTCCAGATATATAATCGCCTCTATCTGATATCTTTATCTTTGCTCCACTGGTCTGCAAAGGCAAAAGTTAGTCAAGTTAGTTTATTATATAAGTAATCTCATTATGCCATGTAAAACCATTAGGCATTAGCAAACCTGACTAATATCCGATATGTTCCTTCCACCGCGGCCAACAACTAACCCTATATGCTCATCTGCAACACCGATGGTCATTGAGTTACTTCGATCCTCCTGGAAGATAACAAAGGACTATGTCGTCAGTGTAAGCTCAGCAAATCACCATTACATGCGGATTCATGGATTTAAACAAAGATGCATAGTTTTTCTCATTTCACTAAATTTACCATTGGTAATAGACATATAGGCATATGACTCGGCAAATAACCGTTACATGAGGATGCATGAATTAAACAAAGATATGTTGTTTCTTTTATTCACCATTAGACATGATAGTAAAAGAAGGTTACAGGTGGAGAGTGAGCCACATAAAGTATCAAATTCTTCAAACATGAAACTGTCTTTTTGTGCTCATTTAAGAAAATACTATAACCCCACCCGCCCCCCAAAATACTCGAGCAAACGAACAGGTTCTCATCATGGTTTGAAATGCTGCACAGAGCTATTCAACTAGTTATGCTTGGACTGTCAATTCATCCTAATTATCAGCAAGGCATGCTTTCAAAATGATGTTAATAAAAAAATTATAAATCTTGATTTAGAGCACAGGTCGAATCCATCTGCTTGTCAGGCGAAATGTTTCACACCATAGTTGCACCAATTTTAGATTATATGTTTGCCTTTATGCAAGCAACGTTACAAGGTGAATGAAAAAACTCTTATAAAAAAAGCTGTATGAGAGACTATGAATTATGCAGATATTTCAGAGGTTTGATTCTTAAAAAATCATCATATATATATGCAACATCTTTCCTTTCAGTCATCCAACATGTTAGTACCCGTTAATGTCAGCCATTATTAGGGATGAATAGGCATTTACCAAAAACACAAACTGGCACCCTTATAGCTAATTAGCTACTGCACTACAACATAAAAACACCATATGAAGTTCTGTAAAATACTACAGCAACAAAACAAAACAAAATATTATTTTGATTTTGAATGCCACATTTTGTTGTTTATAATCATTTTTGTGTCTCAACTTTCTTTAAGATTAAAAAATAATCCGCAGTGACATAAAACATACTCTGAATCTGCAATTACTAGTACAAAGATATATTTATTAAGTAGCAATGACTAGGGTATAGCTTTACTCTACATTTGATTTGTGTGTGTGTGTGTGTGTCTGAAAACTTGGCAACTTCAAGCATTAGAAACCATTAACAAGATTAAATTGATGGAATGAAGAAAACCTTGTTGTTCTGGAACTTTGCTCCAGTACCATTAGACCTGTAATTCGGTGCGTTGTATGCTGGTGGTGCAACAGATGGAAGCACATATGTGTATGGAACACCCTGATAACCCGGGACATAAACACCTAAAATGTATGTTAAAAAGTTATACTTAGCATCAAACTCGATAAGTTATTTCTACAAGACAAAACATATTAAATCTACATTACCATCATTTACTATCATAAAATAGACAATACCCTCATATTTTAAAAAATACACAACTCCCGAAAATCATTATATTGCTGTATTATAAGAATGCTCTGTATTGTTGTATTTATAGAGGCACCCATGGTAATACATTGCTCCTCTATTTCATAAAATGTCACAGTATGGAATTTACACTAGTATTGGGCCTCAACCTTTTTGACGTGATACCAAAATCACTATCACCGAGAGTTTGATCCTTGTCACTCTTATCCTATCAGAACAACAACCAGTCTTTTCACACTAGGTGGGGTCAGTTACATGGGTGTATGAACCTTGCAGGTATTATTCCTAAAAGTCAAATGATATTAAAATGTTTACTATTTTTCAACTTCTCTTGTGTAAGTCTTCCTTATCTGGTGAAATCAAAAGCTATGCTATAAATCACAGTTGTTACTCAAATTCATTATGAAACCATCGTAATCACATTTTACCCTCACACACATAAATATATTGTTAAATATTTTGAAATAGCACACTGTTTAAATTTGTAAAGAGAACATTTTCTTACTATTACTGTCCCTGATGTACAAGTAAATAATACACTTAGTACAAAGACAGATGGGCCCATCTCATTAAAAAGAAAGCAAAATGGTAGAAATGTACATGAACTTAACAAGCTAAACTAATAATAAGTTGGGAAGATATACTAATTAAATTAATGCTTCTGTCTACTTCCTGCAATAAAGGTGAAAGAAGACTGTAATCTAAGGGATCCATACATAAACAGGGCAAATGGAGGATATTGAAGTGCCATTGTAAAGATTAGAAATTACTGCCATCATCCATATTAGGTGCTCCAAAAATAAGTATTAGAGAAATCCAAAAATGGATAAGAGATATTTGATGGGACAAATAAATGACACTGACCAGAATATGAAAATGGAGAATTCATGGTCTGTGAATAATGAGGATCTTCAGCTAATTTAGAAACAATTAAATCAATTGCGCGCATCTGCTCATCAAGAGTTCCTGTCAGGGTCACTACCCGATCATTCTGTCCATAGTAACTATTATCTTGAGGAGATATTTTAATGCCAGCTTGAGAGTCTTCAATGAATGACCTGATAGAAGACAAAGAATGCATAAGCTATGCTTTTTACCCCGTCTCTGAATAGCATAAAAAACAGAGAAAGAATCATGCAATGAAAAATAACAGTTGACATGCTTGTATTTAACTGCAGGGGAAGCATAGGTCATAGGGAAATCAAAACTCTGACAACAAAGAACCAGCATTCATATAAGAAACAACCTCTTGAAATCAAAATATATTCCCAAAACACAAATCATAAGGCATAACAATCAAAAACTAAGGATATAAGTGCTAATTTCATAAATATTGCAAACAAGTGGGCCCTACAACTTGACAAAGAAAAGAAATGTTACCTAATGGTAGCACCTCCCTTGCCAATTATTCCACCACAAGAACCATTAGGAACAATGAGTCTCACTTTTGTTTTTGGCTCAACATCATTGTCATCCTCACCATGAAGCTAATCATAGAAGGCAAATTAAGCTCAGAAGCAAGCTATGCAAGACATTTTTTATTCCACATTTCCACTAACTAATTAAATCAATATCACGGTGATTACCTCACTGAGCAACTTTGAAAGAACAAGCTCTACGGCTCTTAGTATTTCATTGATTGCACCAGATACCATGATAATCCTATCAGTAGTCCCAGGGAAGAATTCATTATTGCGCGACAACTGGATCCGTGCTCCAGATTGTGACTGAAAATCAGTGATAGTTGAACCACCCTTTCCAATAACAGAACCAGCAGCAGAGTTTGATACCAGAAACCTAACATATGTTGGCTTTTCCACAGAATCTGAAAGAAGTAAACATAAACATTATGTAAAAATGATCACAAAGAATTAATTAAATACTGTTACATATTTAGAGATCAAAGTATAACTGGTGTAGTTGGGAAAAGATATGATTTGAATTTCATATTTTTACATAAATAAGCATTCTGAAAATTGCCTAAAAAAGCATTAAGAAAATTATATATTGCATTCTCCAGCAACAACATACTTTTATACCCATAAAACATAACAAATGCAGAGTCCATACATCAAATAACTGTTTTATCAAGCAAGAAAGCAACAAAGTCCTAAGTTAATCACATGAAAGTGTGAATGTGGATGTTGATTTGCCTCTCAGTAACAAGAAAGGTTAGTAAACATTTAAATTTGATAATTCCAAACAAGCATTCTATAGCATAATTCTCTTCTCCATATTTTATATTTAAGAAAAATTTGGCCCAGATTATGAAAATTGATGATGCTTCCCTTCAATAAACAGTATGAAAAAAAAAATCACAAGGCAAACTCAACCCTGAATTTTCCTTTCCCAATTCTAAGTGGATACCCATACTGGAACTTTTCCGTTAAAGATAATAGTCGGTGTGAATTTTTAGTTGCATGATAAAGCTCAATTCTAATTTGTATAAAGTAGAATATAGCTTAGATTTATTGAAACCTCTTAGAATTGGGCGTTGAGCCTAATTCAACCCTATAAAACCAGTTTGTATGGTGAGGATTGCATTTACTTATAAGCTCATATTCAGGTCATCTCACATCTGATGTGATACTAACAAACCCAAATTAACTACAACATTTCTCAACATAAAAGCTTCTTTATAAATTTCAAATCTGTTGGATTCCCTGGGGTCAACGGGCTTCCACATCCACACAATCAGCCACATCGGTGGCTGTTGAAATCTCCACCATCCGATCTCGATCCAACGGTCACCGGTGTGGCTGACTGTGTGAATGAAGGAACCTAATGACGGCAGGGAATCCAAATTCAACAAATTCCATCTAACCTAAGTGCCTGTTAGGATACAGGTTGAAAATTGTGAGCACAAATTTTGTTGCTTATGTTATGGCCAGACTCAACAGGAAAAAACAAACAAAACACACCGTAAAAACAATTATTAAAAAAAATAATAATAATAATAATAATATCAAACAGAGTATATTTTCAATAACATCAATTATCTTGGCGAGCACAGTTTTCCATTTTCCTTCTATGTTGTTTGACATCTGTAAAATTAAGAACTGAAAAAACGTATATAGATTCATAACAATTATGTCACTCCAAAATCATAAAGTTAATCATTCAATTACCAAAACAAAACTTAAAAAAATACATACACTAAATTTAAAATTAATAAATAAAACTCAAACAAAACAAAAAAAAAAAAAAATCACATCCACACATGAGCCATAACAGAAAAACATTTGAACTCATTTAATGAATAAAAAAATTCAAATCTAAGAACTAGCATTGTAAACAATTAGGGTTAAGAATGAAAACGTTGACCGAGAAATTTCACCAGTCACCACCGACATTGAGTAACATACCTACATTACAGTGTAGAGAAGAGAAATAAGAAACAAAAACAGAGAGAGAAAATAGATCAGATCGGATTAGATAGATATGTATATGTATATATATATATATACCTTGAGAAGGTGATTTGGGAGGAGGTGAACCAGCGTGTTTCCTTGGTCCTTCCGGTGATGAAACGTATGAAGATTCCGTTGACTCCATTGTTATTGTTGGTGGTGTTGTTCGTCTTTAGCAGCAGCAACGACGAGGAGCTAATTCTCACTCCTTGTTTGTTTCAGAGCGAGAGAGGAAGAGACGGTTAGAAAAGTGAGGGAGAAAGTTGCATAGTAATGGTGTGAGGAGAGAAATGAAAAGTGTTAGAGAGAGAATTGAGTGAAAACGGGGATGAGAGAAGAAGAAGTTGATGTTGCAGTTTTTGGTTTGTGCTCTCTCTACATACATACCCACACAACGTCACGTTTGTTTTGTTTATCTTAGCTATCGATAATAATATGCTGCTGATGATGCTGCTGCGTTGTGTGTGATGTGTCAATTTGTGTGCGTGTTTATGAGTAGGTGTGTGTTTTTCTCTCTAGCTCTCTGTGTAAATAGGTCACGTCCACTGAATCACATAAATTACCTTACTGCCTAATATATTAATATTATCGAGAAATTTTAATATCGACCACTTGAGTTAATTTTTAAAGTGGTCTATAGTGAAACAATTATAAATAACATTATAACGAATATGAATTTCATAAAATTTACGGTTGGATTGTAAGTTTATATTATATAGATTATTCATGAAAAAATTTAGAAAAATTGAAAATCATTTAATATGTTATTGAGATCTTTTAAAATTAACAATTTATGGATTTTTATTAAATACTGTTAATCTTTGATAAATCTCAATAGCATATTAAATGATTTTTGATTTTTCTAAAAAAATTTATGGATGATCTATATGATATAAACTTTCAATCCAACGGTAGATTTTGAAAAAATTGTATCCATTGTAGTAGTATTGATCACTTCTCCATGGTGACAACTTGTGAAAATAGTCCACCGTAGCATTCGTCTAATCACCGACAAATTTTAATTTACCACGGTGGACTGGACAAAGGCCCAAAAATAAAGGCCCAATGATCAAATGGCCCAATTGCACAACCCATCAAATTCAAATAAGCAAACTTGGCGGCAAAGCAATACAAGGGCGACACGCTCTACAGACGGCGCCCTCGCCCCAGAAGTAACCACTCTCATGAAGAATCAGTATACAGGTCGACACGTGGAAGGAAGTAACCAACCTTATCACCATGATCTCCTCCATAGCCAAGGAATAACCACCCATCACCACCACGTGGAAGCGGTGGAAAAAGAGGAAGAAACCACCGAAATCATGGGGTATCCATGATCGTGGCTCTAGATAACTACCGTTTGTAAATTCTATAAATAGGAGCTTATGCTTCATTGTAAAGCGTTCACATTTTTTCATGATATAAGAAATTTCTCACTTCTCACATACGATTTACTTATTTAGCACCCCCCTTATTTGTTCACCAGAACATTTTGGCGCCCACCGTGGGGCTGCGGTAAAACGATTCCCAGCCTACCACACATTGCAGACAGGAATCCCCCCAGATGGTAGGGGAAACTCCAAATCATGGCACTCCTGGCTCAGGGATGACCCTAACTGAAGCCGTCAATGAACTCAGGCGACTTCAAGCCCAGATAACAACCTTGAACCAAGAGAAAGCCAACAAAGAAAACGATCAGGATGAGGATCAAATAAACGATTCTCAACCCCTCGCACAAGCCTTATGGGATGCTAGAGTCCCGGAAAATTTCAAAACACTGCACATGCCGACGTTCGACGAAAAAACTGACCCTACCGAACACCTAATGGCAGTCGGGACACAAACCGCCATCATAGGCGCCGCAGAACACCTGAAATGCAAACTACTCTCAGGAACCCTGAAGGAGGCAGCGTTGAGATGGTATATGAACCTGCCAAAGAACTCCATTGAAAATTGGTTAGATTTCCAACGCAAATTCATCCAACAGTTCTCAGGATCAAAACATATCAAGGTCACCGCCACCAGCCTATTCACTACTCGCCAAAACTACGCCGAGACTCTGCGCGAATATCTGGCCAGATTCTGCGAAGCAACCATCAAAGTATCTAATCCTAACCAGGAAATGTTCGTAGCAGCATTCCATAACGGTTTAAAAGCCGGCCATTTCAACGAATCCCTGACTCAGAAGCCAGCGACCTCGATGCAAGAGATCATCAAGAGGGCAGAATGTTACATCAAAGGCGAGGAAAGTAACGCCGAGAAAAGGTCTAGGGATGCAAGAGAGAGAGAGCCATCCAACAAGAACAACAAAGTCCCAGACACATATCCACCGCGACGGTGTCAACAAGATCACAGAGGACATGATTCCCAAAGGAAACCATACCGTCAGCAAATGAGACGAGACATAGATAGATTCCCAGAAAAAGAGTACACGCCTTTAAACAGAGCAAGAGTTTATATCCTTGACGAAATACTGGAAGCAGGACTCACCAGATTACCTCCTCAAAGAGGAAGGGAATTCCAATTAGGGCAGAACACAAATGTGTGGTGCGCATATCACAGGTGTAAAGGACATGACACCGAAAAATGCTTCAGATTGAGGGATCTAATTGAGGAGTTGATAAAGAGCGGCCATCTAAGGAAGTTCCTGGATGACACCGCCAACGGGAAAATCGTAGTCCCGAAAACGCGAAGAGACCCGTAAAGAGACCAAGAAGGAAATCCGGAAGGAGAAAAGGTAAGGATAGCAGTAAACAAAATTGCAGGAGGCTTCGCTGGAGGAGGCGAATCAAGTAACGCTCGTAAACGTTATGTAAGGCGAGCAGAACTTGAAGCAAAGTTTATTGGTCACACGTCGATTTCACCCACCCCAGATCTGTCTTTCACCAAGGAAGACAAAAGAGAAGTCATGTCACACGACGACGACCCGCTAGTGATCCAGGTCCAAATCTTGAATTGTGACGTGAAGAGAGTACTTATCGACTCAGGGAGTTCGGCAGACATAATGTACTGGGAAGCCTTTAAAGCCATGCAACTGTCCAACGAGCACTTGCTACCTTACAACGGAACGTTAGTTGGTTTTGCAGACGAACATGTAGAAGTTATGGGCTACACCACGCTGCTCACAACATTCGGAGTGAAAGACCAAGCCAAGACCATTAAAGTACGATATTTGGTAGTAAAGACCCCCTTCACATCGTACAACATCATTATCGGAAGACCAGCTTTCAACACCCTAGAGGCAGCCATGTCAACGTTGTATCTATCAATAAAGTACCCACTGGAGGATGGAAGAGTAGGAACCATAAAAGGAGATCAAGCACTGGCGAGACGATGCTATGAGTCAAGTCTGAAGATAAGACACAGAACCCTTAACACCCCAGACTCTACTCGCCCTGTTCCTCAAAAGGGCGGAGTTAATATAATCAGTCCCCTAGATCTGGACCTAAGGGAGGAATTCCAAGATAGAAGGGTAAGTCCCATTGAGGAGCTAGAGAAGGTCCAAATTGGCGAAGCAACTTACCAAACAACCAACATATGCACATCTCTGCAGCCAGAAGAGAGAGAGAAGATCCTGGCGATACTAAAGAGAAACATAGACCTATTTGCATGGCATCCTTCAGACATGCCAGGGATAGATGAGACAATCATCACACACAAATTGTCAATTCCCCCGAGACAAAACCCGTCTCGCAAAAGAAAAGAAAAGTCGGCGAGGAAAGAAGGGCGGCCATCATCGAGGAACTAACAAAGTTAAAGGAGGCAGGATTCATAGAGGAAATCAAATACCCATCCTAGTTAGCAAACGTCGTGATGGTAAAGAAGGCGAATGGAAAGTGGAGAATGTGTGTGGATTTTACAGATTTGAACAAAGCATGCCCAAAGGATCCCTATCCTCTACCCAACATTGACAGATTGATAGACGGGGCATCAGGATACAAGATGCTCAGCTTCATGGACGCATATTCAGGGTACAACCAGATCAAGATGAACCCCACCGATGCTCCCCACACAGCGTTTATGACCAACACTTGCAACTATTTTTACAACGTCATGCCATTTGGCCTAAAGAATGCTGGAGCTACATACCAGGGATTGATGGATAGGGTATTTTCCGAGCAGATAGGAAAAAATTTGGAGGTGTACATTGATGATATGGTAGTGAAAACTGCCGAAGCAAGCGAGCACGATCAAGATCTAAGCGACATTCTCGCCTCAGTAAGAAAATACAACATGAGGTTAAACCCTTCCAAGTGCTCATTTGGAGTACAGTCAGGCAAATTCCTAGGGTTCATGTTAACTAATAGAGGAATAGAAGCAAACCCGGACAAATGCCAGGCGATCATAGACATGAGGAGCCCTACATCAGTCAAAGAGGTACAGCAGTTAACAGGAAGGATTGCGGCATTGTCGAGATTTTTATCTTGCGCAGGAGAAAAAGCGTTTCACTTCTTCTCCACACTTCGGAAAAGTGAGAGGTTCGTATGGAACACTCAGTGCGAGGAGGCCTTCCAAAATCTAAAAAAATTCCTCGCCTCACCTCCAATTCTAACTCGCCCGGAGAAGGGTAACACCCTGTATCTATATCTCGTCGTTTCAGATAAAGCTCTCAGTTCCGCATTGGTACAAGAAATAAAGGGAGAAGAAAAGCCCATCTACTTTGTCAGTAGAACATTCAAAGGAGCGGAAGCTAAGTACCAAAAAATCGAGAAACTCTCACTGGCGGTAATAGTAACAGCGAGAAAACTAAGACAGTATTTTCAAAGCCACAAAGTCGTGGTAAAAACTGATTACCCCATCAAGAATGTGTTGAGAAAACCAGATTTGGCTGGAAGAATGGTGGCATGGTCAGTAGAATTGTCAGAATTTGACATAACCTTCTCTCCTAGAGGCGCAATCAAGTCACAAATACTAGCAGATTTCGTGCTAGAACTTACGACGCCAGCAGAGGAAAACAGTGATCAGCCGTGGACTCTATCAGTTGATGGAGCCTCTAACATCAGAGGAAGTGGAGCCGGAGTAGTGTTGGAGGGCCCAGATGGAGTCCTCATTGAACAATCATTGAGGTTCGCTTTCAAGGCGAGCAATAACCAGGCAGAATATGAAGCCTTGCTCGCCGGAATGAAGTTAGCAAAGGAAATGGACATTACTGACCTTAAAGCAAAGAGCGACTCGCAATTAGTCACAAACCAAGTGTCAGGAGAATTTCAGGCTAAAGATCCGCAGTTAATCAAATACTTGGAGAAAGTACGCAAGTTGCCAAATCATTTCAAATCGTTTGAGTTGGTTTACGTACCACGGGAGCAGAATGCAAGAGCAGATTTGTTGTCAAAACTAGCAAGCACTAAAAAGCCTGGAAGCAATAGAACTTTCATTCAAGAAACCATTGCAAGTCCTAGCATCGCCGAAGAAACAGTCATGATGATCATTGAAGCAGAAGATTGGCGATCACCAATCACAAGATACCTTCAAAAAGATGAACTTCCAGCAGCAAGAGAGGAGGCACACAAGTTAAAGAGAGCAGCAGCATGGTACTCCATGCTAGGAGACAAACTCTACAAGAGAGGATTTTCAGGACCTTTGATGCTTTGTGTAAGTCTAGAAGAGGCCAAATGAATCTTGGAAGAGATACATGAGGGATCATGTGGAAGCCATATAGGGGCGAGATCCCTGGCAGGAAAAATACTCAGAGCAGGTTTCTACTGGCCGGAAGTACACAGCGATGCAGCCAGATACGTGAGGACATGTGACAAATGCCAAAGATTTGCAAACCTACACTACGCCCCAGGAGAACCACTAAAATCCGTCTTATCCCCGTGGCCTTTCTTCATGTGGGGAACAGACATCCTAGGGCCTTTCCCCGCTTCGACAGGACAAGCAAAGTGGATTATAGTGGCAATCGATTATTTCACCAAATGGATAGAGGCAGAAGCCCTCTCAAGCATTTCAGCTGATCAAGTTAAGAAGTTTTACTGGAGCATTTCAGCAGATTCAGACTACCCAAATACATTGTCTTAGATAATGGAACTCAGTTTGCAAGCGAAAAAGTGGTCCAATTCTGCAAAGGGAAAGGTATTCAGAACACTTTCATTTCTGTAGAGCACCCTCAAGCCAACGGACAAGCAGAATCCGCCAATAAAGTAATCTTGAGAGCAATCAAAAGGAGAATCACAAGCAAAGGCGAGGGCTGGGTCGCCCACCTTCTACCAATCCTCTGGTCATATCATACCACGCCCCAATCCTCAACGGGCGAGACCCCTTTCACTATGGTATATGGAACAGACGCCATGATCCCAGCAGAAATAAACCCCCCAAGCTGGCGAAGAGATACCCTCACCCTGGAAGAAAATTCAAAAGCATTGGAAGAGAACCTAGATTTGTTACAGGAATTAAGGGACAAAGCCCACTTTAGGGAGTTCGTTTCCAAGCAACGAGCAGCCAGGAGGTACAACACTCGAGTAATAGATACGACGGAAACGAGTTGAAACACCATGGCGTTATCCGTGAATCTTACGAGTAGGAAACGTCAGAAATAGAAACGGCGATATCCGTAAATCTTACGAGTTGGATACGACGGAAACGAGTTGAAACACCATGGCGTTATCCGTGAATCTTACGAGTAGGAACCGTCAAAAATAGAAACGGCGATATCCCTAAATCTTACGAGTTGGATACGACGGAAACAGGTTGAAAATCCTAGGCGTTACCCTTTAAACTTTTCAGTGGGGGGCGTCCAGAAAATTAAAATCAGGTTGAAAATCATAGGCGTTACCCTTTAAACTTTTCAGTGGGGGGCGTCTAGAAAATTAAAATCAGGTTGAAAATCTTAGGCGTTACCCTTTAAACTTTTCAGTGGGGGGCGTCCAGAAAATTAAAATCAGGTTGAAAATCCTAGGCGTTACCCTTTAAACTTTTCAGTGGGGGGCGTCCAGAAAATTAAAATCAGGTTGAAAATCCTAGGTGTTACCCTTTAAACTTTTCAGTGGGGGGCGTCCAGAAAATCAAAGCATGGTTGAAAGTCCAAAATGTTACCCATAAAACTTACGAGTTGGGAATGAGGAAAAGAAAAAGAAATACATATCAAAATGTCAAGGCGTGACCTATCAGAAGGGAGACGCCCAAAAAGAACGTTACAGAAAACGAGTAAAAACAAAGGTAACTCAACATATATTATTTTGGTTATTTATTTCATCATAAAGGCAGGTAGGATTACTGTCCAAAGAATCACGAAGAAAGCGCGCAAAGTAAATAGATCAAAAGGCGACAGAGTCATTCAAAATCTGATTTCATTCATTGAAGTTAGGATACAAATTCAAAGAAAACTACATCAAATTTGGATATAAATTCAAAGAAAATTACATCAGATCGAGATACAAATTCAAAGAAAACTACATCAAATTCAAAAGGATGTGCGAAGTATTAATACAATAAGCATCAACACTCGCATAATCCAAAAGGACCCCACAGTTCTTGGCATTATATTTCCACTTTTGCCCAGGTGAACCAAGGGATCCTGATCCATCATCCTCACCCACAAGAGGTGTTACTTAGAAGATTTCATCTTCGAAGATTTCGGCGTTTTCGCCGCGGACTCCACAGTAATCTGGGAACCTTCTTCCTCGCCAGGGGGAGATCCATAAGCATAAAACTCCTCGGGAACATAAGTCTTCAAGAACTCAGCATAATCTTCATCAATATCGTCAGAACTCGAAGAGCTTGGTGAAACAGGAAGGTTTTTCGCCTTAACCTTCCGTAACGCTTTGGCACATTTGGATTTGGAAGTAGATGCATTCAATTTCTTCTTACCCTTCTGGGATTTAGACCTCTCAATAACGTCTTTCTTAGAACAATTCC
Organism: Trifolium repens; assembly: GCA_030408175.1. NCBI lineage: Eukaryota > Viridiplantae > Streptophyta > Magnoliopsida > Fabales > Fabaceae > Trifolium > Trifolium repens. The sequence goes on from CP125837.1 coordinate 52,938,700, forward strand.
TATCCATCTCAGAGTATTAAACGAAGAAGAAGAGAGATAGCAATATAGAGATTGTGGTTATGAAAAGAGAAGGGTAACGGTATTTATAGGCAGAGATCAAAGAAACCCTGCACAATTAACTGCATCCGAAAATAAATGAGGAGACAGTTACAACCACCGCAATAAAGGGGATTGCCCGGTTCAACAGGCGTACGCGAAACTCAAGGAAGACTCAACGGAAAATTCTGACCGATCAAAGCATAGGAAATCACGCCACCTGGGGCGTTACCTTGTATGGAGCCATTAAACTACGCCTGATCTCGCCACTCAGCCAAAATTAAAGAAAACGCACATACAATTGAGACGACAGAGTATAACAGTTAATATCAAGTCGAAACAGAACAGAGGAGGTGAAAATAAAAAGAGCATCTATTAAGAGCAAAAACAAGCCTCAGAAGGGCACCCAAATATTGTCATTACAAAATATCACAAACCCACGTAGGGGCAATCATCAACAAGTAGCAAGCCCACGCATGAGCAACCATCATACAAACAACAAACAACGAAATCTAACATAAAAGAGAAAAAGGAGGAGATTATTCCTCAGCAGGCGACGCTTCAACAGGCGATTCTTTAGTGGATTTCTCATCGTCTGGCGAGTCCTGGACCGTCTCAGCAGGGGCAGGGGGTACCAATTTGCCGCCATCTATAACCAACATAGCATCGGCCTTACCAAGAAGATCTTTATTGATGTCAGGGAAGAGAACCTTCACCTGATCCAGCGCAAGTTGGAAGCCTTCTTCATACGGCTCCCCAATGGTCGCCTCCAAGCCATCTTTCTCAGATTACCACTTCGCCTTCTCCTGCCTCAAAGCAGCCAGTTCACTAAGAGCCGCCTCATTATCTTTGGCCAAAGCTTTAATGCGTGCATCCTTAGTCTTGACCACAGACTTATGATCCTTCTTGGCCTTCGCCAACTCCTCTTGGTGCTTCTTGGTCAATTTGGCGACCTCCTCCTCATTCTTTTCCTTCAAGGCCTTCACATCGCCCTCACATCTCTCCTTGGCAGCCTTCACGTCCTCCTCGAGAGTAACCAGATTTTTCTCCACCAGAGCCGCCTTCTCTTTGGCATTAAAAAGTTCAGCTCTCTGACGGGACGCCAAAGCATATTTCAGAAGAAGACCCTTGAGTTCATAGCAAAGAGCCAACCTCATCAGTTCTTCGGATCCTGTAGTATCGAAGCGAGCAGAGTTCCCCGCCATATCCACCAACCTCGCCAGGAATGCCTCAGGGTCAAAGAGTGGATCCCAGGGCGAAGCCCCTCCAGTCGGGCTCGCCTCGGCAGTTAACCTATCAGCTGCAGGGGAAACCTCTGTTACCGGATCTTCAATCTCGACCAAGTCTTTGTGCACCTCCGTCATATCCACGTCCTTCTTCGCCTTCCGAGACAAGACTCTCGACTTCTTCTTGGCCGGAGATTTAACTTCTCCCCCAGCATTTGCAGCCTGACCAACGGCAGCAGAATTAGAGCCAGAAGCCTTCACTTGGATGCTGGTCCGAGAGTCACCACCTTTCCTCTTCTTCTTGTCCACCTCGCCAATCTCCAACTGAGTAAGGGCGTCCACAGTATCACCAGCTTTCTCCTTCTCAGCCTGGGCTTTCCTCGCCCTCGCCTTCTCTAAGAACTGAACCCTCTGAGCAGGAGTAAGAGTCGACATATCTTCTACAAAAGAAAAAGAGAAAGTTAGCCACATAAAATCAACGAAAAACGATAAAAGACATGTCATGTAGAGGGGCGACGAAGTTCACGAAGTAACTTACTGAGATATTTTTCTAGGACAGCAGGAGCACGATCAGCATCTAGAAGGTCCCTAGGGCTCATCTGGTTTAGAGATTCCAGATAAGCCACTGAATCCCTCTCAAAGTCACTCAGCCTTTCATATACGGCGCCCCTAATCAACCTAGGGCTGGTCGTCCAATGAAAGGGAAAAAGGGGAGTACCATCATCAGCGTACATTACACCCCGGCAACCTTCTCCGCCCCGCACACGCACAAAGGCCTCCTTATAGTTCTTATAGTTTGAACTATACAGAGTAAACAAACCGCTATTGGGCTGAGCGCTCAAAGAAACTGCGTTATTGGGAAACAAGCTCTTTATGTGATAGAAGAAAATGAAGACGGCCACAGAAGGCTCAGAAATGTCAAGACCGAAGCAAACCAGCTCAAAGGCTTTGATGAAAGACCAACTGTTAGGGCTAAGTTGAGTGGGAGAGACATTAAGGACCCTAAGCATTGACTTTTGGAACTCGGTGAAAGGGAAATACATGTGGAAGTCCTCTATGAACCTAGTGTACATATAGAAAGAAGCTGGCTCAGATCGAGGTACGCCGGTCACATACTCGCCCTCACCCACCGGCTCTAATACGACGTCAGCTTCATTAAAGGTCCCGGAAACATCGTATAACTCTCTGAACTTCGTCACGCCCTCAGCACTTTGATAGGTTGAAGAAACCTCCATCGCCATAACTTCTGACCCTACAGCAACTAGGGCAAGCGACTCGTCTCTTCGTTTTCCTGTGAAAGACGAAGGAGAAATTAGAACACAATCACTACTGTGTCCACTGCTACTACTACCACTATCATCACTATTACTACTCTCAAACTCGCTAGGGCTAAAGTTTTCCCCCAAAACTTCGGCACAATAACCACTGTAATTAAAAGAGCCATCAGGCCTAGTAAAGTGTTTACGAATCTGACGCTCTAAAGGAGACCCAATAATGAGAGGACGAGAAGGGTCCCTCTCACCTACGTCGCTAAAATCCCTCAAAATAACCACTTTCTGGAAACCCTAGAAATCTGATTGCAAAATCGATAAAAAAAAAAAAAAAAAGAGGGAAATAGCAGTTATACCTGGTTACTAACACTACTAGAAAACACGTTTTTGGCAACCGATTTAGAGACCGAAAAATTTCGGTTACTATAGAGACCGATTTAGAGACTGATATTTTGAACGTAAACTTAAAAATAAATTCAGTCGCTATATCGGTTGCTACATAATTATAGAGACTGAATTAGAGACCAATAATTAGCAACCATTAAATCGGTCACTTTAGAGACCAAATTAGAGACTATTATTTGAAGTTTAAAACCAAAAACTTTTTGGTCTCTATATTAGTCGCTATAGAAACTATATTAGAGACCGATAATTAGCGTTCAACAAATTCATCGCAAATATTTAATCCTATATATATATATTACTATTTTTTTTATTGACAAAAAAAAATATAATTTCTTGAACAAAAAGATAAAGAAATCATATATTAAATTGAATCACACAAATTAAACTGTAACCAAGTTGCATCACGCATAAACAGTATGTCTTCTTCTCCAAACCCTTTGCTCTAATTCACAGAAATCCTTCATCTCTTCCCCTCCAGACACTTTGTGCGAATGAAACCCTTTCACCGTCTTTTCTCGAATCCCTTCCACCATCTTTCTCTTGAGTCGAACAAAAACCCTTTTTCTTGAATCACCGAGAACAATTGATATAGAAACTTGTCATCGTCTTCCTCCGAATCACACAAAAAAACCTTCTTCTCGAATCACATATAACTATTCACAGATAAATCCCATCGTCTTCTTGAAACCCTTCGACTCTAACAACAAACCCTAAAACAATTGTCAAATTCCCACTCAACAAAACCGAATCATATAGAGGTCGATCTCTGTCACGACTTCACAGCGCTCTATCTTTGTCGAGACCTTGTTGCGGCGTTGTCAAGTTCAATTTGAAAGCGTAACTCATGGCTTTCTTCTCTCCAAGGCATTCAATCTTACTATGTCCTCGAAGGTAGATGTCTTTGTTGGTTCATTTATTCCCCTTTATCAGTTTTAATAGAATACTAATTTTTGTGTTTTTATGCAAGTTGTGGGATTGAATTCAATTTAGTTTACCAAATAGAATGTTCCTTAAGTTATTGATATTGTTGTTATAAGTATTGTTTTGAATTTTGTGATGAGGAGAAATATTAGGCTTGTGAGTTTGTTAGTGTGGTATAGTTTTTAGTGTCATGATTATATGTTTTTGAGAGTTTTACGATTGTCGTGTGTGTGTGTTTTCCAAGTTATAAGTTGTTTCCAATTATAAGAATGAGGTGGAAGTATGTAGAATTTTGATATATTTCTTCAATGATATTAAAGCTAGCCAATTTCATACAAATAAAGTTTAAATGATACAAGCATTGAATGTTTCATTAGTGTTCTAATTGCAGCGAAGAAGAAGCTGATTCAAATGAGCAAGTATGGTTTGAACCTTAGGCCTGCAAAGGCAAAGAAGTAGCTAACAAGGCCTTCCATTGCACTTCCTTTTGGCTTTAATGAAGATGATGATAATGATGTTGACAAAGAAGTAGCCATCTGGTTGTTGTTATTATGAACAATGTATTTGTTTGTAGATATCATGATCTTACTTTCTGGTTTTTTGTTTTTAAGGTTAAGGAGCAGCAAAAGAAAGCCTTGGATGAATATCCAACCACATTTGACTATGATGGGGTCTATGACAAAATGAAAGAGAAAGTTGCTCGTCCATTGATACAAGATCATGAAGAGAGAGGTATGGTTGCAGCTCTTAGCATTCTTTTGAAAATTTCAATTAACCATTTTATTATGTTTATAGCTCAGTGTAGTATAAAGGATAATCTATGCCAAGTTTCATAATAACTATGACTCGTATGATTTGTGATATGAAGGTGCGTATTTGAATGCTTACATGATGGATCCTAGTAAAATTAATTGTATCTTTCAATTTGTTTTGCTGTTTTATTTTGTGTTATTGATTAAAAAGATGGTTTCATTGGTTTAGAGAGGAAAGAAAGTAGTGAAAACGGTCAGGTGTCTATTCCTTTCCAATAGCTTGGTTTAACTTTATTTTTTGTTTTTACTTTCTGAAACAGGTTTTGGATATACTCATTGTATCTTATTTTGTTATTGTACTCGTTAAGGTATTTGAGTTTCCAAGGTTGAAATAACTTTATTTTAACCGGCTTTTCTCCGCTTCATGTTAACCTTTTCAATTTATTTGAAGTCTAACAGTAGAAGTGATTCGTTGAAGATATAATCATGGTGCTCAATCTGTCCTTCACAGTGAATCCCTTGGCCATTCCTTCATGCTTTTATAAACGGGAAACTTTCTATGTGGGAGCTGGAATCAAAGTAAGTTTTATTTACTTACTATGGTGTATGATTAGAGTTTAATCAAGACATGTATTATGTTGGCACGAAAGGTTAGCGCAAGAAAAGGGTAAAGGGTTAGTTGCAACAGGTGAATGCAGTAAGGTGCAGCAGTCTTGCCACTTTTTATTGCATTCACAGTCTTGTTGAAAAAGCGAATCAACTCTGTTCTGAAATCTTAACTCATAAGGCTGATGAATGGAAGCAGTGGCAAGGAGAGCCAGAACCAAGCAAGAAATTAATGGACTTGCTTTTACGCCTAGTTTTCCTTGTTGATATACAAGGTTTTAATTTGAAAAATTATACTCTACTGCTTTGAATTGCAATGTGGTTTTTTGCACATCATGTAAAGTTTTGTGTCTGTGTCGGGCACAAGACACATCTTCAACTTGAAGTGCCATTATATGGATTAAATATTGTTTTAATTTAAACTTACAATAATGTAAGCTTTTATAATTTTCAGGTCTTGCCCAACTTGATGAAACTGTAGTTGATTACCAAGTTACCTCAAGAATCAAGATGCACGGAACACAGTGTTCAAGATGCACAGAACATAGTGTTGAATAAGTTGTATTCACAAGTGGCTGATTCTGATGATGTCGTACACAAATCCATGTTGGTTTCATGGATGCAGTCATTATCTAATCCATGCACAATGGTTTCATTGACTTTGAAGAAAAAAGCATCAGTTAAAGTTTGTTTAATACTATGCTAAGTTAGTCTAGGTATAGATTTAATGTAATAGGCGATACTGAAAGCTTTAATTTATTTTCTATAGGAGACTTATTTTTTATAGGAGATTTATTTTCCATATAATATTTGATTAAGCATATCTTTATAAGCATATAATTTACTAATGTATTTTGTTATATTATATATATATATATATATATATATATGGGCTACAATTATTATTTTTTTAAAAAATTTCGAAATTAGCAACCGAATTAGCAACCGATTTGTTTTAAAATTAAATAAAGTGGTCACTAAATCAGTTGCTAATAGCGTCGATAATGCGTCGAACAATCTGTCTCTAAACTGTTCTTTCAATTCAGTCTCTTAATTGGTTGCTAATATTGGTCGCTAATTCGGTCTCAAAATTCAGTTGCTAATCGGTCGCTACAAAATCGGTTTCTAATTTGGTCACTATAGATCAGCGACCAGGGTTTTTGCTACTGATTTTAATTGGTTGCTAAATCGGTCGCTAAATCGGTTGCTAAACGCATGTTTTCTAGTAGTGTAAGGGACGGTTACCACTTGGAGAATCAAAGAGAACGTGGTTGGCGGGAAACTCGCGAAAGAAGTGGAGAGCGGTTACTAGGAGGTTACAAAAAATTTCCCGTAACGCAAGAAAACGAAGAGCAGGAGAAAAATTTCTTCAAGTGTTCGATCGGAATGGAGAAAACAATGAAGGAAAGGCAACGTATATATAAGATCAAAGCATCGGTTGGGAAAATAAGCGTCGATTGAAAAATTAATTTTGAAAAGTCGAAACGTGTCGAAAAAGTAAAGTATTGTGATGACTGACGCGTGTCCTGAGGCGAGCTGCAAGCTCGACCACACCAGAGATCACGCCTAAAGGCGAGGTGAAGTACAAAAGATACAATTTTTCGTTAGAAATAAAAGCTTCATTGATCACGGAATAAGAAATACAACATTGAAGGAAATAGAAAACACAAAATACAAAGGTCCCAAGGTACAATGCAAACTAAAAAAGCAAGAAATCCTAAACACTAAGAAATGAAACTACTTAAGCGACAGCATAGGCCGCGACGACGGTATCAGCCTGCAAGTCTTCAATCTCACTCTTGTACTCAGGGGCGGAGCCAGGAATTAAACATAGGGGGGCTAAGTCTAAAAAACTATAATTTAGTCCATTTTACACAAAAGGTAAGGCAAATTACACCACATTTTTATGTTACAAGTTAAAATTAAAACCAATACAAAGTCCATTTTAACACTATGAACTAGTTCTAGTACTATGAATAAAACAATACGCAAGCTTCACACACCAAAATGGTTAACAAAAACAAGGAACCACACTTACTAACCAAACATAAACACATTAACCCAAGAGCCTCATTTCCAAAAAATGTCTATGACAAAGTTGACTCCAAACATACCTCATGCTTGCACATTTTTTTACAATAAAAGATAAAAACTCAATATATATATATATATATACACACACACATATATATCATCAACTTTTATTAACTCAATTAATGTCACTTATAAAAAGAACCGGAGATATTATATTAATTATTAGTAGTATTAAAAAAAATATATCAAAGAGGTGGGGGGGACCATAGCCACCCCCTGTCCCCCCTCTCCCTCCGCCCCTGCTTGTACTTCTTGGCGACCTCCAGATCAGGGCAAATTTTGTCTTGGTCGTCATGCAATCTATCCACTTTCTCCCTAAGGCGAGCCAAGGAAGAACGGGTCCTGATGAGCCTAGCCACATCGTACTCGATATCCAATTGAAGGTTCCTTTTCCTCTTCATCAATGGACGGAGTTCCTTCTCCAGTATTTCGATACGGTTCTCGACGGCCTCTTCAGCAGACAGGTTGAGGTACAATGACTCTTCCTGCAGATCAATGCAATCCTTAGTGACAGCTATTTTCTTATCCAGCGTATCCTCAAGTGCGGTGTAACAGTCGAAAACCGCGTTGGTGGTTTCAATAAAAGCAGCATCCTTCTCCAACCTCTTGGATAGTTCCAAGGCCAGTTCCAAGAAGACTTTTTGTTCGTCAGTTAGACGCCATTTGTAATCGTTAAGCTCTTCAATGTAAGTATGGAATTCCCCCACATTGTCCAAGCAGATTTGTTGTCAAAACTAGCAAGCACTAAAAAGCCTGGAAGCAACAGAACTTTAATTCAAGAAACCATTGCAAGTCCTAACATCGCCGAAGAAACAGTCATGATGATCATTGAAGCAGAAGATTGGCGATCACCAATCATAAGATACCTTCAAAAAGACGAACTTCCAGTAGCAAGAAAGGAGGCACACAAGTTAAAGAGAGCAGCAGCATGGTACTCCATGCTAGGAGACAAACTCTACAAGAGAGGATTTTCAGGACCTTTGATGCTTTGTGTAAGTCAAGAAGAGGCCAAAGGAATCTTGGAAGAGATACATGAGGGATCATGTGGAAGCCATATAGGGGCGAGATCCCTGGCAGGAAAAATACTCAGAGCAGGTTTCAACTGGCCGGAAGTACACAGCGATGCAGCCAGATACGTGAGGACATGTGACAAATGCCAAAGATTTGCAAACCTACACTACGCCCCAGGAGAACCACTAAAATCCGTCTTATCCCCGTGGCCTTTCTTCATGTGGGGAACGGACATCCTAGGGCCTTTCCCCGCTTCGACAGGACAAGCAAAGTGGATTATAGTGGCAATCGATTATTTCACCAAATGGATAGAGGCAGAAGCCCTCTCAAGCATTTCAGCTGATCAAGTTAAGAAGTTTTACTGGAGCATTTCAGCAGATTCGGACTACCCAAATACATTGTCTCAGATAATGGAACTCAGTTTGCAAGCGAAAAAGTGGTCCAATTCTGCAAAGGGAAAGGTATTCAGAACACTTTCATTTCTGTAGAGCACCCTCAAGCCAACGGACAAGCAGAATCCGCCAATAAAGTAATCTTGAGAGCAATCAAAAGGAGAATCACAAGCAAAGGCGAGGGCTGGGTCGCCCACCTTCTACCAATCCTCTGGTCATATCATACCACGCCCCAATCCTCAACGGGCGAGACCCCTTTCACTATGGTATATGGAACAGACGCCATGATCCCAGCAGAAATAAACCCCCCAAGCTGGCGAAGAGATACCCTCACCCTGGAAGAAAATTCAAAAGCATTGGAAGAGAACCTAGATTTGTTACAGGAATTAAGGGACAAAGCCCACTTTAGGGAGTTCGTTTCCAAGCAACGAGCAGCCAGGAGGTACAACACTCGAGTAATAGATACGACGGAAACGAGTTGAAACACCATGGCGTTATCCGTGAATCTTACGAGTAGGAAACGTCAGAAATAGAAACGGCGATATCCGTAAATCTTACGAGTTGGATACGACGGAAACGAGTTGAAACACCATGGCGTTATCCGTGAATCTTACGAGTAGGAACCGTCAAAAATAGAAACGGCGATATCCCTAAATCTTACGAGTTGGATACGACGAAAACAGGTTGAAAATCCTAGGCGTTACCCTTTAAACTTTTCAGTGGGGGGCGTCCAGAAAATTAAAATCAGGTTGAAAATCCTAGGCGTTACCCTTTAAACTTTTCAGTGGGGGGCGTCTAGAAAATTAAAATCAGGTTGAAAATCTTAGGCGTTACCCTTTAAACTTTTCAGTGGGGGGCGTCCAGAAAATTAAAATCAGGTTGAAAATCCTAGGCGTTACCCTTTAAACTTTTCAGTGGGGGGCGTCCAGAAAATTAAAATCAGGTTGAAAATCCTAGGTGTTACCCTTTAAACTTTTCAGTGGGGGGCGTCCAGAAAATCAAAGCATGGTTGAAAGTCCAAAATGTTACCCATAAAGCTTACGAGTTGGGAATGAGGAAAAGAAAAAGAAATACATATCAAAATGTCAAGGCGTGACCTATCAGAAGGGAGACGCCCAAAAAGAACGTTACAGAAAATGAGTAAAAACAAAGGTAACTCAACATATATTATTTTGGTTATTTATTTCATCATAAAGGCAGGTAGGATTACTGTCCAAAGAATCACGAAGAAAGCGCGCAAAGTAAATAGATCAAAAGGCGACAGAGTCATTCAAAATCTGATTTCATTCATTGAAGTTAGGATACAAATTCAAAGAAAACTACATCAAATTTGGATATAAATTCAAAGAAAATTACATCAGATCGAGATACAAATTCAAAGAAAACTACATCAAATTCAAAAGGATGTGCGAAGTATTAATACAATAAGCATCAACACTCGCATAATCCAAAAGGACCCCACAGTTCTTGGCATTATATTTCCACTTTTGTCCAGGTGAACCAAGGGATCCTGATCCATCATCCTCACCCACAAGAGGTGTTACTTAGAAGATTTCATCTTCGAAGATTTCGGCGTTTTCGCCGCGGACTCCACAGTAATCTGGGAACCTGCTTCCTCGCCAGGGGGAGATCCATAAGCATAAAACTCCTCGGGAACATAAGTCTTCAAGAACTCAGCATAATCTTCATCAATATCGTCAGAACTCGAAGAGCTTGGTGAAACAGGAAGGTTTTTCGCCTTAACCTTCCGTAACGCTTTGGCACGTTTGGATTTGGAAGTAGATGCATTCAATTTCTTCTTACCCTTCTGGGATTTAGACCTCTCAATAACGTCTTTCTTAGAACAATTCCTATCCATCTCAGAGTATTAAACGAAGAAGAAGAGAGATAGCAATATAGAGATTGTGGTTATGAAAAGAGAAGGGTAACGGTATTTATAGGCAGAGATCAAAGAAACCCTGCACAATTAACTGCATCCGGAAATAAATGAGGAGACAGTTACAACCACCGCAATAAAGGGGATTGCCCGGTTCAACAGGCGTACGCGAAACTCAAGGAAGACTCAACGGAAAATTCTGACCGATCAAAGCATAGGAAATCACGCCACCTGGGGCGTTACCTTGTATGGAGCCATTAAACTACGCCTGATCTCGCCACTCAGCCAAAATTAAAGAAAACGCACATACAATTGAGACGACAGAGTATAGCAGTTAATATCAAGTCGAAACAGAACAGAGGAGGTGAAAATAAAAAGAGCATCTATTAAGAGCAAAAACAAGCCTTAGAAGGGCACCCAAATATTGTCATTACAAAATATCACAAACCCACGTAGGGGCAATCATCAACAAGTAGCAAGCCCACGCATGAGCAACCATCATACAAACAACAAACAACGAAATCTAACATAAAAGAGAAAAAGGAGGAGATTATTCCTCAGCAGGCGACGCTTCAACAGGCGATTCTTTAGTGGATTTCTCATCGTCTGGCGAGTCCTGGACCGTCTCAGCAGGGGCAGGGGGTACCAATTTGCCGCCATCTATAACCAACATAGCATCGGCCTTACCAAGAAGATCTTTATCGATGTCAGGGAAGAGAACCTTCACCTGATCCAGCGCAAGTTGGAAGCCTTCTTCATACGGCTCCCCAATGGTCGCCTCCAAGCCATCTTTCTCAGATTACCACTTCGCCTTCTCTTGCCTCAAAGCAGCCAGTTCACTAAGAGCCGCCTCATTATCTTTGGCCAAAGCTTTAATGCGTGCATCCTTAGTCTTGACCACAGACTTATGATCCTTCTTGGCCTTCGCCAACTCCTCTTGGTGCTTCTTGGTCAATTTGGCGACCTCCTCCTCATTCTTTTCCTTCAAGGCCTTCACATCGCCCTCACATCTCTCCTTGGCAGCCTTCACGTCCTCCTCGAGAGTAACCAGATTTTTCTCCACCAGAGCCGCCTTCTCTTTGGCATTAAAAAGTTCAGCTCTCTGACGGGACGCCAAAGCATATTTCAGAAGAAGACCCTTGAGTTCATAGCAAAGAGCCAACCTCATCAGTTCTTCGGATCCTGTAGTATCGAAGCGAGCAGAGTTCCCCACCATATCCACCAACCTCGCCAGGAATGCCTCAGGGTCAAAGAGTGGATCCCAGGGCGAAGCCCCTCCAGTCGGGCTCGCCTCGGCAGTTAACCTATCAGCTGCAGGGGAAACCTCTGTTACCGGATCTTCAATCTCGACCAAGTCTTTGTGCACCTCCGTCATATCCATGTCCTTCTTCGCCTTCCGAGACAAGACTCTCGACTTCTTCTTGGCCGGAGATTTAACTTCTCCCCCAGCATTTGCAGCCTGACCAACGGCAGCAGAATTAGAGCCAAAAGCCTTCACTTGGATGCTGGTCCGAGAGTCACCACCTTTCCTCTTCTTCTTGTCCACCTCGCCAATCTCCAACTGAGTAAGGGCGTCCACAGTATCACCAGCTTTCTCCTTCTCAGCCTGGGCTTTCCTCGCCCTCGCCTTCTCTAAGAACTGAACCCTCTGAGCAGGAGTAAGAGTCGACATATCTTCTACAAAAGAAAAAGAGAAAGTTAGCCACATAAAATCAACGAAAAGCGATAAAAGACATGTCATGTAGAGGGGCGACGAAGTTCACGAAGTAACTTACTAAGATATTTTTCTAGGACAGCAGGAGCACGATCAACATCTAGAAGGTCCCTAGGGCTCATCTGGTTTAGAGATTCCAGATAAGCCACTGAATCCCTCTCAAAGTCACTCAGCCTTTCATATACGGCGCCCCTAATCAACCTAGGGCTGGTCGTCCAATGAAAGGGGAAAAGGGGAGTACCATCATCAGCGTACATTACACCCCGGCAACCTTCTCCGCCCCGCACACGCACAAAGGCCTCCTTATAGTTCTTAGAGTTTGAACTATACAGAGTAAACAAACCCCTATTGGGCTGAGCGCTCAAAGAAACTGCGTTATTGGGAAACAAGCTCTTTATGTGATAGAAGGAAATGAAGACGGCCACAGAAGGCTCAGAAATGTCAAGACCGAAGCAAACCAGCTCAAAGGCTTTGATGAAAGACCAACTGTTAGGGCTAAGTTGAGTGGGAGCGACATTAAGGACCCTAAGCATTGACTTTTGGAACTCGGTGAAAGGGAAATACATGTGGAAGTCCTCTATGAACCTAGTGTACATATAGAAAGAAGCTGGCTCAGATCGAGGTACGCCGGTCACATACTCGCCCTCACCCACCGGCTCTAATACAACGTCAGCTTCATTAAAGGTCCCGGAAACATCGTATAACTCTCTGAACTTCGTCACGCCCTCAGCACTTTGATAGGTTGAAGAAACCTCCATCGCCATAACTTCTGACCCTACAGCAACTAGGGCAAGCGACTCGTCTCTTCGTTTTCCTGTGAAAGACGAAGGAGAAATTAGAACACAATCACTACTGTGTCCACTGCTACTACTACCACTATCATCACTATTACTACTCTCAAACTCGCTAGGGCTAAAGTTTTCCCCCAAAACTTCGGCACAATAACCACTGTAATTAAAAGAGCCATCAGGCCTAGTAAAGTGTTTACGAATCTGACGCTCTAAAGGAGACCCAATAATGAGAGGACGAGAAGGGTCCCTCTCACCTACGTCGCTAAAATCCCTCAAAATAACCACTTTATGGAAACCCTAGAAATCTGATTGCAAAATCGAAAAAAAAAAAAAAAAAAAAAAAAAAAAGAGGGAAATAGCAGTTATACCTGGTTACTAACACTACTAGAAAACACGTTTTTGGCAACCGATTTAGAGATCGAAAAATTTCGGTTACTATAGAGACCGATTTAGAGACTGATATTTTGAACGTAAACTTAAAAATAAATTCAGTCGCTATATCGGTTGCTACATAATTATAGAGACTGAATTAGAGACCAATAATTAGCAACCATTAAATCGGTCACTTTAGAGACCAAATTAGAGACTATTATTTGAAGTTTAAAACCAAAAACTTTTTGGTCTCTATATTAGTCGCTATAGAAACTATATTAGAGACCGATAATTAGCGTTCAACAAATTCATCGCAAATATTTAATCCTATATATATATATTACTATTTTTTTTATTGACAAAAAAAAATATAATATCTTGAACAAAATGATAAAGAAATCATATATTAAATTGAATCACACAAATTAAACTGTAACCAAGTTGCATCACGCATAAACAGTATGTCTTCTTCTCCAAACCCTTTGCTCTAATTCACAGAAATCCTTCATCTCTTCCCCTCCAGACACTTTGTGCGAATGAAACCCTTTCACCGTCTTTTCTCGAATCCCTTCCACCATCTTTCTCTTGAGTCGAACAAAAACCCTTTTTCTTGAATCACCGAGAACAATTGATATAGAAACTTGTCATCGTCTTCCTCCGAATCACACAAAAAAACCTTCTTCTCGAATCACATATAACTATTCACAGATAAATCCCATCGTCTTCTTGAAACCCTTCGACTCTAACAACAAACCCTAAAACAATTGTCAAATTCCCACTCAACAAAACCGAATCATATAGAGGTCGATCTCTGTCACGACTTCACAGCGCTCTATCTTTGTCGAGACCTTGTTGCGGCGTTGTCAAGTTCAATTTGAAAGCGTAACTCATGGCTTTCTTCTCTCCAAGGCATTCAATCTTACTATGTCCTCGAAGGTAGATGTCTTTGTTGGTTCATTTATTCCCCTTTATCAGTTTTAATAGAATACTAATTTTTGTGTTTTTATGCAAGTTGTGGGATTGAATTCAATTTAGTTTACCAAATAGAATGTTCCTTAAGTTATTGATATTGTTGTTATAAGTATTGTTTTGAATTTTGTGATGAGGAGAAATATTAGGCTTGTGAGTTTGTTAGTGTGGTATAGTTTTTAGTGTCATGATTATATGTTTTTGAGAGTTTTACGATTGTCGTGTGTGTGTGTTTTCCAAGTTATAAGTTGTTTCCAATTATAAGAATGAGGTGGAAGTATGTAGAATTTTGATATATTTCTTCAATGATATTAAAGCTAGCCAATTTCATACAAATAAAGTTTAAATGATACAAGCATTGAATGTTTCATTAGTGTTCTAATTGCAGCGAAGAAGAAGCTGATTCAAATGAGCAAGTATGGTTTGAACCTTAGGCCTGCAAAGGCAAAGAAGTAGCTACCAAGGCCTTCCATTGCACTTCCTTTTGGCTTTAATGAAGATGATGATAATGATGTTGACAAAGAAGTAGCCATCTGGTTGTTGTTATTATGAACAATGTATTTGTTTGTAGATATCATGATCTTACTTTCTGGTTTTTTGTTTTTAAGGTTAAGGAGCAGCAAAAGAAAGCCTTGGATGAATATCCAACCACATTTGACTATGATGGGGTCTATGACAAAATGAAAGAGAAAGTTGCTCGTCCATTGATACAAGATCATGAAGAGAGAGGTATGGTTGCAGCTCTTAGCATTCTTTTGAAAATTTCAATTAACCATTTTATTATGTTTATAGCTCAGTGTAGTATAAAGGATAATCTATGCCAAGTTTCATAATAACTATGACTCGTATGATTTGTGATATGAAGGTGCGTATTTGAATGCTTACATGATGGATCCTAGTAAAATTAATTGTATCTTTCAATTTGTTTTGTTGTTTTATTTTGTGTTATTGATTAAAAAGATGGTTTCATTGGTTTAGAGAGGAAAGAAAGTAGTGAAAACGGTCAGGTGTCTATTCCTTTCCAATAGCTTGGTTTAACTTTATTTTTTGTTTTTACTTTCTGAAACAGGTTTTGGATATACTCATTGTATCTTATTTTGTTATTGTACTCGTTAAGGTATTTGAGTTTCCAAGGTTGAAATAACTTTATTTTAACCGGCTTTTCTCCGCTTCATGTTAACCTTTTCAATTTATTTGAAGTCTAACAGTAGAAGTGATTCGTTGAAGATATAATGATGGTGCTCAATCTGTCCTTCACAGTGAATCCCTTGGCTATTCCTTCATGCTTTTATAAACGGGAAACTTTCTATGTGGGAGCTGGAATCAAAGTAAGTTTTATTTACTTACTATGGTGTATGATTAGAGTTTAATCAAGACATGTATTATGTTGGCACGAAAGGTTAGCGCAAGAAAAGGGTAAAGGGTTAGTTGCAACAGGTGAATGCAGTAAGGTGCAGCAGTCTTGCCACTTTTTATTGCATTCACAGTCTTGTTGAAAAAGCGAATCAACTCTGTTCTGAAATCTTAACTCATAAGGCTGATGAATGGAAGCAGTGGCAAGGAGAGCCAGAACCAAGCAAGAAATTAATGGACTTGCTTTTACGCCTAGTTTTCCTTGTTGATATACAAGGTTTTAATTTGAAAAATTATACTCTACTGCTTTGAATTGCAATGTGGTTTTTTGCACATCATGTAAAGTTTTGTGTCTGTGTCGGGCACAAGACACATCTTCAACTTGAAGTGCCATTATATGGATTAAATATTGTTTTAATTTAAACTTACAATAATGTAAGCTTTTATAATTTTCAGGTCTTGCCCAACTTGATGAAACTGTAGTTGATTACCAAGTTACCTCAAGAATCAAGATGCACGGAACACAGTGTTCAAGATGCACAGAACATAGTGTTGAATAAGTTGTATTCACAAGTGGCTGATTTTGATGATGTCGTACACAAATCCATGTTGGTTTCATGGATGCAGTCATTATCTAATCCATGCACAATGGTTTCATTGACTTTGAAGAAAAAAGCATCAGTTAAAGTTTGTTTAATACTATGCTAAGTTAGTCTAGGTATAGATTTAATGTAATAGGCGATACTGAAAGCTTTAATTTATTTTCTATAGGAGACTTATTTTTTATAGGAGATTTATTTTCCATATAATATTTGATTAAGCATATCTTTATAAGCATATAATTTACTAATGTATTTTGTTATATTATATATATATATATATGGGCTACAATTATTTTTTTTAAAAAAAATTTCGAAATTAGCAACCGAATTAGCAACCGATTTGTTTTAAAATTAAATAAAGTGGTCACTAAATCAGTTGCTAATAGCGTCGATAATGCGTCGAACAATCTGTCTCTAAACTGTTCTTTCAATTCAGTCTCTTAATTGGTTGCTAATATTGGTCGCTAATTCGGTCTCAAAATTCAGTTGCTAATCGGTCGCTACAAAATCGGTTTCTAATTTGGTCACTATAGATCAGCGACCAGGGTTTTTGCTACTGATTTTAATTGGTTGCTAAATCGGTCGCTAAATCGGTTGCTAAACGCATGTTTTCTAGTAGTGTAAGGGACGGTTACCACTTGGAGAATCAAAGAGAACGTGGTTGGCGGGAAACTCGCGAAAGAAGTGGAGAGCGGTTACTAGGAGGTTACAAAAAATTTCCCGTAACGCAAGAAAACGAAGAGCAGGAGAAAAATTTCTTCAAGTGTTCGATCGGAATGGAGAAAACAATGAAGGAAAGGCAACGTATATATAAGATCAAAGCATCGGTTGGGAAAATAAGCGTCGATTGAAAAATTAATTTTGAAAAGTCGAAACGTGTCGAAAAAGTAAAGTATTGTGATGACTGACGCGTGTCCTGAGGCGAGCTGCAAGCTCGACCACACCAGAGATCACGCCTAAAGGCGAGGTGAAGTACAAAAGATACAATTTTTCGTTAGAAATAAAAGCTTCATTGATCACGGAATAAGAAATACAACATTGAAGGAAATAGAAAACACAAAATACAAAGGTCCCAAGGTACAATGCAAACTAAAAAAGCAAGAAATCCTAAACACTAAGAAATGAAACTACTTAAGCGACAGCATAGGCCGCGACGACGGTATCAGCCTGCAAGTCTTCAATCTCACTCTTGTACTCAGGGGCGGAGCCAGGAATTAAACATAGGGGGGCTAAGTCTAAAAAACTATAATTTAGTCCATTTTACACAAAAGGTAAGGCAAATTACACCACATTTTTATGTTACAAGTTAAAATTAAAACCAATACAAAGTCCATTTTAACACTATGAACTAGTTCTAGTACTATGAATAAAACAATACGCAAGCTTCACACACCAAAATGGTTAACAAAAACAAGGAACCACACTTACTAACCAAACATAAACACATTAACCCAAGAGCCTCATTTCCAAAAAATGTCTATGACAAAGTTGACTCCAAACATACCTCATGCTTGCACATTTTTTTACAATAAAAGATAAAAACTCAATATATATATATATATATATATATACACACACACACATATATATCATCAACTTTTATTAACTCAATTAATGTCACTTATAAAAAGAACCGGAGATATTATATTAATTATTAGTAGTATTAAAAAAAAAATATCAAAGAGGTGGGGGGGACCATAGCCACCCCCTGTCCCCCCTCTCCCTCCGCCCCTGCTTGTACTTCTTGGCGACCTCCAGATCAGGGCAAATTTTGTCTTGGTCGTCATGCAATCTATCCACTTTCTCCCTAAGGCGAGCCAAGGAAGAACGGGTCCTGATGAGCCTAGCCACATCGTACTCGATATCCAATTGAAGGTTCCTTTTCCTCTTCATCAATGGACGGAGTTCCTTCTCCAGTATTTCGATACGGTTCTCGACGGCCTCTTCAGCAGACAGGTTGAGGTACAATGACTCTTCCTGCAGATCAATGCAATCCTTAGTGACAGCTATTTTCTTATCCAGCGTATCCTCAAGTGCGGTGTAACAGTCGAAAACCGCGTTGGTGGTTTCAATAAAAGCAGCATCCTTCTCCAACCTCTTGGATAGTTCCAAGGCCAGTTCCAAGAAGACTTTCTGTTCGTCAGTTAGACGCCATTTGTAATCGTTAAGCTCTTCAACGTAAGTATGGAATTCCCCCACATTGTCCAAGATTTCATCGATATTCTCCTCTACTTTGTCTCTCACTCGCCTAATAGCAGGCATATCAGGCGATTCTAACACAGGTATGGTGTTATCCATATTTAGAAAATAGCAAAGGCACTGAAGTTAAAAGATATGAGGAAGATATGAGCAGGACTCCAGATCGTAATAGGGGTTATTTATAATGAAACGGCGATACGCACGAAGGCAAGCGGTGGGCGGTTACCCCCCACGATCACCACGATCATAGCGTCCATTATCATCACCACTTCGCCTCTTTGAGCCTCGTGCTTGGGGGGCTGTGGACTGGACAAAGGACCAAAAATAAATGCTATAGGCCCAATGATCAAATGGCCCAATTGCACAACTCATCAAATTCAAATAAGCAAACTTGGCGGCAAAGCAATGCAGGGGCGACACGCTCTACAGACGGCGCCCTCGCCCCAGAAGTAACCACTCTCATGAAGAATCAGTATACAGGTCGACACGTGGAAAGAAGTAACCACCCCTTATCACCATGGTCTCCTCCATAGCCAAGGAATAACCACCCATCACCACCACGTGGAAGCGGTGGAAAAAGGGGAAGAAACCACCGAAATCATGGGGTATCCATGATCGTGGCTCTAGATAACTACCGTTTGTAAATTCTATAAATAGGAGCTTATGCTTCATTGTAAAGCGTTCACATTTTTTCATGGTATAAGAAATTTCTCACTTCTCACATACGATTTACTTATTTAGCACCCCCTTATTTGTTCACCAGAACACACGGTATATGTACTAGTGTTCTTTTTAAGTAGTTTAGTGGCTAGGATTTACTTTTTAATATAAAATAATAGGAGTAGAAGGGTTTGAACTTCAGTCCCTGCATTTTACACACAATGTCTCTACCAATTGAGTTATGTTCACCGGGGTGTATTAACGTTTCTTACTATATAAACAATAATCATTAAAGCCACTAGGTTTGAACTAACAGCGAGGGATTTAAGTAATATACATGAGGTCCTGTATTCGATCATCTGTTCCTTTGTAATAAAAAATTAATATAGCATTCATTATTAAAAATAATCATTCAAATTGATAGAATATATCAATATAATGTAATAAATTCAAGATTGATAAAAATAAAAATGATGAATTTGCGAACAAACTCACATCATTCATGTTTTAATATCATAAAAATGCAAATTGCATAGGCCTGCACGTTTGACTCTTGAAGTACTCGGAATATTCATGTATCTTTGACTGAGTCAGAATTAGATCAAACCTAATCATTCAATTTGAAACAAATAAACATTGCACCAAGGCGGGACAACAATACACTGCACTAAGACAGAAAAGCAAATACAACGCATTAATACGAAAAATCAAAAAAACAATTAGTCCCGTTACAAAATTTCGATTTACACTTATAAAAAATACATACATATTGCATAATTTAATTTCGATTTACACTTTTTCTATTAAAGTAACACAAAAAAATATATTAATAGAGTAAATTATAATAGGTTGAATACTGTATAGTGCAAAATTAGTCTCGTTACAAAATTACTATTATTATTATTATTAATATTGGATCCAACTATGATTTTAATATTTCAATATTATATTATTACCTTCCAACTTTATTTAAATTATTAGTTTATAAAGTTTAATGTTTATTCACTGTTTAACCACTAATGCATATAATTATTAAAGTACAAATATTTTTTTTGTGCCAAAAAAAACCTTATAATTTTTAATATGTGTATGTATTTTACGGTAATACTGCTAATTTTTAGTGATTCATAATATTTTATAAGGTTAAATAGGTTTGTTGTCCCAGCAAAATTACAAAATTTAATTTTTGTCTTCATAAAAAAATGTCATGTTTTCATCCCTAAAAATGTCATGTTGTGAATTAGAAACTTCATATTTAATTTATCTCATTTTTAAAAAATACTAAAATTTTGCAAATTAACTTTTTACATTGTTCTACACATGCTTGATTGTCGAAATTTAAATTCATAAGTCCAATTAGGTGATATTTAACGACTCGATGGAGTAAACTTGAATTTCTCAATGAAAGTAAATATAATTAGTTAGGTTTGCATATGAACCATGTTTCAAGTTGAAGGGTTTAATCCAAAAATTTTGATTTATTTGGTCACAATCGACATCACTGGGTTAGACTTAATAGTCATTTCATATGAACTAGATTTCTTAAGTCATTATCAATTTAACCAGTTGAGGTATAACTATGCTTTTCAAAATTTGAATTCTTAAATGTTTCTCATTTCAATTTGGTCGTGCTGAACAGTCGGGTTGAGAATATTTGATCTTCTTTACTTCTTATAGTCTTTTTAGGTCTAGTTGGCTGTAACTTAACAATACTTTCATAATAATTAAGTTTCTTGAGTAATAGTCGGTCCAGCAATATGAAATTGTACTATTAGATTATTGAAATTCAACTTCTTAAATGTTTATATTCCAATCGGGTCAAGTTGAGCAGATTAACTTAGATGAATTGATTCCCTTAGTCACAAATGAGAAAATTAGTTGAGACTTAACAATCATTTCATATGAACTGGGTTTCTTAAGTCATAGTTATCTAACTAGTATTTTTTTTGTAGAAGCTAAATTAGTCCACCCAAATTGGCACTAGAGAGAATCGGACATGAGACCTTAAGGATGAGCACACTCTCAGGTCCCAAGTCAATACCACCAGACCAACCCAGATGGGTTCTAGTTAATCTAACTAGTTGATGTTGAACTGTTAGACCGTAGACATTTAAATTCTTAAGTGTTTTCCATTCCAATTTGGTCAGATTATTCCCTTAGTTCTTTTATCGATATATTTGGTAGAAACTTAATAATCCTTTCTTGATAATTAGGTTTTTTAGTCCTAGTTAATCAAAATAGTTGATATTGAACCGTTATATTGCCAAAAATTTGAATCTTACGCGTGTCATTCCAATTAGGTGGTATTGATTTGTTTGAGAGAAAAATTAATTTCCTTAGTCACAACTTGTAGAATTATTATTTTTGACAAATCACACTCGGTAGAATTAATTGAGACTTAATTGTCCTTTCCTAGGAGTAGGAACTAATATTCTTATGTAACTACTCCATCCGTTCCTTTTTATAAGGAAAAATTTGGAAAAAACACATAAACCAAGGAATCTTATTTTTTTTATTAAAAATTCTAAAATTTTATAATCAATTCCAAAACTAACATTGGTGTAATTAATGCATAGGGAATATGTTATTGTAATTAATGCATAACATTAGAATAGATAGAGGGTAGAAATGGAATTGTTTCATTAATAAAGCATAAATTTAATGATTGTTTCTTATAAAAAGGAACAAATTTTTTTCCCAAATTGTTCCTTATAAAAAGGAACGGAGGGAGTATTAGTTTATTGAAATTATAACTTTTAAGTCGTTAAATATCACTTAATTTGTTTAACAATAAGTTATAAATTTAAATTTCGACAATCAAACATGTCAAGAACAATATAAAAATTTCTTTACAAAACTTTAGTGTTTTTTTAAATGAAATGAATTAAATATAAATTTTCTTAAATACCGGTACACATCCACATAAGATATATAGCAAAGAATTCATCATATTTTTATCGTAGAACAAATTCAATATTATATTCATTGCACAAATAATAAAAATCAAATCAATCTATAACATGAACCTCGAAAAAAAAAGGGA
This sequence comes from Trifolium repens, assembly GCA_030408175.1. Lineage (NCBI taxonomy): Eukaryota > Viridiplantae > Streptophyta > Magnoliopsida > Fabales > Fabaceae > Trifolium > Trifolium repens. The sequence continues at coordinate 52,960,993 of CP125837.1, forward strand.
GACTTTTCATGTCCGTCTTAGATATGAATTTTTCTCTTCCCACCCTGTGTGTCTTCTATGCCTCCATTTTTTTTTCATTTTTGCCGTTGTATATAAATTTTGGAACACGTTTTCCAATGTTTTTTTAGTTTGAATTTGAAAAACACATTTCGGAGTTTTTTCTCAAGATAAAAAAATTTGGAAAATGTGTTTCAAAATATTTATTTAAGAGCAAAAATGAAAATCCGTGGAGTAGAAAAAAAAACATGGGGGTGGGAAGAGAAAAATTTCTTAGATATTTTGTTGGAAAAATAAATAGAAGTGGAACCCAACGGTTGGACCATGAGAATTTTATTTCTCAAAAAAGGGACTCTTTTCATGTGAAAACAATTAGGTAGAAAAATGGGAGACATTTCAAGTGATAACCATTAGGCAGAGTAGGTTTAGGCCGGATTTGTTGATAATTTGGGGGCTTAATTCAGTAACACAGTATCTTATCTTAATTTGCTTGTGTTTAAGATCGAAATTATATAATTTAGGTGAGTTAAATTTTAAGATGTTTGTGTCATAAAAAAAAAATCAAGATCTCATGTGGTAGACATAGGAGTTCAGATCTACTCCATTTATATTTTTGTTCAGTTTCTCAGTTCACTTTACGGACGCACTACACATGTTAATAAAAAATCCAATGGTCGAGATTTAAAATTTAAAAAACAATATTATTTAATAAAATAAGCTTAATTATAGTTTTGATCTTAAAATTAATAAAATTACTCACTTGCGAAATTAATCTCTCTATTTTAAAATACTCAGTTTTTGTCACTTCATTAATTTTTTTATAATTACTTCATTAGATTTTTATACATAAATGTTATGATTTAACATATTATAAATTATAGAAATGCAACATATATTAAATGATGAAAAGGTATAAAATTATAAGAAAACGCATTAAAAATGTTTGTTCAATTTAAAAAATAATTCATTTTGGTAATTTAAATTAATACAATATAAATATTTAGTCCACATTGATGAATATACATTATCAAATCATATGACATATCTTTTAAAATACATTAAATCCTCATTTTTAAATAAAAATATATGATAGATATTCTAAAACTGAGTAATTTTTTAATAAGGGGACAACTTTTGTAAATTGGTGAAAATAAAATGACCAAAATTGTAATGCAAACTAGAATACAATTCTAGGAATCAGACTGAATTTATGTACTAGAAAATATAATATTGCCGACTCTTCCAAGTTCCAACGTGTTATAATCAAGGCAAAATTACACTAATGATCATTTATCTTATTTTTTTATAACATTTTGGTTATTTATATTTTATTTGTAACATTTTGGTCCTTTATCTTTTGTACCACACACATATAAGTCCTTTTTTTCAATTTTTATAAAAAAAAATGCTGATTTGGCAAGCCACATAGGATTATTTTATTTTTTAAAATATTTTTTGTATTAAAAATATAAAAAACCCAGAAATTCAATTGTTCATCATGTCTTCATACCTTCATCGCCATCTTCATGCTTAAACCAAAACCCCAAAATCAAATTCTAGTCAATACATCTCCAAATAACATCAATCTTTATGTTATATTCTCCTCAATCATATGCTAAACTCAAAATATACCCCTAAATTCAAATTGGGGTTTGGAGAGTGAAAGCCATGATAAATGGTACAAATCAAAAGAACATTTTTTTTTGCCAAGATTCAGTTTCTTGTTCGAGGATGCAGATACCAAAGTTGATATATTTTTCGTTTGCTTCACTTTCCGATCTTCTTCGTTTTCATTCTCAAATTTTACTGTTTTAGTATTGTTAGGTTCTGACATTTGGTAGTTAGAATCCCTTCGTTTCCCCACTTTCAGATCTTTTTGGAAACAATGCCCCTTTTTTTTATCAAATGTTTAGTTTGTATAAAGTTTCTCCTTTTCCTTTTAGATTTCCTATTTTTCCTCACTCAATTGGAAACAATGTCCATATTTTATGTTGTTTCTAGATGGATGTTCCGTTGTTTTTTTTCTCCAGATTTTTCTCTTTGCTTTTTGATACAATGGAATGGGTTTCCATTTTTGCTAAATTCTCTTTGTGGTTTTTAATTTTTTAGTTTAGGATATGATTAGGAGAATATAACATAGAGATTGATGTTATTTGGAGATGTATTTCGCTAGAAATTGATTTTGGGTTTTGGTTTAAGCATGAAGATGATGAATGTATAAAGATATGATGAACACATGAATTTATGGGTTTTTTTTTTTAGAACTAAACTTATGTACAGTGTTTTAGACATAGTTTTTACTGTGCTAGATACAAGAAGGTGGTTATTATTATTAAAAAACAGTTTTCCTTTATTTTTTTTAAATTAAAAAATGTAAATAACTAACTTTTTGTGAGAGGCACAATAAAAACTGCACCTAAAGAAAAGTATATAAGTTTTGTCCTTTTTTTTATACTTTTAATACAAAAAATATTTTAAAAATAAAATAATCCTATGTAGCTTGCCAAATCATAATTTATTTTTTTATAAAAATTGAAAAAAAGACTTATATGTTCGCAATACAAAAGATAAAGGACGAAATCGTTACAAATAAAAGATAAAGGACCAAAATGTTACAAAAAAATAAGATAAATGACCACTAATATAATTTTGCCTATAATCAAGCATTTTATTTATTTGATTTAATAATAATGTTGAATAAACTATTTCATTGCTAACATGTATTATGGAATTTGTTGAATAAATATTTATTTCTTCTTATTTTTTGCCATAGAGTTCACGATAAAAGTCACATTTACTCCGTATTGAGAAATGAATGATTGTGAGTTCCAATTTACGCCCAAATATATAAAATAGCTATATTTGATTTTTTTTTGTCAAGTAGTCTAATGACTATATTTTTTTAACTCTTACATATATAATGCAAAGTTCCTACCGAGTGAGCTAGATTCATGGAGACATATTTGAGTTTTACTTACAAAACATTTTTATAACATTTTCTATTTAGCTTAATATATATTTCCTTTTAAAAAAATAATATATGTTTATTATAAATTTAATTGCATTTTTTGTATTCTTCCTAATATATTATTGGAGCCATTATGATCCTATGTTTTTGTTGCTCTTGTTATTATTATTTATGAGAAAAATTGTGTTTTTTTTTTAAATTACTTTTTCATTTTTAGGGAAAGAAATTCCAGTTAAAAAAATGGATTTAGATTTTTCTAAATATTCTGTTCTTAGGTTGAATTCACTGAGAACTTGAGATCAATCACTTTATTAATATGTTGTTGTATTTTATTTATTTATATAGACGGTCATTGTTAGTAATTCTTGTATATTTTATAGAATTTAAAGATGTGGCAGTGACAAAACGTTTTTTAATTTGGACGATTTAATTGAGCCAATTATACTCTTTCTAGTTTTTTATTATAAGTTTAACTTTTTAGTTTCATTGAATGATTGACATATTTGGTCTTACATTATAGATTAGATACATTAATTATTTAACGAACGTAAAAAACAAACATTTTCTTACAACAAGGACTAATGGGAGTATTATGTAATATCAGTAGTTTTAGATTATCGTAAATGTAATGATTAGGTTGTTAATCAAACTTTTATGTATTTATTTATGTATTTGAAATATTAAGGAAGCAAATGTAAAAATTATTTTTTAAAACTTATGAATTTTAACTTTTCAAACATTACATTATTTGTATTATTAAATGCATAATTTATAGTGTGCAAATGAAATGAGGGGAGAATGATGAGACTAATGCAAATATGGGCATTCGCATAAAAGCGTGCAAATAGTTTGCAAGTGTTCACATTCTATAACGTGAACATGTATTTCGTCAAAATACCTTTTAATGGGGAGCGTGATTTAAAATGTTGAGAGATGTTAAAATAATTTTACTATTTCTCTTTTAGGGTTAGAAATGGGGAGAGGAGGCAATTTGGAAATTTGGTAATGACAAGGCGTGCGTGTGAGAAAGCATCGGAGATACGAAAAGAAAAAATCTTAATTACATGGCCTGTCTATGTATGGTTTATTCTTAAAGTGACTTTTTTTCCTTCCACCCCTACATTAAACCCTTCATCCATATAAACCACTTAATATTCCAATTTTTCCCTTTTGTCATATAATACTTGACACTTCATTTTTTATTTTTTACGGAACAAGTTTAAGTTCACCCCACATTAAACTTTTCAGTCTTACCAAAAAAAAAAAAACTTTTCAGTATGTTGAAAGTAGTATTCCGACCAATCGTTAGTTGGTTCAGTGGTGATTGGCGCTGAACTTGGTAGGGAGGACCACGGTTCGATCCCCCGCAACTGCGATCGGGAGGGGGCTGGAACCACTTGATGCCAGAACTGACCCCCGAACCAGACTAAACTGGTGGTGTAAACCAAAAAAAAAAGAAAGTAGTATTCCGGTTTGAAAATTTAAGGGTAAGAAGCTAAACGTAGGGGTGAAAGGAATATTTTACTCTAAAAAAACCCAAAAGAGATGGCTCCGGCCCAAACTCACTTAACCTCTCAACACACAAAAAAATAATTCAAACAACCCCGCCAAAAACTTCCGAAAAACACGATACTCGAGGTTGAAAAAATCCCTCCAAAATGAAGCATCCACGTCATCGATCCGCGCACTCCACAACTCATCCAATCAGCGCACACCAACCATTCCTATATAAACAATTCCAAACCCAAAACCAAATCACAACACAATACAAATTCTCTTTCTCTCTATCCCTGTTAAAAATATCTCTCTCTTTTCTCTCTTTCGTTTCGATCTTTTCATCAACAATGGCGAAGGGCGAGAAAAAGCCAGCGGAGAAGAAGCCCGCAGAGAAGGCACCGGCGGAGAAAACCAAAGCTGAGAAGAAGATTCCAAAGGAAGCCTCATCCACCGACAAGAAGAAGAAGAAACACAAGAAGAGCGTCGAAACCTACAAGATCTACATCTTCAAGGTTCTCAAGCAGGTTCATCCTGATATCGGAATCTCAAGCAAGGCTATGGGGATCATGAACAGTTTCATCAATGATATCTTTGAGAAACTCGCTCAGGAATCTTCTAGACTCGCTCGCTACAACAAGAAGCCTACCATTACTTCTCGCGAGATCCAGACTGCTGTTCGCCTTGTTCTTCCTGGCGAGCTTGCTAAGCACGCCGTATCTGAAGGAACCAAGGCTGTTACCAAATTCACTAGCTCTTAAATAGATGTAGTTTTATCTGATTTAGGGTTTATGTAAATTATATTTTGGATTGCATCGTATTGATGTAGAATTGAAGCACCTTCATAATGAAATTTCATTTTGCCCTAAACTCTGATCGCAATATTTTGTTTGTTTACGCATTAATTTTGGTTTCAATTAATTCAAACTCGTATTGTTAACATTTTATACAATTATATAATGGTGTAGTACATTCTTTCGAGTGAAAAAAAGTTAACAAATCTTTTATGAAAAATAAAAAAATATGCAATTGTATATTGATTGTTTTTGAATAGTGAAATTGAAATTATATCCTTTCATCAACCAGAGTTTGGAAATGACTCTGCCATGATATTGACAGTTTGGTGTTTGAATTGTTTTCTATTGCATGTTGAATTGTTGCATGTCAAAGAAAGAAAATGCAAATGAAGCTGTGTGCTTTGAAGGCTCTGCAGAAGTGGCGTTTGAATGAAGGAGCTTTTGTTACAGCTTTTGATTCACAGGTCTCCTCTCTCCTTTCTGTGCTTTGTTTTAGAATTCTTCTGAAATTGATTACAGTTGGTTTTTTAGTAGATTTGAATTAAATGAGATCTTCACTGAACCACCATAGTAACAAACACCTAGTTGACCATCCTAAGTTTACCCTTTTGTCAATCTCATAAGTGAATTATTTTAGTGTTGAGAAGAGAATTGGTTAGGTCTAATAGGGTCTTAAGATATAGACTTGGTTGTGCTGTAGAGTGGTGTCTGGTCTCTTAATGCCTTAATAGTGTTTTTGGATGATAGAATTTCTTTAGTAAACGTAATTTTCGAGGGAATTTAAATGGTTTGCACTTGCTTCTGCCTTGCACTCTGTGTTCGTTTCATTCTCGAGCTTCTCTCTCTAACTTCCATGTTTCACTTATCTCTCGAACGCTTCTCAATTTGCTTCTCTCTCATTTCCATCTCTCAAATCACATGTTTGGTTTGAGTTGTGATTTCTTTGTATGTTTCCTGATATGAATGTAAAGTGTAAACATTATTGTTGAATTTGAGTTGGCAATATATGTCTGCTTCATTTGCTTCCTATTGCTATATAATTTGATGTTAGATGGAATATGTTTTCTTTATTTAGCATTCTGATTGCATTGCTTGATAAGAAATTAGACCCTGGCTATAAAGTTGGTTATGTAATTGCATGAATCTTGGTGGGAGGGTTGGCATTATGTTAACATTGTGCTTGTTATTTGCAAGTCTGGTTAATGTGAAAACCAGTAGTTTATTTGATACTCTTCAACTAACTCATTTGTTTTAAGTGTTTATTAGATCGAGATTCAGTTTGCATTAGCTTTTTGAGCTGCTCGATTGAAATAAGTTAGCGACCATCACTTAAAAGTTACAGTTAATTTAAATTTATTCTAGAAGGTATTAATAAACACGGATATTGCAAGATTTTTTAAAAAGGATAATTGTTGTTAGTGGCTCTTAGCTTTGTTCGATGTTTGTAACTGAATTTGGTGAACTGTGAATTAGGATTGTTTGTAACTGAAATTGGTGAACTGTAAATTAGGCATATATGGACTGGTCAATATGAAGCACATCTATGGGATAAAAGTACCTGGAACCAAAATAAGAAAGGAAAGCAATGTTTGGGTTGTTGAACTTAAGTTAGGTTCAAGGTTTTGTGTGATGATGAAATTGCTTACATTTTTCCTTTTGTGTTGTGCAGGAATGGATTGGATGAAAAATTGGTGTTGGTGACAATGGCAGTTCAGTTTAGCGAGTTTTCAATGTGATGCTCCTTTGTTTTTCCTTTTCTTGTTTTGCTTTTTAATTGAATTTTCTGCTGCATTTTTAGTATTGGTGATGCAATTATGATTGGAATAATAGTATTGTTTTTGCATTCTTTGGATAAGTGTATATATCATCATGTGTTTAGAGTTTAGACTGCTCTGTGAATGTCTCCTTGACCCTGTTTTGTTGCTTTAATTATGAGGTTAAGTTGATTATCTTGGAGGGCAGCAGGCCAGGCCATGCAAGTGTAACAAGATCATTATAATTCTTGAGAAAGCATCTCACTTTTTTTTGGTTATTGTTTATCTGTGTAACCCTTTTTAGGCTTTTCTATGTTATTAAGAAACAGCCAGAATATCTCAAAGTCAATGAGAGTAAGAATGAAGATGATATTCATTGTCATTCATATAAGTGCTTCTTTTGTTTACTTTAATAGCATCAACAATTATATTTTAAATATATAGAAAACTTGATATTCATTATGTCTCTAATGCAATGGTTTAATTACTATCACATGTGTAGCTTCTCAAGATTGAAGATTTACCAATGGTGTACTGATGGCTTGTATGCATTGAGCAATACATGTGTTACTTCAATTGATAAACCAATTTTGTTATTTCCCAATGGAGTTGCATAGTCCCCTTACATTTATTATGTTGCAATCTTATAAAAACGATTTGAATATGTTGGATGTGTCTATTATCCACAATTTGTTATCTTTTGTCTCGATTAGACCGTTGCAAAGTAGTTGTAACCCTTTCAAAAATGCCATAGCTAAATTACTATGAGACTGTGGCTAAACGTTTGGAACGGCACTTTTTCCCACTGTTAAACCTCGGCTAATTTCATTTGCTGCGGCGTTTTTTGCTTATTAGCCTAAACCTCTTTTCTCTTGTATTGGCATATTATGATTGATGAAGCAGTGGCTATAATATGCAGTGAACATTGTGCTTGTTTAAGACTGTCTTAATCAGATGCACACTTAAAATGATGTACTTGACTTTGATCAGATTGCCGTAAAATTATATTCAGAGTCATTAATATAATAGCCATTTGATTTGACGAAGAATTTTTTTTTTTGATGAAGATTATGAACAACAATTAAAAGGGAGATGGAGTATACTAATGTGCATACACTAAACTATCCCAATTAGCTCTCTTATAAATTAGAAGATTATAAATTAGAATAGCAGACAATGAGCATCATATTATAAATTAGATTATTTATATATCTAATGCTTTGAGGTTTAAAAATGTGGTGCATAAACATTTGTATAATTGTTTTTATCCAATGCGATGTCCTTTCCAGGGTTTTAGATTTCGCGAAATCTCAACAAATGTATGAGTGGGAAAAAAAGTCGGGTATTTTGAAAACTGAGACATAACAGTAACATTCTTTAATATTCTTTTTTCCCCTTTCTTTCATTCTTATTTTTCCCATATGTTATATTTGTATCCGGCGGTAGAACTAGCAATTTTCTTTGGTGGAGGCTATAAAATATCACAACTAATACTTTTTTAAGTTGCTACTTAATTTATTTTGTTAATGAAAGTAATTGAATATATCTAATATTAAGGGTGTCCGCGGTGCGGTTTGAATTGATTTTGAGGAAAAAAATCGTCAAATAAAAAAAAAAAAAGGTTAAATCGAATATATCTAGAATTTATGAATTTGTGTTGTTGTTCTTTGTGTGATCTACCCTCCAACTCCAACTTCAACATTGCATGGTATGGATTACTTGATAGTGGACATGAAGATTTAACTTACCAATCCTCTTTCAAGTCACAAAATAGATGCGGAGTCCATGGGTGGAGAGATAATGGAGAAGAAGATGACTTTGATATAGGGTGCATTTGTTTAAGGGTTGAGTCTAGGGTGGGTAAGGCATGTATGAGTTATGTGAACCATTGAATATGACTGATATTCCACAAATTTATGATGTACTATCTGTATTTTATCTATTTCTTTTCTCCCTCTTCCCTTCATCTCTCATCTCTCTGCATCTTTCTTTATTTTTTATTTTAGTTCCTCCATTGTTGTATTTTTTCACAGGGACATATACCACACATAAAATCTCAAGTTAAAACCCTATAGAAACAAACAACATATGAGCCAACTAAAAGTGGAACAACAAACACCTACAAGCCACACACTTCCCGAAATTAGTAGAGCACCAGACGTAACAAAGGAAATCTAAAAAACTTAAGCTTCATAGCCCACCTAGAAAATGGGAACAAAATGAAGATTCAAAATATTTTATTTAAGTTGTTTAATGACTTTAATCCAAATTTCTTGAACTTAAAAAGAAGAAATCAATTAATTCAATTACAAATTTTGCCAAAATAAACATTAGTAAATTATAATAGAAAGAAAAATCTTTTTTTTGTTCTTTCTCTTTGTTGAACTAAATTATATAAAGTAAATTATAGTAGTACTTTTTAATATAACAAAGAAAAATAAACCATCACCAAATTGATTTTTTTTTTAAGTTCCTCTGACAAGGAAAAAATATATTACAAACTATCCATACTTTAAAAAAAAATACGGAAATGCCCTATTTTTTGGACATGTGTAGGGTTGCGCCCTTCGCAGTGGCACATCAATTGAAAAAGGCGGGACCCGCCTAATAGAAGCGTTATTGTGAAGGGTGCGACCCTAAATATGTATAAAAAGTAAGACATTTATGTTTTTTTTTAAAGTAACGGTAGTTTGGGAAAAAATTCTATAAGGGGCACATAAAAAGAATTCACCTATTCACCACACCTCCCCTCTAAAAATAAGTCGTAAACAAAGTTTTAGGTACAATTTGGCTTCCCCTTTTTTTTCCTCTTCTTCTCTTAGAAGTAAGAAGCTATGCCACAACACTGGCAAGACATTAATGAAAATAATGACATGGAAAATAATTTATCCAACTCAGCTATGCCACAACACTGCGAAGTCATTAATGAACGCGACACAGTAGCAAAATTGATGGAGGACCAACACAAACCCAAAACTTGCTTAATAGAGGGACCAAACCTCACTCTTCTTGGATTATATTGAGCACTACGATCGACATTAAGCACCATGGTATCTTACATCATTTATTTCCCAACACACTTCACATTTAGGGCCGACAAAGTGGGTGGAGCAGGCCAACTTAGGAATCTGAACTCAAATATCAAGCTCGCTACGATTACTTACGAGTTGGTGAGAATAAGATTTTTTTAGCGAGAATATGAAGTTTGAGACCAATGTTGGGACTAGAGGAAAATGCAAAATTCTTGGTTAAGGTCAAGAAATAAACAACGCTGTCAACTCTTGAGCAAAAAAATAAAAACAAAAAGAGAAAAACTAGTAGAATTGGTTAATAATTTAAGGGTAGAAAAAAGTGAGTGATTTGACATTATATATGAGAGAGTTTTTAAAGAAGTATGTCCGAAAGGGGGAAGGATCATCTCATGCGACAATCCAATTGGAGAAGGTCCAGTGTTCATCCTAGTCCTAGCTGCCCATTCCTTTTTTTGCTCTGTCTGGTGATTGTACCATTTGCAAACAAAAAATAGGTCAGAAAAAGGGTGAAGATAACAAAAATATTAGATTTTATAAGATTTACTACTTAAGTAGCAAACTGTATTTTTTTTTTGTCAAAATTTTGCTCCTTTAACACGAGAATGAATTCTGTCAAATTTTTTCCTCAAGTGTGTCCATCATCACCCTTGATTTTACCTTTTTTGTTTTTCTCCTATTCCTCTCTTTTCAAATCAAGGGTTGAAAATAAAATTTACCCTCATATCAATGATGAGAATCATCTCTTCTTTAACATTTATTACTTAAATAATGAAGGAGTATTATTGAAATTTTCCTAAGTGCCCGAGAAAAATCGGACACAAAAAGAAGTTCAAAAAATATAGATAAGGAGATCAAGATTCAAGACCCTTTCCTAAATCAGCAAGCTAGCACCAAAATAATAATAATAATAATAATAAGGCTTTAATGCAGTTTTGGTCCTCCTATTTTGAAAAATCTGAACTTTTGATCCCCTATTTTAAAAGCCAACTTTTTGGTCCCCCTATTTTGAAAAACCTGAACTTTTGATCCCCCTACTTCAAAAACCAGCTTTTTGGTCCCCCTATTTTAGTTTTTTCAGAATTTTGGTCCCCAAAATCAATTTAGCCAATTTGTTGCTAATGTCTCACGCTCATTAAAGACATGGCAGTGTCCATGTTGACAAAACATTTACCATGTCATTATTTGTTTCTCTTTAAATCAAATGTTTTGTTTTAAAAATATTAAAACCATAAATATTTAAACAATAAAAATATCAATTATTTATTGTTTTAATATTTTTTAAAACAAAATATTTGATTTAAAGAAAATATTGGTCACTGTCACGTCATTAATGATTTTGACACATCAGCAAAAAATTGATCAAACTGAATTGGGGGAGCAAAATTCCAAAAAAACTAAAATAGGGGACCAAAAAGTTGGCTTTTAAAATAGGGAGATCAAAAGTTCAGTTTTTTCAAAATAGGGGGACCAAAAAGTTGGGTTTTAAAATAGGGGATCAAAAGTTCAGAATTTTCAAAATAGGGGGACTAAAAGTGCATTAAAGCCTAATAATAATAATAATAATAACCGCTAAAACTTAAAAATAAAAATTGCGCAAATATCCCTCCAAAATGAAGCACCACGTCATCGATCCGCGCACTTTCCAAGTCCACCAATCAGAGCTCATCGACCATTCCTATATAAACGATTCAACATTCATTCATCTTCATCGCATTCCATTCTCTGTTTCTCATTTTTCAACCAAAAAACTCTCTCTTTTTCGTTTCAATCCTTTTCATCAACAATGGCAAAGGGCGAGAAAAAGCCAGCGGAGAAGAAGCCCGCAGAGAAGGCACCGGCGGAGAAAACCAAAGCTGAGAAGAAGATTCCAAAGGAAGCATCCTCCACCGACAAAAAGAAGAAGAAACACAAGAAGAGCGTCGAAACCTACAAGATCTACATCTTCAAGGTTCTCAAGCAGGTTCATCCTGATATCGGAATCTCAAGCAAGGCCATGGGGATCATGAACAGTTTCATCAATGATATCTTTGAGAAACTCGCTCAGGAATCTTCTAGACTCGCTCGTTACAACAAGAAGCCTACAATCACTTCTCGGGAGATTCAGACTGCTGTTCGTCTTGTTCTTCCCGGCGAGCTTGCTAAGCACGCTGTCTCTGAAGGAACTAAGGCCGTTACCAAATTCACAAGCTCTTGAATAAACTCATTTATTTAAATTAGGGTTTACACATGATGTAAATTTTGGATCGACTCGTTTTGATTTCGTTGTAGCAATCAAATATCTATATGAAATTTAATTTTGCCGTAAACTCTAATTGCAATTTTATCCTAATTAGTTTTTGTTTATGCTTTTATTTTGGTTTCAATTATTTCAATTTGTTGCCTAAAATTCACAAATCTGCCTTTTGCATTTGATTTGAAATATTCTGAAGTTTTTTTCTTCTAATTAAGACGGTGGTGTATGTGTACTGATAAATATAGGTCATATTTTTAGCGTTTATGCCATACAATTCCACACATGATCTGATTCCTTTTGATTATGGCTTTGTATTTTGCTAATATAAGCAGAAAAACAGCTTTCTAGCTTCATTGAATAAATCACATATTAGAAAATAAAATGGTTCAGATACTTGTTTTATTCAATTAACCTAAAAAGTTGTAAAGTTGTTTACTTATGTTCAAAATCAGAGTGTATTGATGAATGTAGGTTGTACTATTGTTTATGCTTTTATTCTGAATATTATCTACATTATTATTTAGTGTTTCGAATAACATTTTAAAGGTTCTTGACCTCAAAGTTGCTTATTGGAGAAGCTTTAATTTGTCAAAATGAGCAAATGCCTATTGGAGACAAACACAAGATAAATTGCAGGGGGAGTTGTGACCGGTAACCTGAGGAATAGTGTGATTGGATTGCTTTCTATTGCATGTTGAATCCTTGCAACTCAAAGAAAGAAAATGCAAATGAAACTGTGCATTTTGAGAGCTCTGTGGAAGCAGCAGTTGAATGAAGAAGGAGCTCATGTTACAACTTTTGCTTCCCAGGTCCCTTTTCTGTGTTATGCTTTAGAAATCTTGTTAGATTGTTTACAATAGTTTTTAGTAGATTTGAATTAAATGAGACTCTCAATGCAATCCTTAGTTTGTTTTTAGAAATGTATTTGAATTGAATCTCTAATTACAATTTGTAATAAAAGTGGTGCTTTTAGAGACATTTTCCAATCTCCAGTGGATGCTAATTTATGAAACACTAATAGATAGACACTGACACGAGTGTTGCTACGGGTGAAGAAAGAGGAGAAAGAGAATAAAAAGATGCGGGACAGAGAGAAAAGATGCGAGGTCTAGTATGGATAGGCCATAATAACATTATACGAGCCTAGTTTCAGTTGATCACTAAACCACCACGGTCACAATTACAAACACTTGGTGTATGTTTGGTTCTACAGTGAGAAAAAATAATTTTGAGTGAATTGAATTTGTAAAATTGATTCTTACCAAAACTGATTTGAACATAAAGTGATTTATGATTGAATTGGATACATTCATGTAAAAGTGAGTTGAACAAAAAATTTGAGTGTAAAAATCAATTTTAGAATTAGAAGCTGGTGCGATATTTATGATTAGTACATTTTAGAACTTCAATTTCCCGTTGGTATACAGAGCTAGGTTAAAACCCTAGTATTTTTTCTTTGGCGGCTGGGTGTCAAGAGATACCTCTGTTTTGTACTGCCGCTGTCACTGGACCCTTCTGTCGTCACTAACGTAAACACGCGCCCTACCACCATGATTGGAATTCCCCTATCCATCTTTGTCTGAAACCTGCACCAACTCAAGATACTCGATGTTGAAAAACATCCGAAAACATCCCTGTCATAAGATCCTTCAAAGTTCAAACTTCAAACTACCCCGCCAAAAACATCCTAAAAACTAGATACTCGATGTCGAAAAAATCCCTCCAAAATGAAGTATCCACGTCATCAATCCACACACTCCCAACTCAACCTATCAAGTATCAGCGCACACCAACCATTCCTATATAAACAATTCCACACTAAAACCAAATCACAACACAAACACTCTCTACTCTCAATCCCTGTTAAAAATTTCTCTCTTTTTTCTCTTTCGTTGCACTCTTTTCATCAACAATGGCCAAGGGAGAGAAAAAGCCAGCGGAGAAGAAGCCTTCAGAGAAAACCAAGGCAGAGAAGAAGATTCCGAAGGAAGCCTCCTCAACTGACAAGAAGAGGAAACCCAAGAAGAGCGTTGAGACCTTCAAGATCTACATCTTCAAGGTTTTGAAGCAAATTTACCCTGACATCGGAATCACAAGCAATGCTATGGGGATCATGAACAACATCATCAATGATACACAATATTTTGAGCATAGCGGAGTCAAGATGCCGTACCGGCTTTCGTATTAGATAGCCAAAATTCCGATACGCAATACCGGTATACCGACGCTATACCGGATATTTAACAACACTGGTTTTAATTATATACATATTATCCGATTCCCCGTGATTCTGACTTGTGTGTATTGTTCATTGCTTTTACTCTGAAGTATTGTTGACATTATTGTTCAAGTCTTTTTAAGGTTGCTTGTTTCTGTTGTTAGGCAAGAGCACACACACAAAGTTGTGTGAATTTGCATGCTTTTGGAACATATATTAATGTCTGTTGCATTATCTGTCCTGTTTTAATGATTTTATCGGGTCTTAATTTATACTACTCAACAACTGATGTAGAAGTAGAAGACTAGAAGGTGTTTGGGAAAAACAAATATTATTTTCTTATGTACAGCCACTAAGTCGTAATGATTAAGCCTGTGTTTGGGATTTGGATTCATGTTGGGGATGATATTCTTGTGTCTTATGGTGTTTGATATGATGGAAAGAAAGAGGGAGGAAAGAATATTACGGAAACAAATGAATGAATTTGGACTAACTTTAATCCAAGTTCATTTATTGGTTCCGTTTTTTTTCCTTCCTCTTTCTTTCCATAAAACCAAAGACACAATGTTTATGACGTGATATTTGTGACACTTTAATTTGTCAAAATGAGCAAATGCGAGCCGGAATGACATACACAAGATAAAATTATATGCTTTCATCGATTACAGTTTGGAAATGACACTGCCATGATATTGGCAGTTTGGTGATTGGATGGCTTTCTATTGCATGTTGAATCCTTGCAAGTCAAAGAAAGAAAAAGCAAATGATGCTGTGTGCTTTGAGAATTCTTGTGGTATTGATTACAATTAGTTTTTAAGTAGATTTAAATTAAGCGAGACACTCACTGCAATCCCTAGTTTGATTTTAGAAATATCTTTGAATTGAATCTCTAATTGCAATTTGTAATAAAATAGTACATTTAGAAACATTTTCCAATCTTCAGTGGATGCTAATTTATGAAACACTAAACAGAGAGGGCAGTAATGTAGTCAGGGTCGAGTTTCTACGTAGGGTCGTTAGGCTGGTGACGGATCGTAAGCACGAGATCGTAGCACGGTTCGTAAGACCCTACTCAAGGGCAAAATTGTAACTTCACATATATACATATACACACAAAAACAAAAACAAAAAATAATACATTAACAAAATAAATCTAGTTAGTAATTAATATTTCAAATTCATCATTCCAATTGTTCATAATAACCAAGTATTAAGTTCATAAAATAAGAAGAAAAAAAAAAACAGAGTGAGGTGAATGAAAAGAAAAAACAGAGAGTGAGAAAAGAAAATAGACTCAGCCATTACTCTTCAAAAATAAACTAAGAGAACAAAAAGGAAAAAAAAGCTCAAGGTGAAAATGAAAACAAAATCGTAGAAGACCATAGCTTAGAGTGCGAAAACAGAGAGTGAAATGAAGGTGAAGGTGACAAATGGCGCCGGAAAAACACCACGGCTTAGGGATTTATGGTTAAAATGAAATCCGGGTTATGAAATAACCCGACCTGATTAGCACCAGCCCAACCTGTTTGAAGTGCCAAAACAGCCCAGCACTACAACCCTGCAACAAGAACGGGATCCTGACCACGGCGATGCACAAAAAAGACCCCGAACAGAGTCTAAGCACGGACGGCTGGCCAGAGCACGTAAAGTCGTGGGATCCTAGGACCCAGGGCGAGACCCTGACTACATTGGGCAGTAATAATCAATATGGTACCTTTACAGTTGAAAACACGCTGTCTCGTCGCCCATGATAATAACCTTAAGTAACAACGTCAGGATTTCACTTGACACACTGTTGAATTTGGATCCTCTAAAGTGAGAAAATAAAAATTTGTTATTTAAACAAACTAATGATTTGTAATAATATACTTGTAATAATTAACAACAGATTATCCACTAAGGATGATCTAAGTGAAAGAGGAGTGAGGATTAATTCATCTATTCTATGTGTATGTGGCTGTGGAAAGGTGGAGACAGCCACTCACGTGTTCTTTAATTGTCCGATCTTATCGGTATGTTGGAGAGAGACATTGAAATGGTTAGGAGTATCACTGCTTTCACAGAGGGAGGAATTGATCACCTTCGGCTATTTAAAGGGCTGGTACAGGGAGGAAAAGAAGTGAGTGAAAAATTAGGAGTTATCTGGTTTTCAGTAGTTTCGTCGATTTGGAAGGCAAGGAATAATATTATTTTTAACTTGGACTGGTTTCAGTGGGAGAGAGTGATGGAGGAGTCTAAAATTCTAGCTTGGAGAATTATTAAATCAAGAGAAACAGGCTTTAACTTCTCTTTTATGCAGGTGTGCCGCATATTGTCTGTGTATCAGGTCCTGTGATTACAAACTTCAGCACAGTTGTTTCTGTTTTTCTATTTAACAGGTTTCAGCACTTTAGCTTTGGGTGTCATTGGTGCAGCTCTCGCCTATTTAGTAGTGATGGTTGTATTTCACAAGGCCTTGTCCAATTTCTCTGGTCGGAACTCGCGCAAGTTCTATGTGCCTTGAGTAGTGAGTGATAAGGCGAGAGATCCCATCTCGCTGCTAAATGGATCATCTTCTGCACTCAGTCCCTTTGTCGCAGAGCAGCTCGTTGCGTTCCATCAGTTTTCTAGCTTTTGAGGACTATCCTGAGTGTTGGTTTTATTAGTTATTTTACAGGGTGGCCTTGTTTAGAAGACCTGCTGTCATGCTCCTGGCTATGATTTTGTTTTCCAATTTATCATTCTTGTATTGGTGTTAAGTTTAGTTTGTTAGCTTTGTTGGGGTTTTAGTGAGGAGCCCTTGTCTGTAATGACTTTACAGCTTGTTCTGGTGTATGTTTCCAGGCTATTTTGTACTTCTTGTACAATGAGCTTTTGGTTCATCAATAAAATAGTTTTTTGCTTTCAAAAAAAAAAAAAAAAAATATATATATATATATACTTGCAATATTTATCTATGATTTGTTAATGAATGGTGCATAATACTCACTTTACTTTCTAAGAAGAAGACTTTCTCACTTTCTAAGGGAGCAGCTAGAATATCTGCAAACTCTTCATATATTAAAAAATAAAAAGCATCACAAAAAACTGGAGGATGTAAACGCAAACTTAGTAAAAGCAAAAAGTTGAAAACGAAAAACACAAACAACAAGTTTTCTTTACAGACCAACCCAAAAGGGTGCAAAAACAACAAGCGCACATACTCGCATCACAAGCATAATCTAGCAGGTCCGCGGATGGACCCGAAACCAAATTGCAAAAAAAAGTGATGCACTAATGTACACAAATCATAACCAGAGGTGAATCTAAAAACTCAAATCCTTGAATAATGGCGGTGAACTTGATCGCCAACACGATAACAAATCTACAACCAACGATTTACTGTGACGAACAACAAGCTAATGCAATCATTTTTGACTTACTGTGACGAAAAACGTAATTTTTGTTAAAAGAGGGAAAAAAAGATACACATGAGTGATTCCGAGTAAAAATAACACAAGCCACCCTTTTGGGATGAATATACATTATATAAAAACCAAAAAAATATTTAACCTATTTATTATAGGAATATTTACATAATTTATTAATAAATGTATCTTTCCTTCCTGTCATTTTCACTAATATTTTTTTCTTAGACTTTGCTAGTTGGTTGATTTTTTTTTTTTAAAAAGAAAATTAAGAACACTATAAAATATTTTTAAAAAATAATTGAAAGATGAACATGATAAATGGTCACATCACAGGCCATCACCTATTCACCCCAAGGATCTCAAGCACCTTCCACATCACAGGCATGAGTGTGATCTCATGAATGAAGATATTCTGGTTTTTTGTGAAAGATTGAAATAACTTATTATGTATAATGACTTATTTTACGAATGCTTGAATTGTAAGCACTAGTTATGTAATGCCTTCTTTTGTGAATGCTTGAATTATAAGCACTACTTATGTTTGCCTTCTTTTTGATGCCTTGAAGGCTTGATGTATAAGCACTACATATGTAATGCTTTATTCTACTATGGATTTGTGATGCCTTGAAGGCTTGAATTATAAGCACTACTTATCTCTTTATTGTTCAAAAATCACAAGTCTTGCATTTGAAAGTTACAGGTTATACTAATGTTATCTCCTTATTTATTGATTTCTGGTTTTTTTTTTATTTCGTTTTTTTAATTTCTAGATTCTTTAATTTTGTTTTCTGATTTTCTGGTTTTTTTTAACTGGTTTTCTGTTTTTTATAATAATTTTATGGTTATTTAATATTTTTTACTGTTTTCTGTTCATTCATTGATTTTCTGGTTTTCAATTGCTTTTCTGGTTTTTTTTACTGCTTTTCTGCTTATTTACTGCTTTTCTGGTTTTTTATACTAATTTTCTGGTTTTTTACTAGTTTATTTACAGATTTTTTTTTATAAGGAGATAACATTACTAGTTTATTTCTTTATTATATTAATAAAAAAACTGTAACTGGGGGACATAAACCTAACCTAGTGAGTCTGCAGCAACAATGAAACATACCAACTTCTAGTTAATCCGAGAAGACAAAATAGAAGTCCCTAAAAATACGAGGTAAATGAGCTGACCGTCAACACGGAAACGGTGCACGTACCCGCTACTCTTTGCAATAAGCAGCAAGTGATGATAGCTTTTTCAAGCTAAACAGTCCGAAATCAAAATATGATACCGATATTGAAATAGACTCGGCGCTACTTGTTGAGAATCCAAAGCAACCAGAGCCAATCGAAAGCCAATCGAGAGATGGTCAATTAACTGGCCTAAGCACCCCCAATACAAGAATCACCAAAAGAACCAACAAAGCCAATAGCACGATGAACGATCACAACCGTCAACACGAGAATCTACGCACTTAATTCTTTCGAACAATATCTGGCCAAAACCAATTTGATCTTGATGATTCCGACTCAAGGGAAAAGCTTCCAACAAATACAACGCCAAACCAACAGCAACACGCCAAGAAACAAACAGGTCCCAAAACGGGATCAAACCAATTTGAAACCACATATTTGTAGATAAAATGCAGAACAGTGTTGCAGTCAAGGCATTCAAAATAATCAATGCCAACAGCCATGGAAAGGCAACACTGGACATGCTAACCCCACCAAGATAAGCGACGGTGACCACCACGTCCACCACCATAATGGAGGTCGCGGTGGTTGAAGTAAAACTGAGGCCTTCAAACAACGCTAATGCTGGAACAACCTCCATCCACCGACCTCTGCCGGAATCGAAACGCATCGATCTGGTTCAACCACCACAGGTGGGACAAACCAGAACAAAACTCAACCGGAGTAAGAAAAGGTGATTTCCCATTCCGGTGACATCCATCAACCGAAATCTGATTGATCAATACCGAGTATCTCTGGAAAACAAACTCAAATCTATTTCACCAAATCTGATCCAAAGTCGTGAAAGTCAAGGCCAAGACGAAGCACTAGATTATCACCTAAACGAGTTAGCCAGTCATCTATGAAAAACTAACCCTCTAGTCATATGGTAACCACCTAGACCAAGCATAATTTCCTATGGATAAAAATGGCAGAATACAAGGAGTAGCAAACAATGCAGCCAAGCCACCCTGTACTATCACTCCATAAAATCAGATTAATAAATCAAGAGGACACATAGTGATTTAACTATTTCAGCTAATCTAGTGCAATAAATTTAATTTCAGCATCTCCAAGATTTGATTTCTGCAAGTTATTTCCTACTTGATTTAAAGACAACTTTACTACGTGCTCGTCAGTCCAAATCTTTGAAAACCATAGCATTTCCCATTCCTGGCTTTGATCGTGTGATAAATACGGACTAACTGGAAGATTAAACTCATAATCATTCACCTCATCAATACTATGAAACTAAAGACTACCCATAGCAAATTTATAAATCACTACAAAAGCATAACTTTAGAAAATTGCCTTAATCTCCACAACACCAAGGATCATCGATGACTCAATCATACCATGTAGGATAATCAACGCTACATTTAACCGTTCCAGCTTTTAACTAATTAATTTCAAAATGGAGCGGCACTACAAGTCCAGTGTCATCGGTGAGACAACTAGTCTGCGTACTTTGTATCTTATGTTTATGCCAAAAGAGACATAAATGTGCAGCTGTACTTCAGTAGCCCCAAAGTTTCACTGTTGCGCTTCCGTAGCTCCACAATCTTACATCATTATGCAGTTACCTCAACAAATATTTTGAGGTCTCATGATTCCTCTTATTGTTTTTGTTATGCCTTGTGGTTTAATACTTTCCATCAACCAAAGGAGATGAAATTACATGATTTATCATAATAATTCTCCACCTTGTACTTTCTTTAGCCTCGTCTATTTCTAGAAGATTAAAATATTGAAATTCCATAGCTTATTAGTTAGGTGGAACAGAAACATCAATTACTAATACATAAATTTGAGTTAAAGGAAAGGGGCATATAATTACTTTTGCCTTAGTAGTAGTAAATTGAATTCATTTACTACTCAATTTCCACACACAAGGAAAAGAAAATGCAAAATCATATGATATAGTAAAACCAAATAAAAGCCGACACCACTACGCAAGCAATGCTACAATTAAAAATGAATGCATTACTGCGCCCCCAAAGAATCAAAGGGTTTTCGACATCCTCTTTATCTTCATTCAATGACTCAAACATACCATCCACCCCAATAATGCATTAGGAATAAAGAACTTACACTACAATGGCATCTAGGTCCAAGGACAACGATGGCTCAGATATATAATGAACATAAATAAGATTTAAGGGTCACCAAGGCTGCATTTAACCATCCCAAAATTTGCATAGCCAATAACAATTTGACTTTAAGGGTCACCGGGGTTGCATTTAACCATCCTGGTTTGCATTTTGAACAAAGAGTTCAAATTGCAATAGGATCTAGTTCCATGATCATCAATAACTCAAAGATACCATCTTAAAATTAAAATTTAGGGTCATCGAGGTGACATTTAACCATGTTAGTTATATATTTTGAGTAAAGTATTCACTCATTACAATAGCATCTAGGTCCAAGGCCATCAATGGCTCAAACATATCATCCCGCAATTCGCAAAGTCAGTAGCTATTGAATTTGAGGGTCATGGATGCAGCCAGTTAACCATCTCAGAATTATTATAGCTAATAGCAATTAGACTTAAAGGTCATTAAGGTTGCATTTAACCATCCCGATTTGCATTTGCATTATGAACAAAGAATTCACGTTGCAATACCATGATGTACTGCTTAAGCAGTTAGATTGAACAAAAGAGAGCAGAACTAAAGGACACTAAATAAGCCAACAACATTACGCAAGCAACACTACAATTAAAAGTGAGTTCACATTGCAAGCATCTCAACTGCCACCAAGCCAATTTGAGAAACAAGCATAATGGCATTAATTTAACAAACAAACAAACAGATGGTTCAGTTATAGTCATGTCAGAATATGATGGTTCTTCCAAAAAGTCAATCTTCAAGAAGTAAACAATTCAGCCAAGCATACTCCATAGAATAATATTGATAAACCATGCAAGCTATTTTCCACATGATTTAAAGACAACATTCTTGTGTTTATGATCCCATCAAATCGTTCAAAACCAAAGGGTTTAACACTCCTTCCTTTTGACCTTATGATGATAAATAGGGACTAACTGGAAGATTGAACTCATGATCAGTCATCAAATCAATACTATGAAACTAAAGGCTACTCATATGGAAATTGTAAATCACTTCAAAGGCAGATATTTAGACTATTGCCTTAGTCGCCACACAACATTGTTATGAAATTTGTCTCAAGTATTAACAAATAATCCTTTAGAATTTAGAGAGTACAATTCATTCTATGCTTAGTAATCTTTACATTGTACAGAGAACTCTTTACCAAAGACTAGACAAATTGAAGTAAAGCAGCCAATTAATTTTCACCAGAAAACTTAGAATCATCATAGCTCAAACCTTAAAAGCAAAGTTGCTAGTGTTTCTTATTTAATATCATCATAAGTAACTCCTATTTCTACTACATTTTCCACTTAGGATCCTCATCAAGGCTAAAACCATGCAATATCAATTTTAGAAGCATCTAGCAAAAAAAATCTCCATACTAAAATGATATTAATAATAATAAAGAATTCATAAAGCAGATGAACAAGCTCAAACACATCTCGATTTTGCCTAAAACTATTCCATACTAAAATTATTCCACCAAAAAATCAAACTCAATTTCTTATATATCCAATAAGAATTGGACATAAGATTCAAGAGTCATCGTATAACCATCTCTAAATTTATCTGAAGGGTCATTGAGCCAACATATATTCATTTCCTAATTTATATAGCCAATAACAATTCAACTTAAAAGTCATCAAAGAAACTTTTAACCATCTCAGAATTTATGCATTTAATAGTAAACTGATTGAAGGGTCATCGAAGGCAACATCTATCCATCTCCGTATTTATATAGCCAATAACAGTTGGACTTAAGGGACATCGAGGGAGCAGTTAACCATCTCTGAATTTATATATCCAATAACTATTTAATTTAAGGGTCATCGAAGGCAACATATATCCATCTCAGCATTTATATAGCCAATAACAGTTGGACTTAAGGGTCATTGAGGCAACAATTAACCATCTCTTAATTTATCCATCCAATAACAATTTGATTTAACGGTCATTGAAGGCAACATATAACCATCGCAGAATTTGATTTAAGGGTCATCAAAGGCAACATATATCCATCTCAGTATTTATATAGCCAATAACAATTCAACTTAAAAGTCATCAAAGAAACTTTTAACCATCTCAAAATTTATACATTTAATAGCAAACTGATTGAAGGATCATCGAAGGCAACATCTATCCATCTCTGTATTTAAATAGCCAATTGTATCGGACTTAAGGGACATCGAGACAACAGTTAACCATCTCTGAATTAATATATCCAATAACTATTTAATTTAAGGGTCATTGAAGGCAACATATATCCATCGCAGTATTTATATAGCCAATAACAATTGGAATAAGGGTCATCGAGGCAACAATTAACAATCTCTTAATTTATCCATCCAATACCAATTTGATTTAAGGGTCATCGAAGGCAACATATAATATAACCATCGCAAAATTTGATTTAAGGTTCATCGAAAGCAACATATATCCACCTCTGTATTTATATAGCCAATAACAATTGGACTTAAGGATCATCAAGACAACAATTAAGCATCTTTGAATTTATATATCCAATAATGATTTGGTTTAAGGGTCATCGAAGGCAACATATAAGCATTATCGGAATTTATATAGCCAATACCAACTTGACGTAATGGGCATTGAGATAACATTTTGTCATCTCATAATTTATATAACCAATAGCAATGGCTCATTGAAGCAACTTTATACCATCCAATAATTTATATACCCAATAGCAATTGAATTTCATGATCATCAAAGCAACATTTAATCATCTCGGAATTTATAGATTCAATAGCAATGAGATTTAAAAGTCAATAATGTGCATATAAATAGAATATAAGAGTAGTGATTAGCTAGCACTTTCAGTAAAGTTCATTTATGTTCTACTAAGTGTATTTCTGCTTTACTATTCTAGAATATTTCTTGCCTTGCCATATGGCATCTGGTAATAGTAGACTGTTATACAGCTAACATATTTACTCACAAGGGTGTAGGTTTTGCACCACCTTGGTGTAGGATAACATTGGATATAAATATCCAGGTACCCTGTAACTTTCACTTTCAAGAAATACAATAACAGAATTTCACAAGAGATGAATTCTATTCCTTTCTTTTCAATGTAGAAAGAAAAAATAGTCAATAATGTGCGCACAAAGAAAAATACCTATCTCGACCTAAATCATTCACATAAGAGTGCAACAAAAACGCAGGGTTCACATCATTCTCTAATTCTCATCTAAATCACCAAGGAATCTTCCAAATGCTAAACAGTTGCATGTTATTCTTTTCCACTGTGTTTTACATTAGTGTCATCAAATTAAACATAAACAAAAATGGTTAAAAAATTGAACTAGACCTTTTGCAAAATCATACTTTACAATTGAAATGTATTCTATAACTAAACATAAATCAGAACTTAAAACATTTTCTCATAATTCTGAACACAGCCGACTCAAAGTATACAAACCCTACCACTTTAATGTATGAAAACCAACATAACATCATGCAACATAAACCTTTCTAGTCAAATTTGAACCGTGGTTATGCACAAAACTAAGACCATAAAGCAACATAACATTGTAACATGTGTCTATATAGGATAATAGTAACAAGTAACAAACATCATATTAAAACAGTGTGCACCAAATTAAATCAACTATTGTATCTTTATTTTAATAATCAAAAGAGAAAAATGCACCTTTTGCAGCATATCATCAATGTCATCTTCGTCCTCTTTTGAATATTCTGAACTGTAAAATGCACATTGCAAAAGTCACGGGTTAGCATAGCTATTGCATAAAAAAATACAACTTTGGCAAGTAAATATAAGTCATCTCATACCCAAAGCAATGATAAAAGAATTTAAAAAAATGTGTAGTAACAATTGACATATAGGTGGTGTTGTCACCTGGGTAGTTAATCGGTGGAGGTAGCGAAGATGCTTGTGGTAAACCCAGTGAACATAGACGCTTCTTGTTGGCTTCGTCAAGATCTCCTAGTCGTACAAATCTTGAATGACCCTTCATAGCTAACTAAAATGACAATCATAAAACTTTTTAAGGATAAACTTGCTAAAATTAAGTCAATAATATATCACGGAGACTTCTCTATCTATACACAAAGATATCGCCAGAACTGTTAATGTTAAATCAACTCAAAGCATCATAATGTAAAATTAGAGTGAGTTCTACTACTTTATCTCATTTCCCTAAATTGCTACTTTATTATATTAACTCATAAAGAACCCATTTTATAATTGATAGTTGAGAAAACAGTAACCTAAATAACACTACCAATCCCAACAAACATCCTACCTAACAAACCTTATAATAAACAAGGAATAACTATCAAAACAACAATCAACAAAAATCATATAAATCCCTTTTCTATTTCAATTAAGTTTCTAAATTCTTTCTAAACTAGTAACCTAGGCTTCAAAAAACAAAATTTAGAGAGAGATAGAGGATTTACGTTGAGTTCTTGATGATGGAAATGACTAAAACGTCGCAAACAAGGAACAATGGTAGTTTTGAGCGAATTGTCATAGGTATGGTATCGCAAAGTACGAAATTTGTTGTAGTGATGAATGAGGATTTAGGCTTAGGGTTTGATTGGATTTGATGATGGGTTTCAAGAAATGGGTTTACGAAAGGATGAAATTGGAACAAGTTTTCTATGGAAGTGGAAGAAAAGGTTCCGAAGAAACCATTATATTTGTTGTAGCTGTTGTTGTTGTTCTTCTGATTCATGTTCATGGTTAGAGAGAGAGAGAGAGAGAGAGAGAGAGAAGAGTGTTTTTGCAGCTGTTGAAATGAGATGAACGTTATGAAAAAGTTATTTGAATTTTCGAAATTGTTCTTTAATACAAACGAAAAGGTTATAATGCTTTTTAATGTATTTAAAAAAAAAAGGGAAAAATAAGCCATCACCTATTGATAGAGCTGTAAAATGGGCCGGCCCGGGCCCATAGGGCCAAGACATCTACTGGGCTTAAGTGGGCCGGCCCATTGAGGCTCAAGGCTCGACCCGCAGCCCAGCCCAATAAGCAAGGGTCTAGATGGCCCGATGGGCCGGTCCGACAAATTTTTTCGTATTTAAAATTCAATGGACAATAAAACTACATATGCATCGCACACAAATTAATATCCATAAAAAAAGTGAGTGTTATTTTTTTTCAAATAAAGATAATCATAACAAATTTGGTTTAATAATTATCTCCTAACTAACAAATCTCATCTTTTTCCTTCAAAAAAAAACAAATCTCATCTTTTGTTACATATTTTATCTAAAGATTTTATGTTAACTAAAATTCCTTATTTTTAGGTAAAAAAAATTTAGATATTTTTTTTTATTTCTTTAAGGGGCCGGCCCAAAAGCCCGCGGGGCCAGCCCATGATAGCCCATTAAAAAAATAGGCCCCTGTAGCCCAGCCCAATAAGGCCCAATAATATTTTTTCGGAAGCCCGGCCCGTATAAAACTATAGGACTACTGGACCGGCCCGATAGTCCGGCCCATTTTTACAGCTCTACCTATTGACCACACCTCCCCTCTAAAAACTATTCCCTCCGTTGATAATCTTTGATCTTTTAAAGTTTCATTACAAATAAATTAAGAAATAATAAATATTGATAAGTTAAATCATTTTTCCTCTTACTTTATTAAAAAAGAGAAAAGTTCATTTAATGAATGTTTTTAATTTTTATAAGGGTATAAATTGTAAAAATAATGAAATGTACCTTGGTTTTTTTTTTTAAAAGAACGGAAGTTTTGGAACAAAAATAAAAATGACCAAAAATAGAAATGAAGGGAGTAGCTCCTAAAGCTATACACTTTCATTACGTTTATTTACTTTCTCACTTTTTATTTTAGTTTCTAATACAAACAAAAGCATTAAGATTTTGCACAGATCCCCTTGTAAATCGACAAGCTCAACATCATCTTATAAGTCTTTTATTCTTGTAAACCCAAGATCCTCTTGTATTTTAAATAATACAATGGAATAAGTCTTTTATCCTTATAAATATTTTAAATACAATTCTTGTAGGTACTAAACTCCAAACAACTTCATCTTTATTTTTAAAAAATACGGTTGGATAAGTCTGTTATCTTTAGTAAGATTAAAAATATGAAACATATTACTACTCAAAAGTCCCCATTAAGTTGAAAAAATTACAACGATATATCAATGTGTTGCCACGTTCCTCAATTAATGGCAATGGGAAAATTTGAAGCATTTTGGTAAAGTTAAGTTTAACATTGATGCGGCTTTTTTTGGATGGTAAAGTAGGCATAGGAGTATGTCTAAGAGACCAAAGTGGGTGTTTTGTTAAAGCCAAAACTTTGTGTATTGTCGCCCATCTAACGGTCAAAGAAAGCGAAGCTTTTGGTTTACTCTAAGCAATTAAATAGGTAGGTGAGTGGGGCTGAACAACGTTATTTTTAATTTGGATGCTAAGAGCGTTGTAGATATTTTTAATAAGACAACACATGATTTATCTTATTTTGGTTTTATCATTAAAGATTGTAAGTTATGTTTACTAAACTTATGTTCAAACTCGTTGGTTGAGTTTTCTAGGAGGCAAGCTACTATGGAAGCCCATAAACTAGTTAGGACGGCTATATATGTGGATAATTCTCGTGTGTTTGAGTTGATGCCAATATGTATTCTTACTGATATTATTAATGATATGAGTTAAGTGTGCTATCGTAAAAAAAAAAGATTATATACCATATCATTTAAAACTTATAACATCATCAATTTCTAGACAAAATATTTGATGGAGGGACTAAAATTGTCAAATTTTAAAATAAGAGACCAATTTTGCAAAATAGTAAAATAGAAGGACAAAAGGTGAAATTCTGCATAAATAAAAAATTTTGTGCGTTGTATAAATGAATCTAGACATTTGTAAAACTTGGAAAAAAATTATATTCTAGATATTTTCCGTTTCTAGCCAAAAGTTATACATTGTCCAAAAGAAGACCGTGATCGTTATCTCAAATTGAATAGGGTATCCAACTATTTATAAAACCCATACGATACAAGAAAAATAACACACACACACACCCTCTTTTTCCAATCTATTGTAATTAAATTTCTTCACATTTCATTGAAACTATGACTAGAAGGAAAGTGAAAATTGCGTTTATCTCTGATGATTCAACAAGGAGGGCAACCTACAACAGAAGAAAAAAAGGTATCATTAAGAAGGTGGCTGAACTCACAACTCTGTGTGATATTTCTGCTTGTGTTATAATTTCCAATCCTTTTAATTCTGAAACAGAGTTCTGGCCAAATCAAGAGGGAGCTAAGGAGGTGATTGAAAGATATCAAAATTCATCTGTGAAAGATGCAACAAAGAATGTTAACCAACAGAGTTTGATTTTGCAAATGATTACTAAAGGTCAGGAGAAGCTAAGGAAATTGGAACAAAGCAATCATGAGAAGGAGCTGACTCTGCGTATGTTTGAGTATATGCAGCACAAAAATCTGCCAGACAATCTGACTGTCGAAGAACTGAAAGATTTTGATAAGCTCATTAAGAAGAATATGAAAGATTTTGATGATGCCAAGATCAATAAACTTAATTGATCAAATGTTATTTTAAAACATTTTTTCGAATTTTGATGTTATTTAACGTATAATTTTGATGGTCGCTCTGAGAGCCTTGCAATGTCTTTTTCATTAGTCATCTAAATAAAGTTCATGGATTCAAATAATATTTGTTAAAAATCTTGTCTTCGAATTGTAATTCTTCTACCAAGAGATTCTCCTTGAATTTGAAACTTCAAAGTAAAAATAATATGAATTTATTGCAACATTGGTATCTTAGTCAAAACATAAAAATAACAATTTCCGATGTTCGAATAGATAACCTCAAAGGTGTATGGTTTATCTTAGTTTTGTTCTTTGTAGAAAGACGCCTCGTCGATTTGAAAGGTGTGAGTGATGTATATAAATTATCCTTAGCCTTGATTACCGAGCGATGTAAGACTATTTTTGTGTATCTGGAATAGTAGCCCCCCAGTCGACGAGGTGTGAGTGCTATTTTATCATGAGAAATGCTATCATCAAACTCTCTGACACACTCCTACCAACACACTCCCTATCATGAAGTCACGTCACCCTATTTCTTAGTTATTGATTTTGGCAACCGGCTATGTAGGTTAACAAACCCCCACCCCCTTTTTCTCCTCTTTCATTCTCTCTCTCTCTCTTCTCTCAAACTGCAAAACACATTCCCTGGTATTTTTCAATTAATTATTTTCTCATTCAATATCCCAGATTGAATTTTGCAGTTTTTCGATATCGTATACCTTGGGATTTCTTATTGCAGAGAAACTTCTAATTTATAGTCTCTAAATCAAAACAAAAAAAAAAACCTTATAACATCTCGTTTCTCCATCACAAATCACCACATCGTTGTCGCACCGGTAAACCATCCTCTCCCTCAACCGCCTACTTCCACAGCAAAAGTTGAATCACGTTCTTTTTCTTTGATGATATGTTACCGAGTTGCTCAACGAAATAAGCATGCATTTGGAAGCATAGTGGTATTCCCATTACTATTTCCTCGTAGATACCTTTCAATAGGAGTGTCAAAATGGATGGATTGGATGGATTTGGATTGGATTGCGAATGGATAGATCAAAGTAATCCATTAATCCATTAAAATTCATTCAAAAGAATCCAATCCAATCCATCCATTAGAAATAAAATCCAATCCAATCCATCAATTATCATCTTTCCAATGGATGGATATCCAATCCATCCAACAAAATTAATTGAAATATTATTGTTTAATTTCATAAAAAATTAAATATTATTTTTTAAAATCATAAAAAACTAATGATTGGAATTATTAATTTTTATTTAACAAATGTAATTTTTAATTAACAAATGTAATTTTTAATTGAAATGATAATTTAATTATTATTTTTTAATTTAGTTATTATTTAAAAAACATAATTTTTTTTTATGGATTGATGTGTAATTCAATCAATCCTAATTTATATTTTTACTAAGCCCAATAGCATTTTAGTGAGCCCAATGTACTCTTTTTGCACCTCCCAATAACTTTTTCATTAAAAAATTATTATTTTTTAATAACAGTATTTAAATAATAATATTTTAATAAATAATTAATAATAAAATTAGGTGGTGGTGGGTGGCAGGTCAACGCCGAACCGGCGGCGGTACACGGCGGAGCTCCGGCGACCGACGACGGCGACTCGGAATTTTCCTGCGGTCCGGCGGCGGAGCTCCGGCGTTGACCGGTTGCTCCGGTGGTTGACCACCACCATGTTATTTAAATGCATTTTTATTAAAATATTAAATTCTTATTTAAATACTGTTTTTTTATTGTAAAGAAAAACTGGATATTTTTGATAAAAAAATTCCTTAATTGGATCAAAAACGGTAAACAAAGAAAATACTGATTTTGCATACTGTTTTTTTAAAATAATTCCTTAATTGGATCCAAAATAAAATAGGCAATAAATAAACATTATTGACTTTAATTACTGGATTTTTTTGAAAAAGTTCTTTAATTGGTTTAAAAAAAATGTATAGTAAATAAATAAACACTATGTAATTATTAATTGAATTAGAAAAACTTGGTAATGATCCATCTCTAAAATTAGTAAAACTTGGTAATGATGCATCACCTAATAGCTTTTTTTTTTTTGACATATGATAATCACTTTGTTTTTTATATATGATAATCATTTTGTTTGTTTTTTAAATATTTTATTATTATTATTTATTAAAGAATTTTATTGTTTTTTAAAAAAGTGACAATCCATTGGATTTGAAATTAATAATGATCAATTATCCATTGGATTTTAAAATTAAGGTGGATGGATTGGATCCATCCATTTAATTAAATGGATGGATCCAATCCAATCCATTAACCAACTTTTTTACTAATGGATGGATTGGATAGATAAATTTTTAAATGGATTGGATTGATAATGGATAAACAGATAACATTGACACCCCTACCTTTCAAGGTTTGAAATTTTACTCAAATGCTTCGCGTACTATGAAAAAGAAAGGACACAGAACAGAGGACATGTGAACGATTTGCTGCTGGGGTTGAATAATTATTAAAAAAAAAATAGAAACCGATTGAACTTGTTAACCAGTTAATGGTTTTAAAAGTGAGGTGATGTGGACCAATTGTTGAGCGAGTGACCAAAAGTGTGTGACAGAGAGTTTGAGGAAAACATTTCTCATTTTATCATAATCGATCTTGACAAACTTATAATTTATAACAATAAATAAAAAGGATATGTGTTTTTGGGATGACTTTTTTATTATTCCAATTTTATCCTTTAAAAATTGTCACTTACTAAAAAATAATATTATATTATATTGTAGTAACCAACTTTCTTCAAATAACTCACTTTTATCCTTTGCAATTTAGAAGGTAGTAACCAACTTTCCTCAAATCTATAACAAAACAATATATAAAAATGATATGTGTTTTTGATATTGTATTGTCCTTTGGAGTTTTTTTTTGGTCAAGTAGCCTAATGACTTGAAATTCCACCTTTAAGGTGAATAAGTGGGATGACCGGGGTTGGAACCCCGATCCCCTGCATAATAATGCAAATGTCCACCAATTGTCCTTTGGAGTTTTTATTATCATGACAAAGAGGGTTGACAACTTTTTCAAGGTGTTACTTTTATTTTATTTTCAAGGTGTTACTTTAACTATGGTGTGGACCAATGCACATAAATTACAATTTTTATTTTGAGAAAAACTAAAAATACACAAATAAATTTAAATAAAAATTAAGTTTATAATAAACCAATGTTTACAATTTATATACGTTAGCATAATAGAAAACGCGGATCACACAACGTGCCCGTTTGGCCCGCTAGTAACACATAAAAATTGCATAAGCTGTTTGCATAAGCTCAAAAACAAGCAAATCCAAACGAACCCTTAAAAACAAAAGAAAAATAAATTTGTGTTTGGGAATATTTTGCAAAATTAAATAATTTTTTTTGACAGTATATTTTACAAAGTTAATCGTTTCTTTAGGGTGCGTTTGATTGAGAGGAAAGAAAGAAGGAGGAAAGAAAATTATGCATCCCAATGGATGAATTTGGACATCCCAATGAATAAATTTGGACTAACATTAGTCGAAATTCATCCATTGGGATGCATAATTTTATTTCCTCATTCTTTCTTTCATTTTAACCAAACGAAGCCAAGTTGCGAGTCAAAAATAAAATAAAATATCCATGTCATCGATCCGGGCGCTCTAAAACCAACCAATCAATATCCACAATTCATTCCTATATAAACGATTCTCACTCTTCCAGAGTTCGTCTCCACCCGCTTTCTTTTCTCTGTTTCTCATTTTCATCTTTTCAACAAAACTCTTTCTCTTTCGTTTCAATCTCTTTCATCATCAACAATGGCGAAGGGAGAGAAAAAGCCAGCGGAGAAGAAGCCCGCAGAGAAGGCTCCGGCCGAGAAAACCAAAGCTGAGAAGAAGATTCCAAAGGAAGCCTCATCCACCGACAAGAAGAAGAAGAAACACAAGAAGAGCGTCGAAACCTACAAGATCTACATCTTCAAGGTTCTCAAGCAGGTTCATCCTGATATCGGAATCTCAAGCAAGGCTATGGGGATCATGAACAGTTTCATCAATGATATCTTTGAGAAACTCGCTCAGGAATCTTCTAGACTCGCTCGTTACAACAAGAAGCCTACCATTACTTCTCGCGAGATCCAGACTGCTGTTCGTTATATCAATTGTAATACACAAACACAGGCTAAATTGCAGGGAGAGCTGAGATTGGTAGCAAGAGGAAGGGTTCTGTAAGTAATCATGTACGTTCCTATCTAAATTTATCAATCTTTGGTGTTTTGTATATTTTGGTGTCTGTTGTATGCTTGCATTCCTTTAGGTTTTTGTTTTCTTATGAGATAGAATCCATGCGAAATCCGGGCTTATCTCTGTTTCAATGTTGGGAAAATTGCTTGAAGTTGTAACAGGGATATAGCATTGCTCAGGTTACACAATAATAGTGAGAAGGTTGAAAGATACTTCATAGGGAAATTTGGTAGCATTTAGTTTTAAGATAGTAAGGCATAATCTATAACTGAATATACCTTGTGAATTTGATTCTAAATATTCGGAAATTGTGGAATAAATAATATGTTCCGTTGTTTGGCGAACACTCAATGTTTGATGGATTTGATATCTGTGAATCTCCAATCTGTGAAAGTAAGCAAACACACGTCGGCAATGCAATACAAAGACATGCTAAATTGCAGGGAGAGCTGAGATTGGTAACTTGAGGAAGAGTGCTGTAAGCATGTACGTATCTTATTGAAGTCTATCAATCTTTGTTTTGCATTTTGGTGTCATATGCTTGCATTCCTTTAGGTTGTTATTTTCTTCTGTGATAGGGTCCTTATAGGAACTATCATTTTGACAATCTTTTAAGTATATGCAAAGTTTGAGCTTATCTCTATGTTTCAAGGATGGGTAAATTGCTTTAAGTGTTATGTTGATTAAGAAGTGGGGGTAATGTTGATTCTCACTAAATCATATAGTAGTAGACAATATGATAATCTCATACATTTCATTTAACTAAGGTTCTGTTCACTGAAGAGTTAAGACTAGTGGAAATTTAAGTTAGGAATAGTAAACTCTTGCCTATGTTTGCCAATGATACTTTTCTTTAGAAAAGAGTTTATATGAGATTAGTTTTTAATTTTAAAATTATTGTGAAACAAATTTTCTGTTGTAACTGCGCGACGCAGTTTGTGATGCAGTTACAGCTGTGGTTGTCCGATCTAAATCAACAGTTGAAATTGTTTTAAATTAAAAAACAGTTTCAATCATATATGTTTGATCCGGTGTTAATGGCCTAGATAAAAAACTATATGCAACTGCGTTGATTGTTTACGGCAGGAAATCAACATCCGTCTTGGATACCCACTTGAGAGTTGAGACATAAGGCCGCTTAGAGAGAGGGGATTTTTGGAAGTGACATTAGGGTATTTTTTTGGTTAAATAAGTAAATGGTCCCAATAGTTTTCCAGAATTTCGTTTTTAGTTCCTAAAGATTCTTTTGCGTTTTTTGGTCATAGAAAATTTTCTATCACAACTTTTAGTCCTTACTTTCAATGAAACTCTTGTATACTTTCACATTTTTGAATGATTTTTTTGTATCAATGTTTATAATATTATAAGAACATCTCCGATAAAAATTTAGAATTTTTTAACATAAAATTAATTATTTATGAATTTTTATGTGCAAAAAATTAAAAAATTCATATTTAAGTAATCTCTTGTTAAAAAAAAAAATCAAACTTTTGCAAGAGAGATTCATATAATGTACTAAACATGACTGTAGAAAAAAATTTAAAATTTCGAATGATATGCACGAGTTGAGGGAAAAGTATCAACCAAAAATCATGATAAAAAATACTTCAATGACCAAAAAGTGTGAAAAAAAAATCTTTAGTGACTAAACAAAATTTTGAAAAACTATTAAAAAAAATTCATACTAAATTTTTCATATTAAAAATTTGTTACACCATGTTTTTAGAAAATAAAAAAAAATTGCGTATTTGATAAAATCGAGGTGCACTTATATCTTGCTTTGTAATTCTAGACTACTTTAATAGGAGTAATTGTTTACCGTCCTCACATATCAACATGAGTCACTTTTTAGTAGAGGTGTATTTGAATTGGGTAAATCCAGTCGATTTGGTCAAATTTACCCCCTGTACTCCCCTGCAATGTTGGCATTACTCCCCTGCATGGGGTAAAAATGAACTAGAAGAAAAAAAATAAACATTGCAAGGGGCGAGTCACACAAAAAAAAATTATAGAGGGAACAACCAAAATTCGCCCACATTGCATGGGGGTATTAATCTATTTACCCTAAAACAAATATGATGATTCACCGTTTAATCATTTAATATTAAAAGATTTGAAAAATCTTTCGGATAACCTACTATCCAGCCTGAAAATTAGTGGGTTTATTTGACCAAAATGTGTGGTTATTATAGTGCAAATAGGTTACACCATTTCTTAAGAAAATATAATGGTTGGGTTATTTTTATGAAAAAAAAATAATAATGATTTGTCATTTAGTTATTTAATTTGTAAAAACAAAAAAAATTATTTGGATAACCCAGTAATCAACCAAATCCAACCCGAAAATTAGTATAGGTTTATCCAACCCGGCCCAATGTTTTAACAGTGGTTATTTTATTGGATCTAATCCAGAGTATCCTATGTAGTTTAGGTTTTGGTGTTGGCCAAGATACACCCGGTCCGGCTCATGTACACCCTTCCTTTTCAATGTGTTTTGTCCTCAGTCGCACAGTTTCTAGGAACTTCTGAGAAGGTCATTCATGCAAAGAGTTCCCCAAGTAAAATGGAATATGCTACAAAGAAGAAGATGCATCTTGTGATATACCTTTGTAAATTGAATAATTGTGTTTTGGTGAATTTAGTCTTAAATTAGAAACTAGAGTAAAATAGTAAATGAGAATTTAATTGTTGGGCTTGGAGTAAGTGAGAGAGAATATGTTAATTGAATTAGCAAAGAGGAGGGTGTGAGTAAGAAAAAAGTAGTAAACCCTAGATACTTAAACTAAAACTAGAGAGAGGACTTCATTTATTACATTTTGGGAGAAAGAAGAGAGAAGAGCTCTAGAAGGAAAGGGGAACAAAGAAAGAAAAACCATAGTTGATTTAGAGAGGTAGTAGAGGATGAGCAAAGTTTCCAACAGTCTAAGGTACGAGGGTAGATTGTAATCAATTGAGATGATTAAAGGAGAGGAGAGTAGTAATCTTCTCTATCCCAAACTCTCCTCATCTCTTTTTCATTTGGGTTGTTTATGGGGTTTTGGGAATGTGTTATTCATGAAGCTTTATGTTATGATATATGATTATCTATGTTTGTTCATGATTTAGAAATGAAATGATATGATAGAAATTAATGCTTGGTATGTTGTTGTTGTTATTTGAGAAGCTTTGGTATGTTTATGAACATAGTGAAAAAACCATAAATAAGTGCTTATACTTGATGATTTAAGTTGTTTTAATCATATTATAAGTATAGTAACTGTTGGGTATGATTTTCTGAGTTTAAATAAGTGATATTCGTAACTTATAAGTGATTATTGGGCCAAGCCGAAGCAAAATTGCGTTTATGCAGAATTCTGTAGTTTGCGACGACGTGACAGCCATTAGCGTCCTGACGGGCTAACCGTCAGCGCCCATGATGGGCAAACCGTCACCATAGGTGACACCCGTCATGCCACGCTAGCTTGTTGACTGTAGATCGATGTTTTTTTTTTACTTTGACCAGTCAAAGTTGACTAACTTAGTTTTTTGTGTAGGTTTCAATTCCGAAACTTATTTTCTGATATTATGCATGATTAGTGGTGTTTACTCATGTTTATGGTATTACTTCAAAGATAAAATAAGCATAGTAAGTCCATTTAAATGAAGTTAATGATTAATTGTGTACGATTATCTTTGGTATCCCTTTGGATGATTTATAATATGAGATAAATGCATTTCCTTTGGATCAATGATGAAGTATATGATGATTATGATGATGTATATTAATGATGCTGAATTTATATTGATAAATTTATGATGAAGAATATTGATGTTGAATAATGATGATAAATCATGATGTAGAATGATGATGATACGACGAGTAATTATATTATATATATATAGTATGTGGACATTCATGCATTCATAAGTCCAAGTCCTATGATGTAGATCGTGATGTAGAATATATGTAGAATATGGCACTACAAGAAATATGATTTTTATCAACGACTTTTTTCGTTAAAAGTTGTTACAAGTCGCTGGAAAAACTACCTTTAATAAAATATAATTTTTATATAAAGGATCTCGATCGTTCTGATATTCCTTAAGGCTTCATAATATGCTCGGTATTTGTTTTTTAATTTTTAGTTTTATAAAATGATTTTGTATAAAAAAATTGAACTAATCTAACTTACTTTTGAAAAATAGATTTCAAGCATATTAGATAAAAATAACTATATTTTTCTTTTTAATATTTTAAAACAGGCCCTTAATATTTTAACTAATAAATTCACATTTTATTCAATTTTATGTTTTTTACTATTTTTTTTCTAAATATATTAATATTGTTTGAAATTATAATTTGAATGTTGCTAAATGTAAGGATAAAAATAATTATGGTCAAAGAGTGTGCTCTAATTACCAAATATATATAAAGGAAATGAGTTTAGTAATTTATATAAAAATATAAATAATGATTTTATAATGCTTAGTTAACAATTTTTTTACAAAATATCTTAATGGTTGTAGCACCCAAACCCATAATTATATAAAATATACCTTTATAAAATATTACTCGAAAATACGCAACGGAAATAATACTTGATTTACAAAAGGTTTGGTTCGAGTATTACATCGTACACATAAAAGCTTATCAATAACTTAATTAGTAAACGATTATTGCACAAAATAAGTTTATAAGAAAATACATCTTTAAATACATTGAAGATAAGAAGCAAGACTCTAAATATACATTATAGAAATGATCTCATCCCCGTGTCATGATCAGAGCAGAGCTTCACCAACGACTGAAACACAAACATAACCTGAGGATCTGGATCCCAAATCCAGCACATACACAAAACAGAGGGTTAGATAATATAACCATAAAAGAAACTAAGTGCAAGAACATACTTAACACTTAGGACATAACATGCTCATGTCTAACAACTCAATCCATAAAACATACATTATTCTCATGTTATTCATATCTCATTATC
This sequence comes from Trifolium repens, assembly GCA_030408175.1. Classification (NCBI taxonomy): domain Eukaryota; kingdom Viridiplantae; phylum Streptophyta; class Magnoliopsida; order Fabales; family Fabaceae; genus Trifolium; species Trifolium repens. Next base: position 52,999,004 of record CP125837.1, read on the forward strand.
ATAAGAGTACAACACATCACAATAATCATACCTACTTAATCAATAGACAAGTATACATAACATCATCATTTATCAATCATTCATCACACACCTCATAATACATTTAATCATTCAAGTTAAGGATCACCAATCAATGTCAATTACCAAGTATCACATTTAGTCACATATTCCTAATGCAACTAATGTCACAAATCTCATGTCATGTCACCCTAGACATAACTATATGCATGCGGTACCATTCACCTCATATTAGGATAAACATATATCCGGTTCACCTCATTTTCAGTTTCAAGTCATGAAGGACTCACCACAAATATTTTCAGTTTCAAGTCATGAAGGACTCACCACAAATAGACTCATGAATGCATGAATGTACATATACCACATATGATGACACCATAAACAATCACCTCACAAAATGTAGTACCACACAGCCTATATTCACCTCAATTCACCTCATATTATCATCATTATGGACATACATTCAAGCACATATCATACATCAACCATTAAGTTATTGCAATTCATTATCATCATCAACTCATCAACACATCATCATTACAATTCATTATCATAAAGCATCATCTTAATTCATTTAGAATCCAACATAACATATTATTAATTAATCTCTAATTACCACATATCATTAGTTAATCAACATGAATCATTAACTAAGTCCCACACCTCATAAATCATCATACATCATTACTAATTATCTATCATCATCATTAACATAATCTCATCTCAACATACTCATAAATCGTAGTTAATTAGCATGTAGGATATCACAACTCAATTCATCATCCTATACTCAATTCAAGTACATATAGTAAGTTATTAATTCAATTAACAAAGTATAACAATTCTACGCCAAAACAGAATAATCCAAGCATGATCTTTAAAAACTAACATCAAAAATGGATTCTACGCGAAAAATTATTGAAAATAGGTTCCGGATGCATAAGTCAACAAAAAGTCAAAAAGTCAACCAAAGTCAAAGTCAACCCTGCTGACTGAGCTGTTAAGTTCGCGCAGGCGAATTTGACAGATTCTTCCTGTAGAAGTCTGTCTCACCAAAATGGTCATAACTCGGGCTACGTTGATCCAAACGCGATAAGTGAATATGCGTTGGAAAGCTAGGAACGAGACCTACAACTTTCATGTTTAACAAAAATTCCAATTCGAAGTCTAAAGGGGTCAAAAATGACGATCTTTCTTCAGGTATTCTAGAAAACAGTTTTTCTTACACAATTCCTTGATTTTCCGAAATACAAGTTGAAACCCATTAACTCAAATGTTCTTAAATCATTATCCAATGCATAAAAACACATAAAGGAAGCAACTTTAATCATTTATAATCATACTAAGCATAGAAGTACAACTTATAACATCATCAAACATCATTTCATCCAAAAGTAATGATTTTCATATATTTATTCAAAACTTCATAACAACATAAAACCCTTCACAAACATCTACAAATTCCCATTTCAAAACCCCAAGATTCATAATTTCATATTGTAATAAGCTCAATAATCATTAAATCATGCAAATGTACCATTTTTATTCAATGAAAACACCCACCCAAAAGAAAAGAGTGTAGAGAGTTTGGGAATGGAGAAATAGACATTCTCCCCTCTCTATGCTCACTCTAATTATATTATCTAACCTCATACCTTAATAAAGTTGGAATCTCTACTCCACCACTTGATTTCCTTTAATCTACCATGGCTTATTCTTTATTTGATCTTCTCCTTCATCTCTTTCTCTTTCTCTACTCTCTCAACTCTCTCTTTCTCTTAACCTCTCTTTCTCTCATTTTTATGATAATAAAATCACACCACTACTCTTCACAAAAACCTCCTATATATAACCCCAACTTAGGTTATAGTCAAATCCCCATACTACCCTTAATTCCACTATTAATTCCACTCATAATCTCAACTTTACTATTACCACAAATTCTTGTACTATTTACACCATTGCCACTACTTTCTCTCCAAGACACTCTATCCCTTTAAGATAATAACCAAAGTGTCACTCTTATCTCTACACAACCTACTAACTCACTAGATTACCATACTACCCTTAATCCTACCACACACTCTTATTCATTCTAATTAAGCCCAATACTCATAAAAGTCCATCATCAACAAACATAAATGCAACAATTAATTAATACATATAAAACATATCAATTAACATATACAATTAATTAAATAACATCAATTAATCAAATATAATAAAATATAAGATTTGGGGTGTTACAACTCTACCCCCCTTAAAGAATTTTCGTCCTCGAAAATTTCACGCAAAAGTTACAACTAACAAGTTCAAGATTCATAGATCCATCAATAATAATCAACAGTTATAACCATACCAAATAAATGTAATATACATCACTAATTACATACAATGGACAAGACCTAATCATGGCACTACCTCATATTGCTACAAATTATATACACATAATGATATGGTATTTCAATCAACAAAGTAACATGCATCACATTCCAAGTTATGACTTCAACATAATTCAAAACTAAGATTAACTCCACAAAATACAAACTCACATGTCATTGATGCGTACATGATAAAGTCATGCAAAATTACGAAACTAGCATACCCTAAACATGGATTACCAAATAACTCAATCTCACAAAATCATTTATAATCATCACATATACATATTCATCGCAAAATCTCAAGTTCACAAAACACAGTCAATACATTCTATAAAAAATCATTCTAGGCAAACTCTAGGCGCTACCAAAGTTTGACAAGATTAGTATCATCCAATCAACACAATCATGTCTATCCATTAACAAGAGATCAAGGACGGCCAGTTCCTTAATTTGTTAATAAATGGACAACAATCATGATGGTGGTTCAAACCATCCTTACCAAACTACGATAGTGTTTTCTTAAGCACGAAACACATAAGCATACAAAAGCATATCACATCGTCTAGCATAAACATTTAATTAGCATACATTGCCTCTAAACTTAAAAGTTAAGAATCAACTTAAAACAAAAAGGATAGATATTCCACAACAATAAATCTTAAGAATCCAACAATCCCTACCAAACAAGGACACTCTCATCAAAACATTGCACTTAAAATCATGTAATGACTAATAAGAAAACACTTATGGAAACATAGATCATTCGCACATAGATTCATATATTTTAAAACTCATCAAAAGAGGAAATCACAATTTGACGAATCCATAAAGTCATGAAAACATGTTTATGAAAATAGCACATTCGAAAGATTCATTCACAATGCACAATTCATATAGTTACTCACATAGGAATCATGGTAAAGGATATTCAAATAATCTACAATAAATCTATCATGGTATATTCATCTAATATCTCAATAATTCAAAAATAACACATTGTCAACATATGCATAATCTACACAAGGATACACAAACAAATACCTACATGAAATCTCTCATTCTTAAATCATCAATCTAAGAGTTTGGTCATGGTAAAAGAACAAACATTTCATAACATCGAATTCTAAGTAACTCAAGAATTCACATTCATATAAATAAATCATGTAAGGAAACAATTAACTTAGCATGGTAATCAATCTAATCAAATAAGATCATCAAATTTCGTATCACATTGAATTCATTCATTCTCAAAATCTCTTAAAAGAAAGAATGATACAATTAACAACTCCTTAAAGGACATTGCAACAATTTACGAATATAGTGCATATTATTATCTATCAAACACAAGTCATGCTAAACATACTTATCACTTAAATAATTTTAAAATACTCCAACAATGATTAACAATAAATATTTGTAAGACAAATCAAATCCACAAATGTCTATTCTACATTGCATAAGAACATGATACAACATTTCACATAAGCATATCATACAAGATAAATAATTACCTTAACACGACACTCAATCATCTACACAAAATCATGAAAGCATTTAAGGAACATACAAGGAAAACAAATAGTCTCATATTCAAGCAACTAGGATAAAATATCATTTATCAGTAATCAACGAGAATACAATCACATCATGTACTAATTTAGGCATATGAAGTTATAAGCTAACATAGAAACATAGTAATAATCATAAATTAACTTCCAAACATAAAGTAAAATTATAGATGCTATAGTTATTGCCAAATTAAAACACAAGTTCCAAGAATCAAGTAAAACAACATTCTAACGAGGAACTAACAATAAAATTCATGAAATCAACCTTACACATAATCAATAAGTTATTCAAATACATAGAATTCACCAATACATGTTCAACTTAATAGATCACAATCTTTTCATGAATATTCACCAATAATCGTCATGTTAAAGCATTCAAGTAATTTCACTATTGCATTCGTATATAAATTTTCAAATAATTCCACGGATACATACATACATACATACATATATACATACATACATACATAACATCATTTAATTAATTCAATCATACTACGCAAGCAATCATCATAAATAAATCATCACAACATTCATTTACGACACATGCATAAACAATCATACTTAATTACATATAACATAGATTTTCATCAACAAAGGAATCTATAGTAATATGCGAACATAATCATTTTAAATAGAGCAATAACAAGAAGATATTATCATTTAAGTCATTATCTTGAAATAAAAACAACAATCATATTCTCAAGTTTCAAGAATAAACACAAATGATGACAATAATAATATTCACTCACTCCATCGAATGTAAACATCAACAACAACAAATATCATCATTAAGTCACAATTCAAAACAACAATGATGAACACATATTCATTATCAATTATGCACAATTATATTATGTTATAATCACTCATTCGTCATGAAATCATAAATAAATAAAATCATGTCAAAACTTCACAAAGATTATAGCTTTAAGCACATACAACTATTATAATCATAAAAGAATAACATTCATCATGAATCAACATCAAAGAATACATACTCATTACTAGATAACTTACAACTATGATAATTATCAATCTCATCAAATACTCACCAAAAGAATGAATAACATAATTCAATTCATATTACTCATAGTTCATGAATAAACAATCACCAAGTATATTCATAAAATAAATACATCACAACTTATCAACATTTATGAAACAATAGATTCATAAGTCAACACCAATTAAAACACAAGTTTTAAGGATCAAGTAAAACACATGCGAATAAGCAATAAAACAAGATTCAATAAACTCATCATAAATCCACAAAATGGTTAATAGTAACTAATGTGCAAGTGTACTACGACATTTAAATCACAAAAGACACAAGAACCACACAAGACACTATGCCCACTTAGTCTGAACACACAGACTTGCTCTGATCGACACAGGACACACACATAGCTCACTATGTCCGAGGACAACCGGAGCTCTAATACCAAATTGTAGCACCCAAACCCATAATTATATAAAATATACCTTTATAAAATATTACTCGAAAATACGCAACGGAAATAATACTTGATTTACAAAAGGTTTGGTTCGAGTATTACATCGTACACATAAAAGCTTATCAATAACTTAATTAGTAAACGATTATTGCACAAAATAAGTTTATAAGAAAATACATCTTTAAATACATTGAAGATAAGAAGCAAGACTCTAAATATACATTATAGAAATGATCACATCCCCGTGTCATGATCAGAGCAGAGCTTCACCAACGACTGAAACACAAACATAACCTGAGGATCTGGATCCCAAATCCAGCACATACACAAAACAGAGGGTTAGATAATATAACCATAAAAGAAACTAAGTGCAAGAACATACTTAATACTTAGGACATAACATGCTCATGTCTAACAACTCAATCCATAAAACATACATTATTCTCATGTTATTCATATCTCATTATCATAAGAGTACAACACATCACAATAATCATACCTACTTAATCAATAGACAAGTATACATAACATCATCATTTATCAATCATTCATCACACACCTCATAATACATTTAATCATTCAAGTTAAGGATCACCAATCAATGTCAATTACCAAGTATCACATTTAGTCACATATTCCTAATGCAACTAATGTCACAAATCTCATGTCATGTCACCCTAGACATAATTATATGCATGCGGTACCATTCACCTCATATTAGGATAAACATATATCCGGTTCACCTCATTTTCAGTTTCAAGTCATGAAGGACTCACCACAAATATTTTCAGTTTCAAGTCATGAAGGACTCACCACAAATAGACTCATAAATGCATAAATGTACATATACCACATATGATGACACTATAAACAATCACCTCACAAAATGTAGTACCACACAGCCTATATTCACCTCAATTCACCTCATATTATCATCATTATGGACATACATTCAAGCACATATCATACATCAACCATTAAGTTATTGCAATTCATTATCATCATCAACTCATCAACACATCATCATTACAATTCATTATCATAAAGCATCATCTTAATTCATTTAGAATCCAACATAACATATTATTAATTAATCTCTAATTACCACATATCATTAGTTAATCAACATGAATCATTAACTAAGTCCCACACCTCATAAATCATCATACATCATTACTAATTATCTATCATCATCATTAACATACTCATAAATCGTAGTTAATTAGCATGTAGGATATCACAACTCAATTCATCATCCTATACTCAATTCAAGTACATATAGTAAGTTATTAATTCAATTAACAAAGTATAACAATTCTACGCCAAAACAGAATAATCCAAGCATGATCTTTAAAAACTAACATCAAAAATGGATTCTACGCGAAAAATTATTGAAAATAGGTTCCGGATGCATAAGTCAACAAAAAGTCAAAAAGTCAACCAAAGTCAAAGTCAACCCTGCTGACTGGGCTGTTAAGTTCGCGCAGGCGAATTTGACAGATTCTTCATGTAGAAGTCTGTCTCACCAAAATGGTCATAACTTGGGCTACGTTGATCCAAACGCGATAAGTGAATATGCGTTGGAAAGCTAAGAACGAGACCTACAACTTTCATGTTTAACAAAAATTCCAATTCGAAGTCTAAAGGGGTCAAAAATGACGATCTTTCTTCAGGTATTCTAGAAAACAGTTTTTCTTACACAATTCCTTGATTTTCCGAAATACAAGTTGAAACCCATTAACTCAAATGTTCTTAAATCATTATCCAATGCATAAAAACACATAAAGGAAGCAACTTTAATCATTTATAATCATACTAAGCATAGAAGTACAACTTATAACATCATCAAACATCATTTCATCCAAAAGTAATGATTTTCATATATTTATTCAAAACTTCATAACAACATAAAACCCTTCACAAACATCTACAAATTCCCATTTCAAAACCCCAAGATTCATAATTTCATATTGTAATAAGCTCAATAATCATTAAATCATGCAAATGTACCATTTTTATTCAATGAAAACACCCACCCAAAAGAAAAGAGTGTAGAGAGTTTGGGAATGGAGAAATAGACATTCTCCCCTCTCTATGCTCACTCTAATTATATTATCTAACCTCATACCTTAATAAAGTTGGAATCTCTACTCCACCACTTGATTTCCTTTAATCTACCATGGCTTATTCTTTATTTGATCTTCTCCTTCATCTCTTTCTCTTTCTTTACTCTCTCAACTCTCTCTTTCTCTTAACCTCTCTTTCTCTCATTTTTATGATAATAAAATCACACCACTACTCTTCACAAAAACCTCCTATATATAACCCCAACTTAGGTTATAGTCAAATCCCCATACTACCCTTAATTCCACTATTAATTCCACTCATAATCTCAACTTTACTATTACCACAAATTCTTGTACTATTTACACCATTGCCACTACTTTCTCTCCAAGACACTCTATCCCTTTAAGATAATAACCAAAGTGTCACTCTTATCTCTACAAAACCTACTAACTCACTAGATTACCATACTACCCTTTATCCTACCACACACTCTTATTCATTCTAATTAAGCCCAATACTCATAAAAGTCCATCATCAACAAACATAAATGCAACAATTAATTAATACATATAAAACATATCAATTAACATATACAATTAATTAAATAGCATCAATTAATCAAATATAATAAAATATAAGATTTGGGGTGTTACAACGGTTATATATATATATATATATATATATATATATATATATATATATATATATATATATATATATAAACTTCATTTACAATTGTAAATATTAAAAATGAGTAAAAGTGGTTCCTGTGAGCATAGTTCAATAGGTATGGATATTGCATTTTATATCTAGAGGTCAGGATCAAACTCATAAATCTTCACTTATTCACTTTAAAAGGTGAACTTCTAGCCACTATGCCACTTAATAAAAAAAAGAGTAAAAGTAAGAATTATAATAACTATAATAGTAGTTACAATGATATATAAGAAAAATAATAAACACATTAAGAAAAGACAATTGATAGAAAGTTATTTTATTTGATAATACACAATTTTCATGGTGAAAATAAAATTTGAGCATATGGCGCAATGTTCGTTTGATTTTTGGGCTTTTTGTAATGCTTATTCGATTTAGATTGGTAAATCAAATTCAACCAATTACTGATCAACCAATGACTCGATTATGAATGTTGAGGGTATTCCAATTATTTTGATTTTGTCACATTATTTTAGACATTTTACCCTTTTATGCTATTAATTTGATGGTGTGAGTTTATTCGTAGATTCCTTTTTTTTAATGAGGTTGAATTTGTGTCTGTATCGGATGCATTCTACTAATATGATTCAATGAATATTATTTTTAGTAAAAAAATAAAATAGTCAAACTTCAATGACCGAGTAAATTATTTTCTATATAATATAAACTAATTTAGACATTGTAAAATATGGAAATAATATATTAGTAAATATCTTAATTTCTAATGGGGTGGGAGATATAATTCTTTATAAAAACCCATATGTGATACTAGAAACAAAACACATAATATTTTTTTCTTCTGATTTCTCAAAATATTCTTTGCAGTTTGTTGCAACCATGCCTAGACGAAAGGTAAAACTTGCTTTTATCTCTGAAGAGTTGGCAAGGAAGGTAACCTACAACAAAAGAAAGAAGGGTCTCATTAAGAAGGTGACAGAACTCACAACTCTTTGTGATGTTCCTGCTTGTGCCATAATTGCCAGTTCTTTTGATTCTGAAACAGAGGTCTGGCCAAATCGAGAGGGAGCCATGAAGGTGATTGAGAGGTATCATCATTCATATATGCTAGACGAAAAGAGGAATGTGAATCAAGAGAGATTCATCATGCAGATGATTACCAAAGGAAGGGACCAGGTAAGAAAGATGAAACACGACAATCGTGAGAAGGAGCTTAATCTTCTTATGTTCATTTGCTTGCAAAACAATAATATCGCTATTGACCTGAATGCTGAAGAACTGAAAGATTTTGATAAGCTTGTTGAGAAGAAGTTGAAGGAGGTTGGTAGTAAGATTGAGACACTTGATTGATGAAATGTTATATTAAACAATCTATTGTGATTTTGGTGTTATTTAAATGATAATTATGATTATTGCTCTCAGAGCATTGTAATACCTTTACGTAATTCTGATGAAATGTTATATTAAACAATCTATTGTGATTTTGGTGTTATTTAAATCGTAATTCTGATTATTGCTCTCAGAGCATTGTAATACCTTTACGATTAGGTCATCTAAATAAAATTTATGGATTCAAATAAATTTTGTTATAAGTGTTAAATTTGTAATTCTTCTATCAAGCGATCTTTGAGTGTGGCACTTTAAAGCAATACAAATACATATTTTTATTGCAATATTAGTATCTTAATTAAAACATAAAAACAAAATTGTTCTGGTTTTACAATAATCTTGTTTTAGAAGAAAAAAAGTTAATTGTATAGGTAAGTTTGAATAAAACAACATTTTTGGTCCCCATGAGTTTAGTTCACTTGATAGAAATATTGCATTAATAGATTTTTTTTTATCAAGTTTTTTGGTAAGGAAGCTAAAGGAAAAAATAAAACTAAAAAGAAAAATTATAAAGGAAGAAAGTCCTCGTTGCATCATTACTTTATTTATTTAATGTAAATCACTTTTATAATGTCGGTGTATGAAACTTTTACATTAGAGTAGCCATAAAACAAACCAAGCCGTTTTTACAACCATTGGCCCCTTTTACTATTATTCAATATGATAAAACTTCCTGTACAATGTTCCCAATTTAACCCCTTATAACCCTTCCAAAGCAATAAAACACTGCATCGTACACCATCTGATGACAAATTCAAAATTCATCCAAAACCACAAAGCAGTGCATCCAAAGCCAGTATAATACAAAAGAAACAACATCAATTTTGAATTATTTGTATTGTAGGAAACAATCGTTTCCTACTAGCATTTTTAACTTTTAAAATATTGACCGCATGATTGATCTAACGGACAAGGATTTGGAGAAGGAGAGAGAAGGAGGGAGTTTGTGAAGGAGAGGATCTGGATCCGTATTTGTTTGGTCTTATATAAAATATAATTATATGTAAGGGTCTTGATAAAAAAAACTATATGTAAGGGACGAGACAAGACATGGTGGAGAAACATAATTAAATTTTATACATGAAATCTCCGATAATCTTTATGTGAGAAATATAACTAAGTTTAACTTCTTAACACAATTTGATGCTAACTAAAATAGCTTGATTCTTTTTGCATGTAGAATGTTCGACCACCCCACACCCCTATAAAGCCTAAATTGAAAAACTTCCTTATGATTTCAAACCAAACCTCATTTTCCTTGGATTATATGGAGCACTATGATCGACATTAAGCACCAGGGTATCTACATCATTTTTTTTCCAACACACTTCACAATTAGGTCTGACAAAGTGGGCTGAGTGAGCTAACTTAGAAATTAACTCAAAAATCAAGCTCGCTACGTTTAGTGACAAGTTGGTGAGAATACTTTTTTTTTGCCGAGAATATGATGGTTGCGACTAATGCTGGAATTAGAGGCAGATGCAAAATTATTGGTTAAAGTTGAGAAATAAACAATGACGTCAACTCTTGAAAAAAAAACAGAAAATAAAAAGAGAAAACTAGTAGAACCCATTAACAAGTTAAGGGTTGCAAAAAAAAGTGATTTGACATCATATACGAGAGTTTTTAAAGGAGTATGTATGAGAGGTGTAAGGATTGTCTCCTGTAAAACAATCCCACTAGAGAAGGTTCAATATTCATCCTAACAGTCCATTCCTTTTTTTTTGGTTGTGATTGTACCATTTGGAAACACAAGATATTGAATGGTTAAGATTTCAATGGAGATTTTTTTTTTCACGAGAGTATATCGATAAATTTCTCATGTAGTATTATGTTATTCTTGTAATTTTAATATTTTGTATTGTATTATCTTGTTGGTTTTCAACGTATTAATTACATAAAAAAAATGAGTTCTTCTTTTTGCGATCTTTGAGTTTCTCACGTGCCCTTTGAGTTGCTAATTTTACTTCTCTCGACGGTTAGGTAACAAGTGTTGAATAATGCAAAATCTGAAAAAACACAGTTTGTTACTTAAATAATAAATTTCGTTCATATTTTAACTAACAAACTTTATAAAATATTTTTGCCTCCTTTAATAGTTGCTATTTAAATTAGGGTTATACTAAACAGTGCCCCCGGGCACTGTTAAGCATGCCAAAAATGGAAATAAAAATAAAATTAATAGTGATAAAACAACTTTTTACAATTTCAAGACATTGAATGCACACGTTTCAAGAGAGAATTTTTATATTAATAAGCTTAACCAATACTCTGGGGGCACTCTTTAGCATTTTCCTTTAAATTATAAGGAGATATTATCGGAATTTTTATGTGCGCATGAGAAAAGTTGGAGAACACAAAAAAAAATTCTAAAAAAAAAAGTTAAGGAGGTCCGGCCCAAAACCCTTTCCTAAATCACAAAATATCCCTCTAAAATGAAGCATCCACGTCATCGATCCCTCCAAAATGTTCAAAAATATCCCTCCAAAATGAAGCATCCACGTCATCAATCCGCGCACTCTCCAACTCAACCAACCAGAGCTCACTAACCATTCCTATATAAACAATTCAACACTCCTTCGTTTTCATCACATTTCATTCTCTGTTTCTCATTATCGACTTTTTCCTGTTATTTCTCTTTCGTTTTCGTTTCAATCTTTTTCATCATCAACAATGGCGAAGGGAGAGAAAAAGCCAGCGGAGAAGAAGCCTGCAGAGAAGGCACCGGCGGAGAAAACCAAGGCTGAGAAGAAGATTCCAAAGGAAGCCTCATCCACCGACAAGAAGAAGAAGAAACACAAGAAGAGCGTTGAAACCTACAAGATCTACATCTTCAAGGTTCTCAAGCAGGTTCATCCTGATATCGGAATCTCAAGCAAAGCTATGGGGATCATGAACAGTTTCATCAATGATATCTTTGAGAAACTCGCTCAGGAATCTTCTAGACTCGCTCGTTACAACAAGAAGCCTACTATCACCTCTCGGGAGATTCAGACTGCTGTTCGTCTTGTTCTTCCTGGCGAGCTTGCTAAGCACGCCGTATCTGAGGGAACTAAGGCCGTTACCAAGTTTACTAGCTCTTGAATTTAAACATTTATTTAAATTAGGGTTTTCTTGATGTAAATTTTGGATCGACTTGTTTCGATTTTGATGTTGAATTGAAATATCTTTAATGAAATATCTTTTCCGTCCTTAATTATTTTTGTAACGCTGATTTAATTCTTATTCGTATTGTTCTGTTACCGTTTCTTTATTCTCTGTTTCAATCGCTTCAATTTTATCGCAGAAATCATGAAACTGACCTTAATTTTTTTTTTCCTGAATGTATGTGATGTAATGGTGATTATGAAATAATTATTGTTTTCCTTCGCTTCTATAAAATGTAATTGCAATTGTTGATCATAATTGATTCAATAATTTGAGGCACTATTATTCTGACTTTGTTTTTAATTATTTGTGAATATTTTTGAAGTTAATTGATGTGTTAACCTTCAGATATGTGGTTTATTGGTGAATGTTAGGGTTGTAATTTGCATCTAATTGATTTTATTGTCAAGCAAAGAATTAATTGTTTTATTAGGGTCTGAATGTGATGTTTTTTGCTGTGTTGTGTTTCTTTAAATATTTAGCTTGAGTTTATTTTTCATCTGCTAAAAAAGTTATCTTGATATTGTTATGCTTTTGTTAACACTACGTTTCTTTAACGTTAGGACATATAGGACAATAATAAGTTAATAACATTAGGACACAAGGGAATAATAGCATTTGGATTTAAGTCTAAATGGTCTTTCTAAGGATTTAAGCGCAAAGTCCAATCGTTGTAGCTGTAACTCTTGAACCCATTTGAGAGCATGGTAAAGTCCCTATGCTTCTCCTAAATCCACAATGCAATATAGGTGAACTAGAGTGTTTTGGCAAGCAACACGCAATGGCCTTCATCATGACAGATACACATACCAAAACCAACTCGGTTCCGATGATCTGAAAACGAAACATCAATATTACATTTGTACCTACCCGTTTCAGGTTTTTGCCAACACATCCCAGCCTTCTCCTGCACCTGTAATTCTGGCATGACAGCAGCAGTTTCTGCCTCTGCTGCATTGTTGGTTTTTTTGCATATGCTTTGCAGCGTGCCAGTCCTCAAGAAGGTGACCGGCTCTGTTCAATATCTACTCCTTTCAGTTTCAGTTACATTGTTCCACAATTTCATGTTACAGTGCTTTCAAATGCTCCACATAACAACAGCCAACCAAACAGATTTTTGTTCCTCTAAATTCTGCAGTAACAGAAAAATAGTTTCTGCTACATTGTTGCTGCTGTTTACAGCAGCCTCGACATAATTCCAAACACCACTATCACACCAAATATTCGCCGCGAAGGGACAAAGGAAATACATGAGTAGGATCTTCGAAATTACCATTACACAACACAATTAAGTCGACAACTAATCCCTTCACCACAAAGCCGCATACATGTCGGCAATATTGTGAGATTTAATTACACTTGTAGCAGGGATCAAAATATTCATTCCATTAGACAGCCATGTCTCCTCCTATATTGGTATTAATGGTATGCTAGCAGTGTGCACCTCTACACATAGCTTAGATTATGACCAATGATTAACGCAAGAAAACTACTACGAGGAAAAGATCAGGTTTTAAATAAACGGGCAACGAGACTATTCAAATTTGATTGAAATTTCCACCGGTGTCTAATGGAAGGTTCTGTAGTCATTGGTCCTGACACACTAATAAAATAACCGTTGATTGTCTAGGGTAGTCGCCCTGTCTTGCCCCCATCAAGGCTAAGTTGCCAGCACCAGTCACATATATATAACATTGTTTCATCATTCCAGTTTGTTCTTGATTTCCCAATAGTAGTTATGGTTTATTCTTTCTTGTTTTGGGACCACCTATTGCAGTGCCTTCAGATGCTTCTTTGGTGCTATTGGTATTCTTTGGTTGCACCTTAGTTGATATTTATTTAGGCTTCAGCTGCTATTTTGTAATTTCTATTTTGTTTGAAGTTGCAACACTTTCGATGTAAGCACTGTCCGAGTATAATTTCAAAGAGTTTGAAGGTTAATGCGAGCCTATGTTTTTATCATTAAACTTTTTTAATTCTAACTGTTTAATACACTAGGTCAGAACAATGCACCAACCAATGACCATACTTGTAAATTTGTTGGAAATATTGAACTTATGATTGGATGTGATGTCAATATAATTTTTCAGATTCACCTATCGAAGATGCTCCTAGTTCTGGGAATGAGACAACAAAAGAAGCAGACTTATGCTTCATTTTTAGCATTAATGAATGAACTTGAGAAAAAAGAAGAGCTTGCTGAAAAAAATGGTGATTGCAGTGATCAAGATGAAGAAACTACTGTTGATTTTGATGATAGTCTTTATCAGAGAAACAACCCCCAAAATCCAGAAGTAGTATCTTGATCGATACGTTGTTTCTGGTTTAGAATTTTTATTTATTGGCTATGAGGACAATGAACCGTGATAATTTATGATGTAGTATTTTCTACGAAGTAGGGTAGTAGTCAAGTCATACCGCTGGACCAGACAAATGGTAGAAATTCAGCAAATAAGTTTCCAAAAAAGCATAATCATCAAGAAGATACAGCTGATCAGTTGAATGTAAGAAAATATCTTTCCATTGTCTTATTTCAGGTTTTAAGTTGTTTAATATGTTAAATAACTACTCAGCTGAAATAGAATATGTTTTTTACATTCTGATTTTGAAAATGCAGTTTGCAAATTTGGCTGTTCAATCTCAGGTCAAAGGTTCGTATTCAAAGATAAAATTGATAGGTAACTTGATTTGTCTTGTGACAAGCGAGAGATGATGAAGTAATTAAGGTCATTTTAATAAAAATAATAGTTATCGAAAGTTAGCAAATGGAGGAATTAATGCTCGGATCAGTACACTTGAACAGTCGTTTTAAAAGTTAAAATGTTTTAATTTTAACGATCTTGACTGAAACTACAGCTTAAGATTTCAGGAGAGTTCATGTTTGACATGTACACAATTATTTCCTTTACAGGTTCAACACCAAACTTCACAACCATCATTTGATAGTCGCAAGGTTTGTTTAATCTTTGCAATTTTTCCCTCGCGAGCCATAATTCCCCTGCTACAAAAAATATGCAGATGTTGATAATTTTCTTGAATACATTTTTTTTCTGCAGGCTTTCACAGGCTCAATTGTAGAGCATGCCGAGAACTTAAAAAAAGCTTCAAGGGAACAAAATTCAACTTCACAGGTAGATTAACCGAGTTATGTATGCTTTGTAATGATCATGAGTTTGGTATTTTAACAGGTTTCCGGTTCTTAACCTTCAAAACCAGTCTCCAGATTCAAAATGCAGAGAAAATAGATTCAGTGGGGCGCGAAAAACGAGTCATCTTTCTTCTTATCTCTCAATTTTCTAACTCCTCCATCACAAATTAAATGTTTACTTCAAACATGGTTCTTAGATATATTTTTAATAACCTTACGAATCATGAATGTTATTACAATATTCACATGAATGGCCAATATTCAACGAACTTTGATTAAAATTGCAACATATAATTAATTAAAAAATATTGAATGAGATAGTTGAATCTTGATTATAAAAAGTAGGTAAAAAATATTGAATGATTAGTTGAATATTGATTATAAAATATAGGATTTTTCTAGCCACACCTTTAAAAAATCTAGTTATTATACTCTAAAGTAACACTAAAACACTTAAAATGAAACAACATTTGTATCTAAAGTCCTTTAGTATTGCGTGTTCTTCCTTTCTGTCATTCTCTTATCTCCTTCACTGCCGTCTTCTCCTTCATCTTCTTTGTTGTCTCCTTTCTCTTCTCTTCTCTCCACCCAGAACTCCATTCTCCCCTTGTGACATTGCTCTCTCCATTTCTGTAAGGTTTTTTCGAGTAAGAAATATGTGATTTTGAGTTCGAAAGTTGTGATTTTGAGTTTCATTCTTGCGTTCTGATTTTTTGGGTTGCAGGCGTAAATGTGAATTCAATTTACGTATGCATAGGTGAACTTAGTTTACGTATAGGTACGCAAACTGATATGCTACCCAAACTCAAATTTACATACACCACCAATTTACATACACTATGTGAACTGAATTTTAACATGTACACGGGCAATTTCGGTATTATGAATAAATTTCAATTAAAATTTGGGTTTAACTAGTTTTTTTTGGGTGACTAGAAAAAATTTATTATAAACATAACCATATAAATATTTTTTATTCATGTGAAAATTCTAATATTCGAGCTGTACAGATGTATGAAACATTAAGATTCATCAAAAATAAAAGTTACAATGTTTTCATGGCAAGCAATATCTAATGAATTTAATGTGTAAAAGGAAAAATTTCTATCTACACATTTATACAATTTTCTACTGTTTGGGTATTGTAAGTAGCAACACCACTCAACCTTTAGTCTTTTTCTTTTTCTTCTTATAGTCTATAAGCACTTTTTTTCTCTCTTCTGAAGTGGCTGATAGTAACCATTTGCTGAATGCAAGCTCTCCCATGCCCATAGACTCTGCAAGGAGGCTAAACTGTGCTCTCTTTCTTTCATTAATCAAAGTAACTTTCAATTTTTTAGGTACACAATCTGGTTTTTCATTTTGATGGACTACAAAGATGCTTGGCCTGCTTAGGTCATCAATTGAAGGGGTGCCGCTGGTAGATAACTGCCCTCGAACCACTGGTCGGGAGTTTTGACAATGTCTTCATTGCGATGAGCATAAACTATGCCTAAATATATAATAAAACAAAGACATTGCAAAGAAGCAAAGATTCAATGCAAAGAAGCTGATGTATCTAATAAGCAAAGGTTCTTTGCCAAGAAGCTAAGATTCCAATATTCTTTTGTTATGGTATGGTGAATTGAAATATTATGCATATGTAGACATGTCCACGATCACATCATAAAATAAGGAAGGTAATGAAGTTATCATTTCACCAACTTCCTAACTGTTTCCTTACTGACTAGATTTATAATACCAAAAATTTCAATCAATATTGTGGTAAATTTATCCTAACTTATAAGATACCCAGAAAAAGTGTCAAACATGATACGAAGGTTTACCAACTACTAACCTTACAGAATAGCTAAACAAAAGAACTTTGTCTCCATTTGAAAACCATGACAATTTCAAGTGCTCGCATTTTGCCACAATGTTTTGTATCACTTAGACTCAGGAAACTCTCATTCTGCATGCTCCCACCAACTAAGTCAATGTCTGGGCTATAGACAGCAGCAGCAAACTTTGCATCTTTAACTTGTTTCTCAGGGTCATCTTTGGGGTTTGGCTTAATCAGCTCAAGGTGATTGCTTATCTGGCATAAAGAAACAGTAATATTCAAGATAATTTGAAGAAGCATCTTGAGCATGATCATAAACAGGTTTGTTAATGGGTGTAGAACACTGAATATTGTGTATGCAAGCAGAAATGCGATATTCATATCCATGTCACCATCTACTTTCATCTTAACAGATAACAAACATGTATTCTCGAGATAATGATACATTGCCTTTTTTTTTGCTTCCATGCTACAATTATGGAGCTGAATCATAATAAATAGTTTCCTACAATTACAATTTACAACACAGAAAATTCTACTAATGAATAAAAGTACAACATATGCCTAGTGATATGAACAAATTAGCTCTTAAGGATATTTTCCAATGACAGTAAGTTAAAAATGAGAGGTAAAAAATTTAAAAGATCTCAGTATCTCACTTAACCTGTTGTAGCTTGACAAGGCATGGAAGGACAATGCAAAAGGGACATGAATCACATCCACCTTCCAGGTTATCTTTGTGAAGGTATGGCCAAATAGCTCCATCTGGTACCGTCCTTTTGCAACATTCAACTTGAGTGAGAGGGCTACTACAACAACAAGGTCGGTCCTTATTTATAAGGCGCTGAATGTCAGGAAGCTGGATCATTCTCCTGTAAACACGTTTTTGCAAATCACTTATTGCACAAAAAACAATGTTATCTTCCTTCCCCATCATAAGATGCCCTATGGTTTCTTCCTTTGTCCTTCTCAACATATATTTATTAAGAACCGCAACAAGGTGTTGTTTTCTCTTATTAGCAATTTGAACAAACCTATCAGGAGCAGTTAACCTTTGACCATGTTTAAGGGGTTCATCATAAAATTCACAGAAGTGTTCCCGTGTTCCAAGGGATCCAGGTGCAACCAAATCAAAGATATTGAACAATTCTAAGATCTTATTTTGCAATACAGTCCCAGTAAGACCATATCGTCGCAGGGTTTTAATTTTTAAACATGCATTATAGAGTTTTGATTTCCAATTCTTAAGTCGATGGGCCTCATCAATAATCACAATATTCTAGTAGATATCTGACAAGGAACTGTTGCCATAAATCCTGAATGTGTCATAACTGGTAATAAGTACATCCACTCCATTTGCTTCCAGTTTATCATATACCAAATCGCGGTTTGCACCGTGATATATGGAAACGCTGAAGTTGGACCACTTAGAGAATTCACTCTCCCAGTTTTGAATAATGGATGATGGGCAAATTATTAATACAGGGTCTCTTTTCTCCACTCGCTTCTCAGTTAGAACAGAATCTCCTTCTTTACCAAATATGGCAGCAAGAAATGCTATTGTTTGAATGGTCTTTCCAAGACCCCTGTTTCAAATTTCAATGTGAAAAAAATGAAATGTTCATAAATTAAGAAACAAAGTTTCTAAAAATGAATGTACAAAGTTTAAGGGTCTATATTTGGGAGGGATACTTAGGAGGGGCGGGATTTTTTTTTCTTCTTCATAAATTAAGCAAGCAAATGTTTCTAAAAATGAATGAAACATGATTGGATTGTTATATTATCATATATGGTATTCTTTCAATTTTTTAAAAATCTCAAATATATACTAAAACATGCACCAAGACCCTTCTGCTGAATGCTAATAGTACAAAACAAAGTACTACTCACGATCATATGTATATAAAAACCGCAACATTAAATCTTAGAATTGGGCATTGGGCCTAACTCAACTCTAAAAAACCGGCTTGTAAGGTGATGACTGCCTCTTACTTATAAATCCATGTGCAGGTCAACTCACATCCTACCATGAATCTATGGAGCACTAGCACTTCACAATTCACATTGAAGGTGTGTCTAGTGTCCAACACACATCGGTGTTTGAAATAGACACATTCAATTATTTTATTTTCTCAAATTATCAACTGTGCCGACGACATGTCAATGTTAGTGTCGAGTCGTGTCTATGAATGACCAATTGAACCTGCCATTATGAAATTTACTCACTACTATGAATCTTTGTACCACCGACATTTCAATTGAAGATGTGTCTAGTGTCTAACACGTTTCGGTGTCTGAAACCAACACATTCAATTATTTTATCCCCCCAAATTATTAACCGATGTCAACTTGTCGGTGTCAATGTCGTGCCCGGTGTGAGTATCACTATTTCATAACTATGAATAGTCAGTTGAATTTAGTATGATCAAGTCTGATAATGCTCATAACAAATCATTCACTTACCTTGAAAGTAAATACCAATATAAATAATTCCATAATTGCATTCAATTAGGGTCTGTTTGGTTCAAAAGAGGGGGAGAAGAGGGATTTTAATGAGGGGGAGGGAAGGGGAGGGGAGGAGAAATTATTAATTATTTATATGTTTGGTTCAAAAGAGGGAAGGGGAGGTGAGGGAAGAGATTTTAATTATAAATGTGTTTGGTTCACGAGGGGAGGGGAGGGATGACAAAACTAAATTACTTTTTTATCCTTATAGTTTTATAGTAAGAGTTTCATAATAAAATTATTCACTTTATAAATAATTAAATATAAAAACTGAATAGGCTCAAAAACTCCACAAATTAAATTTTTTATTGATAATAATTTTTTGCTCTTGATTAATGATTTAACCTCATAAAAAATTTATCAAAATTAAATTATATACAAATAATAATTAAATTAATTTTATATAAACAAAAAAAGCATGCAAGTGTAGTGTAGTATGAAAGTCAATATAACAAAACAGGGTTAATCGACGTAACAAGTAACAACTTGTATGGACATTTTTATAAACAAATAAATTGTATGTAATATATGCAACGTAAATACAAAGCATGGTTAAGAAAAAGTAAAAACAAAGTCTGGAAAAAAAAATAGTTAACAAAATTGTCAAAAGAAAATAGTTATGTATAATAATAATAATAATCAACTTGGCAACAAGTCATAAAAAAATTAGCAAGTTAGCAATATAAAAAAAAAATAGATAAGGATAATTTTGGTATTTTAAAATAAATATGAGGATAAATATGTCAATATAATTAATATTGCAATAACATATCTTGCCTCCCCTCCCCTCCAAATCCCCCCAATTTGGGGGGAAGCAAAAATTGAGTATATGAGGGATTTTGCTCCTCTCCCCTCACCTCCCCTCCTAAAAATTGAACCAAACACATTTCATTAAAAATGTTCCCTCCCCTCCCCTCCCCTCCATTTACTTCGAACCAAATAATTGTATAAAATTAATCATAAAATGCAATAAATAATTGTGGTAACTATAAGTATAGAGAGAAAGTTGGAACAATGAAAAACCTAAACTAAAGGAAACTCTCCATCCGAAGACAAGACCAAAGGCTCAAAGGGTCCAGTATGATCGAATTGAAACTGAGACGATTTGGTTGAACTGAATTTCACCCTCTTTATCTCTGGCTCTTCATAATCTTCTTCTTCTTCTTCATCTTCCTCCTCTTCTTCTAGGTCTAGTTGAACTTGTTGTTGTTGGGAAAGAAAATTATTGGGCTGAAAGGGTGATTATTTCATGTTTTGAGTCAATTATACAGTTTTCCAGTATTTAGAGTCAAACACTTTTTGTGTTATGTTTTGTGGATTTCATGTTATTTTGATGTGCAAAGTTTAGTCTGTTGATATATAGTGTCATGACATTTCTGCAACAGCCAAAGATAAAAATGTGTCAGAACTTCCATCTGATAACAAGAGTCATGACACCTGATTCCGTACAACCAAAAAAATCCGGTTAGTTAGAGTGCGAGTCAAAAGTGCTACGCTGGTAGAAAGATAAGAATAAATCGTCACTGAATGACATGACATTAGATTCTCCTATGTGCCACAAATTGTACTAAGTTGTACTAACCTAGTACCATTTCAAAAGGGAGAATATGTTTTATTCCTTTATGTTGTCCTTATCCAATTACGGGTTGACCAATGATCCAAGAAGTTGTCTATTTAAAAAGTCATAAAACCCTAATTCAGTAAACAAGAGAGAAGAGAACTTGCATTGATCAAAGTTGGTTGTGCCTCAATTTCCATTCCTTCACCACAATCTATTTCCTTCCTACGACTCTGAAAACCGGAGGCTAAGCTCACCATGAACTAAAATTCTTATTGTTGAAATGATGTGAAGTTCAATTAAGGTATAATGTTATTGATTTTTTTTATGAACGTCTAATGTTATTCATGTGATTTGATTGTGGGGTTTATGCATCTTTATTTATGATTTTATGGTATATGTTTGAATCTAGGGTTAATAGGTCTTTACCTCCCTGCTAAGTGGGCGTGTTTTGCGTTACCCCCCTGCTAAAAATTTCTTGAAGATTGCCCCCTTGCAAAGTTTTTTTTTTTTGGTTTCCCCCATTGAGTGCACTTTTTACATCGATTATTTTGTTCAACCGATTTAAAAAATTATGTTTTTTAAATCGGTTATTTTGTTCAACCGATTTAAAAAGTTAAAATTTCTTGCATCCAAGAGAGGAAAAGGGGGAAACCAAAAAAAAAAACTTTGCATGGGGGCAATCTTCAAGAAATTTTTAGCAGGGGGTAACGCAAAACACGCCCACTTAGCAGGGGGGTAAAGACCTATTAACCCTTGAATCTATGATTGATCAACTTAGATTTGAACACAAGTTTATTATTATGAGATGTCTAGTAATAAATATATGGCTTAATTAGTGTCCAAGTCCCTTAAAGATTTTTTTTGTTTCACTTAGGTCCCTTAAAGAAAATATGCTCCACTTTAGACCCTTAAAGATATTCCGTCAGTCCAAGTGGTCCTTTTCCGTCAATTTTTTTAAAAGACCCGTTAAGTCTGTACAGGTGGCACTGTGCTTCTTCATCCCTGTATTTTCTCTTGTTAAATTGCAACCAAAAAATTAGGGTTCATCATTATTCTTCTCAATCTTCTTCTTCTTCATCATCTCATCATTATTCTTCTCAATCTTCTTCTTCATCTCATCTCATCACAGTTCCAAAATTAAGTTACCCACCAAAAATGGCAAGCTCAACAACTGGTAAAAGTTCGATTGGAAACTCTGGATCTGCAAGTTCAGTCATTAGGAGGCGACCACGTCACTGTTTATGTGGGGAAGAAGTTCGATTAAAAACTGTTGGTGACATCTTAAGTGTTAATTATGGGAAAAAGTTTTGGGGATGTAGAAATTGGAGAAGAGATAATAATGCAGGTTGTGATTTCTTTAAATGGTTGGATGATGATGTTGTTGATGAACGTGATTTGAAGATTGCAAGACAAAAGAAGAAAAATGGAAAGTTGAAGAATGAGGTTTGTGTGCTCAAAAATGGCTCAAGATTTCAACTGGGTTTGGGTGTTTATGTTTTGGAATTAACTTGGTCTTAGTAACCATTATCTTGTATAGTGGTAGATTAATTTCTAACCCATCTATGTATTTGAGGGGTTTATGAAGTTGTTGATGCATTAGATCTATGAAGTAATTAACTTGGTTTTAGTAACCATTATCTATGTATTTGAAGTAGATTATGAAGTAGTTTATGGTTATTTTGTATTGAATGAAATTAGTAATGGATGTATTAATGGGTATTTTGATGAATGAATGAAATGAATGAATTTGGTTAATTGATGTTGTAAACCATATGTTTTGTGATGAATGAATCAAACGAATGGATTAACCATTATTGTTGTTACCTGTCAATATGTCATGATGCAAAAGATGAATACCATATAAGAAGAAAATCAATTACATTCACAATCAAAAGATTGAGACCATACATTATAGGTTCTCAAATACACCATATTTTTGTGCTCAAAATATTGAGACCATACATTAAAGGTTCTCAAATGCACCATATCTAATAATCAAAATATTGAGACCATACATTAAAGGTTCTCAAATTTAGTTAAAACAAAAGATTGAGACCATATAAGGTTCTCAATTACATTACCATAAGCAACAGAATTATATACCATAAAGGTTCTCGGTTACATCATATGAACTAAACAAAATATGGTAACACAAATAACACAATAAACTTCAAATTCTTGGTGTTTGTTGTGTTGAAGCTTGGTTGCCTCTTTTACATGGCAATTTTTGTCTTGTGTTCCTGGTGTTTGGTGGCTGGGTAGATGCAGGATTAAATTGTCCTTTCTTTCTTTTTTTTGAAGTTGGAGCTTGTGGTGCAGAAGCTTGTTGTGAAGCAGATGCTGGAGCTTGTGGTGCAGAAGCTTGTTGTGTTGCAGGAGCTGGTTGCCTTACCTCTTTTGCCTTACCTTTCCCTTTGTCAACTTGACCAACATCTTGTGGTTCAAATAAGTCATCACCTTGTTCATTTTCTTGTGCACCTTCAACAACAACTATATTGGGGGTTTTACTCTTCCTTTTAGGTCTGCCTCTCTTGCTTTTTGGTTGGCTAACACTTGCATCTTTTGTCTTCTTTCCCTTCTTTTTGTTGCCCTTTGTAACGGCTTCATCAACAACATTTTCATTAACCACAGTTTCCTCCAATACAGCTTCACCTCCTTCATTCTCAAAGCCATCTTCAAGAATACAATCTTCCTCCCAATCATCAAATCGTATTCCAGCTGCACTATCTTCACTTTCTTCCTCATAATCAACTTCATTTAATAGACCATCAATAACATCATCATCAATTCTGACACCTTTGCCTTTAACAGTTGTTTGTTCTTCCTCTATCTCTTTAGTAATGAGGCTTTCCTGATTCACACCCCTACTACACCCAGCCACATTTACTTCCTCATTGGGCCCATTTTCATTTACACCCTCAGCTGGCCCATATTCATTTACTCCCTCATTGGGGCCATTTTCATTTACACCCTCACCTGGCCCATATTCATTTACTCCCTCATTGGGCCTATATCCATCTACTCCCTCAATAGGCCCACTTTCAATCACTTCAATAATGGCAGGCTCACTCAATGGATGCATAAGATACAAATGGACTATTCCATACATATTTGCTATGTTTTTCATTCTATTTGCAGACATATCATCCTCCAACAAAATCAACTCATCTAAGTCTTGTGGGTCATAAAACCACACACTGTCTACAGAAGGGTATTTCAAGTTCTCCTTAATCTCTCCAACAAATTCAAAATAGGAAAAGTAATCTTCATCAACAAACCAGTTTACATGTGCTCCAACATACCCATTATGGTTAAACTCTTCAAACCCACCCCCATGATGTACAACCACCTCCAATTTATGAGTCATAATTAATAACACCACACCTAATAAAATAACATACACTGTAAAGAGAGGACCACAACAACAACAACAACAGTTGAATAAACAAATGCAAAGTGCAGAGGCAAGGGACCACAAACTTTAAAAATGCAATATTCTATTGGACTCTAAAAGCATAAACACTACAAACAACAACAACAACAACAACAAAACAAAATGTAACACAATCCCAAGAACAATCTAAAACACCACATTAAAACCCTAACCTTTCTAAATAGAGAAACATGTAAATCAAACAAAACAGATGAAACAGAAACAGACTATCAGATACAGAGAAACTAATAAAACAACAAAGAAACCCTAACCTGGTTTGTGTGATTTGATTTTGTTTCTGGTTCGTGCGATTCAATTTAGTAAGATGGTTCTGCGATTTTGTTTCTGGTTCGTGCGATTCAACTTAGTTTCTGGTTTGTGCGATTCGATTTTGTTGTTTGGTCGTGCGTGAAACCCTAACCTTTCTCCATTCTTCTTTTCTGTTCACACTGGGTTTGTTTGTTCTTTTTGTTCAAACTGGTATTTTTCTTTTTTTAATTAAATTATTTTCCACGTAAACAAGCACAGTGCCACCTGTACAGACTTAACGGGTCTTTTAAAAAAATTGACGGAAAAGGACCACTTGGACTGACGGAATATCTTTAAGGGTCTAAAGTGGAGCATATTTTCTTTAAGGGACCTAAGTGAAACCAAAAAAATCTTTAAGGGACTTGGACACTAATTAAGCCTAAATATATTTTGAGAACTTATATGGTTAAGTAAAAGATGCACACATTACTTTTACCTAATGACTTAGACATAAACATTAGAGTCGTAGTGAGAAACAATTTTTTTTTTAAAAGTGAAATGAATTAAGCCAACCTAGACATTGGAACAATTTATCTGGCATTTTATATTCTCATGTTGTAGACATACACCTCAAGATTAGGCTATAGTTGAATGAATTATTATTCCAACATGCTCCCAACTTTGATCCTTAATCCTTGATAATTAATTTTCTGTTAACTTTTGAAAATTGAAACCCTAAAATGTTTGGTTACTATTTGCTCATAAGCTCAAAAACTATCTTGTGTGTTGAATGAAATTAAGTTCTCTTCATGTTCTTTCTTATCATTTGTTATAGTTGGACTGTGTATACTTGCATATGTTTTAACCACAACACCCACCGGACCGTTATTTTCATGGGCCAATTTGGGCCGGTCATCGGGCTTTTGGGCAGACCCCACTTTTTTTTTTTTGACGGTTTGGGCAGACCCCACTAAAAAACTTAATTTTTTTTCTTCTGTAAAAATAATATAGTTTAGAAAAATAGTTTTCTTTGGGCTGGTCAATTTTTAAAAGAAAGGCAAACAAAGTCAAGTAATCTAGCTAGTCTTAAGTCGCTCCTTCAAACCTCAAAGGCAGAAAAACATACGAGCAACTTTCACTAAGTCTCTCTTTAGTTGTCTCTTGCCCTAAGTCACTTTTTCATAGACGACTGCGAGCAACTTTCACTTCTTCGAAGACAGAGATGCGACTTCTTTTCTTCAGAGACAGAATTGCGATTACAATCAATGGACGAGGGGCTAATATTAAGTTTCTTTTTCATTATAATTTTTTCTCTTGGAAATGTTTGAGGTTTGGTTTCTAACTCGGTGTATTTGGGTCTTATGATTGTTCCTTTCAATTAATCTATGAGTTTAAACATAGGATGTCGTGTTGTCTTTGCTCGAGGTGTTAATTAGTGGTTGTATTGAGTATGGCTATATCTCTATTTTTTAAAATTTTGGATTAATAGATCTTTACCCCTCTGCAAAGTAGGTGAATTTTGCACTTGAAATTTTTTTCTTTGAGATTACCCCCTGCAAAATTTATTTTTTTATTTACCGTCTTGGATACACTTTTTAAATCGGTTATTTTGTTCAACCGATTTAAAAAGTGTTGTTTTTAAATCGGTTATTATGTTTTTTTTTTCCTGCCACGTCAGCAAAAGGGTAAATCAAAAACATAAATTTTGTAAGGGGGTAATCTCAAAGAAAAAAATTCCAAAGGGGTAACGCAAAATTCACCTACTTTGCAGGGAGTAAAAGCCTATTAACCCAAATTTTTTTTATATTTGCATCGTTCAAGGTTTTGTTTTGGTGGGGGAGGTTATGTTAGTGGTCTTTGATTTGGGTTGTCTCTTGTGGACTGCACCTGTGATTCTGGCATGACAGCAGCGGTTTCGGCCTCTGCTGCATTGTTGGTTTTTTGCATATTCTTTGCAATGCGCAAGTCCTCAAGAAGGTGATCGTCTCTGTTCAATAGCTGCTCCTTTGTTTCAGTTACATTGTTCGTTCCATAATTTCATGTCACAGTTCTTTCAAATGCTCCACATAATAACAGCCAACCGAGCAGATTTTTGTTCCTCTATATTCTGCAGGAACAGAAAAATAGTTTCTGCTGTTTACAGCAGCCTCGACATAATTCCAAACACCACTACCACACCAAATATTCGCCACGAAGGGACAAAGGAATAATACATGAGTAGGATCTTTGAAATTACCATTACACACAACACAATGAAGCGGACAATTAATCCCTTCATCACAAAGCCGCGCACATGTCGGTAGTATTGTGAGATTCAATTACACTTGTAGCAGGGATCAAAATATTCATTCCATTAGACAGCCATGTTTCCTCCCATATTGGTATGCTAGCTCTGGACCGATGCACCACCTGCTGCAAGCTCTAACAGTGAAATTTTTATTCAAAATGCTCCTCTACACATAGCTTAGATTATGACCAACGGTTAACACAAGAAAACTATTGCGAGGAAAATATCTGGCTTTAAATAAACGGGCAACAAGACTATTCAAATTTGATTGAAATTTCCACCCGTCAGCCGTGTTTACCAAACATAGTTAAGTTAAAAGTGGTAAGATTTTTAAATCCCATACCTCTGTTATTCTTGTGCATTGAGAGTTCTAATGATTTGATTTTTGTCAAAAGTAACCTTTAAAGTTTAAACTACACAATCTTATTTAGTGAGAAAATACTTTGATTATAGTAGTTCTCTCTATCTTCCGGTTTCTCGTAATTGCAAAAATGATAGGTTTGTTGGGTCGATTATGGCCATAACTTTTGTTTAAAAATCGACTGCTTGCTACACATAATTCGGCCCAATTTTAGAGAATGATTACTTACTACATTTTTAATTATAAATTCCATTGTAAATTTCATATTGTTCACGGATGTAAACATAAGATGCAACATATGAACTATCATGTGGAGCTATCTAGGAGGAGCTCCAAGAATATTCAAAAAAACAAGATAGAATGAGAATGTTCCATTTTGCCTCTTGAATGTGCCCCTTTTATAGCATTCACTTTTTGACATAATGGGCCTCCCTTTGGTTATCCTGACCCATTAGGTTATACTCGAGTCTCTCACTCCTCATCCGTATGAGTAGGATAATGCTTGGAGGTGGCTTCCCTTCCTCGTCTCAACTCATTTGTACATGTAGGGAGCATGGAGCTGATACGTGCTTCATAAGGTCGGTCAGTACCAGTTCACACACATTTTAAGAAAATTTGCTAAAGTAGTTCATGAGTCGATTTTGTGTATAGATGTATTCAATGCTAACTTTTTATATTCAAAGATAAGTTAGTAGTGTTAATTATAATTGGAAAATGGTGTATAGTGCGAAGAGGCATTTGGCATGAAACAAAAAAAATGAATGCTTAATAGTATTTTGACTCATCATTTGTTGTTATCTCCATCACCCCATGAATTATGCAAAAGAAGGAAATTTATGTTTGACCAACCAATTCAACACCCGCACATCGTTATTCGTTGTTTTTCGCCAGCTTCTACATAGACTAAATAGCAATCAACATTATGATTATTTTTAGAAAAAGGGAAATACTATTTCTTACGAATCTCAATTGAACGAAAGAGAAGAATAACACTAACTCAACCCCATGTTTTTTGTTAAAAGCTGAATTTAATCAAAATAACCACTTTGTATATGTCTCATAGAAAGATTGCAACACATATATCTAGTAAATTGAAAGAGACTTATATTTAGTGATGAGGATTTCGACTATACATTCGACAATAAAACAAGTACGGGTATACTTGATCTTTAAGTTAACAACTAAATAGCATGTTTCAAAAAAAAAAACTAAGTATTATTTACAACAGTAGCAAAATAAAAATCATTAGTTTCTTACTGAATTTTTATTACTCATAGTGAATATTGAATACTTTTTTTTTGTAATAAAATGTAAAAAATTAGTATTGTAATGCTTATATACAATAAAATGAAGTATTTTCTTTTGAAATGATAATTCCTAAAATATAAAAGTCGACAATTAGTGTTTTTTTTTTGGTATCACAAAATAAGTAAAGTTTAACAAAAAGTTATTCTATAATAATGGTTGTTGTGAGTGTTGAAGTTGTTTAGATTTGTAGTCTTGCATTGCTCGAATTTTTGATTTGTTAGATGCATAAGTGTACTTGAACACCTTTATTAATTTATCTAACTTTTGAATGAAATCCAAGTCCATTTAACCTACATTTTCGCAGTGGCAGAGTCATAAAATTTCTAGAACCTGGGCAAAATCTCAATTTTAAACAAAATATCTAAATTTTGCCCTAATTAAATCAATCTTTAAAAATTTCATTTTTGCCCTAAACTAACCCCTAAAATATCAAAAAATTTGGGCCGAACCTAGGCAAGTGACCGGACCTTGTCTCCGCCAGTGCATCTTCGTTACTAATTAATGTTCTGATGTATAAATATCTAATTAATGTCATACATTTTTGAAATGCACACATTTAATTATAAGTTATGCTATATTTTACGAAAGAATTTGACAACGAAATGCAAAAACTAGTATGTTGCAGGTTCGCATAAAATCTTAAAATAATTTCAGTGCCTATTTGGTGAAAATCAAGGATGCATATATAGGAGATCAAAGTTGGCCGTGGTTATTCTTGTCCTTATCCTTTCGTAATATTCAGCATTTTTCTTTAATTATTTTTTTATATAATTTATAATTTCCCGCATTCATGCAATCAATCATATTTCAATGTCAATATTTTAATTAACAACTAAGCTACCTTACCGATAGTCTCTTTTTCTTCTTATTGTCCCTCATCCTTTCCATTGCTTAACTTTCAAATCAACACATATGCACCATTAATTTGTTTTACTTATCCATATTATATTATGCAAAAATAATTAGCCTCACTTTTCTTTGTCTTATTCCCATGGTTTTTCTTTTTGTATATCTCAGTATGAATGGGCAAAAATCTAAAGGGGTAGCATCTATATTCCTGTATTGGAACTAGACATTAGCAAAAACCCCTAAGTGATTATATGTGGGTCCAACATTACATCCTTACTATCTATTCACAAGATCCTATCAATAACATGGGATTCTAAATGCTACCATCTTAATGTGAAAGTGAAACTTAGAAAATTCTATTGAATTGAATAAATAACATTCATGCAAGTCCAAATTGGACACATGCAATGTTACTCATTTCCCAAAAAGCCGGGCCAAAATTACCTGCAGTGGAATGATCATGCAGTTTTACATAATAATAAATTTAGACTATTGATTTGAAATCGAACGGTCTAGATCACATCAACAGTAAAACAATCTCAACCAACAATACAAATCAGATGATTGAGATCTATATTTGTGTCACGTAGTTACGGCAGAAAATCCAATTTTTAAAAAGCCCACCAATTGAGCCTGATCTAAGGTGATTCTGTTTAATAAAAATATTCTTTGGAGAATATCAAGGGAACATGGTTTAATGGGTGAAATGATGTTTGTGGCTTCTTGGTGATGGAGTTTTGTTGAAAATCGTTGAGGGTTGTATAGGGACAAAATGAATGGGGATAAAAATAGTCTAATGTGTATGATGGATTACCTAACAGTAACATAACCCACACGCCTTCAATTTTACATACCAATGTCTTTGTCTAGATACAAGTGGAACATAGATGATTGCCCATGTTTTAATTAAAGTTATACCTAATCCCCATATTGGTATAATATGGTATGGATGTATGAATTCCATGTGACTATAGCCTACAATCTAGAATTTATTGAAATGAAAGTTTGTTTCATCTTATTGTTGCAATGTGTTGGTTGTTTGCTAAGATACAAACATGACATACTTTTTCCGGATTAAAATATAGTCATAATCTATGATTTCTAATTGTAATAAAATACGGTAGTAGTAAGTTATAGCTCAGTTAACAGAGATATCACAATTTATACATGCAGTCGGGGTTAAAAAAATAGACCAGCTCAAAAAATGAGTCTATAGGTTAGAAAAAGATATAGAGTATTCTGTCTACAACCTCTAAATATTATTGATCTCAAACATGGTGAGAAATTAATTTCTGAAGTTCAACTCAATTGGCAACCCTCCAATGATTCAAGTGGCATCTAATAATAAACTTCAACGTACATATGTTCTTGTAACATTTCAAGTTCAATTCATTTAATTTATGAGTTAATTTTTGAGTTGGTTTGTTTATTGTCTGTATTAGATATATCGATTACCAATTTATTAAATAAACGAATAATTGAGATATATAAATTTTAAAAAGTTAAACCAAACTTTAAAAGGTAGTATATGACAGGTAACAAATTTAAGCTTTGAACTCTTAGAATAACCCAAGTTTATTTCACTAAAAGGTTTGTGAGACAAAACCTACTTCCATTCCAATAGTCAAGTTTCATCCATCAAGTAAATTCGCCCACTAATCAAATAATTTGTTTCACTATAATTCTAGGCGTGCTAGCTAATGCTTACAAGGGAGCTTAAGTACCTTTAATGTTTGGCAAATTCTTAATGTTTTATATAATTCCAAGCTTCTAGCTATATTTTCAAAAAGGGAGCTTCTATGGTACATTAGAATAATTATAATGTACTGTACATTCTGTCATAAATTAATAAATTAATGACTATTTTTATGAATTAAATAACTATTAATCCATTATTATATTTTAAAGATAATAATATCACAAGAGAAAACACAATTTCATTGTTTATAAACATCACACTAATTTTTTAATATTTTTTTAAAAAGAATTCAATATTGACTATTATGGAAAATAAAAATTCAAAAAATATCAAATTTTATATTTTTGAGCGTAATGATAAATAATATTTAGTTATTATACTATTTTTAATGAAAGAAAAAATGATTTATCTTAAAAAACATTCATTTAACCATAAATTTAATATCCTAATGTACTGGTAGATTAAATTTTATCAAATGTACGATAAAATTTCCCTTTTCAAAAAGGAATTTCTATGAGCAAAAAGGTAAAAATTAACTGGAACGTTAATCTAGAGAGAAGATGAATTTTCATGAAATATTGAGATAAACAAAAAAGTAAGAAAAAGTTAGATATAATCATATGACATATTGTATATGATTATATCTATCTATTTGATACACAAATAACACAACTCTTAATTTAATTTTACTTATATTTATAAATTTTAATTTAACTGATAAATATTAATATTATTAGACCGAACACATTCATTTAAATTTGAATTTAGAACTTCATATTTGCATCTGCAAGTAAACTTTAGTTTCACTTCATCTATGATAAAAAAATCATTATATAGAATATTCTTTTTTAGTATGATTAATATCTCAAATTAAAAAGATGTAATCCTGTGAGTTTAACTCAATTGGTAGGACATTGCATTATATATGCAGGAGGATCAGAGTTCGAACCCTGATCATTCCACTTATTCACTTTAAGAATGAACTTTTTAGCCACGAGACTACTTAACAAAAAAAAAAAAGATGCAAATGACCAAGACCTAGATCTGCTGCTGTAAAAACAACACGTAATATACAAACACGATTTTAAATCACAAACTTTGATTTTAGATCAGACGATTCAAGTTATATATTATCAAAATTAACTATAATCAATCTCAGTCTTTGAGTTTAGATCGGACGACTAAAACGAGTAACTGCATGACACAGTAATGCTCTGTTTGGTAAAAAAATAGAGGATAACTGATAAACTAGCTTATAGCAGATGAACTTATAGCGGA
The DNA here is from genome assembly GCA_030408175.1 of Trifolium repens. Classification (NCBI taxonomy): domain Eukaryota; kingdom Viridiplantae; phylum Streptophyta; class Magnoliopsida; order Fabales; family Fabaceae; genus Trifolium; species Trifolium repens. The sequence goes on from CP125837.1 coordinate 53,032,215, forward strand.
TAGCTTATAATCTAGCTTTTAGCATATAGCGAATAAGCTAGCTGATTGAATTTGTAGTGTTTGGTAAAATTAACGGTTGAACTAGCTTATAAGTATGAAATGACATAAAAAAAGATCTCTTTTATTAATATTTTTTTTTAAGTAAGATGATAAAGATGAAATTGGAAGAAAAGATGATAAACTATAAGTTTTAAGCTTATAAGCTACTTGAAATAACATTTGAAAAATAAGCTATAATCTATTTTTTAAAAACAGTTGCCAAATAAATTTTTTAGCTTATAGGTTAAAAGCTATAAGCTAACTTATTTGCCTTCCCAAACAGAATCTGAGTCAAATAATCCAAGTCCAAATGACCCAATCCCCAATAAGCGGGGGAGCAAGACAACTAGACAACGCCCTCCTGATTTTACTCGTGGTATTGTCCAGTTTTTTGAACTCTATCAGTTTCAATGCACATTCATTCTCATTCATACACAGTACTGGTCCTTCACCTGGAAGAAAGAGTTAGCCAACCTTCCTACTTTGAGTTCATAAACAGGTGTAGGCTAGTACTCCTTTTGGTCCTGCTTATTAGAGACAATTAGGTTATATTTGTTGTCCTAAATATAGTACTAGTACGTATCCTAATCCTATATTTGTTCCTCATTTTAAATATTACAATATTTAGAAAATTAGGCATTATATTAAAATTAGTCAGTTTTAATATATTTACTGAACACAATTAGGTGGTTTGTGACGGTTAAAACCTTCACAATTAGGTTTCTTTGGCGGTTCTTCAAAAGTCAAAGGTTTATGTGTCCTAAGGACACATTTTACGCCGATTGAGTGTAATGTCGCAAAATGGACAATTTATTGTAATAGAATATATCTTTGAGTTCAACAACATACTTATAGTCTAGTTCAATAGACATGTTAGTTATGCTTATCTCATCTTGCCAAATCAAGTTTATAACATATTTTAAGCTTCAAGCTTTGACCTTTTTCGATTACTCTGGTTTTGAATCTTGAATATCTTTATTGTGTGTATGAATTTTTATGTAGAATTTGTTACTTTATAATATAACCTTAATTAAATTCCGGTTTCTTTAAGAAAATTTAGATGTATTTATTTCTAAATATCCCTATAGAAAAAATCAAAATTGACTTGGTTTTATTTTACAAAAGAAATTTAAGTATCGTAAAAGTAGAAAATTCTATAATTTTTTAAAAAAGTATGGATTTTTAAATATTTTTTTTGACAGAGATATTTATAAAAAATAGTATTCATCACGCAATTTATTTTATTTCTCACCTAGAGTTAGGTCTTAGGTTAGTTTTCATGGTGAGAATCTTGTCGTTCTGTTCCACGCCATTTTCAGCAGATTATTTCATGTTCTCCATAGGTAAAATTTAACCACTCATTTTTGTTAGTTGTGACCAGTTTATACGTACTTTTATTCTAATAATTACATGAATAAAAAACATTCTAAGTTGATACGTCAATGAAACCAATTAAAATGACTATATACTATTGAGTACGATTCATGATATATGTACTTAATTAAAAACTTGCTTAAAATCGTTATGAGAGTAACTATATGTTTAGTTTAATCTTATGCAACAAAGTGATCTCTAATCCCTATCACTAATTTTGTTGATTGATATGCATTTTTTTGTGACGCATATTGATGATTGATAGTTTTCATTTTTTGTTATAAATTGATGATTGATTGCTTAACAAACCATTTTAGCCACTATTTGACTCAAATAATTAAGTTAGATCATGCATGAGAAGGATAGCAATAACATTTTGGTGACCACATAGACACGTGGCTGCTATAAATAATGCTCTAAATTTTAATTTTGTTCAACAATATTCATTTACATCAAAATCTATTTATAATATTGAATCAAATTTAGAGGGAGAGGATGATACTTACTTTAAGGCAGAAAATATTTTCAAAAAAATTTATTTATATTTATCTCCTTTCAAGAGCATAGGAGACTTAAATCCAAGATGTTTTAGATTAAAGACCTATTTTTTTTTTCTACTAAATCAAACTCTTAAAGCTTATCTCATTTTTGTTCTTTTACATATTTATCTAGTGCAATACAGGTACTTAAATCAATTTTCTTTTTGTATAATTGAAATCCATCACCACCTAGTAAACTTTGTAGATAAATAGGGCCGCCGCCCTACACCATTGTGTTGGCTGTGCGGCGGCATTATGCTTTAAAATTTTGAGCTTTATAATAATAGTGATATATTTTTAATGTTCATAAAATATATAATGTGTATTAATTGATAGATTAAAGATAGCCTCTAATGTTTTAAGTGCAAGGTCCTTGGTTCAAATCCCTGAAATATTTTTGTTTTTGCTTGATTTTAGTTTTAGTCATTTAAATCATCGATTATGATGTCTCTTTTTAATATTACATACAATGATAATTATTCTTTATGTCTTATTTTTATGTTATTTACAATTTAAATAGAGAATGATTTTTTTAAATTTATTTTGCGCTTATTAGGAGTTTTTTTTTAATATTCGAACAAGGCCTCCACATAGCTAGGAACGACCCTAGAGATAAATAATCCAAAATACCACACATCAATCTTGTAGATCCTTACTGTTCTCTGTCAAAACAACAAAAAAGAGAAACAAACGAAAATCTAAAATAATATCAAACAACAAATATAGATGGAGAATTGGGGTCAGTGGGAGATCACACATGTGAACCACTCCATAATGTGTAGTGAAATTTTGACAAAATAAATTAGTTATTCAATAAATCCTAAAAAATAATATTTAATTATAATTAAAGCCGAAAAAATATAAGATAATTTTGTATTAATTCGATCAAGTGTTGGCTTACTTGACTACGCCACACCTTTATTTTTTCATTTTACTGGCATGTACACTTCTAGTTTTTCCCTTCTATTTTTTAAAATTAAATTTGTGTAAAAAATTATTGCATTTACATTTACATTTGGAAAATGCTAGAACACCGTTTAAGAAAACAAATATAATATTGAAGTATGTGTAGTTAATTCTAAAAAATTTCAAAAATGTTACATTGAATTTAAAAACTTTTTTTTTATTTTTTTTATTTCTTTAACCAATACTCACAATTAGCATGACTTTTAATTTAAATACAGAAGAATTGGAAATACTTCACACTAATCAACAAGCTTAATTGTAATAAAAAAAGCTTAATTTAGTTTTGTGTAAAAAATGGTTAGTGGAAACAAAATTTGATGTTAAGATAAGATTAATTAATTAAGATTAAGAACACACACCACTTAATTAATTACTCCGTAATTACATTAAGATTAAGAAGACACACCACTCTCTCTCTCTCTCTCCCCCCTTTTGATTAATAATATATATATATATAAATAAATTCTGACATCATATGCTCCTCTCATCTCTCTTTTGTTCTTGTTTGTGCGTTTTTTGCTCTCTCTTTTCTTTTCACCTCACCACTTTTTTCTCTCTATATTTCAATTCTCTTCTCTTCTCTTCTCATCCATTCCCACGATCATTTTCTAGGGTTTCCTTTTTCACGATCAATCTCACAGGTACGTTCTTCAATTTCCTGCCCTACTTTCATTTCCACTTTATCCCAATTTTCATTTTCATATTTCAATTACGCGCTTCATTTTCCACAATTCCATTGTTTTTCTTCAATTCTCAATTATTTTTGTGTATGTGTGTTTGTGATTGTTGAATTTGACTTGTATCGTTTATCAGGTGGCATGTGTGGTGGTGGGACATTGAATTTTGATTTGATTATTAGGGAAACACTTTTATTGTTTTCCCCTCGTTTTTCCATGGCTTTCACTCTCAGATTGTTCTTCCCTTTTTTCTTTTTCTTTTTTGTTTTCCTTTTTACTTTCCGAGAGATTCAAATGTTCCTCGTGGCTTAGCAATTTGGATTCTATTGATATTTATTACACTCTTAGGAATGAAAAAAGCTTGATTGCTTGATACAGGGATAGATAGAGGTTGGTTGGGTTGAATTCTGTATATTGTATAGTAGTGGTGGCGGTTGCTGTGGGAATTCTGTGAGGATGACAGATTTTCAGCCTCTACAGCAGAAGCCTGAATCTGGTGATACCACCCATGCTGAGTTTGACCATGGATTGGAGGACTTTATGCGTGGTCATTTGGATGATTGTATGTCATTTGCTTCATGTAGTTCTTCCCGAGCACAGGATGATGAGGACGATGAGAGTGATCAGCTAGTTCGGAGGAGACGGAGGTCTGATCTTGAAGGGGATGATTTAGCGGAGTCATCAGCAGCGCGTAGGCGCCATTCGCGAATTTTGAGCAGATGGGCTGCCAGACAGGCGCAGGAGATGATAACTACTATTGAAAGGAGGAATCGAGAGTCAGAATTGATGGCGCTTGCAGGGTTACATACGGTGTCCATGTTGGACTCCTCTTTTTTGAGGGGTTCACAGTCTCCTACTTCTGGCCAGGAGGGGGCTGTGGAGAGACCGAGCACTCAGGCATCTTCCATTCTGCAGATGTGGCGTGAATTGGAGGATGAACATTTGTTGAATCGGGCACGTGAAAGGATGAGGGAAAGGTTGAGGCGGCAGAGAAGTTCTTCTGATGCTAATACCAATGTGTCAAGTACCATGTCTGACAGTCGAGGCAGTGAGAATCGAGGGAGTTTGGGGGATGCAAGTGAAAGTGAAAATGATTATGGTACCTGGTCACATGATCAGATTGGATCACGTAATGCACATGTGAATAATAATGGATCTAGCAGGGAGCAATCTCCTGATCTTGGCGAAGTTGAGAGGGAGAGAGTTAGACAGATTGTTCGGGGATGGATGGAAAGTGGTATTAGTGATCATTCATCTAATGTGAGCCAAAGAAATAACAACCACAGATCAGAATGGCTTGGAGAAACAGAGCGTGAGAGGGTGAGAATTGTCAGGGAGTGGGTGCAAATGACTAGCCAACAAAGAGGTTCACGTGGGAGCCGTAGGGATGCTCAAGTAAGTGAATCTGCTCAAGCTGATCAGACCCGTGGTATGGCAGCTGACCATGATGAGCGTCAGCCGGAACATGTTCGGCGGGACATGTTGAGGCTGCGCGGAAGACAGGCTCTAGTTGATTTGCTTGTTAGGGTAGAAAGGGAAAGACAAAGAGAGCTGCAGGGTTTGTTGGAGCACCGAGCTGTTTCTGATTTTGCTCATCGCAATCGTATTCAGGTCTGTTGTGTACCCTATCAGAATTCAGAATTATCTTGCAATTTATGTTTTCCTTGGTCATGGTGTTTTCACTTCACTTAATGGAAAACCTGAGCAGATTTTGAAAGCAACAAAGTCTTACAAGAACTAATATTTAATTCAAGGCTCCAGTATTTTATATTACAGTTTGGATTTCAACTTTATGAACTCTTTAATTATGCATTATGTTCTGCCTTAATATGAATTGATCTGCATATGTCTTCTGTTCTCTGATATCTGGTACTCTGATTTGGACTGTGGTTTTTTTTCTCCGTGGATATAGTTATAGAATGTTATTGATTTTTCAGTTCTGGTGTTTCTTTTCTTTAATTTGTTTCAATGAATTCTTTTTATAAATTGAAAGCATCCATGTAGTATTGCCTTGAAAATCACTATAATATGTTCCTTAGAAAAGTGAGTGTGAAATATTGTTTGGATGAATACAGATCACCTGCCCAGAGTGGCAGATATTTTATTGCATTATAAAATTCAGAACTTTTGCTTGTAATTTTCTAGTCTAATTAAAAAAAAAAATTAAGACTATAGTTCAAGAGGTATTTTTGTGCTCTGCATTATCAAACCTTTACATAGACAGAATTAATAAATTTTAAGTATATTTTATTCCTTTTTGTTCAGTTATCCGTTGTAGTGGAAAATGGGCCAAGTTATGATTCATGAATGCGTAGTATAATATACCTCTTCCTTTGTTATTACATGAGCTACTGGCACTGCACATTGTTTCAGTTTGTCTTTTTGATTCATCAGTTTACTCCTTTATCTTTAATTACTTCCTCACCAAATAATTAATAAATCATGAGACTTAAAGATATCTATGTGCACATGACTTGGTTGTTTCTACTTTTTCACCAAGTATACATCCTCTTGTTGTAAATCGACTATTTATACAAGATTATCATTTTCAGTCATTGCTCAGAGGTAGATTCCTCCGAAATGAAACTGTTGAAGATGAGAGGCCTCCTTCTACAGCTGCAAGTGAATTAGTTCAATTAAGACAACGACACACAGTCTCCGGTATAAGGTATGCAATTAAATACTTGCATCCAGAGATGATTGTTTCACTCTGCTCATCATTTGTTCAATCTATCTTGTAATTTTAATAAAATTATTGTTTTACCATAATCCATCTTGCGGGCAGTGCTTCTGTCTTGTATAAATATTAGAAATAAGATTAAAAGTAGTTTAGTTGGTTTAACATCTGTGTCAAGGGGAAGTAACTTAGACGCACATTGGTGGATTTTTATTTGACCCTTATGCTTTATATAATAATTAACCTTGATGCACAATGGCGGATTTTTGTTTTACTCATCATTATATTCGTTGTTAGTTTTGATATAGAAATTTATTTAGCTATTCTTTTTATCATTGATGTTAAGTTTAGATACTTTTTTTATTACTGATCTTAGATGAGTTATTATTATTTTGCAAATGGAATTGGCTTGTGTTCTCAATCAAATATTTACTGATTTTATTATGGCAGGACACTTTTAAAGTTTCCTCTGGGTTTCTCTTTAATTAGTATATCAATTATTAATATATTTTTTATATATTTATTTTTGAAATTTTGTTTTTGTTCATAAGTTTCTTAATATTTAATGAGCTCATCTATGTTCTGTGGTTCAACGAGACAGGGTTATACGAATGTCTCCCCTTTGTTCTCTTCTTCTCCTTTTAAAAAATATTTTATATAGCTATATGCATATTGGTAATTGTGCTTATGATGATACATTTATTAGAATGTGGTATGTCGATGATTTTTGTTGAGTAAAACTTGTGCTTATTATCAACACTTAATGGTGTGATTCAGGGAGGGGTTTCGCTCAAGATTAGAAACTATTGTTCGTGGTCAAGCAGGCACCAATCCTGATGCCACATCAAATAGTAGCATTGATGAAACAAGACAAGATGAGAGCCAATCAAACACTCTTATAGATGACCAACAAGAAAATTATGACCAAGAGCAGATTAGGAACCCGGAAGCTGATGCACGTCAGTTGCCTAATCAAACAGGAACTTTGGAGAGTAGCACAAGTGAGACTATTACTTGGCAAGAAGCTAGTAATCAAGGAGGGGATTGGCAAGAACAGATTGCTGCAAATGGGGAAGGAAACTGGCCGCAGAGAGTTAATGGTCCATTCAATCAGCTCAGAGATGGAATGGAAGCCAGTGATTGGCCACAGGAAACTCCCAGAAATTCAGCTGGGGAAGATCCTGATCCACAGGAGGCTCAAAGAATTTGGCAGGGCGATAACACAAGGGAAGCTGATGGTAATTGGTCTGAAGGACCTTCTGCAGCTTCAAGGAATCGCCGTGGTGTTCCGTTTAGAAGATTCAATAGATTTCATCCTCCTGATGATGATAATGTGTACAGTATGGAGCTTAGAGAACTTCTGAGCAGGTAATTCTTCCCTTTTCGATTTTTTTCCTGACAGACAGCTTTGAGCCTGTTTGGCTTATATATTATCTAATTTCCAACCTGGTGTTGGAGAGATGGAAATAAAAGATGTATTCCAAAACATGTCATGATTTCTTTGGAAACACTTGTTTAACCCTTTCCAAAATATAAAATAAATTTTGGATACTTCTACCTTGATATTGTACAGAACATGGCTTGATACTTCATTTGTTGGCTTTCATTTCTTCCAGGCACCATGCCGTGTTTGTGATAGTTATTGATCTTTATATTCATGTTTCAGGAGAAGTGTATCTAACCTTCTACGCAGTGGTTTCCGTGAAAGTCTGGATCAACTAATTCAGTCATATGTTGAAAGGCAAGGTCATGCACCAATTGACTGGGATTTGCATCGAAACTTGCCTACAACTACTCCTGCCTCACCTGAACGAGACCCTGATCAGCAGGGTGATGAACATAATGAGGGTCAGCGTGAAGCCATCAACAGACCTTCACTGGTGTTGCCTTCTCCACCAGTGCCCCCGCCACAACCACTGTGGCATCAAGATTTGCACCAAACTGGATGGTCTCGTCATACCATGCACCGCTCCGAAATTGTGAGCAATTTTCTAATATAATATTCCTTAATTATATATATTTTGGTTGTGTTCTTAATATAGCACTTCCAAATCCTTAACAAAAGTATTACCTATGGAATTGCATACGGAATATGTAGTATTATGAAGTGAGAACATTATTAAATTTTATCCGGTTCAGGATGTTAATTAAGGTTATTTTGTCATAATATTTATGTTCATTAGTACCATGCTAAATACAGTAATTAAAAATATACTTCATAAGATATCCAAGTAGTTCCAAGTTGAATATGTGAAACAAGAAATTATAAGCAGCTTTAAAGCTCTGGGTAGTCCACTGTTTGTGATCTTTGTTGTTAGGTCTTGGCTAATGATATGCCTTTCTGACAATAGGCCAACTTAATCACCCTTCTCTTTCTTTCATCCATCCTGTTTTCTTATGTTTGCTTATCTTTACATATGTTAAGTGTACCGTTATATGCTTTCATATTATATTTTTTTCAGAATGCTTTTTAAATTACTGGTTTTGATTCTGACTGGGAGCAGGAATGGGAGATAATGAATGATTTAAGATCAGATATGGCAAGACTTCAGCAAGGCATGAACCACATGCAGAGGATGTTGGAAGCCTGCATGGATATGCAACTGGAATTGCAGAGATCTGTCAGACAGGAGGTCTCTGCAGCTCTGAACCGCTCAGCTGGTGAAAATGGTGTGCTATTTTTTATGCTTCATTCAATGCAGTTGGATGTCATTGTTTTGTTTTTTGTTTTAACGAATTTATTATTTTGGTAATAGTGGAACTGCATCGGTTGCATGTAGTCAAAGTTTGTTGCTTATTTCTGTTCATTCTTTTATTTCTAGTCACTCATTGTATATTAATCTATTTGTAGGATTGGGTGCTGAGACATCTGATGATGGGTCTAAATGGGGGCATGTAAACAAAGGAACTTGCTGTGTTTGTTGTGATAACCACATTGATTCACTTTTGTACAGGTATTTACACATTAAGCATACATAATTTGGGCTATAATGAAAGAAATTCAACCACGTATTTTTGGCGGGGTCTAAGTTATATTGGTTGTTTTTTCTCATCGGTGGTTTTCTAATTGTTTTTTCCTCCAAATATCAATTTCTCGCAGATGTGGACACATGTGCACATGTTCAAAATGTGCTAATGAGTTAATTCGTGGAGGAGGTAAGTGTCCCTTATGCCGAGCACCAATTGTTGAGGTGGTCCGAGCATATTCCATACTGTAGAAAGGAAAAATTGGAAAGACACGGTAAAGAAGAAAAGATCTCGATGGTGTTAACGGTGTTAATCTCAGTTCGGATGTCTCGAGGTTCTTATTTATAGATGTTCAGTAGATGCCCTGTTTTTTCTGATTACATAGGGAACTTCACGAAATGTATAAATGGATTAGCAAATGGCGCTGTTAATTCATCATTCTTGCGTAAATAAATAGTTGGCCCAATTATTCTTTACAAATCTTTCTTCTATTGTAGATATATTTTTCTTTGAAAATTCTGAGCTGTACATGCAAACTAAAATATCTTTGAAAATTCCGAGCTTGTACGTACAAACTAAAATAGAGAGCTCCAAAAAAGATATTTGGTCATTACCTAAGATATTCTGACTCAATAAATAACAATGTAAAAGGTGGAGAAATGATACATGGGAGCCAACCTAGACCGAAATTAGAATGACATTGATTTCCCATGAATATATAATATAATAATAAGCACACCAGAAAAAAAAAAAGAAAAAAACACATCTAAGACTAAAACTGTTTAGTTGCTATTTAATCTAAAGTTGATTTATTGTGTATTACTGTATTTACTTGATGGTGTGATGTACTGATGGTGGGAAAAAGATTTGCAAGGATTTCCTTTTTTGGGTAGGCAAAAAGTTTGAGTATGTGTTTGGTTTCAAGTTTGGTGGTCCCAAACGTGCGTTTCCATTCTCCTGACGTGAAAAGTGGAAAATATTTATGTTTGGCTTTGTGTAACAGCCCTGGACCCCACCTCTCTGGTGGTCCCAGGCCTGGGTTACCCCCATAACTGTTACTCACGGCCTTCTCCACCCCCCTTGTGGAGTTTTTGCCCTCGTGGTGAATCGAACCATGTACCTGGAGCATAAGTACATGTTCAATGCATTCACCACTACCAATTGAGCTACTAGCCCAATTGGTAGTGGTGAATGCATTGAACATGTACTTATGCTCCAGGTACATGGTTCGATTCACCACGAGGGCAAAAACTCCACAAGGGGGGTGGAGAAGGCCGTGAGTAACAGTTATGGGGGTAACCCAGGCCTGGGACCACCAGAGAGGTGGGGTCCAGGGCTGTTACAGAAAAAAAAATAGCTCAATTGGTAGTGGTGAATGCATTGAACATGTACTTATGCTCCAGGTACATGGTTCGATTCACCACGAGGGCAAAAACTCCACAAGGGGGGTGGAGAAGGCCGTGAGTAACAGTTATGGGGGTAACCCAGGCCTGGGACCACCAGAGAGGTGGGGTCCAGGGCTGTTACAGAAAAAGGCGCCTTTTTATGTAACAGCCCTGGACCCCACCTCTCTGGTGGTCCCAGGCCTGGGTTACCCCCATAACTGTTACTCACGGCCTTCTCCACCCCCCTTGTGGAGTTTTTGCCCTCGTGGTGAATCGAACCATGTACCTGGAGCATAAGTACATGTTCAATGCATTCACCACTACCAATTGAGCTAGTAGCTCAATTGGTAGTGGTGAATAGTGGTGAATGCATTGAACATGTACTTATGCTCCAGGTACATGGTTCGATTCACCACGAGGGCAAAAACTCCACAAGGGGGGTGGAGAAGGCCGTGAGTAACAGTTATGGGGGTAACCCAGGCCTGGGACCACCAGAGAGGTGGGGTCCAGGGCTGTTACACTTTGTCATCCAAAATCGATTCTCATTGAAGCTATGATTTGGAGCTTCTGCGTTTGCTAGAATCGATTATGAATTTCATTTTAGTTTCTCAAGACCATCTTCCCTTTTTACCCCTTAAGTTTCTGTTGCTGCCACAGTAAATTTGTTGAAAAGGAAGAAATCGAACGACAGATTTCCAGTGAGAAATTGTTGCTTGGTATGAGAAACCGGTGGACGGTGGTATATGAGTTTGTTATGGACGGCGAATTGGTGGCGGTGGGACTTAATTTGTTTGATACTAGTAATTTGTTTATTACTAGTATTATTGTAATTTTTTCTTTTATGGTATATCTTTGATGTTTGTTTTTGCTTTTTAATTTTATACCCTTTCACCATTGACTTTTTTTTTGGTAAGCACCATTTTTTATATTCATATAAAAAATAACTCATTTTTCTATAATTATATTAAAAATAACTCTTATAAATATTACTGTATTAAAAAAATGTGAATATGTGAACCAATAAAAATCCAAATTATGATTTTAGAGAAGTTTAAATAATTATTTAAATTGAAAATGGCATATCTAGTACTCTAATTTAAAATACAATTAAAAGGATAAGTTGGTCATTTTACTTTCAAAATCAATTTTGATTAATACTATCCAAACAACATTAACTCACAAAAATAACTTTTACACGAGTTTATCCAAACATAAATCAATTTACTTTTAACTCACTTCTAACTAAAATCAATTCTTTCAAAATCAATTCTACCAAAATCAATTCTAGTCACCGCCAAACCAAACACACACTGAGTATATTACGTTATACTAGGTGGATGAGCGCAGTTTTGGTTATTGATGTGCAAGCTAGAAGAATAGTGAGAAATAAACAAACCAGGTTTTTTTTTTTTTTTTTACAAACAGAAACTTATATCATTTCATTAATCAAAAAAGGAGAAATACAAAACGGTAATATCTCAAAAGTACAGCGACGAGACTAAGAAATGACCGTCCTAGCTAGAGTTTGAGCAACCATGTTCGCTTATCGCTTAATAAACTTGACCGTAAAGTTCGGACTAGATAATAACAAATTATTAATATGACAAATAAGTAAGCTAAATTTAGAATTGCCGCCGCGAAGATGATGAATTGCATCGACCACACTTTTAGAGTCCGATTCGAATATCACCTGTGGTAAGCATCTAAGTTGCATGGCTTTCAAAGCTTCAAGTAAGACTAAAGCTTCACCTTCAACAATGGAAAAATTCCCATCCAACCATGTGGTTTCGGCCATTACAAACCGGCCTAATGATCACGCAAGCACCAACTTGTACTGGTTTTATTTATTTCTTGATGGAAACCAGCGTCGACGTTACACTTGTACCAACCTTGAGGAGGTTTTTGCCATTGTGTTACTGCTTGATGCTGTTCTACGTGCCTAGTATTGCACTGTACCTGCCATTATAACAAATCAGGTTGTTAGAATCGAATTTTTACGTCAATTCATTTAATCTTGGTGGAATTGATTGTATTTAAAAATTATGTATATATATATATATATATATATGAATTTAATTTATATATACCGTCAGTGTAAAATTATTTTACACATGCGTCCAATAATATACCAACACATCATGTATGGTGTTTAAAAACACATGATGTGTCACATTCATTAAATGACGTGACAATACATCATTGGATGCATGTGTAAAAAAATTTTATACCGTCAGTGCGTGATCACTTCGTTCAGTTTACTTATTCAGCAGGTGGTTCTCGGGCACGCCATTCCTTCTTGCAGCTCATTTGGCTCGCTTGCATTTGGGTTGTGTGGACAGAGAGAAATCACAGGTTGTTCCGAGGCTCGACAAGCACCACTCATCAGTTGTTGGACAAGATCAAGCTCTTCTCTTTTAGGTGGTTGGGCGACAAGTGTTACTTTAGCTTCTAACTACCATAGCTGGTGGTCTAGTCCTTTGCTCTGTTTGGGCCTTGTATGAACTGCTTATTGGTTACCTTTTTTTGCCAGTTTTTGTATCATTTTGTGATTCTCTGTAGATGTTGATAGTCTACCTTGACACATCTTGTGCTAGGGTGACTGTGTTTCTTATTTATATATATATATCATTTTGGCTTGTTCATAAAAAATTTAAACTATATATATGGAAAATATGATTGTGATTGGTTGACTGTGTAAAATTATTTTACACTATCTGTGCATATTCTTGTTCTCTCTCTATGTATATATATATATTCTTAAAATATAAATAATAATACGTATCTCATTAATATATAACATAAACAAATAAATTATGAAATATTTTGTAGTAATTTTCGTCTAGGCCTAACAAAGTCAATTTTTTTTTACTTTGACTCATTTTTTTAATAAATATCTTTGTTGATAAAAAAAATGTGTTTATGATAGAAAATTGCTATAATTAATTCATTCTATTAAAATATGTTTTGGAGCAACAATCCATATATTCATGTGCATAAATGAAATAAGTCTCACTCTAGTAATTATTATAAATCAATTCTAACCACAAATTGACATTAAGATTAAAGGCTAAGATTTGGAGTAATTCTAAGTAATTACTCTTGGAGTCAATTGATTTCTCTCTCTCTCTCTCTCTCTATATATATATATATATATATATATATCTATAAAATTTTAATTTTTAACTTAATATGAAATTAATAATTTTATTTTTAATCTATAAACTTAAGTATTATGAATCTTAATTAAAAAAAATATAAAATAATTAATATATTATTAATTTTAAATTCAAAAATCAAATTTAAATATTAAATAATTTACACTCAATTGATTTCTCTCATTCTCATGAATTAAATATGATTATATCATGTATTTCGATTACAAATATTATTGATGCTGGTTTAAAATATACATGTTGAAAAGTCCTGATTTTTTAACAAATAGGACCAACAACTATATACCAACCATATATCTTGTAAAGAATAATATCACTCTCATTTTTTTAATGTATTAAATATGATTTTTTAAATCATGCATGTCATGTGAGAATAACTATTATATATGATTGAAATATAAAATGATTATATTATAAATTTCAACCCCTGTTATTTTATTTTTACGAAACTCCTATTATATTTATGTATCTATTATTTATTAAATAACTTATTATATTTGACTAGTTGCATAAAATTTTGTAATTTTGGAATATTGTATTATTTTATCAGAATATAATTACTTATATGTTTCACCTCTCACACATTTTCATCTATTCTTTAGTATACTTGCTAGGCTGCTATAAGCAAAAATTTACTTTTAGAATAGTAGAATAATTGGTGTACTTAATCTATAATATAGACCGAATATTGAATCTTATTAAAATACCCACGAGTGTAAAAAAATTGTTACCCCTCCATTTTTTTTACACACCCCTCCAATTATTAACACATACTGTTATTAAAAAAATTAAGTGTCTCTCTAAATACTTAGACATATCATATTGTATTTATTATTAATATGATATTATATGTATATTAAAAAAGATTTATGCTCTTTTTCATATAAAAAGAAGTTCAAATGATAAAATTGAGTTTTTGAATTGAAAAAAGAAAAATATTGAGATTTTGAATTGTTCAAATAGGTAAAAACGCACGAATATGTAATGGACTTGATAATATGTAATGAAATTTTTGTTGTAATTGGACTTTGGGCTTAGTGATAATTCAGTCATTTGTGTTTTATTATATATTCTTAGAACAATATTTTTGTATTCAACCTATTGATATTCTATGAAACCCTAACCTTCATTGTTCATTTCTCTACTTTGTATCTCCGATTCCAACACATGCTGGTTATGGAGAACATAATGATAACGTTGATGTTGCAAACCAGAATGGAGCTGCTGGAAATAATCTTGCTGAACAAAATGATGACCATGGCGGTGCAAACCACAATGCTGCTGCAAATATTCTTGCTGATTTACAGAATGATGATGTTGATCCTACAAACTAGAATGCAGCTGCTGCAAATAATGATGACGTTGATGCTGTAAAATAGGATGCAACTGCTGATTTATAGAATGATGATGCTAATGATGCAAACCAGAATGTAGAATATAATCTTGCTGATTTGAACGATGCACCCAGTGTTAACAATGGTGCATAACTGGATGATGTCGCTGATGGTGCAAACAACGATGTAGCTGAACAAGTTCCGATTATCAGGGCCGTCTTCGAGTTTTTGGAGGCTATGTGCAAATATTAAATGTGGCCCTTTAATAAAAAAATGCATTTTTTTTAAAAAAATAATCATGTTAGTGATTAACAATAAAATATAATCATGTTCTTTTAATTTCTCCCTTTTTTATTTTAATTTTTCTCTTTCTTTTGTGTTTTAATTTTTTTCTTTTGACAAGCTGGGCCTGCCTGGTCGCGCAGCCTGTGAAATGCAAGTTCCTTCTTTTTTCTTTTGACTTTTTTTTTTCTTTTAACAAACTGGGCCTGGGCAGTCTTGGGCTTAACAGTTTGAAGAAATCCTTTAAGTTTCTTCCCCCTTATTTACTAATACTTTCTACTATATAATTTAATTTTTGAGGCCTTTCTTTTTTTGAGGCCCAATGCCATGGCCCATGTGCTTGGGCCGGACCTGCCGATTATTGGAGGCATTCTAAACCATCCATTAGCTCAAGCATTTAGAGACCAACTTGGCGCCATTTTTGGGGAATTTGCCCAATTTTTAGTTGACTTGATTAATGGATAGGGCTTCAGTAAATGGCATGTAGTAGACATCAATAGTGTAGCAATCAAGCTTCATTTGTAGACTTGATTAATGGATATTTAGTTTGTAAACTTTAGCAATCAACGAATATCATTTTTAGAGCCTATAATCTCTTTTAGTTATCTCATGAAATATTTAAAATTTATGCTGTGGATATTGGGTAGACCTAGAATATCCTTACAAATCTTTCTTCTATTGTAGATATTCTGAGCTTGTACATGCAAACTAAATAATTATTTTTATCTTTAAACTTTGATAATTTTTAGTTAAAAGGAGAAAGAATATGGATCTCCTGTAACTTCCAAATAACTAGGGTTCTCAAATCAAAACTAATCCAAATTGCTTGGTATCTTGATGGTAGGACTATCATAGGAAATTCAAAGGAAGTGGTAAAATCGCTTTATATCATTAGAGAGATAGGTCCAGGATTGGAGCTTAATTTGAATATTCGTAAAACTTAGATCTTCAATTTGGTCTTTTTGTGATAGAAGTAAACTTCGACAGAGTTTGTTCCCTTCGGCCATCGGGAGACCGTTGTCTGGGGCGAAATTGCTTGGAGGGTTTGTTAGCCGAGATAAAGGTTTAATTGAGGAGGTGGCCATGAAAAGAGTTGCCAAGGCTGTCGAGTTAATGCATCTTCTTCAGTTAAAAGATCCACAAAGTGAGCTTCTTCTACTTCGATCATGCATGAGTATCGCCAAATTTTTTTCAGCCTCAGGACCTGCCAACCAATTTACATGGATGAGGTAGCTGTTTTGTTTGATAAAGAGTTACGAGCAGCGGTTGAAGACATCATGTTGGGGGAGGTCTGTTCTTTGGAGACATCAAATGAAGGATTGCTTATTTACATTAAGTTTGGGGGGTTAAGTTTGTATTTAACAATAGAGGCTGATATGTCTTTGGACGGTCTTCGTGATACAATTCCGACTTTAAACTCTAGCAATTTTTCTATCAAAGACACCGTCCCCCCTAAAGCCCAACATCTTTTGACGAGTGTCCTTTTTAGTAAAATTGTCGAGGACATTGAAGTTGATTTTGACATGAGCACCAGATAAAAAACCGTTTTTGGATGCTTGAAAGCAGCAAATGCCCAAGATTTTCCCTTAGCTATCCCCATTGACAGGTTAGGCCAACACATGTTCCCATTAAAGTATCGTACTATCCTTATGTACCGCCTCATCATTCCTTTATTTGATAAGGATAAAGTTTTCCTTGTTTGTTGTAAAGCGTGCAGTACCTTGATACTTTTGGAAAGCATGCAGCTCATTGTAAGGAGCTTTCAGATTTCAAATACGGGCAAGATCTGGTCAGAGATGTGCTTTTTGATATTTTTAGGCATGCCGGAATTTCTGTGAAGAAGGAAGCACCAGTGAACTTCTTGATTGACCAATAAGAAGGGAGATGACACTTCGCCCTACGGATGTTCTTGTGTAGATTTGACTGGAGTTTCTCCACTTGTGGGACTAAGGGTTGGGGATTTTACTATGGGACGTGCAACCCTCTAAGCTGCTTCAAGCAAAATGGTCAAACATGAGAAAGCGTGCTCTGATAACCAACACTTTTTTTTTATCGTTTGCATTTGACACTTTTGGCTTTCTAGCACCAGAGATTTTAGACCTTCTGAAAAGAGTTCAAAGAGTCATGTATAGTATTATTGTGTCGCATAGGTCTATGAATGTAGTTTTTCAAAGATTGGCTTTGCTATACAAAAAAGTTTAGAGCTTGTTGACCGTCTACCTTTTGTTCATGTGTAATTATCTTATATATAATATATATTAGGCTTAAATATGATTTCAGTCCCTGCAATTATGCCTCATTTTGAAAACAACCTCTGTAAAAAAAAAGTTTCATTTTAGTCCCTGCAAAATCTCAAAACTTTTAAAATAGCTCATGAGCAGGATTTTCTGATGACATATCATGATATTTTTGACGTGGCAGATGTTGACTATGATTTAGAGTTAACATATCCAATTTTTGCTGACTTGGACTAATACAGTCATTTTTCTTTAAATTTATAAAATTAAAATTACTTTTTCCTATTTTCATGAAAATACTTACCCTTTCACTATAATGAAGCACGAAGACGATAGTAATTGGACACGTCAACTCTAAATCCTAATCAGCATCTGCCACGTCAAAAAAATCGTGATATGTTATTAGAAAATCCTGCTCAGGGGCTATTTTAAAAGTTTTGAGATTTTGCAGGGACTAAAATATTTTTTTTTTATACAGGGGTTGTTTTCAAAATGAGGCATAATTGCAAGGACTAAAAATCATATTTAAGCCTATATATGGAGTATATACTAAGGAATGTTACACTTATAAAAAAAATCCAAATTAAAACCGCAAACCGATCCAAAAAAATCGAAAAATCACAAAAAAATTGATTTTTTTTTATGTATTTGGATATTCTTTTGTAAAAACCGTTAGATCGGATTTTGGATTGATTTTTCAAAACCAATCCAAACCGCGTACATATATTTCAATACATAATTTGTTGGTTTTAATTTTTTTTAGGGTAAATAGGTTGATACCCCCCTGTAATATGGGCGAGTTTTGTTTTTCCCCCCTGTAATATTTTTTCTTTTGACTCGCCCCTTGCAATGTTGAATTTTTTGGACTCGCCCCTTGGTTGCACTTTTTAAATCGGTTATTTTGTTCAAACCGATTTAGAAAGTTATGTTTTTTAAATCGGTTAATCTGTTCAACCGATTTAAAAAGTGCAAATTCCTTGCAGCCAAGGGGGGAAACCAAAAAAATTTACTTTACAAGGGGCGAATCAAAAGAAAAAATATTATAGGGGGGAAAAACAAAACTCGTCCACATTACAAGGGGGTATCAACCTATTTACCCTTTTTTTTAATACTACTTATATTTATTATTATTTATTTTAATACTACTTATTCGTTCAATTTAATCTAATTTTTTTAAGTATTTCATATTTTTCAAATATAATCAATAGTTGTCTTTCCAAAATATTTATTTTTAATATGTTATAGGTTATATTTTACATCAAACATATTATTTATTTCGTCAAAAGAATCAAACATATTATTTTACAGTGACATTATAATATTAATATTTAATAAAAAAAATATGATTTGTAATTTGGATATCCAAAAATCGATCTAAATGAAACCACACAAAATTGGATTGGATCAGATCAGTTTTTTTAGTTTGTCATCCAAAACCGAATCAAACCGCAAGTAATTTTATCTTTGGATCAGATAAGTTTTTGCCTCAAAACCAATTCAAACCGAACCGCAAGCACCCCTACAAATAACTGCAAGGTAGGAGTGCAATTTCAAGTACCTGAAAGCAAATTTCTAATATTCTCATAGGCATTGTAGTCTTTTAAATCAATAAAAACAACTTGGAAGACCTAAAATTTCTGAGATTGTAGTGTTTTAAATCAATAAAACTTTGAACTAGGAACATTCCTATGGCTTGTGTCTCCATCAACTGTGATTATAATTTATACCAGCATAGGATATTATTCAATCAGATGCTTGTTGTGACATTGGAAATATGTGGCAGTAAAAGTTGCCTCTCGCTGGATTTGATACTGCTGCAAAATAAATTAGAGATCAGTTTTTTGAGTACCAATTATAATAGCTTAAACAAAATAAATTATAGATAAGTTCTTTGTACATACCTGTGACAACTTGAAATCATCCTGTGCAGCCGTAGAATTACTACATTCTTTGTCAATATAAATTGGTCTTAGCTTTTCTTCTTTTTGCTTCAGCTTTTCTTCAAGAATTTTAACTTTCTTCTGGTAATCTTCATTCTCTTGTTGAAGAGAATCTTTCTTCTTACATAACTCGCCATTTTCTTTTGTCACTTGAGATAGTTCATACTTTAACTGAGCATTATCACGCCAAGAAGCTTCTTTTGTGGTTAGATTCCATTCCAGCTGAAATATTTTGTCTTCAAGCTCAACTTTACTAAGTTTGCAGTCCTCCAACTCTGATGTAACTTTCTCAATTGTTAAGAGTCTTTGCATGCAGGATACTTTCTCAGCCTTCATCACGTCGTACTCTAAGGATAGTATCTGATATGAAGCTTCCAGTCTTCTGTATTCATTTTCTGCTTCATATAGTGATTTCTTGAGGATGAAGTTTTCATTTTGAAGCACTTCAGTTTTCAGAAGTTGAACTTCAAGTTCAGAAATTTCTTCTGTCGCTTGTAGCCTCTCTAGTTCCGAGACTTTCAGCTCCACCTCAAGCCCTCTAACAATGCCCTTAAGTTTCTCTTCATTCAATTTGGATTTTCCCAACAAAACAACTACTTTTTCATGATTAACCATTAGAGTTTCATGCTTTTCCTTCATAGCAGCCAGCTCTTTACTATAATTATGCACCGTGACTTCATATTCTGCTCGAAGATTATCAAGCTTTGCTTCATATAGCTTTACTTTCTCCTGTTCTTCTTGAAGAGCAGCTTCAGTCATAGCTTTATCAGAACATAAATCATAGACAACAAGTACAACATTAGAGGCTATTATCTTGTGTCTATCAAATATGTCAGATATCTGATATTTAAGCTGTTCAACCTCTCTTTGCAAGTTGCTCACTTCAGCTGCTTTTTCCATATACATCTGTGTTAGAAATCTCTCTTCTATAATAAACCTTTCATTTTGCTTTATGTTTTCCTGAAGAAGTGCTTCTAGGTCTACATTTATGGTTTTTTCTTTGAAAGCAATTTCTTCTAGCATTGAAGTAAATTTACATTCCAAGTCTTCAACTAAATTCATTATATCAGAAAATGCAACTTGTGATTCTCCTAGTTTAGATTCCAATACTGTATATCGGTTGTGCAACGCCGAGTTTTGCATTCTTAACTCACCATTTGACGTCTGAAGAGTTTTAGATACTTGAATCAAATTTTCATTTGTAGCTTGTAATTTTAAGTTGGATTCTTTTAGAAAACCACATTCCTTTTGAGCTTCTGTCCATTTTTTCTGAATGCTCTCCCCCATTATTTTCAAATCAACTTTTTGTGTCGCGGTTATATTTTCCATTCTCCTGATCTCAGCTTGGAGATATGCGACAATATTTTCGGAATTCTCCAGCGCCAGTTGAGATAACTCCTTTTCTTCATTCAAATGTCTCACTTCAGCTTCCAAGCTAGATATCTGTTCGGATAAATGTGCAACTTCAGCTTCTAGTTGTTGAGGATTCATCTCATTTTCAAAGGAAGTTGCCTTTGATTCAAGCAACTTATTTAACTGGACAATGGTGCACAAGATTGCTTCAGTCAATTCCTTAAAATCTATTTTGGCAGCAACTTTTGAAAGCTGTGATTCATTTTTGGTGAATGACAGAAGCGAATCTTGATCCTTCCGGTTTTCTACTGAAAGAAGAAGCTGCTTATATAACTCGAGGAACGCTTCAGTGATGTTGATAGCAGTGTCAAAGTTAAACAGCAGAAAACTCGAAGGAGAAGAACCGGAAAAGCCAAGATCCTCTTTGGACTCTCCTTGCCTCTTACGAAATTCAGCTTCAAGATCTTGCACCCTTTGTGTTAAAGCTAAGATTTCATTGCCGAAAGCATTAACACTATCGTGTAACTTCTTTTCGAAGTTTGCGATTTGTTTCTCTTTCTCAAACATTCTATTACTCCATTTTGCCTCATTTTCTTCCAAAGTTTGAGCCATAAAATGTGTAGCAGTATGCATCTCTTGATCTTTCTCATCCAGAGTTTTCTCCAGAAACTCGATGGTACTTTGCATGTTTTTTTGTTTTTCTCGCATGAATTGGCGCTCATTCTCGAAGTTCCTGAATTCTTGCAATTCAATACCTTCATGCAGGCATCTTATTGCATTTTCATTGGTACTGAAATCAAAACCTGAATGATAGAAATTTTCTGGCAAAACATCTATGCTCAAACTGAAATCTTCTTCTTCACTGTCTTCAATCCGATGACTATTATTTTCCGCATTTTGAAACTGAAGACTGGCCCTTGATAGATCAGCAATCACCATTTTCTGCTTTTCTACTTTCTTCTCAAAATTCCGGAAAATGGAAACAATATCAATGTTTGACTCCTGTGTTTTATTTAGCTTCACTTCCAACTCCTTTATGATATTATCCTTCTCTTCTATCTGAAGCCGGAGATTTCTGCTGTCATTTTGTTTCACCATAGCGCTTAGCCGTTGAATTTCTTCCTTCAAATCACCGTTCTCTTTGCGTGTCATTGATAACTCCATTTCCAGATCTTTTTTATGCTTTGACTTCTTGTTTAACTCTTTCCGCAATCTCTCCACATCAGTCATCAACTTTCTTGAATTTTCTTCCCACATCTTCACCTCACCATGAAGTAACTCAATTGTTACTTGTGCTGCTCCCAACATATCCTTAGATGAACAAACACTCGTTGTTGATGTTGCGTTACCGGTTTGTGGAACTTTCTCAAAGTCTTCAATTTTGTCTTGAATCTCTGTCCCTAAACTTAAGGTTGTTGAAGTAGAGGATGCATGTTTCAGTGTGGAAGTATCATAGAGTGAATAGGAACCATCTTTAGAACAAGTTGAATCTTGTCTCTCCTGCACATTAGTCTTCCATTCATCGACATTACTTTGTTGGGGAAAGTTTTCGATCCAAGAGGGAAATGAACTATCCAAAGAGCCAACATCATGATCTGAACATGTCGTCAAAGGACCGCTTCTCTGAAACATCAAAAGCGATTTTATTGCCTTGATAGAAAGCCAATCTGAACAAGAACTTATAATTGGAGAGAAAATTATCATACCTTACTGCAATGTTCTAACTGGTCACATTGTGAGGAGACACTAGTCCTGCTGAATGTAGTGTCAGAGGCAGTGGATATACTGTCCAAGTCATCATAGCCAACACTCATTTCTTCCCCATATGAATTTGCATCTTTCCTGTGATCTCATAAGAGTGAGTTCATATTTCAATATCATAAAGTTACTCCCTCCGGTCATTTTTATCAGAAACAACTCACTTTTTAGATTCATTAAATAACTGATGTATCTGGTCTTATAATATATAAGTTATTCAATGAACCTAAAAAGACAATTGTTTCTTATAAAAAGGATCGGTGATAGTAAAACAGAATAAAGTCATTCCATATACAGCAGACCTGTAATTTCTTCTTGGTGTCAAACACTGAATTTTAACCTGAAAAATAACAGTGAAGATTTGTTAATCAATAATTTTACAAATAACCTGTAAAGCACTTAATTCATCTTAAAGTCTTATATTCCACCAAATTGCAACTTAGCCGAGTTAATAATATTCTGGTCACTATCATTACCACTCTGCTTAGTCGCAGTTTGATCATGTGTACTATTCACATAATCTATTTTGACTATATTTTCTTTTTACTAATTTATAAAGACAAATGTTCCTATATAATTTTTGCTAATATTAGTAGATAAGATATTAATGGTCAAAGTTGTGCATTGATATATGTGTGAAAGTCAAACTATGACAACTATTTCAGAACGGAGTTGAGTATAAGTCAAGAAATAAAAAACTTACTTGTAAGATTGCTCCACGTGAACAATGTTGTATCAAAGGCAATGATGCAGTATAAGTTTCTTGCCCAATGTGACCTGCTAAATTAATGGTAGCCTCCCCAAGAGTCCCAAACCTGGGAGATCCCTGTATTATAAAAATGCCATATGACCCCTTTCAGAATTTGTTTGGTCTTAAGATTTTTTCTAATTATAAAATTGTCCAGTTAAAATAGAAAATGTTTTCTGATATAAGTGAAACAAAAGAAAATGTGAAGTTTTGTAAAACATAATGAAGCAACACAAACCATTGCTACAAGAAGCTTAAGGAGACAGCCTTGATTTTCTTGTAGAGAATAATCAGAAATCCACATGGTACTTAACATAGACTCTTCCCAATGACACTCTCCATTTTTAACTAATGCTTTCCCAGATTTGGCTATGGTTTCTCCAGTTTCTATAGAAATAATGGATACAAAAAGCTGGTTCCACCCTTTTTCAATCTGCATCATCATAAATAAAACAAACTCCAATATTATCAATGAACAAAATGATAGCTAAAATCATTATGTCCTAATCAGTAGCGAAGCTAGCATTATTATAGAGTCTGGGCAAAATTTCACATGACATAAAATATATAAATAGTCCAGCAAAAAAAATTCAATTTTACCCTAAACTAACTCCTAAAAATCTCAGTTTTATCCTAAACTTACCCATAAAAATACCAACAATTTTGGCCAGAGCCCGGACAACTGCCTAGACTTACTGGGCCTTGGCTCCGCCCATGGTCATAATAGTATATGGATTTATTTTGAACACACTATCTGGGCAAAACTTTTTTACGCATACATCAAATCATATTTCACCAAATAAATATTTGTAGAGATATTTTATAAAACAAGTTTGAAAATAGTTTTCAACTAGCAAATAGACATGCCTTAGTTAGTATCTCATTAGCTGCGTCATTGTCCTCAACGCAAATATATACAAAAATGTTTTTTCTCGTTTTTAAGTAAACCAAAAAAAAGATATACAAAATGCTCATTTGACCTTACAAAGTTCACTACATGATAAACTACAATTTGATGTTAAACATTTCACAAAGTCAACACAATTTGATGCTAAAATTCAAAGTATATTTTGATCAACAAAAGAACTTGCATTAGATATATAATTGTAAAGATGAATATTATAGTGAGAGAGTGAGACTAAGATAAAAACCTCAAGAGCCTTGAAGTCATAAAACTTGAAATCCAATCTCTCTTGAAATTTATCTCTGCTATGTCGACTAGAATGATATAACTTCCTCTTTTCTTTTCTATCCTTCACTTGTCTCTCGTTTTCATGATAAGCTTCGTCACTGTCACATCGAATCATATCATATCGTGTCATTTTTATTTTTATTTTAGAAAGGATTTTCACATTGTATCACAAAAAGATAACATATAAATTTTCATGAATGTCACATGTGCATGACATAATTTAAGAAGTAACAAAAGAGAAAACTTTACCTTGACATGGCCATTTTTCTTCTATATGCAGAGAAGAAAGTAACACAAAAAATATATGTAACATATATTTAGAAACATGAAGTGTTTATATATTATAACATAAGGTAATGTCAAAAATATAAATGGTGTTAAGCTAACTAACACTTTGAATTTTTGTTTATAAAGAGCCTTTTGCTCTTTTGAGAAGGTTATTTTAGAAATCATAATTTCAAAGTGCTTTTGACTAAGATGTTTGTGCGGTCCAATTATACCATGTTGTGGTCAACTACTTAAGTTTCCTTCATTTCATTCATTTGAAGGATCAATGGTATTGCAGTCCAAAATTAAATATCATACCATCAGCCATAAATGGAATGAGAAGTTTGTGTCGTGAGTTGACAATGAATTATATAAAATATGATTGAAATTACATGGCTTGTTAATATTCTCATAAAATCTCATTTATTTTTTGTTTTCACCACCGGTACCCGGCCCATTAGATCGCATAATTTGATTCGAGGGTCAGTTCTGGTATCATCGCAGTTGCAGGGGATCAAACTGTGGTCATCCCACCAAATTCAGCACCAATCACCACTGAACCAACTAACAATTGTTCAATTATTTTTCTATTTGTCACATATAAGTATAAATGCCACTTAATTAGTACATAACGAACAATTGATTAGCAAATTACTAAGACTTTGTAAATATTACTAGCAATGGTTCGATAAAAAAATAGCATCATGCAATTAATTATTTTTTAAAACCAATGGTATCCTCCGCACGCAAATGCGGAGAATAATCTTCTTGAGATGGATCAATTTAAGAGGTTGACCTCTTCAACAATTTTTTTCTATAATCAGCTGGGAATTGAACCCGGAATCAAATGATTAAAGGACCTAAATATCTACCACTTGTATCAGACTATGTTGTAGGAATTTCATTTATCATTACTGCCATGATTTGACTTTGTAGTTTTTTATTCTCCTTTAGGTCTATTGTCTTCTATTTCTTGAAAAACTTTTTTCTTTACAAATACCTGTTGTTTCGATACTTAATATGACTAATTGAACGTCATATAAACAATGTCACTGGATATCATTAATTCCATATGACTGTTTACATAATCAACTTTTTTATAACTCTGCTCATTAGTTTTTTTACCTCAGTCATTATATATTCTTACGTATACTTATTTTAAATTTTTTTTATGATGTATTTAAATTCAAATTTGCTTACATAAGTGCTTGGAAAACATAAAAATAATTAAAGATTCTCTGTGATTAACTTTTATTTTATTGACATTTTTAAGAGAAACTTGTTTAACAAGTTTAGTGAAATCAAAATCATGTATTAAACCCAAGTTCACCATCCCATTGCCTTTTTAATGGAAGCTGCTAGTTCATCATAGGCTATACCCCAAGCACAACCCAATTCCTCACTCCATTTGTCCTCCACAGCTTTTTTTATTGTTTTCAACATTGCTTCTTTAAACACCTACAAAACATTAGTGTTGGTTAGCTTGTAGAATTAGAGAAATAATGCTTACATTGTGTAAAATTAAGGAGCATATATATATACCATGAAATGAAGATCAATGACACCTTTTTGAACATGAACAGAACCCAAATATTCTAATGTAACATCATTTGCTACATCTACTTTTCCTTTTTTTCGGAGTTGAACAGCTGAGTCACGAGTCTACATTCCAAATACCATAAATATCATACGACATGATAATCAAGACAACCAAAATGACTGAGACGGTGGTTTCATTACTGACAATTTGACAAAAAATTAATGGAAAACAAATAATAGTTGATTTTCGAGACACATATGTTTGTTGTCTTCTCTTGTTTTGTTAAACTGATATCAATTAGGTCACCAGATAACGTGTCTGTAATTTGATACTACTAACCATTTCAAAAATCAATTCAGCATGCGCTTCAAGCGTTGAATTGTTATGTGGTATTCCATCAAAGCTTTTTAAAAATGAGAACATGTCTTTTGCATCTGGTACTTTCTCCAATATCCTTATTTCAAATAAACCATAACCATAAGAGTGTCACATGTATATCTAAGTGTATATATTTGATTTAAAGTTTAAAAACCATAAACATGTATTAGAAATTCAATAAACTATAACTGAAAAAGATAAACAATGAAAGGTGAGGCCATAGACAAAGAAAACTTACAAGGTATAGAAGAGAATACTAAGTTGAGGAATGTTTTTCTTGAATGCTTCCCATGAGCTATTCACCAAAGCCTCTTGCTGCTCCGTGAAAACATCCATGCTAGTATGTTTTAATTTATTTTTATCCTTTTTTTGTTTCCTTTTTGTTATTTGTATTCTATAATAATGCAACAATTTACACAAATCTAACATTTGTTTATAGAAAAGGCTTGGAGACTGCGAGGAGCTATAAATGTGGTTCATTGTGATTGTTATTTGAAGTATTTCTTGGCCTATGGGGTGAGGCAATCATTACTAAAGATAATAATTAAATAAATAATTCAAAAAGATTAAATTAAATAAACAATTCAAAAATATAAAACTTTAAATATTGAATATGATTCATTGCAGTTTCTCATGTAACTAACGGTAACTCTCAATACTTAAAAATAATACTAATGGCACAATCATTAATTATTTTATAGTAAACAATAGTATGACTCAACCCAATCAAAATTTAAGAGGATATTAAAGACGCATAAGATGTTGTCATGTTTAGATAATTCAGTTGATAGCTATTAGAAATATTATTGAAGAGGTCGAAGTTGAAATTTCAGATTCTGCACTTCTACACTTATACTCTAGTCGCGGCTATTGGAAGAAAAAGAAGACACATAAGATGTCTCAATTCTCTCACTCACCTCTGAAGTTACATGTTCAACTAATAATAGTTTTAAAACTTTGTTTGGCTTCTCAAGCTTCTAACGGTTAGCATTTGAAGCACCTTGCAGAGTAGCATAAAGTCATGATATTAGACTCAGACTGCAACATCTATTCGACGTCGATAGAAATCAAAAATTAATTGTAGAACTTAATATTTTATTTGTAATTGTTTATTTTAGCTTCAAATACAAATTACAGGGAAAATATAGTGACATGTAATTGTTGCATTATAGTTTAGCAGATTATCACTAACCACACTATCAAGTTATAAAAGAGAGCATGGATAATAAGGTTGCAGATTTTGATAAGACAAATATATAATCGAAGTCCTAAAATATCGTTACTACCTAAATCCCGTAAATCATCATGTTGATAATCCTAGCCAAATTTGTATATCCTATGAGTGGAAGAAAGGGAACTGTTATAACTTATAACAATCATGTCAGGAACTTAGGTACAAGGCAAGCCGTTGATTTGGAACCAAGGAACCTGGTACATCTTGACGCGGATGCCACTTCTGCACCACATAACTCAAAATATCAAACAAAAGTTTCTTCATACATAAATTTAACGGTATTTGAGTATCAATACAAACATAAACTTGAAGATGACTGAGTTGGATATCAATTAGTTTGTCCTGTGGTCTTTTCGTTCACATCTCTCAAACACAATTTTGTACTCAGACCTGTGAAGCCGGAAGGAGAAAAAAAACTTAGATAATGAAACACACAATATTCAATTATGTAGCTTGTTTCACAAGATTTTTTAGCAGAAACCAAATAGATTTGGATAATTAGAGGAATGGCATAACAAATATAAACCAGAAGGATACATGGTTAGCGCGGAGCATATTCAGATTTTAAACACTTGGTGAATAGAGCAGTGGCTCTTTTTCAGAAGGGGAAACCCTTGGAGGAGAGATCTCTCTCCCATTCTCTCTCGATCTATCGCCTATTCTTTCTCATTCTTTCAATCAAATAGTTCTTTCTTTGTTTAGATTAATTTTCTTGGTGCCTAACAAATAGACCAACCTCTCATATCCTCAAGAAGCAGCTAACGTAAGCAGAGGAATTGTTGCAAATTGAAATTGATGGAGAATTCAGTGGCATTCTTGAAGGAATCCATTGATTATCAAACACTGTGTCCTTCAAGAGAGAGCCTTATAAGTTTTACATGATGCAGTTAAGTCCTTCTAACATATACATAACTGAAGCCGTTTCAGGAAGGGAAGGGGCCATCTAGGCTCCTCGCAGTTCTCCCTTTAACACCAACGGTAGATAGCAACCGAACTGTCTCACGATGTTCTACGTGAATCCATGTTGTGTGATGTACATGCACTCATTTCAAGGGGGTGCAACACTTCTCAGTTTGGGCCTAATATTTATTAAAGGGGAAAATAGAAAGGTCCACATGACTCAAAATGAATTTAACTTCTTAGTATATTGAAATTTCCCACCTAACCTTGTCTATGGAATAGAAATGAAAATACAGTACATAATAAAAACAGACATTTTATATGGTTATAGCTGAAACTGAATATAATTGTGTGCACAACGAAACTCACACACCTCGAGATTGAAAAATCAAATGCTTTTGTTGGCAAGATTATTTGCTTTTGCCAAATTTGCTTCTCTCCAGATTGCTTTGACTTCATCTGTCCGGAACCGCTGGGTGAATGTAGAATCTTCCAATGCAGTCGACGCACCATGTGCAAATTCAAGGAGACCGGTATAAGCTATCATTGCACCATTATCAATGCAGTACCTATCATCAGTTGCAAACAATCTTCCACCACGTTCAGAACACATTGTTCGCATCATCTCTTGCAACCGCTCGTTGCAACCTACACCTCCAACTATAAGAACATCTTTTGTATCACAATGAGCCATGGCTCGCTCAGTTATCTCCACAAGCATGGCAAATAATGTCTCCTGCAAAGAGTAGCATAAGTCTGCAGGCGTGCACTCATTATTCTTTAGCTTTTCATTAGCAGTTGCTTCGATAAAGCTCAATATTCCGCTAAAAGATACATCCATCCCTTTGACTACATAAGGAAGGTCTATAAATTTTTCTCCTTTCTTCGCAAGCTGAAGGATAAAAAAACTATATCAGGCAACATTGTCATGTTAAGCATGATAAAACATGACAAGATATTTAGAATATTTTTTCATTTCAATTTTAAATAAAAAAAAAAAAAGCACCTGCTCAATATTATATCCTGGACTAGGATCATTAGAAAGTGTCAAAACCCTAGCAAACCGATCCAAACAATTCCCAACAGCAATATCAATAGTCTCACCAAAAATCCGATACCTTCCTTCACTATAAGCAATAACCTGAGTATTCCCACCACTAACATACAAAACAACAGGATCATCAGCACCAGTTACAATCCTACCCATTTCAATATGAGCCACACAATGATTAACACCAACAATAGGTTTCTTCCAAAGCTGCGAAAGAACGCGAACAACGATAGCCGAAACTTGTAATGGAGCTCCCATTCCAGGACCTTTGGTGTAACAAATGCAATCAATATCTTGTGGAGTAACCTGTGCTGTTTCCAAAGCTGATTTGACAAGTGGAAGAATGTGTTGAAGATGATGTTGCGCTGTTTCTCTAGGTAAAAAACCTTGACCAGGTGGTGTTATATATGTGTGTCTTGGATTTGAAAGAATTGTTCCATCTAATGTTACTATTCCAACACCTATTTTGTTTGCTGAACCTTCAAACCCTATTGCTATCATTTTCTTCATTTTCACTTCAAAATAACAAAACCAACAAAAAAAAATTCTTCATTTTCACTTCAAGATAACAAAACCAACAAAAGAATTCTTCATTTTCACTTCAAAATAACAAAACCAACAAAATATAAAGAGTAAACAGTCAATTTATTTTTGAATAAAGGCTAATGTTATTGATAGCAAGCACAACAACAGCAAATACAGATACAAGGCAACAAAAGCCAAATACAAAACACACCCACAAACATAGAAACAGGTCAAAAAACAGAAACCGAACAGTGGAAGCCAAACACCAGTCACACTACGGAACAGCAAGCCTAGGACACAAACCAGATACCCTGCCGCCGCAAATTTGTTTTTAAGCAACAAGAAATTTATAACAGTGAAAAAGGAAAAAAAAAAAAAAAAAGAGGGATTCGTGTAAATCAACAAGAAATTGGAGTATGAGAAAAGGAAGAAAACGTGGTTACTACTAACCTTGGAGCGGTGGTTGACGGCGGAGGCGGTGGTTGGTTACCGGTGGAACGGCGACAAGTTGTGAAATGAAACGGATAGTGTCTGTGTTTGGTTCCTAAAATCTTGGAATGAGGTTTTCTTTGATTTGTGCTAACGTTGGTGTTCTTTTTCTGTGAAAGCCCAAACCCGGAAAAGTTATGGGCTACCCAATAAATTATAGGCCTGTTTAATTTCTCTCATGTTGGAGAGGAAAATGTTGAAACTTTTCATATATATTTAATGGAAAATGTTAATTTAGACCATGAAAGTCTAAATTAGTAAGGTGCATATTTTCTATTATGACTAAAAATATCTTTCTTCCACTATTTCAAATAAGTTCAAAGTAAAGGGCAATTGATGGAAAATGTTAGCTATATTGTTGATGTTAAAGTTTATTTAATAAAATTTATTTTTTGAAAAAAAAAAACTCCATTTGTTACAAAGCTCCCTCGTGTAACTAGTATGATTGGTTGGAAACCGCCGGTGGAAGGAAGGATGAAGCTTAATACAAATGGAGCTTGTAAAGATGGACATATGGCAGGGTGTGGTGGTATTTTTAGAGATAGTAATGGTCGGTGGTGTGGTGGTTTCACAAAACATGTGGGTAGTTGTAGTGCCTTTATGGCTGAATTGTGGGGTGTTCTTGAAGGATTAAAGTATGCAAGGTCTTTGGGTTTGCAAGTGATTGAGTTAAATGTCGACTCTTTAGCAGTTGTTCATGTAATTACAACTGGTATTACAACGAGTAGCATGGGTTTTGCCATGGTGAAACGTATTTGAAGATTGTTAGAGATGGATTGGGAGGTGCATATATCTCATTCTTATCAGGAAGTTAACCAGTGTGTGGACGCGTTGGCGAATATGGGGTGCGAGCTGAGTTGTAATATTGTTTTCTTTAATGCTTGTCCTAGTAAAATTAGATATTTATTTCTCGCTGATAGCTGGGGGCACAGTACCCCTCGATTAATTCCCGTGTAGTTTCTGTTTTTTTGGGCGATAAGCCCTCATTGATATAAAAAAATGAAGCTTCTATTTAGTAACAACTTTTTCTCTTTTAAACATGGCTTTTTTTACCTGGAAAATCGAGTTTTTTATTTATTCTTTGTTAAATAAATTTAGAGTGAATTGATGGTGTTTCGTCTAAAGTAGAATTGTGTTTCGGTCTAAAGTATATATGTATTTATATTTATCTCCCTCCAAAAAGTGCTAATGGGAGGACATCCAATTCCAAGAGAAAAGGGAGATTTATAACAAGAGAAAGAGATAGTGTTTCATAATCAATTAAGTATTAAATTTTAACCTAATTAGTAATAACTGAAATATTTTCATTTATTTTTCAAAATGGATAGTCGTGAAACACACATATGCAGATTCGAATTTGTCTCAACTCTCAACACATCAAATATCCTCACAAGTTTTTATCATCTCAGTGGTTGTACTTAAGAAACGAATAGTGTATTGTGCAGGGATACATTTACCTATCCTCTTTTATTCATACAAGCTACATTTAACTATTCTCTTTTATTCATACAAGCTGCACCCACAAGTGGACTATGAAATTTGTCCCCTCGAATTAGTCGGTCCTTGGGCCGGATATCGAAATTTCAAAATAAAGAAACAAATAGTGTACATTTAACACCAGCCCAAGGATTGAACTTGATGCTGAAGTTGTTGTCAAATGCCTCTCTGGTATATTGAAACTGGTTGAGATTGAGAATGTCATCTTAGATTGTAGTAATTTATTGTCATCTTTATGTAACACTAAGGTAGCTTACATAGGAAGAGCTAACAATATGGCAGCTCATAGCTTGGTATGTGTGGCTAGAAATGTGGGTTCCAAAAGTTGGGTGGGAAATGTCCCAAATCCAACTGCATCTATTGTAAGATCTGAAGCTTTTTTTCAATTAATGCAGTGTTTGTATACAGTAAAAAAAAAACGGCCCAAGGACCGACTAATTCAACCGGTCGGACCAGTCGGTTCGGTCCGATTTTTAAAACACCGTTTAAAAGTATCTATCTCCCATTCTGTTTGATGTAATGTTAGTAATAGACAATGGTTACGTTTTCTGATATGGTATTTGGCTTGCGACGAATAAGTTGTTTATTTACTCACTTAGGCTTTAGGAATGAGATATGGCTTAAAAATGGCAAAGGATATGCTATTTTTGAATCTACAAGCAGAATCTGATTCTTTGAACGTTACCCCTTTATGAAGAGGGGCAGTAAATTTGGAATAATTATAGAAGATTGCAAAGTTTCCAGCTTGCCTTTTATCAAACTCATTAGAAGAGAAACTAATACAATGGCTCATCTCTTTAGCTAGGTTTGCTGTTTATAATACTGACTCAGAAGATATTTGCTAAACCGATTGCATTTTTGGATTCACATTAGAATGATACATTTTTCGGTCAAAAATGAAAAGTTAACATTCAGGGAAAAACAGAATTAATAAACTACGATATTAAAATAAAACATACAAAAGGTAGAACTGCATATAGTCCCAAGAGGGCCATTGCTCAATCGAAATCTTCATAAATTGTAAGAATTCAACCAGTTATCTCCGTCAAGGTGAAGGAATGCTACTAAAAGTACCCTTTTTGAACATTAATTTTACACGTTTAAAGCATGTACAGAAAGTAGCAATATGTAAGATTCGATAGTGCAGACATTAAGTAACCTTACCAAGAAGCGATAAGTAAATTGCACCAACTGAATCAAATAAAGATTTTACAAAAGAAACACAATTCTTGTAACCAAAGGTCTGAAGCCTGGTTTGAACACGCATGATATGTACCAAGCCAAACAAAAATGCAGTCTTGCATATAGCCTATATAACCATAAATTTGATCCAAGTACAACCTTTCACTTTCTTGTGTATGAAAAACTAACAACCCTCAATATTCAAAATGGATTTATTACATTAA
Source organism: Trifolium repens (assembly GCA_030408175.1). Lineage (NCBI taxonomy): Eukaryota > Viridiplantae > Streptophyta > Magnoliopsida > Fabales > Fabaceae > Trifolium > Trifolium repens. The sequence continues at coordinate 53,066,143 of CP125837.1, forward strand.
AAATCACTTTCAACTGAACAAAAGAGTAAGCTGAAGAGCAAAAAGTAATTCCTCTTGACTATTTCTTGCTTCTACCGCAGTCCCATGAAAATATAAACTGAACAATAGGGGTCTATCTAGTGCTGAAAATTGACCTGAAACAAAATTTGAGAAAATGCTCCTGGTCCTATAGCTCAATCAGCGTACCTGGGAAGGTGAACAGAGCAGTCCAGAAGCATCGGCGCCTACCACTGAAATGTCGCAAACAGTACAAAGCTGCCCCTCCTGGCTTGGCACAAAACGGGAAGAACAATATGGGCAAGCAACATCCTTCTGTCCTCGATAGATTGGCACATAGGTTGCACCACAAGTGACAAATGGGTTTCGGAAATCATAGTTCAACTGTGTGGCATCAGTCATATTTCTTTCCGCAGCTGCCAACACTTGCCTTGCTGTCTTTGCTTGGTTTTCAATGGTAGGATTTGTCTCAAGTAGCCTCCTAGCGAAGTTAGCAGCGGTGGCAAGATTCTTTGCCCTGTAGCAGACACTCATTGCATTCTGCAAAGCTAACCTCAAGTGAGGTGCCTGAAGGTTGCAATGAGTGAAATAAGCAGCAAGCTCCTGCTGTCTTATTGGATCGTCCTTAAGTTCTCTCCTCTTCAGCTCAATCTGAAGACCCAAAACATACTCTTTGACTATGATAATCAGTTCTTTCACATCATCCACTTCCCTCCTTGACTCCACCACAATCAAAGGAATTGTATGAAGAATATTAACAAATGTCTTAAGGGCCTCAGTGAATTTCCCGGCAGTAAAAAACCTATAACCAGCCCTAAGCTTTTCATCCAGCTGAGACAATTTGAAAGGAAGTGCTGGGGGGCCTCTTACACTTGTACTAGATGACTCAGTCCAACCTCTTTCAACTGCAAGTGATATAATCGGAGCAGATGAAAAAGCCCGCAGATATGAATGACTGCCAGTATGAAGATCAAGAAACATGGATTTCAAGGGGGCAAAATTTCTTATCCCAAGTTGTCGGTTCAGCAACCTCATTGCAGTATCAAAATTTCCAGCAGCTGCATGCTCAGCCGCAAGCGAAGATTTCTGCATCCATATATGGCTTACAGGCATGCCAGGTGTTGGAGGGACAAAAACTGAAGATTGTGTGCCAAAAGAAGCTGTCGGTGTCTCGGCTTCAGGGCCCAGCTCTAAATCCTCCATCTCCCATCCACCTTCTTCATCATTTTCTTCAGCCACTTCTCCTCCCAAAATTGCAGCAACATCTTCATTTTGCAAGTGTTCATCTACTTCAACTATGTCAAGCCCCTCAACCCAGTTTCCATCAACAGCCTCGTCCTCTTCTTCATCAGCAACTCCTCGGCCTATATTGTCAAACCCGCCATCAAACATTCCTCGCATGACCCTAAGAAGAGGCCAGTCACTTCCACACATGACAGGTGAAGGGGGAATCAAGAGAGATGGTACTTTCCCCTCAGGCAAAGATGGAACATTATCTCCAAGTTCAGCTGCAAGACGTTCTGCAACATCATGCAACCCATGGACTGATGCAGCGACATAAGCAAGAGGCAAATGGCCCACATTTTCCAAGACCTTGACACGTTCTCGAACATCACCCATGTATAAAGCATTGTGAAACTGGCCCATCACATCATTCTTTACTTCAGCAATTTTCAACATCTTTGAAAGTTTCTCCAAGTTGCCAGTTACAAGATAAAGGAAAGACAACCTCTCAAAATTCTTTGTTCTCTGATAAGCATACTCTACTATGCCAGCATTACCTTGGCGAAGAGCCTCAACACCTAAACGATACCAGTAATCTTTCTCATCAATTGCAGTGGCTGATGCAACTGCAATTTGAATGTTCCCACTTTCTAAAGCCAAATTGAACCGTATCTTTTCATCTTTCACAAAATGCAGGGCAACCTCAGGAAAGCCCTTCTGTTGAAGATAAGCAATCATAGCCTGCCCACAGAGTTGGGAGTTCCTTATCATGTTCATAACATGGTCATATTTTTTCTTGAAGAGGGAAAGCTTAAAAATATATTCAGTTGCATCAATAGTTATTACTCGGCTCTTTCCATCCCGATCCAAGCAAAAGATTACGTTTCCTGAAACCTTTGTGATGTAAATTGGAACGTCCAGTGTTTTAATAATCCCATTATCTCCATTGGGAAGGCAGTATTTGATGTGATTCAGTGTTGTATAAATGAAAACACCATTGTCATCCCAAGCTCCACTCTTTACACGGATTGTTTCATGGAGAGTGCATTGGTGGACAAGCGTCTTGCTAGCTATTATAATGGCATGTTTGCTGAGCAGAGCAACATGTGCCATGTCATTGGACCAGACAACATATTTGATAAAAGGGGTCTGGAGATCACCAACAACAAGCCTCTGTTGAAGTTCAAACACAACAACCCTATCCTCTGACCTACAAAGTAAGTGGGCTGTTCCTGCATAGAATATAGCATCAGTGGCAATTGGAAGGGCACTCTTTTTAATGATCTCATTCTTCAAATTTTTTATAAGGACTTGATTGCTGCTCTTCTCAAGAACAGCAAACCGATTACGACCAACAAAAACTGCTGATCCCCCGTGACCTTTTTTTGCTTCTTGCACATCTCCCCTACCATAACCGTCCTTTGATATGCAATACAACTCATAAGAACCACCATCTACATCTGAACACAAAAGAAATGCATTGTCAGCTGGGCTATAGGAAAGAGTCTTTGGACTTTGATTCAAGCTTAAAGAACCCGGCCGTCGAAATGGAAGTACTTGCACATCTCTTTGTGTTGAGAATTCATAGAAACACAAGAACCGATCTTTTGTGTAGAATAAAGAATCTCCACTAACCACAAATGCAGGTCTTTCCCTCTCCAACTTAAAAACAATCATGCCACTATCGTGGCCAGCAGCTAACAGATTCATTTCAGGATGTGCAGCAAGAATCCAAAACCTATCATGCTCTCTGCGAAATGTTTGAATTCCAGTTCGCTTGGTTGCATCCCATATGCGAATACTTTTGTCTTCAGAGTTTGACACAATGATATCCTGTTTGGCATGGAACATTACACATGAAACATTATTCATGTGCCCTCTCAAAGTGTCCACTTCCCATGCCTTTGTGTCTGAAAAATAGATAGATATTTTATTAGCAGGAGAAACTAGTCACACTTCAAATACTACCAAACCAAATTAACTCAGACAATTAATGCATACAAATTACAGTACAAGAACCGACTTGACACAAATATTGCTCTTACCACAACAAATACATGTAATATAAGTTCCTCCACACACAAACACATGTTAATTTAACATAATAATCAGAATTGTGTCAACACAAAATGAAAATGCAATAAACATAGAAATGTAAAGCCAAATAATAATATATGCCAAACATATCATACCCCAATTACTAATCCTAACTGATAACTAAAGAAGAATGTTTCGATATTTACCGTTCATCCTCCAAATCTTAACTTGCCTATCATCAGCAGCAGAGACAATGAGAGGCAATGACGGATGAAAAGAAGCCCAGTTAACACCACGATCATGACCTTCCAACACATACTTAACAACAGCATCAACACCACCAAAAAGATCAGTATTCATCTGACTCAATCTCAATATATCATCAGCAGGAGAAGCATTCTTCCTCTTAAGAGATCCAATATCCCAAACACGAACAGTCTGATCCAACGACGCAGACACAACAAGATCATCCTTAGGATGAAACAAAGCACACATAACATAATGATTATGACCAGTCAAAACAGAAATGCAGGTACGCGACTGCCAATTCCAGATTCGAATCGTTTGATCATCACTTGCACTCACAATCCAAGGACTCTCATGATGAAATTGAACAGTCCTAATATAATCCAAATGACCTAATAGTGTAAACAAACACCTATGTAACTTATAGTTCCAGACCTTAATCTTGTAATCATCACCTGCAATAATAACAATAATAAATCTGAAATTCAACAAAGATCTAATCGAATTATCTAATTATTATTATCATCTAATCTATAATAGATGAATCGTTCAGATTTCAGATCTAAGAGATATATTTGAATAATGATGATACCTCCGGAGACGAAGAGAGGTTGAGAATTGTGAAAATGGACACCGCGAACGGGACCGTCGTGTTCGTCGAATTTGTCGATGAGAGTTCCCATGCGGTAATCCCATAACTGGATGACACCACTGTGGAGACTGGCGAGGATCCATGGTCGCTTCGGGTGGAAGCTGAGACCCTTGACTCTGTTACTCTTGGTCTCGAATTTGGTCAACATCGCGTTGTTGTTTGAGCGAGATCACTGTGAATTGAGATTAAGGGAAGAAGAAGAAGAAGAAGAAGAAGAAGAAGGTAGAAGAGAATGGAGATCGAGAAAGAGAAGATTGAGATCTGAGAGATCCTTCTTCGCACCCTGTTCGAGAGAGAGAGTAGTGGTAATAGTATATCCGATTTACTTGTGTTGTGTGTCCTCTCATAAACCTATTTTCTCTTCTTTTTTTCTTAATGCTTACTTTTTAAGTTTCTTTTCTAATTTTTGGTTAAGAAATAAAAAAAGAAGTTTCCTCTCCTAACGAAAAAATAGACAATTTTCTCTGTTTCTTTTTTCCATTTTGGTTCAGATCAAAAATTCAATAAACTGACGATTTAAATTAAAAAAATAAAAAATTATGGTTCAGATCAAAAATTGAACCGAATCAATTGAAAATTAATGTGGTTTGATTCGGTTCTCGATTTCAGTTTTTAAGAAGCGATAATAATCGAACCAATAGATATATATTGTTAAGTTAATATATTTTTTTATAGGTTAGTCACACATCTACTTACAATATATTAAAAGAAACTACTACTAAAATACCAAATTTGTCCAATCAAGTTTAATAATATTTCGGAATTTATGCCCTAAACTAAAAAAAAGATACAAAACAAAAATAGGAAGAATAAAAAAAAATAAACATAAAAGAAAAATCTCCCCTTAAAAATAGCATCTGAAACTACCTCTAAAAAAAATATTAATCCAATATATTTAACAAAAAAAATTAATTAAAAAAATTTACGCATAAAAATAGAAACAAAAATAAATATAAAAGATACGCATAAAAAATAGTACTAACCTTTTTTTGAATGAAAAAATAGTAACTTAAAAATAAAAGAACATTAAAAATTTAAAATAGAAACAAAAACATAGTGAGTCTGTTTGATCGACTTATTATAAGTTTTATAAAGTAGTTTATGAAAACAGGTTATAAAGATATAATCTTTGTAACTGAAAACTTATGAATTAACATGCATAAAGAAAAAATTTACGAATTAACACGGGACAATTGCTTTAATAAAAAAAGAATTGAATAATAAATATTTATTAATATTAATTATAATTTATTACACAAAAATCATGCACGGGACAATTGCTTTAATAAAAAAAATATTAATTCAAGAAATTTTACAAGAAAGAACACAATGACGTCACTTATATTTAAAAAAAAAAAATTGTCAAAAAAACTTTTTAAAAATATTTTCTAACATATTCCTAAATATTTAATTCTAAATAAATTTGATACTTTAGTATAATATATTAATATCAATCTTAAATATAAAAAAAATTAAAAATCAATGGACATGATCTTTTACAAATAAGTTTTTTTAAACAATAGAAGCATAAATTCTCATCAATAATAAATATAAAAAAAATTAATCATACACGAGACAATTGCTTTAATAAAAAAAGGAATTGAATAATAAATATTTATTAATATTAATTATAATTTATTACACAAAAATCATGCACGGGACAATTGCTTTAATAAAAAAATATTAATTCAAGAAATTTTACAAGAAATAACACAATGACGTCACTTATATTTAAAAAAAAAAAATTTGTCAAAAAAAATTTTTAAAAATATTTTCTAACATATTCCTAAATATTTAATTCTAAATAAATTTGATACTTTAGTATAATATATTAATATCAATCTTAAATATAAAAAAATTTAAAAATCAATGGACATGATCTTTTACAAATAAGTTTTTTTAAACAATAGAAGCATAAATTCTCATCAATAATAAATATAAAAAAAAACACAAAACAAAATATTTATCACTAATACATAAAAGAAATTGAATAAAAAATTCATACACGGGACAATTGCTTTAATAAAAATAATTTAATCATACACGAGACAGTTACCTTTAATAAAAAAAATTATTAATTTAATAAATTTTACAAAAAATAACACAATGGCGTCACTTATATTTTAACAATATTTTATAAATAAAAGTCAATAGACCCGTGCGAATGCACGGGTCTCAAAACTAGTTAATTAAAAAACATAAACGGAGAGTAAACATATGTTGAAGACATTGAAAGGGCTTGTCAAGAAATTGTTTGGGTATTATGATGTGTCTAGTGGTACATCCTAAAGTCGTCTTAATATTAGACAATTTTAATATGCACTTAGGATCGATTTTGACATGTGTCAAGCTTTCACCCCATCCAGCTAGGAGATTCCTTTTCATGTCTTTCCAAAAATTTAGCCATTTTTAGCATTCAACATGTGCTGGCTCACAAAATCAAAAAAAAAAACATGTGCTGGCTCACAAACAATCAAAAGCAATAAGGATTTTGTTTTGGGCCAACCTTAACCAGGCCCAAACAACACGACCTGGTCCAAAAAAGAAGGCAAGGCTTGGGTCAACTTTCTCAAAGCAATTCAAACGATATCGCTTTCTCCTCCTTTCTCTGCAAACAATTCATTTGTCCTCCTTTCTCTGCTGCATCGGTCTCTCTCACAAACAACACAACCTAGGTCAACTTTCACCAAAATTGTATCCAAATTAACAAGAATCTTATCATACAATCCCAAAACAACCCTAATTTGACAAAAGGTTGAATCTCAAAGCATCTTCATGGCATCTCTCCATTACCATTTGCTCTCATTTTTCAAAAATTCAAATTTCATTCCTGATTATATGCCTGAGTTATTTCCCTCGCAACAATGGCTAATCATATTGGAGAGATTCTTCATTATTTTCTGTCAATGTAAGTTTCAATAATATAGTTTTCTATTTCAATTTCAATTTGAAATTTTCAAATTCCTCAATATTTTAATATATTATATATCGTATATAAATAAGGGATTTTGTTGAAGGATCACCCGCACCACATAAAAACAAATTAAAAAAAACACTCTTTTTATGTTTTTTTTTCCGCAGGAGTAATAAGGTTTAACTTCATACCCTTTTGAACTTTTTGTTCTTTGATTTGATTGGTGGGTTTTACTAAGCTTGTTCAAGTAATTTTTTATTTTGGGTTGGTTTGTAAATTGTTGTGGAGAAGTAAGTGTTTGGAATTGATTTTGGTGTGAAAAATGTTTGAACTTGAAGTGGTTTTGGTGTAGTGACATTTGTGAGAGAGGAGAGTGGTGATATTTTTTTAATTTTTTTTTTGTTTTTTTTAAAAAAGGAAAATGTTATTTTGAATTGAAAATTTAAATGAAAATGTTAGTAAAAAATCCACGCTAGTACCTTTGCACATTCAACATATGCCAAATCATTAAAAATAGGACATGTCAACAAAAAATCAAGCTCAGGGAAGTTTTGAAATTTTGCGGGAACTAAAATTTATTTTTTTTACAGGGGCTAAAATCAAAACAAGGCATAATTGTAGGGATCGTTTTCATATTTAAGCCTTTATTTATATTTATATAAGAAAATTTTGACTTTAAAAAAAATATATAATCAATTTCTCTCCTCTTCTCTAGAACTCTCTCCCGAACTCACACTCTTTCTATAGCAAGATTCCAAAATCATTCCAATCACCCTCCAACACTAAATACATGTAATATAATCATGGAGAATAAGATTCTTCCAACTAGTTAGAGAGTCCATTAAAAGGAATTAGGATTAAATATGTTTTAAGTCCCTGCATTTTGGCAGATTTCTAAAAATAGTCCCTACATTTTTTATATTATATTTTTAGTCCCTCACATTTTTGTTGTTTTCAACATTGGTTCTTGATGTGAAATTTTAGTTGACTAAACAGACGAAAGAAAAGAGGGTTTGAAACTGACAAGGTAAAGAGGTTCAACACCTTTATCATCTTCAAATAACTAAGGTGAGTTCTTACTAGATTTGGTTTTGGGAGAGTTAGAACCCTAAAATAACTTTATGTTAAATCATAAGAGTGTTGAAATTCATGTAAAGAACTTAGGGATTTGAACACTCATTTTCTGTTAGAGCTATAGTTAATAACATATATACTCTAATCACAAGATGTTAGAGACTAGAATTTTATTCATCTCTATTTATGGATTAGAACTCTAGAACTTGTAATTGTAATTTCTTGAGTTAAAAAAAGATTGGAATGGATATTGGGGTTGTTATGTATTGGCTAGAAAATGCTAGAAATCTTGTACTATTTGGTATTAGTAAGTTGTTGGATTTTTTGCAAGTTGTTATTAGAAGACAGTCTTTGTATTAGTTTTCAACTGATTGTTATTAGAAGACGGCCATGCTATTTTGACCCTTGATGCAATTTTAAGAGTATACAAGGCTTAATATTATATTAACGTTCCTTGTTATTAGAAGGCGGCATGTTATTTTGATCCTTGATCCTTGTTATTAGAAGAAAAAGATTATTAAAACAATTTATATGAATTGATTTTAGTTATGCAAATTGTTTTAAAATTATACTGATGCTTTATTGGAAAAAATTTAAGTTTTCCGTTTGCCACAACGAATAGATAATGTGGTATCCGTTCGCCACAATGAAGAGATAATGTGGTCTATGTCGTAGTGGGAAAGATAAGCGATATGAGATATGACAAGCTTGTTATTAGTTTAAATTGTAGATGAGCGTGTAGAACTCCGTGTTTGACTAGCAATTGATTCATGTTAAAGATTTATCAAATATTGTTCCCTTCGATGTTGTAAATATTAGTTTTCAAATTACGATCGTTTTAGTTTAAAAGTTGTTGAATGAAATGTTGGAACAAAATGGGTTTGACAAACTCTTCAGGTGACTTTAAGGTTTTGACGATAACAAAATATTAGATGTACAATTGTGTTACTGAAAATTGTTCTAGTGTGCAGAATCACAATATAAAATTTTCATAATCAAACTCTGAACAACTAGACAGAGAAGTCAACTCAAAGCTCTGGAATGAAGCTCTGAAGTCCATCGGAGGCTATCAAAGAATCAAACTCTGAAGCATCTCAGAAGTTGTTTCTGCATCAGACTCTGAAGGAACATCAAACCTCTGATTGTATATCAAGTGTTCTAATATACTTTCTTAAATCTCTTTTAAGTTAATAAAGTATCTTGCTTTGTGCTTGAGCATAGGAAGTCTCTTGTTGTTAACTTAAGTAAAGGAAGTCTCTTGCAGTGTGCTTGAGCAAGTTGTAATCTTTAGTGATTATAGTGAACTCCTTTGAAAGTGCAAGGGGACCGGAGTACTCTCAATTTGTGAGGGGAACCAATATAAAATTCTTTGTATGCTTGTTCTCTCTCTCTCTCTTGTTTGATTGTGTTTTATCTGCTACATTTACTTTGATTCTTAGAAAAAGTTTTAGAAAACCAAAACACAATTTAACCCCTCTTCTTGTGTTTTTCCACCTTCAATTGGTATCAAGAGCAAGGTCTGTTGCTTATCACCTAACAGTGAGACAGTAAAAGATTCAATGAAAAAACATGTCTGGTGAAGATTCTTCTAATACTGGTCATAGTGGTGGTGGTATTCGTATTGGTCATGACTACAACACTAATACTACTGCTCCTGAGAAATCTACTGATAGACCTCCTTTCTTCAATGGCGACTATGGTAGTTTTTCTTTCTGGAAGACAATGATGTATAGTCACATTATTGGAGTTGATGATGAGCTATGGGACAAGGCTAAACTCGGATACTAGTGGATTGGGTGTTGTCCCTTTTGTATAGAAAGAAGGATCCAATAGTAAGTCCTCCATATACATGGCCTAAAAACCAGCAATGCTCGTGTTAGTAAACATATAAAATAGGTAGGCAAGTTTCAAATAAGACTATTATGAATAAGGCGAAATAAAAGTATATTGTTTTACCAATTTCTTGATACATCTCATTCTTCGGACATATGTTGATTTAGACGGTAAAGAGTCAAGATAAATCAACTCTTTTTTTACCAAATCAATGACTAGAAGTAACCAATGCATAGAATCATGAATTGGTATAAATATTTGTATATATCCAAAGTCAAATAATTATAATTGAAGTTGCATAAATGTAAATTTATCTAAATAGCAGTATTATGTGGTCATTTAATTACCTTTAAAATGTTATCTATTTTTCCCATAAACATGCCTTGATATTTTTTAATCATGACTTTAGTAGTTGTATTGCATCCCTGCACATATTGCTATAACAGAATAGACATTTATAATGTTAGCCATCTTTTTGTGAAAATTTGATGTCTCAAAAAACTGAACAATATGAGGTTTAATACCGAGAAAGTTGTTGGTAGAAACCAAAATTTTGGAAAGAAGATGTCCTTTTTTTTTCAGCATAAGTGAACATACTTACAGCCAAATCAAATTATCTAAAATAATATGATGACATAAGCTTAATATTTTTTTTAAAGAAAAAATAAATACTTCTATTAAAGTAACTATTTATTCTTACATCTTGGCCCAAAATTTTTGGGGCTTTATAGGCATTCAAACAACTTCATTGTTCCTTGGCAGAATCTTATATCTGTAACAACCAATACCTCGGTCCTACAATATATAATATGGATTTTTCTATCATGTGTAAATTTGCACATGTTAAGAAGTTTAAAATAGTAAATTTGTATTGGAACTTGTGCATTTTATATTAAATGTATAATATTTTAATAAATAATTATTGTTTTTAATAAAAAGTTACTACTTTTAGTTATCTTAACATGTTCAATGTTGCACACATTAGACAAACTCATATAATATTAATAAATGTATCAACTTAAATCCTTAATTTGAGCATTCAATTTGTATGAAATATTATTAATTAATGTTAAATACAATGAGAAATATATGACTTACTCGTTACATTTTTTATTTGTGGTAGGACCAAATATATATGATGCCACAACACTTTGTTCAACATTTAGATTCATGGTCTTTATCGTTTTAAACAACAAAGACAGCCACTCCATCAATATTTCACAAATAAATAAATTAAGAAATAAAATATAGAACTAGGAATACAACACATGTGCAATGATAAAGTAATTTACTTACATCAGGAATGACTCTTTCAATATTTGAGGAAGTGCCTATACTTTTTTGAGGTATAATATAGAAACTCGTAGGTGTGCCGTTTACTACTAGAGTAGGAGAACAAGCCTGATTTTTATATAATGGTGGAAAAAATGTTCGGAGATTGCCTTCATACTTAGGTTCATTCTTTTCTAGCATCACATCCTTTTTTTTTCATTTAATTTATTAAAATGATATCGGGTTTGTCATTCTTTTCTAGCATCACATCCTTTTTTTCCACTTCATTTTTTTGAATGATCTCAGGTTTTCACACATTGTTATTCAATAGAACTCCTTCGAGTCATTTATTGACTGTATTATATCATCAAGTTTGCTTTCCACTGTCGTCACCCTTTGCATTAAACACTGTTCAATATTTTTGTTAATACACTAAATATAATAGTGAATGAAAGTGTTCAAAACAATGAAAAAACTTTATTTCACTCTTAATATCAAATCAATTACCTTATGATCAGTTTTATCTGCTATAGACAAAATGTGATCATGTTCATCATATTTTTCCTTTCCCTCTTTTGAAATATGATTAATTTCTTGGCAGCTGAGTTTCATGAATTAAACAAATGTAGTCATCATTTTACTCACACAATTTGAAGAAAAATAGAAGAAAATTATTGCGGTTTGATTTTACCCGAAACGCATCAATTCATCAAAAGATGTTTTTTGTTTGTCTTCATTTTCTGTTTTGAATAGGTATGGATTCCATTCACTACAATTATCATTCCTCCCTTTTGGTGTATGAGCAGTGTCTCCTCTACTGTTTTTTATTAACCATACAAAAAAAAAATAGAAACTGACTAAGCAGACGAAAATTCAATTCAGCAACTTACTTATAATAGATTTAGAATAAGAAACAAATTTGAGTACCAACCTGGAAGATGACACATAGACTAAAGAGATGAATTTACCCGTACTATCCACTATACGTCGTTTGTTCCCCTTTTCGTTGGCCAGAGGTGAAGTAACAAACTAATCTTCCATATTTTGTTGCTTGAAAACCCTAAAAGTGATGAGAACAACTCTCTTATACTCACTTATACTCATCTCTTCAGTTTGTTTTGCAAAGGGAACTGTGATGAATTCAAGTGATTGTGGCGGCTTACTTAGAAAAACTAAAAGTTGCTAGAACAACATTAAAGAGGTATTAAAGAGAAATTAGTTTACCAATCGTTAGTTGGTTCAGTGGTGATTGGCGCTGAACTTGGTAGGGAGGACCACGGTTCGATCCCCCGCAACTGCGATCGGGAGGGGGCTGGAACCACTTGATGCCAGAACTGACCCCCGAACCAGACTAAACTGGTGGTGTAAACCAAAAAAAGAGAAATTAGTTTTGTTATCCACGTTGCTATTTTAGTGGAGATATGGTATTGTTCTATTTTGATACCAAATGCCAAAGAAGAAGGGATCTTTGCCTAAACCATTGAGCTACCGAAAAAACACAGAATTTGGGAAACAAGTTCTGCACCTCAGTTGCAATAAAACTAATAGACACCACAAAAATTGGGAAACAAGTTATGCACCTCACTCACAAACAACTTTGTAATTAACATCCACCAACAGTAACAACTACGATAACAAATCAAAAGTTTTCTATTAAAGTAGTTCATGACGGTAGGAATCAAAGTTTTCTTTCAAGTTCACTAAATTCAAACTCATTTCCTACAAGTTGGAAAATTAAAAAAATAAATCTAAGTTTCTTTAAAATTCACAATTCCACCCCTTGATAAGCATTCATTTCCAAGCATATCATATTAGGATCCAGTCTTGCTTCAACTTTTTGTTGTGAACCTGCCAAAATAATTGGACACTTGAAATAGTATCAAATTTTAAAGTATATGCAATAACTATAGAAACCGAATGTGCAGTCACAAAAGGTGTAATATGTATCATGATGTAGGATGTCACATTATCATTAACTAATCCATATCTAACACAACTTTTTTAGTTGAATTAGACTAAACACCTTTCTTGGAAGCCATATTTGCCGAACGCTCAACCTCTTCCAACAACTCTGTTATAAGAACTATTTTTTTTTACTTACGTGCGCAATTAAATCATGAGTGTTGTGTTTCCCACTAGTATACTGAGGAAAACTATGTCTTTCAGGATACATAACAATATTCGAATGTGATGAGAAGTTGACTGCCGGTGGAAATTAGGGAAATATTAGAACACTGCTGGCACCGGTAAAATAATTAGGAACATACAACGAACCATGGTTCCATGTTACATTTTGGCATTCCATTTTAATAGGGGATTTGTTATATACAAAACCGTGATCCTGAACAACCTTAAACAAATAGCAACAACAAAAACAACTTGTCAACCACCACTTATAATGGTAACTTTTTATAACAATGAGAAACTACTTATATTTTCAAACCCCACGTGTATGTTTACATCTGGCATGATCACATTAGCTTGACCAATCTCTTCATTTTCAATCTAGTACAATATTATAAAAATTGTCAACAACTTGTTCAATTTCAACAATAAATATGAAATATATCTACTTACCTGTTTTGATGTTCGTTTATTGATATTTTCTTGCTTTGAATGAGTAACATCAACAACTTTTCTCTTACACTTACTGCCACAATTTTTATCAACACCCCTATGAAAACAAATTATAATTATATTTAATATAGAACACAAACATTTACAAATAAAAACACATAAAACATGATGAGAACATGCCTCTTCATCATCTTCATGTTGTTTGTCACACTGAACTAGTAGTGGACAGTTTCGCTTCCTAAGAATAGGATCGTTACAGTGAGAACATTGACTCTTCTTCTTGGATGATTTCTTTTTACGAGGGGCACCTTTGGCCTTGGCTTGCTCGGGATTACTAAAAACAGCTGAACTAGTCTTATATTTTCCATTGATCTCACGACGCCTCTTTATTTTCTCACACAATCTATTAATCAATCCCCTCCATAGCCTTTTTATAATCATCCGAGTGCTTACAAGAAATATCATATAGGCTATTCAATGCAATAGACATAGTCCCTCAACTAAACATGAACATTTTTTCATCATCGCATTCTTCAGAAGATATTGATGATATGTAATCATCTTTTGCTGACTTAGTCCACCTTTTGCAAATCAAACCATCAGGAAACCCATCCATGTGCTCATGCCTCATGGCACAGATAATGTGGGCACATGTAAGTCCTACCCACTCAAATAGTCTACAATCACATAAAAATTTACTCTGCACCTTATCAAGACAAACTACATATTTAGTATTTTCAGGCACGAATGCAGGAAGAACTAAATGTGGGCAGCTGACCCCACTTGTTTCTTATTTTTTAACCAATAATATATAATTTTAATATATTGCCCCCACATGAAATAGATAAATGTCCCCACACTACATAATTAGCAGAATACTTCATGTACTATAAGTCTATTGGGAACACAAATCTAACTTTTAATTTTACTGTTTTTTATTTTAGAAAAAAGGAAATGGAAAAGCGTGTGAGTGCTACTGTGCAAGTGCGAAAATAAATCTTAATATTCAAAGTACATTATAATACAAAAGTCGTGAAATATATTACACACCCAAATTGCAGAAGTAGACAAATTTTTAACAGCTTCATAAAAGGCAGCAAAATAGTGAAACATGAGTATAATCATTGGAATAAATATTCAAATGTGATCATCATTTCGAAATCAGCTTAACATAAAGCCGAAATTGATCTTCAACGTAAAAGATGATGAGGTCTCCTTTACGAGGTTTGTGGCGTTCCAAGTATGCATACCATCTAGCGCCAATAAATTTATGATTTTTTCGCACTCCATCTTCAATTTTGATTGTGGCTGGATACTCAAAATCAGTGTCTGCAGAGAACATTTTAATTTGATGTTCTTTTTGTTTAAAGTACATGTTTGATATGGCATTGGGGATGTGCTGTTATAAAATAAGCACAAATAAAAGTGAAAATTGTTTACGCTTGATTGATTTGAGTATAATGGATAATGACGACTCTAAAATAATTTAACCAAATAAATAAAGAAAGAAGTTGTAATCTTCATGGTAAAAGTGTGTAAGTAATGATAGTAATTTATATAGTATTTTTAGTAGTTATTTAATAGTTACTTTAGGACTTTGAAGACCAAAACCAAGCAAAAACCTAGAGAAGTGAAGCTACTTGTCCAAGAAGTCAAGAATTGAAGAAAATGCATGAAAAGGGCAAAAAAGGGAGAAAATGACCAGTTCCTTAGAAATGCCATAACTTGATCTACGAATATCGGATTGAGGTCCGTAACCATGCGTTGAAAAGCTAAGACAAAGAGCTACAACTTTCGTGTTGAAGCCGAGAGTAAATTCTGAAGTTATTAGGGCGAAAGGGGCGCTCCATCGTGGACACGATAACTCTCATCGTGCCGTGATGGGAAAACTTAGTGACCAAGAAAACAGGCGCAGAAAATCTGAAACAAATCTGTGCCATTGTGGCCACGATGGAAAAGCCCAAATCCACTTAAAAAGCTATAAATAGAGCTCCCCACCTTCACAATTATTCATTCAGAAATTTAGAGAAATACTTCTCTCTAAGGAGCAAAGGAGGAGAAGTAAAGAGGGCAAATGAGCTACGGGAAGAACTTTCCCCCTTCAATGAGAAAGGTAACTTCCTTCGTAAGGTAGCAAGGTTTTGGGTATGCATTATTTTAATTCTTGTAATTTAATTATGTCTATTAGTAACTAAACTCCTCTAGGTTAGGTGGAGTAGATGAACTCCGTTAGGAATGCTTGAGACATGTAATTTGGTATAAAGATTATATAATTTTCTATTCAGTTTTATTATTCCTATTAGGCCTAAATGATCTTTTGGTCCCTGCATGTTCGAAATTTTTTGGTTTTAGTCTCTGTATCTTTTTTTGTTTCAAATGAGTCCCTAAATATACAAAATTTGTTGGTTTTAGTCCCTAAAGTCAAAATTCGCAGGAAAATTTGAATGAAAATATGCACGAAAACTGCAGATTTTCCTGCGGATTTTGACTTTAGGGACCAAAACCAACAAATTTTGTACATTCAGGGACTTATTTGCAACAAAAAAAGATACAGGGACTAAAACCAAAAATTCACGAACATACAGGGACAAAAATGATATTAAAGCCTTCCTATTATCTATGTTTTAACGACGTAATTCCGACTTTTAGCTACTGATCGGGGAACGCTTAGAGGATTGTTATTCGCTCACAAGTTAGACTGATAGTCCCAACCAAATAGATAATAGGCTTAGCTTCATCATACGGTAATACGTATGAGTGTTGCTGAGGGCTTTAAAGAACTAATGAACAACATGATAATCTACTACACACCTCATCACTTAGTTAGGAAACGTGACAACATGTCTAATACGGGTTTTTCTTCTAAGAGATCTTGGCACCAAGATTAGTTCGCCAAATAATAAAAAGGAATAGTCAATGATATAGCGCCAGTTACCAAGCAGGAATAGATAGGGATTCGAACTACTTAACCTTTTCTTCAAACTTATCTCTTTTATATTTTATATTCTCGGTTTCTTGAATCAAAACTCTCCCAACTTATAAAGCGAGAGCAATCTATCCAAATTCCTAAACGAAACTAGTTACTTTGGCACGATCCTTGTGAATACGAACTCATTCTATACACATAGAGTGTGAATTATTACTCGACGACTGACTAGTTCACCTGTCATACCGTAGTCAGTAAGCTATTGCAACATGGAAGAAATTATTGAGTGAAAAATGACTGAAATGTAAAGACGAAAATAATCGATTTAGGGTGTACCAAAACTTGTTTTTTCCCGATGTTTGCTACTGTTGCATTCACTTGCAATTCTCAGTTTTTGCTGGATAGGTTTGCTACTGCTGCAGTGTCAACTGTTGTTTCTTCCTCTAGTGTTGCATTTGAATTTTCAACCTCATGAAGATTGATCACAGGTTCAATCGTGTCTCCCTAAAGTGAAAAATGGAAAGCACTATAAATATATACAAGTACATAATAATGTCGAGTCCAACGCTATTAACATGTATAGCAGTACAAGGTGTTACATTAAAATCCCTTGGGAAGTTTTGTCATTGTAAAATAAATTCAAAAAGCAGAAAGACTCAATCTCGTATTCTAGTGACAATTATCAATAAAAAAGTAAAAACATGGGGATGCATTGTCACTTGAATCAATTACTCAATCCCATAACTATCATAAGTAAATGACAATGTATAATTGTCTAGTCTTGTGTAAATAGAAATTTATAACCTATAAGGAATTGATAAAATTAATGGATAGACTGTGTATTAACAAATTACCAGAAGTTGTGTTTCATCATCGGATGAATTGTCACTTGAATCAATTTGTATTACATTTGGAAAAACTTTAACTTGAAGAGGTTTACCCATGGGTAAAATTGTCATACAGAAATTGTTCCTCTCAATTTTGTATGTAAGTAGTATCCTAGTTGGTTGAACAAAACCAAAGTAATCTGCTACCAACATGCCATTGGTTTGATAATTTTCATTATCCGATAGGTGAAAAAGCACCATAATTCCATTCGTAGGTCCTATAATCCACCC
This sequence comes from Trifolium repens, assembly GCA_030408175.1. Classification (NCBI taxonomy): domain Eukaryota; kingdom Viridiplantae; phylum Streptophyta; class Magnoliopsida; order Fabales; family Fabaceae; genus Trifolium; species Trifolium repens. The sequence goes on from CP125837.1 coordinate 53,084,013, forward strand.
AAATTTATGCTTCACAATTTCATTAACAATTGGCACTTGTGGTAGCTAAAAAGGATGATGATATTGCTTGGTTTTTCATTAACAATTTATCTAATGTTGTTGGAGCATCGTGTAAACGCCGAGATATTTTTAGAGAAAGTCAATCTCTTAATGTAAATGAAGGATTAGAAAGTGGAGAAATTTCTAGTGGTCGTGGCTTGAATCAAGAAAGCACACTAACAAGAGTTGGAGATACTAGATGGGGTTCACATTATGGTACATTACTGGGGTTAGTTTCTCTGTTTCCTTCTGTGGGTGATGTGCTTGATACAATTGTGAAAGAAAGCTCAAAAGCAGAACAAATAGTTGAAGCCAGTCAATTGAAGAATACTTTGCAATCTTTTGAGTTTAATTTTAAATTGCTTTTGATGAGAAATATATTGGGAATTACTAATGATTTGTCTCAAGTAGCAAACAAAATATCAAGATATTGTAAATGATATGACATGTGTTAAACTGTCAAACGCAAGATTGCAAAACATGAGAGAAGATGGTTGGTGTAATTTACTTGATGAAGTGACGTTGTTTTGTATGAAGAAAGATATTGACATTGTAAATATGGATGATGTATTCATATTACATGGGAAACCAAAGCGTAATGTTGAAACAGTTTCAAACTTGCATCACTTTTAAGTTGAAGTATTTCATCAAGTGATTGATAGGCAACTTCAAGAGCTTAATAACATATTTACAGAGGTGAATAGTGGATTGCTTATTTGTGTAGCAAGCTTAAATTCACAATATTCATTTTTTGCATTTGACAAGGAAAAATTGATTAATATGGCTCGATATTTTATCCGTCAGAATTTTCTTCTGTGGATCTTATTGGACTCGACAATTAACTTGAAAATTATATCATGGATGTTCGTTCTAGTGAACAATTTTCTAATTTACATGGAATTAGTGATCTTTCAGGAATGATGGTGGAAACTAAAAAACACATTGCTTATCCAATGGTGTATTTACTTTTGAAGTTATCATTACTTTTGCCTATGGCAATTGCAACAGTTGAAAGGAGTTTCTCAGCAATAAATTTTGTGAAGAATCAAATGTGCAACCATATTGTGGATGACTTTCTGAATAATTGTTTGGTCACAGACATAAAGAGTGAGATATTTGATAATGTTGAAAATGAAAAAATCATGCAATACTTTTAAAATATGCAGTCCCGGTAGAGAGCAATTGTAATTCTTGAATTCATATTGGTGCACTTTTGGTTATCTTTGTGTTGTAGTACTTTGGTGCCATACTAGTTCTTGATGACAGGAATTTCTATGGTATTTTTAGTATTATTATTAGTAGTAAAATGACCAAGACAGGCCCAAATACGAAGGAAAACCTACAAAAGCAGAAAAAAGCATCAAGACAGAGTCCAAGATGCAAAAAGACAAGAAAAAGCCCAAAATGTGAAGAAAATCAGCATTCCATCGCAGCACGATGGCTTCCATCGTGCCACGATGGGAGCTGCTTGTTCGCCAAGAAATCAGAAGGAATAAATCTGAAGAAAATCTTTGCATCACAGCACGATGGAGCACATCGCAGCACGATGACATAACTTGGCGCCCAAGCTGATGAAATGCACAAGATCAGTTATAAAATTGAACTGAATCTTCACATCGCAGCACGATGGCTTCATCGTGGTGCGATGCCTTGCTGAGGCCCATTACGAAAACTATAAATAGAGCCTCCCATTCATTGTTTTATTCATTCAGAAATAATAGAACACTCTCTACTATAAGGAGAGGTTCAGAGGAGCTCTATTGAGCATAGTTTTCTCCCCTTACGGGAAAACTAACTCAGCAAGGTATGTTTTCTTTAGGCTTTTATGTTTAGATTATAGTTTCTTTATTGTAATTTAAATATGTAGTCTTTTGTAATAGATGCCTTAGGTTGTGGTGGAGAAGATGAACTCCCCAATGAATATTTGGAGTCTGTGACTGAGTCAAAGTTATAATAAATGATATTTAAGTATTATGTTTGTTATTTACTTTCATGCACTTAATAACGTTTCTCGTAATCTGGCCGGATAAGCGGGAGCGCCCAGAGAATTGATATTAGGTTTATAACTTAATATGGTCCGGAACTAGTAGTAAATAACGCTAGGTGTATATAGACGGTAACGACCTGTGTAACCACCCAATATTTTAACATGTTCTATTTATTTATTTTATTTTAATCAATTTAGCATAATAATGTTAGCATAATCATTTATTTATGAAACGATTTATTCTTATTTTAACCATTTGATTATCTACCTTTTTAAGTTAATTATTTTATGAGTTACTATTTTCTTAATTTAATTAATCAGGTAGATGGAAGAAATTATATACGAGGTTTATTGTCAGACCCTCAATTTTTTTTTTTTGACAAAAATAAAATGATATTCATTCATTCAAATTGATAGATTACATCGAATACAATCACATATTCAACATTCGCTAAAAACATAAAGGATGAATCTGCGAACAAACTCACAGCATCCAAGTTAATAGCATACAACGGCAAAATGCCTACAACAAGTAATATGAAAAATTTAAAGTCACCGGAATGTCCATGCTTCCGGATCTGCAACGTTGATGCACAAATCATTGATTGAATCTGCAACTGGTTGAAGTTGATCTTTCAATGAGTTAAACGAACACCGTAACAAGATGGAAAATCAAACGTCATAACAAGACGACGAACAAACACAACACCGCACGCGGACGATGAAACCACAAATACAAAAGAAAACAAAGAAAATAATATATCAATCTATGTGAGAATGATAATCACTTATTTAAATTAAAAACAATGAAAAAAGACACAGAGGGGTGATTTTAGGCCAAAAATGACCTAAAATCACCCCCTTACCGGTAGAGGAAGAAAAGACTCAAGGAGAAAAGACCCTCAATTTTTATTTAATAGAAACCATGATTTTATCCCATTTATTGATTTAATTTATTTATTTTAATTGATTAGTTTAATTGACTAGAATAGGAAAATGACTAAGAAAAAAATAATAATAATTGTTGAACTAAATCTTGCAATGTCATGTTAAGCATAATTTGAGTTGGTGTCATATTTTAAGTATGGTACGTGAGTTGTTTAGTGAGAATGGAAAGTAATATGGATAGACATGGTACAAAATTCAATGGTTACCTCAATTATAGATCAACTTTATTATCTTATAATCAGTGATGATTCCTTAGTGCCCCAAAACCAAACGTATAGAAATTTGTCTATAGAACTCCCTTATGATAATTGAAGCCAGACGTATGCACTCTCTGGTGATGTATATATTCGACTACCCTTATGTCTCTTTCAACCCTCAACAATATTATAAACACTTCTCTTCTCATATCAGTAAAATTATTCCAATGTCACAAACTCTCTAGTTCACAAAAATAGCTATTTTGCTGAAGTTACTTCCATCACCAGTTTCCTTTTGTACCAACATCAATTCTTAGTCCAATCCTTAGTCTCAAAGAAACAATAAGCACTCAACCGTTCGGTTGACGGTAGGATATCGAGAGTCGGTAGCATTGAAAATAAATCCTCCAGGTAAGGGCTTTTTCCCCCAAACATTCATATTACATAGGGATTTTGTTGTGAGATAGTAGTAGAATCTTTGTCTATTGGAGGAAAATTAATTAAAGGAAACTGATAAAAATGATTTAACTTATATTGTTAGACGTGTTTCTGTTTCGGATCAATTGTGTACATGTTGCTATAGTTGTTAATTGCCATTATTTGCCTTGTGAAATAGTTTCATATTTTGGTTCTACTTACATGCTTACTAGCTATAATTTGATTATTTACTATATTGTTATATTCTTGGTTATGTTTCCCTCATTTGTATTATAGTTGTTAATTTATTTCATCACTTGATAAATTGAAGAATTTTGAATTGAGAAATTGGATTTGGAGAATTATGAACTTTGAGAATTTTGATTTGAGATTTGTTGTTGTCGCGTTGATTTTTGATGTGGAAGTTAGAGGTGTTTGAGTAGACTTCCATTTTGTTGTCGCATTGATTTTTATTTGATAATTTGATATTTTGTTTTGATGAGATAATATGACCATGCATTCATTCATGTGTCAAGTCCCCGCCGTTGATATGGAATTCCGAAATGTGATGAGTAGGGTTTCATGGAAGACCGAATTATTTGAGTAGGCTTCCAATTTGTTGTCGTGTAGAGGAGTGTTTTCAGGAATATAATTCTGACTTCCGACTTTGTTGTCGTGTAGAGGAGTGTTTTCAGGAGCATAATTCTGACCTCCGACCATGGTACCACATGCATTTAGAGAGTTTTGGATTGCATCTCATACATTATAATTGTGTTGTTAAAATATGAATACATTTTGTTATCCTTGAGTTGTTGTCTTGGTGCGTTGTTTTGATGTGCTTAATTGTCTACGTCATGATGTCTTTCTAGATAAGATTGATTACGAGTTCACCACTTACTTCCTTTTTATGAAAATAAATAATTATATATATATTTTTTTAAAATCTTTTGATCGGTGAAGTGTTTTATTATTATGTTATGACATTATTCTTATGGTGAGTATGATTCAATTTGGATAAGGAAATTGACCCTTACATTAAATATGGTTGTAGGTACCAAAATTGAGTGATGAAGTCAATTTGCTGTGTATACGTGCGCGGGGATAAACAAATCTGGGTTTTAATAATTGTAATTTAAATGAAACATTTTTGTTATTTTATAGTTATTATATGTAATCTCAAGTAGTTAAATTATGTTTTAAAAAAAATAAAAATTATAGTCACACTATTTCAAGAAATGGAGTTTTTCTTATTATTTTCTTTATTAAAAATCCGGGCTGTTACATCCTGAACTAGTCGTGAATGAGCGGATAGAGGAGGAATCATGAACTAGGTGTGAACTGAGCACTTAGATGATGAATAGCCCGATACTAGGATCTAGAGGTCAATTGGTGAAGATAATAATGCATGTTTATAAACAACTCACTTAGTAATTAGGGTATGTGACGCATCGAGGTTAGGCTCTCGTAGGTACCTTAGTTATGAAAGTAGGGAAACTTTAATAGACATAGTGTAACAGTAAGGTGTTACTACAACAAGGAAAAGTCATCTTGCATGTATATATGCACTCGCCCACATTGTTTTCATCTCATAAGCCTTTCTTAACCCATTTGTTGTTTGATAAACCGTAATCATCAACAACCTTCTTTCACTCAATTTCAAACTTGTCCACAATATAATTAGCATAAATCAAAAACTTAAAATCTTCCAAGAATTTTGAATCCTTCACATTCTCACAAGCATTTTAATGAAAATGCCATGAACAAAGGCGATTCAACGATTTTGGAGATACAACTCTGATAGCTTCTCTCATTGCAAGATCTCCATCAGTAACCACTTCCTTTTGGTTGTTTATGATACATTGCTTCCAAAAATGTATTTAAAACCCACTTTTAAGTATCAGTTGTTTCATCAGAAACTAAAGCACAACCAAAAATTATACTTTCACCATGATGGTTGTACTCACTAAAAATAACAAGAGGATTGTTATATATGATCTTCTTATAAGTTGTGTCAAATGCAATCACATCCCCAAAACATTCATAATCAATCCGACTTGCTGAATCTGACCAAAATAAATTTTCTAAACGCCCATCTTCTGTTGTGGTAAACTTTGAAAAGAACATGTCCTTCTTGCAAAATCCCAAACCCTCGTGACCACCTTTATAAGCCAACATAAAACCCAAAATATGACAAGTGCTAACACCCTGTGTATGCAGGCTATCAACAAGGGCTTTATCAGATTCACTCAATCAACGATAACGTACCGGCGTTAGTGGATGGTTATGAGAGGGATCAAATGCAAAAATTGTCCAGTTATCAGTCGATCAACATTTAATTTTACTTGAAACCTTGCATGACAATCAGTTCGAGTGGTCGACTTCTGAACTTTTCCACAGTCCTCCTTCTTACTATTCTTTCCTGCTCTATTACAAACTAATTAACAACTATCTTATCACCATGATCACGTCTTACATCATCTTTTCTTGTTGCAAACCCATGAAATTCTGCAAAGCTTTTATAAAATTGTATAGCTTGTTCCTCTGAATCAAATTCCAATCCTTTTTTTTTTTAAACAAAATTCCAATCCTCTTATATCATCATTTGTCAATTCACTAATATCCTTATAAGTATCCATGTCCTCTTTTCCTTCTTCATTAATGACATTATTACCACTAGCCAATTCTTCACCATTTATATCTCCATCATTTATAGCCATTTAAAATTATTTGTCACAACCTATTATTCAATATTGATTACATTAACATAAACAATATCCAAATAGAATTACTAAGAAATATGCCAGATTAGAATGAAGTATTTGGACAAAATACTAGCTTCAATTCCAAACTAAAAAAGCTTGATTCTAGATATACAATTACTCTGAACACCATTGGAAGTTATATTAACAGAGATGTCACATGAGTAAGAAGATGTATCCTACGAAACGAAATGGTGGTTTATTGGGGTAAATAAGTGCTTAAATCAAGCGCGTTCTTTGTTCTTGGGGGTAAAACATCACTTCGTATCCTACGAAACGAAATTTTTTTAATTTTAGAATATACAACCCAAAGTATCCTGGATCCAAAAATGGAGGTATTTTGGAATTTTTAGGAGGTGTGGGAGCAACTAAGGAGCCTAAAAAACAAAATTAGTCTTTGACCAATGCGGGCTTTAAAGAGAAAATGGGCCTGAGAGCAATGATAACTGTGGAAATTTTCTCTTCCCACCCCCCGTGACTCTTTTTCCTCCCCCCGGATTTTCATTTTTGCCCCTAGTTTTAAACTTCGGAACGCGTTTTCCGAAGTTTTTTTTGCCTTGAAAATGAACTTCGGAATGTATTTTCCGAAATTTTGATAAATTTGAACTAGAAAAACTTCGGAAAACACGTTCCGAAATTTTTGTACAGGGGTAAAATTGGAATATTGGGGGGTTAAAAAGAGTCATGGGGGTGGGATGAGAAAATTTCATAACTGTGTGGGCTTGATGTTAAGCCTGAAAAAAATTTCGGACCAATTTTGCAGTACAGTTTGAGTAAAATAAGTAGAAGTTTGCTATTTAGGCCCCCTAGTATTACTCGCAGGCCCCCCGTCGTGACCAAAATGCCCTTATAAGCATTTGTATCCTAGGAAACGAAGGCAACAAATTTCGTCACCTAGAAGACGAAATTATGTTAAAACATAGTAGGCTTGCATTGTCGCGCACATCTGGACACAAAACACGCAATTTCGTCTCGTAGTTACCGAAACGCCAATTTTTTGAAATTTTGTCACCTAGAAGACGAAATTGTGTGTTTTGTCACCTAGAAGACGAAATTTTGGTTAAACGTAGTAGGTCTGCCTTGTCGTGCACATCTGGGCACAAAACACACAATTTTGTCACCTAGAAGACGAAATTGTGTGTTTTGTCACCTAGAAGACGAAATTTTGGTTTTTTGCAATTTCATTTCCTAGAAACCAAAGTATCCTGGATGCAAAAGTGGGGGTATTTTGGGATTTTTGGGGGGTTTGAGATCAACATGGGGGGCCTAAATAACAATTTTCAAATAAGTAAGCCTAGGATCATTGTAATCTGTAACACACTACATTCTTTTGATAAAATACTATATATTTTTTTAACAATAAAATACTGTATTTTATATACACGTTTTATTTTAATACATTAAACTTTAGGGTCCAATGATATTTTTTGACATTAGAATAATTCAATTACTTGGTGCGATTCAATTAATTTCATGTGAGCAATGAAAAAAATGATAATTGATGTTCTCCACACTCGATTAAATCTCAAGGGTAATGTAAGTTTAAATCAGATGGTAAAAAAGTTGCATGAATTCTAATCACTATGATATTTGACAAAAAAAAATTTACATGAATATATAATATAATATATTGGGACATCGATTCAAACCACAATTCTCGACTTCTATAGACACGGTTAATACTGTTTTACATATTAGATTCTTTGAAACAAAACTAAAAACAAAAATTAATCATATAGGTGGTGCCAATAGTGTCCCCTTAGGTGCATTATGTGTGGCCCGGGTAGACAGAAACAAAAGGAATCATGAGTAAGCATAACATGGCAAGCAAGTTTAGATTAGAGACACCTTTTCCTTCACTTTCCTACGATTTTCCCTTTCCTTTGCTGATTACTACTACCTTGTCATGTGTTTTCTGACTTCTCTCTTTACCATTGGATTTTCTTTCCTTTACCCTCATTTTATTTGTATTAATTATCTGGTTCTCAGAGGAATCAGACTATGATAATATAAAAAAGTTCAGTTGCGAGGTAAATAAAGTTTGACAAAAAATCCGAGTTCTCTCAAGCGATTCATCTTAAAAAAAGTTTATTACCCACTTGAGCATAATATCTTAATTTTTTTTTTGGCATTCATCACCAGGTTTAATCTGGTTCGGAAGTCAGTTCTGGCATCAAGTAATTCCAGTTCTCTCCGATCGCAATTGCGGGGATCAAGCAGTAGGTCCTCCCTATCAAGTTCAGCGCCAATCACCAATTAACCAACTAACGATCAGTTAATATGTTGATTTTTACTCATCATTCTTACTTGGATGATACTACCTTGTTGCGGCAATAAAGGAATCAAACAGAACACAAACATTAGACAAGCGTATCAGAAAGTAATAACACCATTCTTTTAATGATAACTTTATTATCACTTTTCTTGGAGCAGCACTTATACGGTTGTCACATAGTTGTCACTTGTGGATACCACCAATTGTTTTGTTTTCCAATAAATAATTCATATAGGAGTAATTCATTTGCTTTTGTATCTCAATTTCGCCCTATACAGTACTAGTATATTTAAATCAGATTTTTATTATTGTACTTATTTATAGCTAAGGTATAATATCATTCATAAAACTATGCAGCAGCAACATGGAGTATCTACACATGTGCGGAACTCACTCACATACATAAGTCTATGTTTGGTATCACAGTAGGTATATAGTAATTCACTGTGATTTTACAGTAAAATTACGGCGAGTCACCGTAATTCTGACATACCAACTGTGATACCAAATACACACTAAGTAGAATTGAGTTTTGTTGAGAATGACCGCAATTTGATTATCACACAACACATTATCAAAGTGGGTCAAGTAGTTTTAAGTTGTGATTTAAGTATTCAAAGGCCAACATAAAAGTAAGATCAACAAGAAAAACGCACTAGACTCTTAATTTAAAATTTATAATTATTTTTTTCATAAGCAAATTTATAAAATTTTAAATTAACAAAAAGATTTCACATTCTATGTTCTATTTTAAAAACTAAAATAACATTATCTCAATAAAGATTAAATCAATTGATTTTATTATTATCAATTTATCAATTGTAAAATAACACTACACAAATCGAATTGATAATATAGGGAAAACATGACTTTATTGTCTTCCACTTCTGCCAAATGTTGGTTATTTGGAAGATTCTACATTATTGGCTTCCACTTCTGCCAAATGCATCTTCTATATTGCCAATTTTTTTTTAAATCAAAGATATCTTTCGCGCACAACTGCAGAGATTAATCCCCTGAAATAACTGAGATTCATTTAAGGAGTTAAACTCTCCTAACAAATGCTTTTTCATTGCCAGTCCTAGAAAATACTATTAGAGAGACAAATTTAATTAAAATTTTACAATTTTATGAATCACTTTGTAATATTACTAGTCTACGAGACCGTGTCGATACAACCTTACCAATTCGTGAAAAAATTAATCTTAAAAGACTAATTCAAAAAATGGTTAAATTTAAAAGATCGCAAACAAATGAACGAATTGTGTCAGTAACACATATTCTTGTTTTTTAATTATTATATAATATGTCACAGTATATTTTCTTTGTCAAGTAACTTAGTAATTAAAATTATAATTTTTTAAAGTGAATAAATAAAATGTTTAATATTCGAACTTCAATTCCTATATATATATTACAATATTCCTATCTATTAAGATAAAATCCCATAAACTTGCCATAGTAATTTTTTTCTGTCAAGTATGTCATAGTACATTTTATATGCAGGTAATTAGCTAAGTATAGAGCAATTATTGTATTTATATGACCCTAAAGATTAAAAAAAAGCATATATCTCCATTATTGAATGGGCAAAAAATATATATAAATATTTAGCCCATACTATACTATATACTATACTATTATATGGTAAATGTACATTCAAATATTTTCCACGAAGAACATCCTCTTGGCTGTAGCCCCCACCTGGCGGTTGATCTGTAATTCTAGAATCATTTTCTTGACATTGACGCATCCTATGCTTCTACTTGTAACCTCTCATAATTATATTCTTTTCCTAACTTATGAATGAAAAGTAATTTGTACCAAAAATAAATAAATTAGAAGTTGTGAAAAGTACTGCTCAATATAATCATCGTTGAAACTTGTGCTTAATTAGTAGTTTGCCTTTATTTTCCATTTATAATAACAATATTAATTAAATAATTAGCATCTCTATTTCTTTTCATATCATTACCATGTATAGTGTATATTCCTCAATTTGATGAGCCACAAACACTATTGTATACGGTTCTTTATAGTTTATTCCTTATCCAAGTTACTTCATAAAGTATCCTATGGCTTATTGATCAAGTTCTCTTTCTTTATATTGTTGGGTTCATTTATACTTAATTAGCTTGAAGATTTATATATACTGTCCATCATATTCATCAACGATGACTTAAACCATTTTCTCATTATATTGTATTTGTCACGCCCCCTTTTAGGACATCTTAAAGAGTAAAGATAAAGAAACGTAAAAATGAAGTCATTGGATTAAAAATTATGCGTGTACAGATAAATAACATGCATGTAATTTCACCATAATTTTTTTTTATTTTTACATTTGCTCGTCAGGTTGAAATAATTTCACCATAATTTCGCTATCCAGATAATCTATTCTTTATGTGTGTCAACACCGGTTCTCAAAAACTCAGACGCCGCGAGTCACCACCTATAGAAAGGCCCAGATAGAGGAAAGACACATTCCCCACTTTACAACACAGAGCAGATGCAGCCTCGTGCAACCAAGAATCGGCGATATTAACTCATACCAACATACTTTTATGGAAATTGACCTTCAAGCCCGACATTAACTCAAACAACAAAAGAACAACCCGTAAAGCCCCAACATTACCCCAACTTTTCATCCCCAACAATAGCGTATCATCGGCGAACTGAAGGTGCGAAACAATAACGAATTCTGCTCACCAACGATGTACCTAGTAAACACATTCTTCTCAACTATAGCTGACCTCATGACATTCAATTCCTCTGCAGCCAAGAAAAACAAAAACGGAGACAGAGGGTCCCCTTGTCTCAAGCCTCGTTGAAAAGAAAATTCCTCGGTGGGGCTGCCATTAACTAAAACCGAAGCAGTGGCCGTACAAACGCATTCTCGCATCCACTTTCGCCAGAGGGGTGGGAAAGCCATCTTCGCCATAACCGCATCCAAATACTCCCAATCCACCGAATCATAGGCCTTCTCAAAATCCACCTTAAAAAGCAATAGCTCTTTTTTAGTCTTCCGAGCCTCGTCTACCACCTCATTTGCAATAAGAATACCATCGAGGACATGCCGATCCTTCACAAAAGCCGTCTGGGACTCAGAAATCACACTACCAATAACCAACCGCAGCCTATTGGCCAACACCTTAGCCAAGATTTTATATAGGCTTCCCACTAGAGAAATATGTCTGAAGTCGTTTAAACGTTGTGGGCTGTCGACTTTAGGGATAAGAGCAATAAAAGTGGAGTTAAAGCCCTTTGTTAGCTTACCATTATGATAGAACTCAGAGCAATAACTGTTATCGGCCACAATTGTTTGCTAGAAATTTTGTATTAATCTCACATTTGTCTCCATTTATTCTGTTACAAATAATTTAACCTTTGCGACATTTGTTTCCAATAAAACAACCAGCAATTTTTTTTTGTTGAAGAATTTGATAATTGTTATCATTAATTTTATTATAAATAATTTAACTGTTATAACATCTGTGTCTATTAAAAGGGCCGCATTCTTTTTTCCTCAAAACTTTACTTTCTCTCTGAAAAATTTTATTTCTCATTTTCTCCCTTTATTTCTTACTTTTATATTCTTTCTAAACTTTTCCTCTACATTCACCCTGCTATTTTATTATTATTTTTTTCAATTTTAAAATTGATTTTCTATTTTGAAATCCTTTCCAAATAATTTTATTTATTTTATAAAAAACTACAGAGTTTTCTGATAGTTTAAAACCCACAAAAAGTTTAGTATTTTTATTGTAAAACAAAAGTTTAATATTTTTATTTTAATTTAAAAAGCATTGTTGTTTAATAAAAATGATTTACATAAGAAATTGAATAATCTTATATGACAACATTTAACGCTTATAAATCATAATGAGAATTGATAATGAGTTGACCAAAATTCTAAAAGTGATAATAGAAATAACTAAAACTGCAGTTAAATTTTTTATTTTTACTGACCATTTATGTATTTTTATTTTTACGTATTTTCACCGGGCTAGCCATTCTTTTTGGGTAAGCTAGCCACTTTTTATTCATAAACAATATATAAAATATGAAGGCGCATGTACTTACTTCTATAAATTAAGAAGGTTTAATCATCATTTTCGTCCTTGTAAGTTCACGATTTTTTGGTTTTAATCCCTATTTTTTTTTTGTTGCAAATTAGTCCCTGTATATTCAAATCTTTTGGTTTTAGTTCCTTAAACCTTAAATTCGTAGGAAACCAGCAAATTTTCCTGCAGATTTTCTTGCGGATTTTAGCTTTAGTGACTAAAATAAAAAAGATTTGCACATGTAGGGACTAATTTGTTACAAAAAAAGATATAAAGACTAATTAAAACCAAAAATTTATGAACTTACAGGGACGAAAATGATGTTTAAGCCAATTAAAAAAACTCTTTCACCTGATTGAGTTGCACATGTAATAAAATTAAGAATTTTCATCTGCTAAATTTCAAAGAAAATTTAATCAAAAAAAAGAAATCAAAGAATTGTAAGAAATATTAAAATTTTCAGCTGTTAAAATATAAATTTGACATCCTTATTCAGATTTATTACATTTTTTTTTCCTCATAAAAGACAAAAACTTAGCTAGTGTTTTAAATTAGCGGGTACACATCATGACACGTGTCATCCATCTCCATCGCGCATAGTGTAATCTAAATCTAATCCTGTAATTTATTCCATTTCACTCACAAATCACAATCACAATCACCGCTTCAAACAAATACTACATGCATAAAGTGTCAAAATATAAAATCAACCGTATTAGTAATTAGATGCCTCTTGAGTCTTGATATGATTCTATATTCACTTTTTTTCCCCTTACAATATAAATTACTATTATAATCAATAATTCACTATAGGTAAATATTCACCAACCTACCAAATTAATACATCTTCCAAATACCATATGTCTTCCATTCCATACACTAAATTAGAAGAGATTTATTCCATTACGTAACGCTACCTAGCTAGCCACCAAACCAACCCCATCTACCCTTATCTTTATTCCAATTTCGCCAACTTTATATTAATTTTCGTTCATTCAATAATTACCACATTTCATTTTTTTCCAAAAATGAAATAATTACTGTTTTACAATTACTAAAATAACCCCTCAACTTAACATTTACATTAATTAATCATGTCATTAAGAAAACTTAAAAAGAATCGTATATGAATTTATATCAGGAAAAAGACAAGAAACATAAAATTCAGTCGGTTATACGAACAACGATCGTTCATGAAAATTAATTCATACAAAAAAAAATCATAATTCGAGAATAGAGATAGAGAATTCAATATACGATCCATAGAAATTAAACCATTGAAATTAAATAATTAAATTAAATAAAGAAAAATTGGATATGGAGCTATAGAGATAGAGAATTCAACATTATGTTGATGGATTGGATTGAATTAATTCACATATTACGATCCAGATCTTAATATTTCACATCTTATACAAATTGCGAAATATTCATATATATATAAATATATAAGAAGAGAGGAATTGAAGAAAAGAAGAACAAAAATCGTGTAATTAATTTACGTAATTTGATGAACGAGCACCAAGGTAGTGTTCGATCGAATTGCAGAGAGGTTGTTGATGATGATGATGATTGATGATGAAGAAGAATTTTCATGTACAAGGACAAGTTCTCTTTGGAAAAGTGGATCTGAAAAACGCATCCATGTCTTCATTATTCGAAACTTCAAAGAATTGAAATTCATCCATAAGCTTCCTCTTGCAAGAAACGAACGGCTTCGGTTTTCTCGGCGCCGGCGGACAATCCTGAATCTCCGGTATCTTGCTTTCTTTCGACGTCGGAGTCCGGTAACTTTCATCGTTTCCGTTTACTCCATCAACGACGGTACCGTCGTCGGTGACATCGTTTTCGGTTTGAATTATTTCATCAGGTTGTGTAATTGCGGTGGAAGATGACATAGTGTCAGGTACAACGACGTCGGGAATGATTTGATCGGAGGAAGGAGTGGTGACTTCTTCTTTTTCGTCGTCGAGATTGACGGCGGTGATTCGGAGCTTTGGTAATTGGTTATGATGGAGGTGGAGATCGGTGGTGGACATGACTGCCGGCTTTAAGGGTGTGTTTGGATGATTGGAAATTGTGTAAGAGAAAATTACTTAACGTGATGTGCGTGAAACTGCGTTTGGTAGTGAATATATATAGAGAAGTTGGGTTGTGAGAAAAAGAACTTTATGGAAAGCTTTGAAAGCGTGCTTTAGAAGGTAATAAGAGAAGATAGAGAGAGAGAAAAAGAATGTGATGGGTTTTTTTGGTTGGAGGTGAGGTATCACTATCACTACAACAGTGTATAATAACTTATGCTTATTTATTTGAGTCAAAAAAAAAAACTTATGCTTATTTATTTAATTTTACAGTTCATACAGCCTTATTTTACTTACTCTGCTTTTTATTATGAGTAAAAATTGACTCTTTAAATTTATTAAATAGGTGATATATTAAAGGTCAGTTTGAATTTTTTTTTACCAAAAAAAAAAAAGAATTAGTTTATTTTTTAGTTTATAAAAAATAGTTTATGTAATTAAATAATTTTTAATGTTAATTTTTAATTTTTTTATTAGCAAAAAATGTGTTTTTATAATTTTTTCTTCATAAACTACTGTGAATATTATATAAAAATTTGTTCATTTGTATAAATTTTTAAAGTATAAGCTAAAAATTAAGTCAATTCTATAGGGGATTGGAAGTGTTTGTTTTGGTGTTTATGTTTGGTGTTTCGCCTATATACGGCACCTCTGCTATGTTGTTACTTTTTTTACCGGTTTTTATCCTTCTTATACAAAGACATGCTTAATAATATAATTTGCCGTTAAAAAAAAGGTCTTAATAAACTAAGTCTCAATTTGTTATAATATCAAAAGCTCACTTTTTAAATTTTTAAATAACTAATGTATTTTGGTCAAAAAAATTAACTAATTTGTCTTGTGTGTAAATTTATTTTTTAAATTCATTGAAATTTGATTGATGTATCTAGTCTATATTATATGACAAGATACATCAGTTAATCAATAAAATTATAATATAAATTTTTGTTTATAATAAGAAATAAATAAATCTTTGTTATTATTTTTATTATTGTACCAATTAATTCAATTAATTAACTATATGAGTATGAACTAATAAAGATTGGATTATTGCTAAGAAATTGACTCATACCACATAAAAATCATGAATTCAATTTTTTCTGTTATCGTGATTCGTGAGAATTCTTTTGGTAGTTAATCGATAAGCATTTTCATCTTGAACCCAACATTTCTAAATTTTTTATAAATAAAAGAAAAACTACTTGGCAGAAATGTCGTGAATTTTAGTCTAACAAATTTTACAATGTTTTATTTTTAACAATTTTTTATAAAGTTTATTTAATTTCAATATTTTTTCATAAAGTTTATTTAACTTTAACAATTTTTAAAAATTTTCTTTTCTTATTTATCTTTATTTGATTTGCCCTTTTTTTTATGAACTTGTATAAGTTATTAGTTTGAATTGTCCCAATTTTAGAATCAAATCATGCATAGCTAAACATTATTATTACACAAATTGGAAAAAAATATTATTACCAATGTTTTGATAATTACTTTTACTATTGAAGTTGGCTACGGTTTGAACTTCTAGCTGACTTTTCTTTTTCGATAAAATATCTAGCTGACTAATTATTTATTAAATTATCTACGTTACCTAATAAATTATTCACGATTTGTAAAAATTAATAGTACAGTAATAATTTCACGATTATTCACGATTATACAACTTGAGTTAGTGAGAGTTGTCAATTGAAGAAAGAGAAAAAACAGAAATCTGTTTCGGATATGGGAGCACTATAGGAAACTTTAAATTAATCTCATTACTCAAGAGTAACTACATATTTTAATCCAATTAAAGTTTCACATTAAAAACTCTTAACTAGATATATTTACTTGCATAATTAAATTCCCGTATCGGTCTTATTATTTTAGTAGTTACTACTTGCATAATCTAAATTAATTTTGATATTTTTTTTAGGACAAAATTCGATACTTTCTTTATCAATACAGTAATGGTATTAATAAAGTTTGTTTAATCGTGGCCCATACTTTATTGCAATGGCCCTGAATAATCCTGATGTTGATGCTCAATGAAAAATATCAACATCAGTGTGAGTTTATATCATGTACGTAATAGTAACTATGTAATATGGTAAACGACAAATGGAACTGTTCCACGTGTAAAAGTTTTTTGACTTGGTTGGACAGAATAGTCTTTTTGAATGATGAGTATAGGGAATAAGATAGACTCGGTTGTAGTGGATAAAAGTGGTGCTTGACGGAACGGAATTAACGGTGGTCCTTGGTTTAACGAAGAGTGATTAGTGATAATTAGTGCGAATGGAACGTTCACTTTACGTTACTTTAGTTACAGGCGCAAAACTGCAAAAGCATATAGTATAGGTTTTCGCCACGTGCCTCACAAAGCGCGTATCAACAATTGCCGGAAAAGAAAAACTTTGACTATTTTCCCAATTTTTGTTTGGGTCAAGACTATTTTCCCAATTTTATTGAAGTAATTTTTCCCTTATTATATAAAAAATTAAATTAATTTTCTCGTTCTATTTTGTAATTAAAAAATTATTATCTCTTTTTATTTTTTTAAAAGTGTTTTCTAAATAGAGGACTTTCTTTATAAAAAAGGACAAGTACATTTATAATTACTTTAAATTTAATGTTTTTAATAAATTGATTATTTAAGTCCTTTAAATATCAAATTGGTTAAGTTTATAACAGATTACACTGTCAATGTAATTTTACTCGCTTGATGGTGTAATTTTGGGTGATTTGTTAGTATTAATTTAAAGAATTAATTGGACATTTAAATTTGTAAAATTTAAAGAATTAATTTACTACAAATGTTAAATTTAAAGGAAATTTTGATGTAGTTGACCAAAAAAAAAATAGTATGACTAATCATTTAAAGCTAATGAGCATATCTAGTCAATACCTCAAAAATAATAGGGCACACAAAATAAGTTGATCCGAGAATAAACAACTTTTATATTTGAATAATAACTATATATAATTTTCATATTGTACCAAAAAATTATATATATAATTTTCATACACTTTTTTTTTAAAGCATTTTTTTTTCATACACTTATTTACTCTTTATCTCCATCTCTATTTCTATCTACCACAACATCAATTTATCACATTTATGTATCGCTATTTCTATCTCTTTCAAGATATAAATGGTGTATAGATACAAATAATTTTCTTTGGTATAATAAGCCTGATGAAATGTACCAAAAAAAAATGTCTGATAAAATATAAACTTTATCCGCAATGGAATAATAAGCTATATACAGTAAAAGAGAGCCAGATGAAATATAAACTATATACATTAATAAGCCTGATGGTACATAGAGATGACCGTTAATGTCCGTTGGACACCTATAAAATATATCCGCAACCATTTAAGTGCCTAAATGAGGACGGACAATATAATTATTGCACGAGCATACGAACATTTTTCACAAACGGATGTATGTAAATGAATACTATAGATCCTGCCATTTTCATCCCTAAAAAGGCAGTAGGCAAGTGTGCAAGTTGATACGATTTAATTCAAATATGGACCACACTCTAGAATTTAGAGAGAAACTACAACTATATATATATATATATATATATATATATATATATATATATATATATATATATATATTTTCCATTGGTTTTAATTGTGAGGTCATATATACCGACCTGGATCCTCTGCTGCTGCAATGCCTGCAGCCATCCTGCTGCAATACAATAACCGTTGATCGAAAATTATGGCCAACTTTAATTTTACGCCTTACTCCAAATTGTTTTTGGTGAAACGCATATATTTATTTTGTATATATAGTTGTTGTTACCTGAATATATTTGCATCCCAAGTATTTTAATATGTACTTTTGCTTTGCATTAAGCACATATATGTTTACATTTTTATTTAATCTATTTGCATCAAATATGGCTTTGTTTGTTTCGGTTTCAAAAAATAGATATTATTTTGTATTTTTAAAAATAGATTTTGTAAAATCGGTTTTTAAAATAATAGTTTTTTTTATATTCATTTTTTAAAATTGAAACACTAATTTTGACATCATATAATATAAACATACATTATTGAAGGTTAAAACATAGTCAAAATCACATTTTTTTTCTTTAAAAATGATTTTTATGAAAATGATAATAAGATGTGATTTTTTATATAATGGAGCTAGAGATCGAACTTAGAACCTCTAGCATACTAACCAAATTTTTCACCACTAGACCAAACATAATGGCTTCGGTAAGAAGTGATTTGAATACACATATGTAAAAAAAATTAATTAATAAGAGACCAATGTAAAACTAAAAAATTCTTTAAGAAATTAAAATACTAATAAGCCTAATAGTTTGTAAAAAAAAAGCCTAATAAAAAGTTAAAAATAAATACATAACAAAAATTAAAATTGGACATCTAACAAAAATAAATAAATTTGACGCATACATATTATTGTTTATTTTTTGATAAAATGACACATACATATTATTATTTATTTATTTAATTTTTTTTTTTGATACCATTATTTATTTTTTTTATAAAATGACACTTACATGTTTATGAAGATGAATGACACTTACATGTTTTATCCGAAGGCAATGAAATTTTTTTAATGTGTCAAAGTCAAGATATGTTAAAGAAAACAGAATTTTTTATATAAAAAAGAAAAGAAGAAAACTATGCGTATGCTAGTATGGGGAGAGACCATCTTAACAAAATTAATCAACGGCTCACAAGTTGCAGCAGATGCGGCAGCGGTGATTGCTGCTGCTGACGATCCAATTCGCATATATACAATGCTTATATAAACTAGTGCATACTTGTTATGGTTATTAATGGAATTAGTAGATAATTTTGCAACAATAATAGAAGATACATCTCATTCATTTCTTAAGTATCACTTTTATCTCATGTGGGACTTTTCGTTCTCTTTGAGTATTAGTCCATTCCTGGATTGACATCTTGGTGGTGGATTACACTTCTTTACGTGATCACTTTGTCCAGTTTACATATTCAGCAGGTGGTTCTCGGGCACATTGCTCCTTTTTGCAGCTCATTTGACTTGCTTGCGTTTGGGTTGTGTGGACGGAGAGAAATCACAGGTTGTTCCACGGCTAGGCAAACACTACTCATCAATTGTTGGACAAGATCAAGCTCTTTTCATTTAGGTGGTTGAAGGCAACAAGTGCTACTTTAGCTTCTAACTGTCATAGCTGGTGGTTTAGTCATTTGCTCTGTTTGGGCCTTGTATAAACTGTTTTGTCTAACTTTTTGTAACATTTTGTGATTCTTTGTAAACGTTGGTAGTCTACCTTGGCACATCTTATGCTAGAGAGACTGTGTTTTATATATTTATATCTCATTTTGGCTTGTTCAAAAAAAAATTATCACTTTTGTAGAATTTCTTTTGTACAAACTTTTGTCAAATATATTATATCTATTTTTTTGTTATGTTCAAAACATCAGGGCAATATTAATTATTTTTTAATTGTTTGCAGAAATTTTGCTGAACTAATAATGAGGTGGGTGGGCATAAATTCTGATTTTTAATTGATTGGTTGATTTATTTGATGTTCATTATTTTTTAATATAGATAAATTAAATTTTCTATTACCTACAAATGTAATTTGCATGTCTGTCAAAAAAGATTTCTGAAGAAACCAAATGAAGTATATTAACAGATTCAAGCATAAAATGTGTCTAAAATGGATAAATATAATACACAAGTTGAAAATAGAAAGAGACCCAAACAAACAAAGCAGCAAAGGGACCAAATCAAGAGTAGGGTAACCAAGATGAACAAATGAGTTATTCCACAAAAAATTCAAATTAAGAAAAAAAAATCGATCTAACTTCTTAGCCTTTTACCACCACCAAATAAATTTTTTAATTTTATCCAACATTTGTTGTTGGGGAGTCTAAGAAAGTTCGAGAGAAACCAAGAGCCAATGTTCCAGGACCATAAGAGAGGGAGACACTACATCTCCACCCAAAATCTTAAAACGTTAGGTTAATGAGTCATCTATCTTGTTCCCACTTACTATAGTTGATCCAATACCAGGATCCCCTTCCGCTCCCTGACCAAGCCGAACCACGGCTCTGATGCCACAGACCATATGAGAGGGAGACACCACATTTCCACCCAAAATCTTAAGGCGTTAGGTTAATGAGTCATCTCTCTTATAAATCCAACATTCTTCTCATACATAGTCGATGTGGAATTTAATCACTCACACTTGAAACCCAACATTTGTCTCAAAGACAATTCCATTTAATAAAAAAAATACGAGAATCAACTACAAATCTAGTCAACCAATTTTATTTTATTTTGAAATATCTAGTCAACCAAATCAACTACAAGTCAAAGCGATTTTTTTTTAACAAATGATTTCTCCAAATTGAAGAGCAAACACAAAAGGATTAATATGAAGAATATTAAGAGATATATACCCAATATATTAACCACATGAGAACATTATACCAAATAATGTCAAAAAAACATTATACCAAATATCACCAAGGAAGTCACACTCAAAAATATAGAAAAAAACATTATACCAAATATTACCAAAGAAGTCACACTCATAAAATTAGAAATGAGTAAAAATTATATTTTAATGGTGCAATGATTGGCCCCGTTTGGCCCGGCTTATTTTTAACTTTTTATTTTAGCTTAAACAAAATAAAAAAGTATAAAATTATATTTAACACTATTTCTCCTTAAAAGTATTAGAGAAATAAAGTAAAGAACTAAAAAATGCAAAAAAGTAAAGTCAAACACAATTTTTTCCTTCTTTACTATATTTAAGGAGAAGAAAAAAAGAGGAAAATAAGTCAGGCCAAACGGGGCCTAAATATAAGTTAAAATACAATCATGTAAGATAAAATTCATCATATGTATTTTTCCCAACAAACAATTTATTTATTTATTTATTTTTGATAAGGACAACAAACAATTTATTAATTAATGAATGTGAACATATATGGTAGAAATGCATGCAATATCTTGAAAACTTAATAGTAAAGAGATTAATTGTTGAATACTGTTCCCTGTAATATAACATTAACATGTGTTGGTAATATTGTTGTCTGTTACGGAAAGATAGGTCTCATAGTTGATCCCATCACTCACTCTCGAAAGCAAAGAGAGTACACTGTTTGTTCGCTTTCATATCCACCCACCCACATCAGATGCGCGTGCACATGGGCATTGCATGCAAAGAACACGACCTATCTATCTTTCTGTGCCATGTTGTTTTCTAGTATCTATGTAACATCGTCCGTTCTTCAATCAACAATTTACTTTTTGCATAAAAGTTCTTCTCAAAATTATAACTACTATGTATTTTCAATTTTTTGGGATCTGAATACTTTATGGAATAACAAGTCAAGTCTATATCTTGGATAATTAAAGAAAGTTTTATACCATGCACAATTATTTTTTACAATTGAATCAATATCTCTTACTGTTTGATAAAATGAAATATAATATGGACAGAGATGGATTTGGACTTAAATTATCGGTTGGACTAAAAATTTTAAATATTACTAGAAAAAATTATTTATCCTGATATTTAAGTTAAACAACAAATAATATATAAGATTACTTCTAATACAGCATGTATATTCAAAAGAAGAACAACAACAAATTAACCAACAAATTAGAAAATTTTTATTCAAATTAAAAAAGGAAACCAACAAACTATATCTAAGAAACCACAAAATTTCAATTAAAAAAAGACTATAACTTATTGAATATAGGTTAAATCATGCATATTAGTATTATTTTATGCTTCACACGATTCTACTTTGGACCAAAATTTATTGGAAAAAATTAAATATTAATTAAATATATTTTTTTATGTTATTTCATATTAATATGCTAGTTCAATTGCTAATTTTCATCATTCAATTAGTTATCAACTTTTTTTGACAAACAAAGTTAAAATTGATTGTTATAGAATTAAACTATGTAACTTAAAATGATAATGTATGTACAACAAAAGACTTGAAATCATCAATAATAGACTACAAACTAATATTTGTACTGATACCTAAACTAATATGTGTACATCACCAAAAAAACTAGGGTAAATAGGTTGATACTCCCCTGTAATGTGGGCGAATTTTATTTTCCCCCCCTGTAATTTTTGTCTTTTGATTCGCCCCTTGCAAAGTAAATTTGTTTTATTTCCCCCCTTGGGTGCAAGGAATTTGCACTTTTTAAATCGGTTTGAACAAAATAACCGATTTAAAAAGTGCACCCAAGGGGCGAGTCCAAAAAATTCAACATTGCAAGGGGCGAGTCAAAAGAAAAAAAATTACAGGAGGAAAAAAAAACTCGCCCACATTACATGGGGTATCAATCTATTTACCCAAAAAACTAATATGTGTACGAGAGACTTACAATCGTCAATAATAAATTCTAAACTAATATTTACATAAATATTTATACGAATATGTATAAAGAATGATTTAAAATTATTTATAAAATATTTATTTATTTATTTTCTAAAATTTATAGGTTGGGCTGGTATGGCTATAACCACACTGTGCCTTACACAGATTCGTCCCTGGAAATGTGATATATTGATTTAATGATAAAATTAATTGATCTAATAAAAACAAGTTTGCGTGTATTGAAAGATTTGTCTCACATATACATGTTAGTCAAAACGACCATAATAACAAACACTGTCTGAAAGATTACCTTCGTATAGAGGGAGACAGTTATAATTTCCCGTGCTCGCTGAAAATAGCTGGCGTTGGAGAGGACGAGGACCGTTGAGATGAATCTAACGGTTCCGACAGCGTATGGTGTGCTTATCTGCTGCAGGTAGTGTACAATACCATGTTCGTTATCATTGGCGTATAGAAGAAATTTGTGTAAAGGCATGGTATTGGACTAGATCTGAAGCACTTGAGTCCCATTTATTCGATCGATCTTGGCTCAATCCAGAACGTATTACTTACTACGACATTTTTTACTTTTGACAACGACAGAAAAGCCAACGGCTGAAAAATCATTGCCAAAAGCGGTAATAGGTCACACTTCTCTACGTGCCGCCAAGTTTCTCTTATTATATTTGTATTTAGGAAAATTCAAATATAAACCTTTTATGAGTGGTCTATCATGGACCAATATTTAAAAAGTATTTAAATTTTTTACAACGACATACATTGTTCTTTGGAAGTATTATAAGTTAACGACCATTTTTATTTTTACGATTGAAATAATGGCTTAATTAGTTGATATCAATTAGTTTATTTAAAACAATATAAAATAAAAATTTAATCTCTTATTAAACTGACTTTAATTATGTCATTGTTTTAACTGTAAAGATGAAAAGAATTGTAACTTTTTCCTTTAAGAAAATATTATCAACTGTTGTTAAAATTTTTGATAATTTTATACATCGGTCTATGGTAGACCACTCACCTTGTACTTATGTTAATTGTGAATACATACTATAATTTGATATAAATGAATTTTAGTATAAGTATTACTCTTTCTTTTATTTGTAATTTTTGAACCTATGTTAAATGGTGAAATAAATCAATTATTGCAAGAGGTGGGGAGTATAATTCTTTATGGACAATAAGTATTCGTGATCTTTCTTTTGATATGATTAAAGCATAGGATACCATTTTAGAGCCTTGAATACACCCAGCTACTTCTATCTTCCTCTAGTATAAAAATAGTATTGTGTTTGTTTCTGTGGATTGGGTTTACCAAATATACCAACCCATCATCAAATGAATCTTTCCACGTGCATTGTCTACTTACTACACATTAATTATATTTGCTTGGTTTTCACCACTAATCATAACCAAACCATAGTTATGTTTATTTATTTACTAACTAATTTTTTATTGCATTGGTATAATTGTCTCCCGATTTGATAAATAGATTTGTTTGTGAATAGTCCAATTACATTTTGACTTTTCTTAATTAATTGAATAAAATTTTAATTCAACATGGTTAATAGTCTACTTCTTTGTTCTTCTAAATTTTTATCTTTATTGCTAAAAACACATAATGATACAACATGCTCTAATTAGATAAGTGTTTAGGTCATGATTTGTTTTTCTCAAGTTTTTATCGTTATTACTAAAAATACACAGTGCTACAACATATATGCATTATATATAATTTTTAGGTGGTTGGGTATAATGCTGTTCAAGGTGGAAGGTTTATTCTTTTTATTCTATATACTTTCACATCCATAGGAGAAGAGATATAATAAGGAGAAATGGATATGGCTCTGAATTTGACACTCAGTAGTACTTGGATTGATTTTAGATAGAAATACTTGTATCGGCACACTCACAAGAAACAAATAAAAATAAAGAAATAATAGTTAAGGTGATATAGATTGATGTGATAAAAAAAAATTCTTTTAATATTTTTGCTTTGCGTGTGTGTCGAAATCTTGTGCCTAAATGTTTGTTCCTAAGCAAATGTTGCTCTGATTTTAGATTATTTTTTTGATAGATAGACGAAATAACAAATTATTAATATCTTACACATACAAAATGGAGGGACCAAAATTCGAACATTAATTATAAATAACGTTCAAACTAACAATTTCAATATATCTACCGGTTGAGTTAAAATTTGTTAACGGATTGATTTCATATTTGATGAACACATAGAATTTCTCAAACAAATCTTCCATGGTAAAATAGGAAAATGCTAACTAGTGCCCCCGGACACTAGTTAAGGAACTTAATATAGTAATTTAGCATTGAAACTTGTGCAATCATTTTTTCCAAAATATAAAATGTATGTTTTTCAATACAAAAGTTACCTTTTAAAATATCATTAACCAGTGACCGAGGGCATTAGTTAATATGACCCAATAAAATATTAGCCATGATCTTATCAAAGTTTATTTGTGGAATTAAGTGGTTCCTCAGTAGTACTAGAAGTTATAATCATTGTCTCTTTTATGGGTATTGTGTCCATCGATTAGACTGCCGTTTAAGATACACTGCTTTTATCTCTCTCTCTTTTTTTTATGTCATGTTTCACTATTAAAAAAATCTTAAATACCGACCAACAAAATCTATTTTAAAAATGCAAATATTTTGTCATTAAGCAGGCTAGAGACTGATTTAATTCTGTCGTTAATTTCCTCGTCTCTGAACTATTAAAGACGGATAAAATTTATCTCTAAAATGAAAATATTTATCTCTAAAATAAATATATATGTCTCTAACTGTTTTTTCTGTCTCTAATTCCATCTCTATTAGAGAAGAAATATATTTCATCTCTAAATTTCATCGGTATTTCAACTTTTTTTATAGTGTTTTCTTTTATTTTTTTTATTTTTATTTTAATGTCAAATCGTACCAATGACTAGAACTAGGATACAACAAGCACCAAAACTAGCTCAAGATCTAACGAAACAACCAAATTTATCTCATAGGAATAATAAGTATGGTTTCAATACCCACCCGTATAGAAATTAAGTACCAAAAGAACTCCCTGACAAAATGTACTATATATTAAAAATTATTAGATTGGACCCAAGTTATTTTGATTTTTGATAATAAAAAAGATGAATTGTAAAAGAGTACTCAAATTTTTACGATTCAAAGCAAATTATTATAGGAGAAAGATATTTAATATGTGCCTAAAAGAAAATGTTAATGTATTTAATATAGAAAATTAGTTTGAAAAATTATACTGCATTCAACTTTTTTAAAGTCAAAATCTTATTTTTCTCGATACAAAACTACCATTTTTAAGTTCTTCATGTTAGCAAGGTCCACTTTTATATGCTTTGTAAACATACAATAGGATCATTAAACCAATCATAAAAATGCAGGTAAGATTTTTTTTGTAAATTCTTGTTATATTGTTTTGTTAAAGCAAGACAATTACGACGTTATTTATTCGAATGTTTTAACAGTTGTTAAGAAAATTTAGAAGAATGATATTTTGTCGAAAGTGAACATTTTTTAATGGAGATTATTATTAGAGAAATTACCAACGAGGGCTGCATTAGCTTCTAGAGGTAATTTCTAATCCACATGGTTTCTCATGTGTTTTTCTGTTTTATGCATATGAAGGACTGTTTCCATTTGTTTTTCAATTGCTCTGCCATTAGAGTTCTATGGGAAGCAATTTATAATTGGATGGACTCTAGTTATTTGTGTAGATTACTTAATTAATAAATTTTATAACATAATTATTAAGAAAGAAAAAAAATCCTTATAAAGGAGGAAGCCTACAAATAGTATAAGAAATACTCGAAACAAATGGAAATATTTTAACAAAAATGTTAACTAATACTCCTGTGACACTAATTAATGAATCAGATACGGTAAAACAAAACTCTTGAAATGTTTGTATTTCACTTTTTAAAATATATTAAAAAAAGTAATATTCCCATTAGAAAACTTACTTGTTTTGGTTACCTAGTGCTCCAAAAATACTACACTCTCCGTGAAATTTTATAAATATATTTCACTTTTTTAGATTTATTATTATGTATTTGAATTTTATTATAGTTCAGATATATTAGTTATACTATAAACTTAAAAAAATAAAATTTGCTTATAAAAATATCATAGTAGTTAAAATGACTCATATCTTAAATAGTATTCCCAAATTTTTACAAAACTATATATAAAATCAATGTACTAAAAATTAAAATGTTTAATTTTTTTAATAAAATTTTAAATAAAATCTTTAAAGAAAGTCACATAAACACCTTGCTAGCGAGACCTTACTTTTATGGGTCATGTTGGTATGTGTTCTTAAATATCTAAAAATAGAAATTTAATATTTAATGTTACAAAATACTCCAATTAAATATACAAATTTCAATTAATATCCAAATAGTTGAATATACAAATTCCAATTAAATGTTATTTCCTCCGTCCTTTTTTATAAGAGCTAGTTAGACAAAAAAATTGTCTATTTTTATAAAAAAATTTGCAATCATCAATGATATTGATTCTTTTTTTTCCAAATTATCCTTATTAACTTTACATAATTTTTTGAATAACATTTAATTGTTTTTTATAAATGGGTACTCTATTAACTATAGGAAAGTTATTATTAAAGGTAAATATGGAAAATCAATATAATTTGTCAACTAATTTAATATAAAAATACATTTTCTTAAAATTCATATTTTGTCAAACTAACTTTTATAAATAGAGACCGAATGAATACTACATTTGTCCTCTAAACATGTAAAGGCACAAGTTAAAGTCTCCTACTTTTATTTATGGCCGGAGGAAGTACACCCGATTCATTAGTTAAACAAATTATTAAAGAAATCTTTTTTAAAAAATTGTGCAATTAATATTTTGAAAGTATAAAAAATTATCTTATCAGTATTTCTTTTGTCTTTTATATACTTTTTTAGCATGTTAAACAAATGCACCAGATGTACTGTTTAGCATGACCCTTTTGCGAATAGCTGATAAGCTACCTTATAACGGATGAACTTATAGTGAATAGTTTATAAACTAATTTTTAGCTTATAGCGAATACACTAGTTTATTAAATTTGTAGTGTTTGATAAAATAAACGGTTAAATTAGTTTATAAGTATGAAATGACACAAAAAATATATTTTTAATTAATATTTAATTTTTTTAAGTAGGTTGGTAAGGGTAACATTGAAATAAAAAATGATAAGCTATAAACTCATAAACTACTTGAAATTATCTTTGGAAAAAAAAATATAAGCTCTATTTCAAAAACGTTTAAAAGCTCTTTTTTGGTGATATGAGCATATAAGCTATAAGTTATAAACTTAAAATTTGGCTTTAGCAAACAGAACCACTACAACAAAATTGAAAACCAACGGCTGTTAACGGCCACCTCTTTCCAGTTTTGTTGCGGTGAACTTTTGTTTATAGTTTTTCTAAAAAAAATTTAAAAATTTCGGTTTCTACAAATTTTTAATTTTAGTCTTTTATTTTTTACAAAATTCATATACTATATTAAGAATAATTTATTTTAATGACATATCACTATTAAAATCTTAAAATATTACAAATTCAAATTGTTTAATTATTCAATTTTTAGTTTAATAATTTAATTTTTTTTAAGAAACTAAATTAACCCACCGAAATTGGCACCAGATAGAATCGAACCTGAGACCATATACACTCTTAGGTCCCAAACCAATACCACTAGACCATCTCAAGTGGGTTTAATTTAATCTTTAATTTTAAGATATAGATAAATTAACAAAAATTAAAAATTAAACAGTTAAAATTATTAAATTAATAATATTTTGAGATCTTAATAATGACTCTCTCTGTCCCAAAATGTAAGCAAAAACAAATTTTCACACTTATTAAGAAAAGTAAAATGTGATAATTTGAAGTATGACTTTTTGTGTTTTTCTTGAAATAAGTTTCAAGGGAAGATGTAAAAAGATTTTTTATTGGTTATTGATTATGGGGAAAAAAAAGAGATAGTAAATAAAATTCAATTTGCATTTAATTTTATGAGAATAAGTAAAAGTAAACCTTGAAAATGATTAAAGTTAGTTTTTTTTGTTTATAATTTGGGACAAGAAAAAATGATTTTGTTTGTTTATATTTTGGGGCGGAGGGAGTACATGTTTTAAAAAAATCATTTCAAATAAGATATATGAACTTTTGAAGAAAAAAAAGAAACTAAAATTAAAAATAGGAAATTTAGAGGGATTAAAGTTTGAAGAAAAAATTTTGAGGGACTAAAAATAAAAGTTGATATATTTAAAGGTGCTAAAATCATATTTAACTTTAAAATGTGTGTCATTTAATATTTTTGTACACAGATTAATAATTTTCTCTTCAATTTTAAATATAAACAAAAATAATTTTTAGATTCATTGAATGTATAGACCAAATTGCTTGATTATTCAATGAATCTTAAAAAAATATTTTTTTATTTATATTTAAAATTGGAGGGAGAGAAAATTATGTTGTAAAAAACATGACATTTTTACTAAGTTAATAGTATTAACTATTGGTTTGTTTTCTATCATTATAAATGTGAAGTAAAATTTAATACATTAAATAGTGTATATGGTAACCATTAAAGGGCACAATTGCAAAATTTGACATTGAAAAATAAAACATTTATTTTAAAATAATTTTTTTATCTAAAGTAACACTCATTTTATTCTTTTTCAAATATTACCGGATATTTTTTTTTTCATAAAAAATCCCATTATATTCTTGATTTTAATTAGGGGTGTGCAAAATATCCGGTTAGAAGGCTCAAACTCATAACCGGATCCAAATCCGTTTAAAAAAATCCGGATTTTGGTATATGGTTATTAACCAAACCATTTTCATCTGGTCGGTTATCCATCCAAATTAAATTTTCGGATTTGGTTTAAATTGGTTATTATATCCTTTTCAAATTTGTTTTTGTCAAAAAAAAAAACAAACAAATATCCTTTTCAAATTTGTTTTCGAAAAAAAAAAAATATCCGTTTATTAAAATCAATTCACGCACCACTGATCAGCATGTGATCTCACTCCAATCGACGATATTCTCTTCCAATCGAACCACACTCATTCTCTCCAATTGCTTCCAACCGCTCTAATCAGGTATTCTTCCTTTCTCTGTTCTTCACAATTAGTTAATTCAACACGGAAACAATTTTTCTCCTCTTTATTCTTATCACACAATTAGATTCTAATCACCGATCAATATGATATGTTAGTATGTGAAGCTATATTATTTGAGCCTCTTCTTAGATTTGTCACAGTTTATGAATTGAATTGAGAGATATATTATGGAAGAGAAGTTTAAAAAGATAATTGTGATTTAAAGGAAACTGAACTGATATTATATCATATTATATCAGTATTGCCTAAAAAAAGTTTGTCTTTGAAGTTTGAATGCTTTTAGACTGAAAAATCTAGTTTAAGTTTATAACATGGCATCGATTATTAATCAATCAACTAGTATGGAATCCAAAGTTAATATGATAATTGATATGCTTTAATATTATCTAATATCAAGCAGTCATGTCTCTAACTGTTGCTGCTTCTGCAATGTTAATCCAAATATGTGTGTTAAAATCATTCTCTGTGAATTTACTAACATCACAGAGGACATGTTTTCTCTATGTTTGAAGCAAAATAGGTGTATATTGGTATCCACCAGCTATTGTTATCATGTAGCATGAAAATAAAGCCATAAACCATACTAATTATTAGTTAACATATATTTAAGTATTAATGTATGTTTCAATTGAAATATGATGTGCTTCAGGCCTTTACAATGGTTGTTTTGCTTCGGGCCTTTGGCCTAGTCCCCTTTTCTTATATTGTTTTGTCCATTTTTCTTTCGATGAATACATGTGATGCTAGCTGCATTGTTTTAAAAAAAATTGTATTGAATGTTGGAAAATTAATCTTAGATTGAATATTGTTGGTACATTTAAAAATTTTGTTGGCACAAATAATTAGACTTTTGATCGCACAAATTTTGTTGAAACCATTGTAATTAGGCTAAATGCTGAATCTAGACTTGTATTCATAATATTTGAATTAAAATGTGATGATGTGTTTTGCTTCAATTGAATAAAAAATATGAAGTTAAGAAATTTTAATTAAAGGAGTATAATCAAAATATGACGTGTTTTGTTGATTGTTTTGGAGTTTATTTACAAATGGATGATCTATCTGAGGCAACAAATGTGTTTTCTTCTCCAACAGTTGGACAAAACATGACTACATTGGGAACACCAAAAACCCGTAAAAATAGATCTGCTGTTTGGAATGACTTCACGTTAGATCCAGAATCAGAAAAAATAGTTATATGCGACCATTGCGGTAAGAAGCTCAAGTATAATGGGACGAGTTCGATGACAACACATCTTAAGGGTTGCAAGAATAATCCGAATAGTGAATCCAACAAGAGGCAAAGAAATAATCCATCCTCGATAAATGTTGAAGGGCAAGTGATTTCTTCCCCTTTAATGCCTAGTTTTGATCAAGAGAAATTGCGGTATTTACTTGTGAAGATGTTTGTAGGCATGGAACTTCCTTTCAATAAAGTAGAGCATCCCGATTTCGAAGAATTTGTACATGGGTTGAATCCAAAATTCAATCTTATATCACGTACTACACTTGCACGTGATACTTTGTTATTATGGGATGTAGAAAAGGCAAAAATGAAAAATTTTCTAGCCCAACACTGCCACAGAGTTTCCCTCACTGTTGATACATGGACATCTATCCAAAATCTTTGTTATATGTGTATCACTGCTCACTTTATTGACAATAATTGGACCTTGCAGAGTAGGGTTTTAAGTTTTTGCCAAGTCACAAGCCACTCAGGAGATGTAATTGCAAACACTATTGACAATTGTTTGACTGATTGAGGACTTAATCGTGTCTTGACTATCACACTTGATAATGCGTCCTCAAATGATCTTGGAATTAAACATTTGAAGAAGAAGCTACTATCTTGTAACAGCTTACTTTTGAAGGGGGAATACTTACATTTGCGTTGTTGTGCACATGTCGTAAACCTCATTGTGAAGGAGGGGCTGAAAGATGTTGACGACTCTGTTTTGAGAATTCGAGGTTCAGTAAAATATGCTAGGTCTTCTCCTCACAGGTTTTCAAAATTCAAAACATCTGTAGAACGTTCCAACACCGAATACAAAGGTCTTGTGTGCCTTGATGTAGAAACAAGGTGGAATTCGACTTATTTAATGTTAGACTCAGCTTTGAAGCATCAAAAGGCTTTTGAAGTACTTGAAATCCAGGATCCCAAATATAGTGAGGAACTAGTTGAAAAGGGGAAGGGTGTTCCCACATGTATGGATTGGGAGGAAGCACAAGCGATTCTGCCGTTTCTAAAAATATTTTATGATGCTACACTTCGGATTTCGGGTTCCTCTTATGTGGCCTCTAATATGTATATGTTAGAGGTCTTTGATATTGGGTCTCAGATAAATAAGATGTGTAATTCTGATGATGTATTCTTAAAGAGTATGGCTCTAAAGATGAGAAAGAAATATGACAGGTATTGGGGAAAAATTGAACACTTAAACATGTTATTGATGATTTCTACAATCTTAGACCCTAGGTACAAATTAAAGTATGTCAACTGGTCGATAGATGATAATTTTAAACCACCGGAGGCAAAGGAGTTAAAAGAATTGTTAGAAACTAATTTGTATCAACTCTTCGCGGAGTATAGTGGTGTGGGGCAAGGTTTCCAAAGTGGTTCACAGTTGAGTTTAGGTGGTATGAAAGATCGTTATAGTTACAATCGTTTTTTACAGTCCATTGGTTCGTCCTCTACTCAAACTGATTTGCAAAAGTACCTCGATGAATCTATAGAAAGTCAGTTTTCAGATGACTTTGATATTTTAAGATGGTGGAAGGAAAACTCCACCCGTCTTCCAATCCTTGCAAAGATGGCAAAAGACTTGTTTGCCATACCAATCTCCACGGTACCATCTGAGTCTACATTTAGTCTTGGAGGACGGGTGATTGATGAGCATTGCAGTTGCCTAACACCTAAAATGGTGGAAGTTCTTATTTGTAGTTATAGCTGCATTAAAGGATCACGTAAATCCTCAATAATTGAGTCACTTATAATTGAGGATTACAAGGAACTTGAGAAATTAGAGCAAGGTATGATGATATCACTTATAGCTGCATTAAAGTTATGATTTATAGATTATAAGTTGGTTATTAATAAGTTTTATTTCTTTTTTTTCTATAGAAATAGCTGCTATGAAAGTTGGTGATGCTTGTTCAGCCTCAGTTGCTCTTGATGAAGATTGACGAGTTGATGCTTGTTCTGCCTCGGTTGCTCTTGATGAAGATTGACAAGTTTTTATATATTTCGTATTAGTCTATTAGTTATTATGCAAACATTTATCTAAGATTACATTAGAAGACAATAAGGGTGTAGGTTACATTTGGTAATCTGCTTGGCTTATGTAGGAACGTTTTGTGATAAATTATATATATTTTGACAATGGTTAACCAAAAGGGTCAATTACCAAGATTATCATTATGTGAATGAAATCAATATATGGATTAGTTAAAGAACCAGTTTACAATTACCATGATGTTTCTTTATTAGCAAGTTAAAATGAAAATGTAGTTTAAAAAGAAAAGAAAACACAGAAAATAATTTTAGAAAATAAACAGCCTCTTATTTTTACACTAGTAATTTGTATACCCTTATCTCGTTGGAATTGGAAAAAAGAAATCTAGAAGAAGAAATGTGAATGGTCTTCTTCACATGTTTTTTTTTTCCATCTCTTTCAAACACATATCAGAAGCAATTTGGTTTGAAGCTGATTATTACTGCAAAGAGTAAAAAAAGAAAAGTGTATTTTTTTACGGTTTTTAATATGTTTTTCGTCTGCGTAAAAAAAAATCAGACCAAATTAACAGTTTGTTATTCCAGTTTTAAAAATAATCAGTTTAAAACTGGATTTAAAAATTAACCTCTTTTAAACCGGTTTTATAAAAATATCCGGTTATGTATCCGTATCCAAATTTATAACTGGTTATATAACCGGTTTATAAAAAATTATGGTTATGGTCATGTATCCAAATCCATATATCTGGTTTTGATTTGGATATAATTTCGTTTAGCAAAATAACCGACCATGCACAGCCCTAATTTTAATAAATAAATTTAAAAATTGAAGGGTCATCTGAAAAATAAATAAATTAAGTTTATGTTTTTTCTATCAAAAATATCTTTAGTTAATTGTTTATCTTTTTATTTTATAACATGCTATATTTAAACTTATGTCCAACTTTTGAACATGTCATTTAGTGAGACCATGCTAGTAAGTGTAAGACACTAGTTAAAAATGCAAAAAATAAAATAAAATAAAATACTCTTTAACATTTTCTTTTGTGTTGTAAAAAAAAACATTTTCTTTTATATATAAGGGTAGCATGTTCTTATAGAATCATTTTGATTTGTAAAAGTTAAATACAATACAAAAGAACAACTACCTTGTACCAGAGACAAAAAATTATCCGGTAATTTAGTGAAAGATAAATTTTTACTGCTCTAATTTATACAGTCAAAAAAACAATTCTAAGATCAACCATAGAACAACTAAAATTATCATGTCATTTCTCACACCCTCTCTTATTTCATATAAACAAAATAACATTTTTTTTTTATCCATTTAATAACTAATGTATATAACTTATATTATAAATAAGATACATTAGTTATTGATACATTGTTAGGTTCTGGTGAAATGTATTTCTAGTACCTCTTTATTTTTCTGAACATTCTCTTATACTTTTTAAGTTTAATATCAAAATATATTAATATATAATATTTTTACCATAAAAAAGTATTAAAAAACCAAAAATAAATAAATTTATTTATACATAAAACAAAATAGAGTAGTCTCGTGAGTTTAGCTCAGTTGGTATAAAATTTGCATTATATACAGGGACCTGAGGTTCGAATTCCGATCATCATATTTAGGGTTAATAGACTTTTAACCCCTGCAAAGTAGGCAAGTTTTACGTTACCCCCTGTAAAAAAGAAATTTAGACTACCCCTTCGTAATGTTTTTTTTTTCCGTAGTTCATTTTACTGCCTATAATGTTGTTTTGTTTTACCCCCGGAGGGTAAAATGAACTGCGAAAAAAAAACATTGCAATGGAATAATCTAAAAAAATAAATTACATGGGGTAATGCAAAACTCGCCTACTTTGCAGCGGTAAAAGCCTATTAACCTTATATTTATCCATCTTAAAGGTATTAGACTAATTTTTAACAGATTAAAGACAATGATAGTCATTACATGCTTAACTACCCCACTCTAACACTTGGCGTCAAAGTTAATCAATAATAGTGACATTTTTTTTAGTTGTTTCACTTTTTTCCTATTTTTAATAATTAATATGTTTAGCATACTCTTTCTAAAATGGATGGAACTAGTTGCCAGATCGAAAAGAAAGTGCACATTAGAAGAGTTTGTTAATGTTGTCAGTATGCTAAACTCTTCTAATGTGCACTTTCTCTATCAAAGGCAACACATCATCCCAACTTCCACGATCGTCCAATACACAAGATCTCAACAAATCTTCCAAAGATTGATTTGTTCTCTCGGTCCGTCCATCTGTCTGAGGATGGTAGGCGGAACTCAATCTCAGTTTCGTCTCCAACGCCTCATGCAAAGTCTTCCAAAAGTGTGAAGTAAACTTTGGGTCTCGATCCGACACTATACTTGACGGAATCCCATGTAACCTCACAATCTCAGCAATGTAAATATCGGTCAACTTCGCCGCTGTATCCGTAGTCCTTACCGGTAGAAAATGAGCGGACTTAGTCAAACGATCCACTATCACCCAAATGGAATCATGCTTCCTCCTGGTCTTAGGTAAACCAGTGATGAAATCCATAGAAATGCTATCCCACTTCCACTCGGGGATATCTAATGACTGCAGCATCCCTGCTGGTCTCTGATGCTCAATCTTCGCCTTCTGACAAGTCAGACACGACGCCACATACTCAGCCACATCCTTCTTCATACCCGGCCACCAGAAATCATGCCTCAGGTCTTGATACATCTTTGTTGCTCCGGGATGTATACTAAGTTTACTCTTGTGTGCCTCCTCTAGAATGGTGTTTCTCAAGTTCACAGCATCGGGCACACACACCCTACCTTGACACCTCAAAATGTTGTCCGATCCCACCTTGAAATCTAGGTTGGTTTCCCGAACAATCAAAGCTCTTTTCTCCATGAGAAACTTGTCATCTTGACAATTCGCAATATCCTCCAACAAACCGCTTGAGATGGTAATCATACCCAGTCTCATATTCCCTAAAGCAAACTCTACCTCTAGGTGCAAATCACGAAACTCTCTCAACAACTCTTGTTGACTAGCCATTTGTGCCGAACAAACCGACACACTCTTCCTACTCAAGGCATCGGCTACCACATTAGCCTTTCCAGGATGGTATTCTAACGTGAAATCAAAATCTTTCAAAGTTTCCATCCATCTCCTCTGCCTCATATTAAGTTCTTTCTGATCGAACAGATACTTAAGACTTTTATGGTCACTAAACACGACAAAAGTGCAACCATAAAGATGATGTCTCCAAATCTTCAATGCAAAAACCACGGCCGCAAGCTCCAAATCGTGCGTAGGATAATTCTTTTCATGCACTTTCAGTTGCCTTGACGCATAAGCCACTGCTCTCTTGTGTTGCATCAACACACAACCCAACCCTTGATGAGACGCATCACAATAAACCTCATACGGCTCCTCCGACTGTGGTAACATCAAAACTGGTGAAGTCGTCAACCGTTCTTTCAACAACTGAAAACTCAACTCACACTTCTCTGTCCAAGCAAAAGGTTGATCTTTTCGCGTAAGTTGTGTCATCGGTGCCACAATCTTAGCAAATCCTTCTATAAACCTTCGGTAATAACCGGCCAAACCAACAAAACTTCTCACATCAGTCACTGTTTGAGGTTGCTTCCATGAAAGTACCGTATCAATCTTGGCTGGATCCACGGCTATTCCCTCTTTTGATATAACATGGCCAAGGAAATTAACCTCTTCCAACCAAAAGTCACACTTTGACGGATTAGCATACAACTTTTTCTCCCTCAAAACTTGCAAAACCAAGCGAAGATGCTCTTCATGCTCCTCTTCACTCTTCGAGTACACCAAAATGTCATCAATAAACACTACTACGAACTTGTCCAAAAACGAATGGAATATCCGATTCATGTAGGCCATGAAGATCGCAGGTGCATTCGTCACTCCAAACGGCATTACCAAGTACTCATAATGCCCATACCGCGTCCTAAACGCCGTTTTCTGAATATCCTCATCTCGTACTCTTATCTGGTGATAACCGGATTTCAAGTCAATCTTTGAAAACACTGAGGCTCCCCTCAACTGATCCATCAAATCATCAATCCGTGGCAATGGATATCGGTTCTTGATAGTCACCTTATTAAGCTTCCGATAATCCACACATAAACGAGATTTCCCATCCTTCTTCTTAACCAATAAGACCGGTGCTCCCCAAGGCGACACACTAGGCCTTATGAAACCCTTCTCTAATAAGTCCTCAATCTGACCTTTCAACTCTACCAACTCGGCTGGAGCCATCCGATAAGCTGATTCCGAAATCGGACCCGTACCCGGTTGTAAATCAATAAAGAATTCCACCTCTCTACACGGAGGAAAAGCTGGAATCTCCGATGGAAACACACCTTGGAAATCCTGAACCACTCGAATTCCCTCAATTCGGATCTCCGACGTCACTCCTAAACTAGCAAGTGAAACTATCTCCGGTTCCCCATTACACATAACCACAGAAAGTCGATTTGCGGACAAGTACCTTCGCACACCTGGCTCGGGAAAGAAAACCAATTTCCGAGCACAGTCTAGGATCACATAGTGATAAGACAACCAATCCATCCCGAGGATGATCTCAAGAGATAAAAGCGGTAGACAAACCAAATTGACCAGAAAATCCCTATTCTGGATTACTACCAAACAATGCAAACATGCAGTATTCACTACCAAATCCTTAGCAGGAGTCAAAACATTCAAATCAAATGGAAGAACAGAAACATTCAAACTCAACCGATTTGCATAAGCCAAAGATATGAATGAGTGGGTTGCCCCCGTGTCAATCAACGCAGTTAAAGAATTACCTGCGATGTGACAGCTCTCATGGATGGCGTTGCTAGCCTGCCCACTCAACTCAGTGCCCATACAGTAAGCACGTGTCTTTGCCGCCGGTCTAGTACCTTGTGAGCCTTGCGCCGCATTTGCCGACGGCCCGGCCTTTGGGGCCCTGCACTCTCTAGCCACATTCCCCGGCTTCTTACAATTATAACAAACATTCGCCGCGGTCGGGCATTCATTGGCAAAGTGGCCCACCTCGCCACACTTGAAACAACCTTGTTTCACCCTATTTTGGTTCCCTTGATTCACCGACCTTCCTTGTCCCTTACTGTTTTGTGGACGATCATACGGCTTACCACCTCGTTTCCCACGATTCTGAGTCGAACCACGATCATTGGTACGACTTGGTCCTCCAGCACTAGAATTCCCTTGGCGGTTCACCCGCTTATTTCTCATGTCTTCGACCTCTTGGCACTTCTCCACCAACACTTGAAACTGTCGGATACCCAATGGCACAACCGCATCCTGCAGTTCGTACCTCAGCCCATCTTGAAAACGACGACACATATAAACCTCATCTATCCCATCCCTAAAGAAGCGGAAGAAACGGGATAGTGATTCAAACTTCTTGGCATATGATTCAACATTCATGCCCGCTTGCCTTAGCCTCAGAAACTCTTCCCCATACCTTTCCCTAGCTGTCTCAGGGAAGTATTTGGCCAAGAACCTCCTTTTGAAGTTCTCCCAACTTAACTCTTCATGAACATTCTCCATGATTAGTCGGGTGTTCCTCCACCAATACTCAGAACCCCGGAGTAACTGATAGGTAGCTAAGACCACCTTCTCTCCCTCTGGACAATGAATTGCCCCGAATATCCTCTCCACAGATTGGAGCCACAAATCAGCAGTTTTCGGACCTCCCTCCCCATTAAACTTTGGAGGAGTCTGGTGGTTGAAATTCGAAAGAAGTCTAGATCCAGCCGCAAGTATTTCCCTTTCGCGCTTCTCCAGATCCCTCTGCGCCTTAGCATGGCTCTGAGCAGTCACAGCCGCTGCCATTGTGTTCATGGCATAAGCCATTTCATATATATCAGCATTGTCCGCCACAGGTGCTGTAGGTGCCCTTCTTGGAGGCATTCTATCTCTGCACAATACCAATTCTGATTAGATTCCTTATCCAAACATTTCTGAATCTCAACAGAAAATCTCACTCCACGGATTATTAACCCATAACCCGACACAGAACAAACACTAGAACTAACTCAACACTAGTTACGTTCTAACCGACTCTGAACTAACGACTCAAGTATACACTTTCCCTTTGAAGATTTAAAGCCGTGCTCTGATACCAATTGTAACAACCCGTTTTTCAATGGCCAGAAAAGGCTCTATATTTTTTTTTTGTACACAATCAGAGTTACGCATAAAAGATTTTAAATGAGCCGGCATTCAAATATACAAAAGAACTCATTACCATAAGGTGTTTCGACAAGCAAAGTGTATTCCTGAATAATTACAATCCAAGTCTAAGTATTCAAAAACTTACAACCAACAAGTTAGAAACCTATGCCTAAAACCAAAAAGCACGGTGCACAACCCACACCGGCGCATAGTCTAACTAAGCTAAAGCTCCAACCACTCACTGGGGCCTGGAACAGCCACCGTCGTCACCACGACCTAACTCATCATCTGGGTGGGATGAGCCCGCAAATGAAAGAAAGGGTCACCACAAAATAAAAGTATATATATATATAACCAGTGCGAAAGATGTACACATAACAAGTTTCCACATACACAAGAGAAAGCTCTTTAACACAAAAGCAATTCCCACCAACGGGATTAAGATATAATGCACACCGAGCCTAATGCAGACCTCTACAATGAGTGTGGTAGATTCCTCATTACCACATGCATATGAATTCCGGAAGTCAGTAATCATAATCAATAAAACCACAAAGGGTTAGGATGGATCCATTCCCGATAATCGCACCCCGCAGTCCATTCCCGATAACCGCTTATTGGACTCAATAATTCCCGTAGGAGTAAGGTGGATCCATTCCCGATAATCGCACCCCGTGATCCATTCCCGATAATCGCACCCCGTGATCCATTCCCGATAATCACGTACTATGAATGCATGAGCATACGATTCCCCTTATATGCTAATGCAACACATACATATCGTACACGCATATGTAATCACACCACAACAACACATACATATACATCTAATCATATGTATTTAATCACCTGTTCATACACATATTTCACCAAACATATGTAAGACAACGAATCATGTATTTACCACGATCTCATATCGAGAATACATCACAAAAACATGCCAAGCACACCACCAATTGCAACACCACAAATCTAAAGCATGTTTAACAAAACCGTTTGAAAAGACGGAAATAAAGTGGAGCCCTTACCTCGGCAAGCACTCACAACAAGCAACGTTCACACAACACTACGTGCTCCCTAAAACAAGCAACGGACAATCAATACATCGTTTCCAAACCCAATGTAATGAAACTACATCAAAACCCCAAAAACTCTAAAGGTTTCTAAGGAAAATTCACTCTTTCGGATACCATACCAAAATCTATCGTATTGATCAACCACCATGAGTTATTTGTACTATTTTTAGGACCCAAAACAATTGTCAAAAGTCTTAAATAATTTGAAATGCAAAATGGCCGTTTTCTTGCGTTATAAGTTACGTACTTTCCGAGTACCCGAAAAACTCGTTTCCAATCCCAACCACTTCCATAAATTAATAAAAAGGGATTAGAAGTTAAAAACCAAGTTTTAGAAATCAGAATCCAAAATCTCAACTCCCAGAGCTCGCCCTGGCGAGTTGGTGGCGAGTGAAGGCAGTGAGTACTGGTCTTACTCGCTCTGGAGCTCGCCCTGGCGTGTTGTCATGACCTGTGACACTCGCCCTGGCGAGTAACCACTCGCTCAGCGAGTTTCAACTGTCATGACAGAAAAAGACAGCAACTCACACCACCTTTTTCCACCCAAGCATAGTTTGATTCTATTAGTTCCCAACACTTTTTCAAGGCGCAAAAGCAAACCATTTTCATAAGCAAGCAATTCATTTCCGAAAGCTCGTTGGTTGCTTCGAGTGCAAGTTATTTGATTTTCATTTCCAAAATCAAAACCAAATCCAAGCACAAGTTTTATTACGGGCCTCAACCGTCCGGTAATCATTTTCAAACATGTTTTCAAGGTAAAAAGTAACACCACATGTCACAAGAGTTTTAAACCACTTTGACCCCAAAAACACTACTCAAAACACTTAGGAAATATTTTCATAAACCCCAAAATATTTTTCATCGGATTTTCTAAAACAAAACCATACAACGCATTTCCCTTTTGCCCAAAGGTTCAAAGACAACTTTTCTTTTCAAAACCTTACAACATAACCTCATGTAATTGATCAATACATAAACCAACCAAAACCCTAACTTTTCTCATGAGATTTTTCACCAACTCATGGAAAACAAAAACAACAAAGCCTAGCATGCTTCCTAAACTCTCATGAACAACATTCATGGAACAAGAATCAATTCCTAACATTATCATCTCATGAACATAAACCCAAAAATTCCTAAACTTTAAAAGTCTACCAACCTAGGAGATGAGAAGAGAGGGTTACCTTTAGAAAGTGATTCTCTACAATTCTCCTCAAAGCTTCCAAGCTTGAAATGGAGTGAAATGGTGAAGAAAGGAAAATTTGTGAAGGTTAAGGTTAAGAAATGGAGTTCCACGTGAAAGAGAGAAAGAATGGAGATGTTTTGTGATGTTTCTAAGTCCACAAGTCATAAACCTCCTTACTATTACAAAGCTCTTGATAGCCAAACCACCATTGGATCAAGTCAAAAGTCCAAGCTTAAACCCTAGCCATTGGATCACTTTACTTTATGAGAAAGTCACAAGATTTATTCAACTCATCCATAAACAGTCTCGTACTCAGCTCTCGCGCGACGCGACGAACGAAAACCACAAAAACATAAAACCTACGGAAAGAACGTCTAACGTTTAACATTTCCAAAACTTATCGCCGAATCTTTTTCCGCGACTGTAATTTTCTTCCATACCTTAGAAAATTATTCTCAGAATATATCTTAACTCGTGCAGATATATAAAACTCCCATCCGAAACCTCACTCAAAACAGACGCAGTAAGATTTTCCATCCGCGGGTAAAATCCTACTCGTTTTTCCAAAAACAAGAATAATCCAAATCTCATTATTCCGAATCCACATCAACCTTCTTATTCACAAAGGAGGATTACAAGACAAAAGTCTGTACAATTACAGTGCACGAGCACAAAACAAACTCAATTACAGCAAAATCCTATAATTACACGATGTTTCATCACACGAACACATCGAAACCCTAATTTTCCTTAAACCAACTATGCAATGAAATCTTGGGTCTTACATTTCACTTCAGTTATTTTGATAACTGAAGTGAAATCCCTCG
Organism: Trifolium repens; assembly: GCA_030408175.1. NCBI lineage: Eukaryota > Viridiplantae > Streptophyta > Magnoliopsida > Fabales > Fabaceae > Trifolium > Trifolium repens. The sequence continues at coordinate 53,126,886 of CP125837.1, forward strand.
TTTAAATGTCTTTTTTCTAGTAGTGTGTGTGTAGATTAATTGAAGCGGTGCATATATATACATTTAAAAAAATGTATACTTGTTATTGACATTATTACCTCCTTTTGATTATTTTATATTTTTTGTAACAAAATCGAATTTTAGAGAATCTAAACAACGTGATAAATATTTGTTTTAATTTCCTAATTCTTGCAAAGAAATTAAGTACTTATTTTTTATAATAGTGAAGATTCCTGGAAATAGGTGTATACTATAGCTAGGTAGCACCGATTGAAATTATTATGAATGCACTTGAAAATAAAAAGGAATTAGTTAGCTAGAAGACAATGAATTCACGTTTGGCTAGCTAGTGAATCAATTATATTCCTATATTGCTTAATTGCTTATTCACTCATCAAGATGTTTTTTTCTCCAGCTGGATCAATTGGCATTATCTACGCTTGCATAGTTGCATATTTTAGATGATATAGGGATATGCTTAAGCATCAATATGCTCATGATCGATTGATTCGCATGATCATCATGATCATGGTCTTTAACCATTATTTGTCCCACATTGGTTCTCAAGGTAATTACCGATAGAAATCTCACACTAAATAGATAAAAATGTTTAATAAGCGTTATAACTTATAAAACTCTATCATGTTGGATTAGTCTTTTGAGTTTTTTTTTTTTCCTACTAACGTTAAAATTCTCTCATGTTGGATTAGTATTTCGAGTTAAATTTTTTTTACGGGGTTAGAACTCCACACAATATTTTGGCACTACTGGAAGGCCTAATTTTTTAAGGTGAAAAATCGCTCTTTTAGTGTAGCAAAGACAACGGTTTTTACATCCCGTTATGACAGTGTATAAAATTGTATACACCTTAATGTAACGGCTTAAGACTATTTTTGTATAGCATAAATTCTTTTCTGCAATGCACGACAACTAACCTCTTGTAAATATTACTCTTTAATTTCTTATATTCACAGATTCACCGTAAAATATTAAAAAGATTGATCTCTTTCAATATATCACATTTATTATATATCGAAATAGAAAAATCCATTAAAAAAATTATAATATCATTTAATATATCACATCACATTCTTGTATATACAAGCTATAGGTTGGTCAAAAATTGAACCCTTAATCAAAAACTTAAAAATTTATAAATCATGCCACACGTTCTTAGCATATGAGTCAAATTTGGATACATGATCTATACCTGTTAGGAATAGGACACATATAGTAATGTCCCATAACCAAGATCTGAGGTAATATCTTGGTTTCTATACCAAAGGGATGAAATCTATATTTTACCAAATTTATATATAGAGCATGTTAAATAATTTATTTTACGGTTTTGGGAACATATTTGACTTTGCAGTATTATTTAAAATGGTTAAAAAAAACATTTTAATAGTTACAATTTTTTTATTTTTTTTAATTTCCTCACAATCCAACAGATTTGTCTTGCCGTCATAAAAAGGTGACTCTTGATTAAAAAACAAAAAAACTTCATGTTCATGCATGTGTCAGGCCTACATTCAATTGAATACAGCCAAATTAATATGAACAAACTTATCATAATTGGATATATATTTAATTTAAATATATATTTTAATAATTCACATTATTAATAAATGAAAAACAAAGTTTCTTCTACAAATTTATCTGTTTCCAAGAACCAAGCTAATCCATATGAGATCAAATTGTTAATTGGAAAAATTACTGAATCATATATTTTGGAAGATAATAACATTTAAGCCACTTTGATGATTGGTGATCAGCTTGTAATTGTATAATGTAATTTACATTATTTTATTGATTAGTTTAATTAATTTAATGTACATAAATACGTACATACATATCCTTGGTACAGAGTTAATCGATCAACCTCGAGTTTAGAACTTTAGACACAACATTCAACTCTATTCTTTCCGGTATATGTGTAGATGAGTCCTCTAATTCTTGTTCTAATTCTTCTAACACACTTTTTTAATTTCTTTCTATATTTATATTTGTTTAATTAATTAATTTAATGTATACATGAAAGTGTGTATTCAATCAAGCCACGTCTCACGTTGTATTCAACGTCCAAAACTATAATATATTTTGCAACGTCATTTAAAGGAATCCTATGAACTAGTTGCAGATAAAAAACTTAAAAAAATAGGAATAAGTAAACATGATGTGGAATAAATTAAATCATTGATGTTTAGTGATAAGGGTAAGTATATATTGATGTAGTTTTGACTTAAAATGTCAAAGAATGCTATAATTTTTTTTTTTACGTAAGAATGCTATTATTGTCTCATTCATTCAAATGGTTAGTTTTATAATTGATAAAATAAAAGGCTAGTTTTATATTCACCGTCAGCTCTTAGAACTTAATCAATTATAGTTTATTTGATAGTTTTGACAAAATGTGGTGACATTTAAATAATTATAGCTTTTTCAAAAATAAGTACTATTATATAGTAGCCTTTAATTTATAATAATTTATTGGTTATATATCGATGATAACCTCCACAGAATCGGTATAATAATTTTTAATAGCAAGTGAGGTATAAAATAAATTTTGATATAGAGTTAGGATTTGTTGACACCAACCAGTTTGACACCAAATATTACATTTTTCAATAACGTTTTAACCAATATAAATTTTATAAAATCTATTATTGGATTGAAAGTTTATATCATATAGGTATGTATTTAACTTAGCATTCAAGCAAGATTAGAGAAGGTTACGAGTCACTTGATTTCTGATTGCCAGGCTACTTCTTACCTAACAGACATATTTTAAATGGCGTTCTTATTGTGAATGAACTTATAGATTTAGCCAACAAGAGGAAAGACAATTATTTGATGAACTTATAGATGACGTTCTTCTATTTTGCATTGTGGAGTGGACTCAATACCTTCCCGCTTCTTAGGGATCCCAATTGATGTTAATCCAAGGAGAAATGCTACTTGACAACCTATTGTGGAGTCCATGAGGAAGAGGCTTAATGGTTGGAAAAGTCGTAATTAACAATTGGAGGTCAAGTGACTTTAATCAATTCGGTACTTTATAGCTTACTGCATTATTTCTTTTCCTTCTTGAAGGATCTTGTATGCGTTTTAAAAGAGTTAGTGAGTATCCAAAGAATTTTTTTATGCCGCGACCTTATGAAGGTTGGTGGACAGATAGAGTCTTCCGATTTTGGGTTAATAAGCTTTTACCCCTGTAAAGTAGGCGAGTTTTGCGTTATCCCCCTATAATATTTTTTTTTGAGATTACCCCCCTGTAAAATTTAATTTTTTTTTTATCCCCATTTTGCTGACGTGGCAGGAAAAAAAAAAAGCAGAATAACCGATTTAAAAAACAACACTTTTTAAATCAGTTGAACAAAATAACCGATTTAAAAAGTGCATCCAAGGGGGTAAATTAAAAAAAAAAAAAATTTGCAGGGGGTAATCTAAAAAAAAAAAATATTATAGGGGGTAACGCAAAACTCGCCTACTTTGCAGGGGATAAAAGCCTATTAACCCCCTATTTTTATTTGAATGTTAGTGACTTGTTGTGAGATGGGAATATGATAGCTTTGTGGAAAGAAATATGGTACCCTTGAAAGACTTATTTTCGGCTTTGTTTCTTAAAACAACGAATCAAGAAGCTTCAATTTAAACTATGGCCAGCTGGAACCATGTGGAATGAAACTGCCGTTTGGAATAAACAACATCTATGCTGCCATTATAAGCAGCCGATGTTAATGTATTAGCACTGTTGCTCGCGGATGTGCAGCTATGAAGGTGTGGGGAGGATATATAGACGATAGTGGATATCGATCGGAATCAACTAGTGTGTTGTCAGTTCGTTCAATTTACTCTTTTATTCAAAATATGTTTGTCCCGACTGTAATTGAGTTCACTCCTATCTCATGACAAGAGTTGCTTGGGCTCCCATCTAAAACCGTTGAAGAAATGTGGAGTCATTTCATTTTGTTTGGTTCCTTGATGAAAAATAAGAGGGCTAAAAATTCGCCAAATGAAAATAACATATAAATTGCAAATTAAGCAATTTATCCAACATATGTTATTTCGATTAGCTCTAATTTTTGTACTATCAATCCTAATCACGACCAAATCAAATTATAGATTCTCCAAAGTCAAACTATCCTACATTTTTCGACGTTTAGACAAAATTTTAGGATTTTTTTTGCCTTTCATATATATGAATGTATTTATATATGCAACATTTTCTGTATCTTAACAAATTTTTCCTTAAGTATAGAAAAAATTTAAGGAACTCAAATGTAGAAAATTTAAACCTAAAATATAATACACAATGATAGTAATTAGTCATGGTAATCAATATGAGTCGATTTCCCATGTCACGCCTTGATTATGTTTTTTTTTTAAATGGTACATATAATATTATTAATAATTATGTCTTTACACAAGACAAACAGAGACGGATAAAAGAAGAATTACAAAAACAAAGGCGCCTTATATAAAAGGAATACCAATGAAAATACTAAGACAGACACTACCTATTAGAGGACCACTTCTAATCATATTCTTAGAAGGACACGCCGCAACTTCCAGACTACCATAGAAAACATCAACCTGACCCATATAAATGTCACTAGACGCTAACTTTCGATCTCGAATCAAAAGTTATCGGTCTATCAGTATCCAAAATGCAGCTCTGTGAGCCAAAAATTTATGGGGCAACAGTAGAAAGAAAACCTAGGTAGATAAGTCTCAGCTCGTAGTTCATCTCTAAATAGTCAACACTGACGCAGTAGAGGTTAACCAGATACAAAAAACCTGCAAATCTCAACAGATTTGGAGACCGACAGAGACTCAACAAGAATCCTACAAATCTTAACTGGTTTGAACGCGATCAAAGAATCAAGTATCGAAACATACCCAACACACACGACATCAACCCCACACTGGTGGCGCCAGACAGTGGCGGAGCTAGACGAAAACGTTGAGGGGGGCCGCAACGGTGCTAATTTTTTTTTATGGGAGGTTAAAAATGTATTAATCGTATAAAGTTTAAGGAAAACTAAATTTATAGATAATTATATAAAATTTAAGAAAAACTAAAATAATTTAATATGCTATTGAGATTCATTAAAATTATCGGTGTTTAATAAAAATGCAATAAATAATAATTTTACTACAACTAATATTCTTTTCTAAGAAAAAATTCAATAAAAAGTGAAAAATGTAGGCCGGGGGACTTGAACCCATGACTTCAAGGCTTCTGGGCGCAGACATCAACCACTCAGCCAACTAGAATCAACCATTGATAATTAGCGCTCATAGTATATATAACATAATATGTATAAAAAATGAAGGAAAAAAAAACTGGGGTGGGCCATGGCCCTGTTCAGCCCATTAAGGGCTCCGCCCCTGGCGCCAGATCCAACCATCACCACAACAACATGTCACCATCACAATACCCCTCATCAACCAAAGCAAAGAACACATCCATCACCTTGATTATGTGATTGCACGCTTGCATTGCATGGGTATGATAATCGTCCTCCATTTCCAGTGCTAACTCCTTGACCCTGGGATATTGGAAATATTATATTGTTCCGATCTTTTTATATAAAATACTTATAATAGTTGTTATAATGCAACCATGCATTAGAGATTTTTAGTTTGTGCCGTAGAGTGCAAGAAATTAACTACAATAGTTTTATTTCTTCGATTAATTAAAATATAATTCTTTGATCATATACAAATCAACTTCTCAACCATATAGAAGACCTTTGTTCCAGCTTAATTAAGTTACGTGCGTCTAACACCAACTACCCAAATCAAAGAAATTCTAACCTAATCATCGGGCTTGGCTTAGACTTTTTGCATCGATCTAAGTTTACATTCATATGAGTACTTTTTTCAAATAATTTAGTCTATCTTTTGTCTAAAATATGGTGAGACAATGTGTTTTAAATTAACTTTATGAAGAATATTTCTTACAATTTTATCGATGTTAGTATTTTCTCATCGCCAATTCATTTGTTATGTTTTTTTAAAACATATCAAATTGCCAATTTATAGTAAGAAATTATGATAGGGGATCAAAACTGACGAATTTTAAAATAGAGGGATCAAAACTGCAAAATGGTGAAAATAGGGGGACCAAAACTGCAATTAAGCTATATATATATAGCTTAATTGAGCGGTACTTATAGGACAAAAATCGTTATTATTTATTGACAGAAATGAGAATGTCTATTATTATGATTATAGCATAACCATTATATTTCTAATTTTAAAAATGTGTATATTTATATCTTAAAACCTAGCATAAACATAATATTTCTAATTTTAAAAATGTGATTTTTTTTTTACAAGGTGTATATCAAAAGAGGGCTGCTAAATGGTGCGAATCTGTCACGTAGGAATTTTCACGAATGCATATGAGTGCTACATCCCACATACAAAGCTTTGGATCCTTTTTATAAATGTTAATAGTTTGCCTCATGCTCTCAACAGTATTAAGTTAACTTAAGAAAAATCCCAAAATGCTAAAAAAAATTGTTTATATTTTCCTAGATGTTCTTTTTAGACAGAAAACTAGTTGGAAACGTATTTGCAATGAAGGTGTCAGTGAAAGTGTGAAACGGTGCTGGATAATTGGAGTCTTGGGATGAGTAAGCAATGTATAAACTTGTCTCTATTTGGATATATTTATATTTATTTATAAAATTCAAGAAACAAACATAAAAGAGCTATTCGTCGAATTTCGTATATATTTCTTTCGCACCATTCATCATTTTCCATCTTTTAAAATCATGATAATAGACATTTCTATTTTTCTTTTTTGAATAAATATATATAGAAAGACTCGTACTCATCCACTCACACGTGCAATAGTCTTGCATAGGTAATGTTGGTTTTTATGGAAGTTTAGATAACTTATCATTGACTATGGAAATGCACATCAATTTTGGCGGAAACAAACAAAACTAAAAGCTTACAAAGTCTTAACTAGCATGCTTAACTGTCTAACTACCAATTGACATCATATGATATATATATATGGATATAAAGTAATTAAGAATTTCTACCTTCTTTCATATTTTCTTAATTTTTGTTTAACAACAAAGAGATAAAAATTGAAATGTGAATGAATGACTAAAATTATTGCAACATAACTTCTAGAAAACATAGTCCATTTGACAAGTGGTTGTACTTGCATTTGTAAATTAAATGAAAATTGGAGACAGTAAAAACCTTATTAGAAAACATCAATATGTAGCTGAGGGACATAAAAACATGAGAGGTAAAAACCTTCTTCTTCTTCTTATTATTATTATTATTATTATTATTATTATTATTATTATTATTATTATTATTATTATTATTATTATTATTATTATTATATATTAAAAAGAAGATCCGTATCTGAGACTTTTCATGCTTTGCTGGGACGTTGGTTATAAAAAAAAAAAAACTATTTTTTTTAACTCTCTTCATGTCTTGTATTTTGTGCTAATGAAGTGTCGATTTTCTAGCTTCTGTCATTATGTCAATCTTTTAAAGCTCGTTCGAGCTTATTTGATTAAAGATTGAGATATTTCAATTTGTTACATTTTTTGTATAGAAAACCGTTGCGTGAATTTGTATTGTGGAATTTAGTGGAATATATTTTTATACGGAGAAACTATCCTGATATAGTATTTATATGGAGAATACTCTCATATTTTTATTTCTCGTTCTTTTTCTTAAATCCCATATTATTCATAACTATATATGGTTATATATAGAGAGTTACAAGAAAAACAAATTTCTGCATAATATTTTTTAAAATAACAAACTAAGCTTAAATATTTTAAACATAATCTTAAAATTCTAAACAAAAATATAAATCTTAAATTCTAATGTCTATTTTAAATATAAATTTAAAGTATATTTAAATCTAAAATCTTCAAAAGATATTTAGACATTATTATCAATATTATTCAGAGTCTCTTGTGATAGATACTGCAATGAGCTACATTTGGTTTTTTTTTAAAAAGAAATCTATTTTTTCTTAAAAAAAAATCATTTTATAATTTTGATAGTGCTTGTTATAGATTTTTTTAAAATTATTTCCAAAAAAATCAATTTTAACCCCAAAATGAAAAGTTATTTCTAATAGTTTTTCACAAATCTATTAGGAACTTTCTATTTTTAAAAAAGTGATTTTTTTTTAATATATAGTAAACAAACGAAAAGAAACTTTAGATTTTTCTTAAAATCTCTAAAAAATACTCTCTAAATTTTTTCAAAATAAAATCATTTTTTTAAAAGCTTAAACAAACGCACCCATTATCTTGTTTCTCTTCCGTCTTACTTGTAATGTCCATATATTGTATTTAGTTTTTGTTTTGTTTTGTTTTGCTTTGCTTTTTTTTCCCTCATGTAACAAAAAAAAGAAGATATATATAGTACCTGAAATTTATTAAATGAGAATTGATTATATTTAGCTAAGCTTATACAGATATATGAAAGTTACCTAACAAGCAGAAAGAAAATATTGTATATAGATGAGAATTTATTAAAGTTTCAATTGGGTTTTTTTTCTGCGCTATTACATGCATGCAGATAGAAATGATATAGATGTCCCTATATTAATTAGATGACTTTTGTGAAGAGTGTTTCTAAAATCCTAAGCATTGATTTATGGAGATAGTTAGGTCTGCAAATTCACAATTGAAGTTATAGAAACTGAACACTTCATTTGAAATTGAAGACACTGTTCTATTAGTTTCACATGGAAAGGACATGTTGATGTTGGGAAAATAAATAACATATGTTGATTGTGCAATTTAAAATGGGTCAAGTAGTGTCCCACGATTTTAACTCAGTTGATAGAGACATCACATTATATATATAAAGGTCAAAATTCAAATATGAACACTCTACTTATTCACCTTAAAAGTAAAAAAATTAGTCATTTTGACGAAAAACAAAGCCAAGTAGTTAAAAGGACATTATACTCCCTCCGATCCTTATATTATAAATTAGAAGATGTATTAATTATTCAATAAATCTAATAATTGATTTTTTTCCTTATAATAGGGACCAAAAGAGCATTGGTTTAGTGAATCATTACAATTAGTTGAAATATCCAGGTTGTAGCTATTAAATCTGAAACAAAAACCACATTTATAACATGGACTGCTCATCATTCATTAGCACACAAAAGATCATTGCAGATATATAGACGTGTCATTCTATCATCTTCTAGTGTTTTTTTTTTCCTATTTTTTCCATAGAAAAATAAATAGTAAATAATCTTTTGAAATATTTCAAACCAATTTTTTGAAATGTAAACAAAGCTTGTGTAATATAAAGTGAAGAGACCGGTTGGAAAAATGAATGGTAAATATTTTAATGATGATTTGATTGGTAGGTGCATAAAGTGTATAGCATGAATGGATAGAGATGGATGATTATTAGCAATTAATCTTGACATAAGATGTACTTCAATGAATACCAATTTTAATTCCCATTTTGTCCATTCTATTTCTTCTCCTACCAGGCAATAAAGTGATTTTCTTTATCTTGTTACATCACTTACTTAGATAAAGATCATAGACAATCTGCTCCTTGACAATATAATTTCTTTTTGTTTTTTTACTAAGACAATTTAATTTAATTCACCAATAGTTTTTATATGTTATGATGATTCTTCCTTTGATTGCAAAGGAACCAAATCAACAAATCATATGGGTGTGGAATGAAAAGAATGGTCCACCTAAGACGAGTCGTTTGGAGAATTAGAATTCAATTTTTGATAGAAATAATTTTTGATAAGTTTTATTTATTTTGCCTTCGAATTCTGGATTACCGATGTCTTTATCTGAGAATCAATGAGTTAAAAAAAATGGTGGCTTGTTTTAAAGATTGGCAATTAAGGAAACTTTTGTATTATGTGATGCACATTTGAATAGTTGTTTTGCTTAAAAAAACACATTTACCAAAATTGTTCATACTTGTAATTCCCCAGCTGTAAGAATTGACATTGTTTGTATTTGAAATAGGTTGTTAGGTGGATATGGGCTCTAAAATATGGTCCATGATGATTAATATGATGAAAATAAATCCTCACTCACTTTTGTTTCCTAGCTAGTGGATTCAATAGAATTTCCACATGATATATATGTACGATTTAATCTGTACTCCCTCTTATATTAATTAATAGATATTAAGAAAATTAGCTGTACCATTAAGTTTATAAAAAAAAGTGTCTAATTTAGCTAGGTGTGATTTGATTGGAAATTTACTATGTTTTTCCCAATAGAAAAAGTAATTAATATGATAGAGGTGGTTGATAGGATTAAAGGAATATATCATGAACTTTGTTTATTGTAAAGATGACAAAAATAAAAATAAAAAATTTATCTGCATCAAATATAAGTACTCTTATACTCCAATAATAAATTATCTTATAAAAAAAATGTTACTTTGACGTAACTATTTTTATAGTTATTGATAAAGAAAAAGAATTTACATTTTCTAATAGTAAATTAAATAGGAAATTTTATAAAAAAAAAAAAAAAAAAATTAGTAATGCATGTGTAATAGAAAAATGTTGAAATTATGCATATAATAAAGAAATAACTCCTAGCATTGAGTTGTTTATGAAATTAATTAAAAAATTTGCAACAAGTAAATTAATATTCAAATTTTACATTATACTAAATATAAGGTAACAAAAGCAGCATGAAATGAGTGGATAGAAATTAAAAAAAAAACAGAATTTATAGTTGTAGTTTTCAGCATCTAACTGAGCACATGCTGATAGTGACCCCAAACCAGATTGATTAAGTATATACAATAAAGGAGATAAAGATGGGACCAAATGAAAACAAACATTCATGAGGAGGGGCATAAATAATATAATGTGATGTGAACATGTAGAAATAGTTTATTTGAGGCATATAACATTAATAGTATTAGGTGCAAAAATTGGATACTATACTCTGTTAGTTTTTTTAGGTAATTACAAGAGGCACTATCAACACTGCAACCAAACTTTATGTATTCCAACAAAGTAAATTTGTGGAATCATTTGAGGAGGAGTTTATAGAGCAGCCCAACTCTTAAGGCGACTAAAGCAAGAGTTTTAGGCCACAAATCCGCTCTTTGAAATTATAGAAGTCGGACAATTACAGTACTAGAATTTTTAAATCGATAAAAATATATTTCAATTGTGAATTATGTTGAACGAATTTGGAATTTATGTTAACTTTTGTATCCCATCAAATTTTATTTTTGACACAATGTATCCCATCAATTTAGTCATTGAAGTATATAACTTACTAAGAGAGTAAGTCTCTTAATTATATGTCAAACTAATTCTTGGTTAATGATTAACATTGTGACCAAGTAGGGAGTTATAAGGATGGTTTGGTGGCTGAGTTGGATGAGATAGAGAGTAGAGTGATAAGAAAATTGGGAGTTTGAAATCCACTCACAGTAAAAATTAACAATATTAAGTACTAACCACTAATATTGATTATTTTTAAAAAAAAAAAATAGAATGAAAGTTATCGGACATCATTTAAAATAAGGGTATTTTTTGCCTATTTGCAAATTTTATAGGTGTAAATATCCAAACCCCTACAATTTCAAGGGACGGACTAATAATTTACTCATTAAATACTTGAGACTCATAATCTTCGGTGACTATTTGTTGTGGGTTTGAGTTTCAAGATTCAATTTTTCTAAAGCAAGTAATTTAATTATTAATTACTCTCTCTAGTCTTTATTATAAGAAAAAATTAATTTTAAATTCATAGAATATTTGATGTATTTAGTATATATTATAGACTAGATATATGAAATATTCTATATGAATATAAAAATAAACATTTTTTTTATAATAGGTAACCTAGAGAATCTAAATCCTTAAATTTGACATGTTACAGAATGTTTATTTTACGTTTTTCTCTCTACAATATAAGGTTAATCTGTGTTTTGTCTTACTCAAGGGTCACCTCAACATTTTCTTTAGCCCTACAATTATATTGGGCCGGGCCCTGAGTTGTTGTGATGTGAAATCACATGACATTTGTACTTGGTTTATGAATCATGAAAGGTTGTTGATTAATACTTTGGTTTTGTTGTTTTTGAAAAAATTGTCTGATTGATTTTTGTTTTTCATTTTTGTTTATGAATCATTTTTGTTGTTACAGAAGGCCAAGCCAATAGAGAATTTACTTATCTACATGGCATGATCTCTTTCCAATTGGGGTCAAGTGATAGCAAAATCATAAAATTAACTCCAAAAAGCCAGAAAACAAATATAAGGTTACGTATGTGTTTGGTTGTGCGGTGAAAATAATTGAGTTTGGTAGAATTGAGTTTGACATAATTGATTTTGGTTAAAAGTGAGTTGAATGGAATTGATTTATGTTTGGATACATTAATATTAAAGTGATTCTTCACATTTGATGTTGTTTGGGTAATTCGAATCAAAATTGCTTTTAAATGTGCAAATTACCAAAATGGGTATTAATATCCATTTAAAATTAGATTGTTTAATTTGAGTTCAATATATTATATTAAAAAAAAATTCACACACATATTATATAACAAATTATCTATAATGTTTTTTTAAAGAATTTATTAAAAAAAAAAGTAATTAGAAAAACTGTCAATATTTTTTCCAGTTTTTAAAAACTACAATTTAATAAACTCCATATCAAATAATTAAAAAAGTAATATAAGCAAGGTTTCATGAGTAAAAAAAATAAAAAATTAATAAGCATGATTTTTTTTTGTCAAGTAGTCCAGTGACTAGAAATTTTATCTAAAAGGTGAATAAGTTAAGTGTCAGAGGTTCGAACTCCGACTCATATATATAATAATGGGGTATCTACAAACTGAGTTAAGCTCACAGAGACAATTAATAAGCATGGTTTTATGAGTAACAAAATATACAAGTCTGAATCCATATAAGATTTTTATTTTTGAATAATATTCAGTAAGCAAAGCGTAAGAAATAAACTTACTGTAAGTATTGTTCCTATAACCAAGGGCATAATAGACAAAAATATATAAGGCAAAATTATACTAATGGTCCTTTATCTTATTTATTTGTAACATTTTAGTCCTTTATCTTTATTTTGTCACACTTAGGTCCTTTATGTTATTCATATGTAACACTTCAGTCCTTTTTCTCATTTTTTATTCAAAAAATACTGACATGGCTTGCCACATCAGATACTTTTATTAATTTTTAAAAATATGATTTTATTAAAAAAAATCCAGAAAAAAGATGAAGAGATCTTCATCACCTTCCTTCAAGACAAACGGCAATAAGATCCCGAGAACCAACACCACCGGAAGCAACGTCCGGAGTGAAATCCGGCGACCAGAGGAAACACTACCGGCCGGATTTCCTCCCGCCACCGCTGTTGTATCCTTACCCGTTCCCTTACCTCCACCGTTAGATATCGTAACTCTCTTTAGTTCGTTTCCAGGTATATAAAACTCCATCTCCTTGATTCCATGAACAAAAAATTAAACTCTAAAAAAATCAAAATCAAAATCCCCAAATTCACAATAAACCCTAAGAAAAATTACAGAGAGCACAACAACAAATTTCCCTTGGCATAAACAAATCTGAGCTTTTTTGTTATTCTAAGATTGGGTTTGGTAAATATGAATTTGTTGAAATTTCTTGTTGAATTTGTTGACATGGCTTCGGTAAATTTCTTCTTGAATTTGTTGAAAGCATGTGAATGTGAGTTTTCTCTTGTGTTTTCATCCCTTTGGACTTTGATTCATTGGTTTGGAGTTTGATTTTAATGGAGTTGTTTTGGGAAGATGATAAAGATGATGAAGATATTCATCATTTTGCTGGGTTTCTTTATTTTTAATAAAAATATATTTTAAAAAATAAAGTATTTGATGTGGCAGCCATGCCAATATTTTTTGAATAAAAAATGAGAAAAAGGACTGAAATGTTACATATGAATAACATAAAGGACTTAAATGTGACAAAATAAAGATAAAGGACTAAAATGTTACAAATAAATAAGATAAAGGACCATTAATGTAATTTTGCCAATATATAATATGTAAAGTAATTGTTTAATAAAAATGTAGAATTGAGTTAACCGGACGCAGAAGCTACAAATGTGAGCTTCATCCAAAATCAATTCTAGGCTGTAAAAGCAATTTACCTTTTTGAAACCAAACATAATTTTTTTTGTCAAATCACGTTTCAGTGGCTGCAAACGTGAGTTTGGTGCACCCAACGTGCAACCAAACGGGCACTACATCTACTAGATACTAGATAGAAACTACAAAAATTGAAGAAAGAATTAGTGTTAAATAATATCTTGAGAACTATATCAAAATTCTTAGAATTCGGATTAAGTTTAAAATAAGTCTTACAAATGAATTTTCTTTTGTCACCCTATCCATTTTTTCGCGTGTCCTACGAATTTACAAAAATACTAAGTAGTAGATACACTCCAAAAAGACTCTGCCAGATTTGTTTTTTATAACGTCTTATATTTAAGTAACGGACGACATTTACAAAACTTCTATAGAATTTCTCATTTTTATAACGTCCGCTTCTTAAATAGCAGAAAAGTAAAAAAGAAAACGTGTAGGGCGTGCGGCGGCAAAAGAAAATTTCATAAAACCAAGTTCATATCACAAAATCCGCAACCTCTAAACTCTTGGCCCATCATCATTCAGTGCTTTATGATCAAATTCAGTAAGCAAGATACTCAAACTAGATTCAAGAGTTTGTTATTTTTTTCTAGTAAATATTTATCACTACTATATTACTAATCATCTTATTCCATCATTGTTGATCTAATGATATTTTCATGTCAATTGCATCATTGGTTGATGAGATAGCAGAACTTCAACATTGAGATAAGAGAACGTTTAAAATATAAAAAAAAAACCATTAACTTTTGTTTCAATCATCAACTTTGTTTCTTCCTAATTCTACCACATAATTTACTCATTTCTGAATGAATTTGCATGCATATACTCTTTAGTGTTGAAGTATCTAACAGCTTCAAGTAAATGCTCTTTTCTAAGAGGCTTCTCTATATGAAAGTCCATTCCAGTCACTGCCGTCGAACTATCAACATCTGCGGTTAACGCAATGATAGGAATGTGAACACCGTACAACTTCTCCATCTCTCGTATCTGCCTTGTTGCCTCGAATCCATTCATCACCGGCATCTGTTTAATTCATTATACAAAATTAAATCACATATTATATTCCATTGAAAAATCAATTACTTCATAAGTTTGATGAGATGAAAAAATAAGGAGAGTAGAAAACCAAACCATACTCCATGGTCATTATACCTGACAGTCCATTAAGATGTAATCATAAGGAAGATTAGGATAATCCCTTTTTAGACCTTCATCAACTAGCCTCACAGCCTCTTCTCCATTCTCACATTGCTCAACTGTTGCACCGAGCGAAACCAATATATTTGTAGCTAACATACGCAAAATTTTAGTATCATCAACAACCAAAAATTTCTTGCAATGCAAGGAATTGTTGTAACAGCTTGACTCTCCACATTCTTGTATTTCTCCTCGACGAACCGGAGATTTTCTAACACGCGGTTTCTTAATGCTTTGCCAAGCACTACCGTTACTATACTCAGGAAGAAGCATTATGACTTGGAACAAACGACTACCATGAAACGGCTTCAATATGACAATGTCATTTTGATCAATTATTTTGGAATCGATACGATGGAAATGTGGATTATCCAACCAAACAATGTTACAATGGCTAGAAAAGCCTTTCTTGAAGTCGGATACAATTCCGAAAAGTTTAGGAAATGATGGTCCTGCATTTGCATCTACGACAATCAAGACAAATCCCGGGACAGTTCCAACATTCGTCTTCTTGAACACCGGAGATGTATACTCATTTCCATCCATAGAACTCAAAGGAACACCTCTGGTTCTTGGAAAAGAATTATGAGATGTGGAATCGGAAGGACTCATATTGGAAGAAGATTCTGGAGAACTAGGGCCACCGGAACGACGACCCTTTTGTTTGATCTCCTCTAGAGTATCAAACAAATCTTCTTGACAATTCACAACCTTAACTTTAATCCCTAAGCTCTTCATGAACCTTTTACAAGTCCTCCGGCGCTCCTTGTTTCCGATGAAAAGAACAACACGCGAAGCCTCGAGCCTAGGACTAGAGTTGCAAATATGTAACATAGGACTCATAGAACAAATGTTTGAATTAGAATTAGTAGCATGAATGGTTCTCCCTTGAGATTGATTCCTGCTACTTGTTCCATAGTCAAGACCTCCCCTTGCACTAAAATCTGTCACTGTTTCTCCTTCACATAAACTGAGTTGAACATTGAACCTGAAACATGTTCCTTTTTCACCAATATTCTTGTCCACAATTTCAATATCTCCATGCATCAAACGTACCTACCGAAAATAAGAAAAAAAATTATAAAATAATTCAATTTTCTTTTTGGCTATATAACCTATAAGTGATGATACCTACCAAAGACTGTACAATTCCAAGTCCTAAGCCAGTTCCTTCTTGGACAGGATCAGTTTCTTTAACTTGAACATAATTCTCAAACACAGACTTGTAATTCTCTTTCGGAATTCCTTTTCCTGTATCATCCACTTCAAACACGAAATCCATATAACGCGGAGGAGGATCTTGTTGAATTGAATTCATGGTTTTCTCTATGTCCTCCTCATCTGCTTCATTTTTCTTCTTCAAAAATAAGTGTGAAAAATGTTTCATGAAACTATGTTGGTTACTCTTGATTATTGAACTACTTAATGTCGGCTTCTGCGCCCAAGCTCGAACTGTTATGTGACCTTCATTTGTAAATTTGATAGCATTGTTGAGTAAATTACACAAAACTTGTTTAAGTCTTCCTCTATCGCCTTTCACATGTGAATATTTTATAATAGAACCATTACAAGGGTCTAATACAAGTTCTACACCTTTCTCCATGGCCACAAGATAGTATATATCAACCACTTCTTCCAAAAAATGAGATAAATCAAATTCTTCTTCCTTCAGTTCCATTTTTCCTACCTCAATTTTGCTTGTGTCAAGTATAGAGTTCAATAGTCCTAAGCAAAATTGTACACAAAGAAAACAAACTAGTGATGCCTTGAAAATTAACTCATAATAATAATAATAATAATAATAATAATAACATAATATCGGCAAAACTGCACCAGAGATCGTTTAACTTAATTTAAAGTACTCTAGGTGCATTTTGCCTATAATATAACAGTACAATCAGAAAGTTTGGACAGCATCAAATGAACCGAAAACGTTGTTACCTAGTAAATCTTGCGTACAATCCTCCATTTGGATTAAATTTGATGCCAATTCTGAACCAGAGGGAACTAAGTTAGACGAAATTTTTATGAGAGCAGTAATGCCTGCGAGAGAAGTGCGAACGTCGTGGCTGGCACTAGCAACTGCTAGGCTCTTGTTCATGTTTTTTTTCTCGGCTTGTTGTGTGGCCTCTTTTTGTTTGATGAGTGATGCACACAAGTGCATTTCTCTTCTTATGGCTCTACCATCTATAAATAGAAAACTAAAGACAGCAACAAGTATCATTACCATCATTACATTCAATAGAGCCAATCCCATTTTCTTATAACTCACATCAAATCCATTTCTTGGTACAGCCAAAATATACACCTGAAATATAATCAAATTAGTGCTAATGACACTATTCAATCCCAATCATAAACTAATATGGCACATAAAATGATTAATGAAGTTCATTTATGTTGGGGTACGGTTCAGGGGTAATCTTGTAAATTGGACTGTAGTATTTAAAAACAAATTGTAATCGGTAACCCTAAGCTTGAATAATAGAAAGGCACCGCAGCCACTCTGAAGTCGGAGACGTAGGCAAAATTGGTCAAACTTTGCGGTCAAATCATGTGTTACAACACGTTATTACAGTTTTTAGTAGCATAGTACAACAAAATATAAAAACTTACTGATTCTATTCCCATTATATCAATGAGGTAGCAGTGAATAAGATATTTGTTATCTTGAATATTCAAATTAGAAGCAATAGCTTCATTCTTGCATGAAACAGTACCGTCATTCTTTATCACATCTCCATTTGCATTCACTGATTGGAAGGAAACTGAATCGTTAAAAACAACGAAACGGATATGTTGAATCCCTTCCACAAGAATTTGTCCATCTTTGGTAGCTAAATACGAGCTTGTGCCTAAACGGTCAACACTAGTAACATAATCGGTTAATGACTTTGCTGTAAATCCTAGCGAAATCACTCCTGTTCTGTTGATTCTAGCAGAATTAAGGAACAAAAGATCGTGGCCATTGCTCCATTTGGTTCCTAACGACGCAAATTCATTTGAAAGATTAGCTACTTCCTTAATCCAACTCGTGTCGATAGAGGAGTTTGATATTACGGCTTCTCCAAAAACCTCTCCGGTTTCATTATTCACATGCTGAACATAGTATAAGGGTTTATTCGATGATGAATTAGAGAACATCGCTAGAGCTTGATCACGATCACTGCAGTATGAGAAAAAGAGACCTTCCATTCCTATGTATGAGATTTGACTTAAGTGAGGAACTGTCTCAAATGCTTGAAATAGTAATGGAGCAACCTACAAAACAAAAAATTAAGATCATAAGGAAAATCATTATCATTATATATTATATAGAGTTTAATAATGATACATGGTCAATGTAAAAAGTTTTGAACATTGCAAATCACAGCCAATTATATGTGTGACTTTAGTTGTAATTATGATTAAAGTCAAACAATTTTAGTGATCTGACAGTTATGATTGATTGACAGTGTAGAAAAAAATTGCACTGACATTGTACATGAATTAAATTAAGTCCTTATTATATAAATAAGTGCATATATATGGAAAACAATCAAATAGTATAGTGATATATTTTGATTTTTGAAGAGAATACCTTGGTTTCAATATCAGAGAAAGAGATGTTATTAGAATCAAGTGATGAACTCAACAATCTTGCTAAATTTGTTGATGAGGATTTCATTGGATGCAACAGTTCAGCTGAGTACTGAATTTCTGATTGCAATTGAGCTACAATATTTTTTGAGTTCAAATTCACACGTTTCTCGATATGTGTGACCATGACATACCAGCATGGTGTCAATGAGACAAGAGTTATCAGTGCACCATATGCCTACAACAAATATTTGTTAAACACATATGCAGTGTATACACAAAAGTAAAAATAAAATTAAAAAATGTTGTTCTTGTACTTCTACATGAAAACAACTAATTTAAAGACATAAATAAATAATAACAATAAGAACCAATGTATACATTGGTATGAACTAGTAATAAATATACCAGTAAGATCACCATAGACAAAGACTGTAATGCCATTGAAAAGAAGAGATATTGAGTCTTCTAGATGTGATGAACCTGCTCAGTTGATATCTGCATTGGAAATATACTGAATACCGAAATCATATCGATGTAAATACACTGAATGACGAAATCATATCGATAGATATTTCGCACTAATAACATGGTTATAAGAAGAAAAAAAAAATAATTACATACAATTGATATTCATGAAGGTAGTAGTAGTACTAACCTGAAGTGGCCCTTATCTTTCTATGTCTGCATGCAAAGCCTCCATTTCATCAGCAAAATCCACAATGAGAGGAGGGCTTTTATAGTAGAGCACATTACACAGTTGAAAGATCCCACCAATTTTGGTGCCAAATTAATACTGATATCAATTTTCATTCCCTTAATAATTCCATTTCTGGAATTTTGAAATGATTCCTTTTAATTTCACAATAATGTTCCACCTCAACAAAAGCACATTCCATATCCATCACGCTCATCTTTCCTCATTTAAATTTTCCTTTTTAATATTTTTTCCTGTCTTTTTGGTCCCTTCTTGGACACTTGAGAGTATTCATGTGACTTCACAAATGACAGTCAACTTAAATTATCTACGATCAAATCAAATATATTCATAGCTGTTTCCTAAATCCTTATTTTGATTCTGCTCTTTTTTTTTTTCCTCCAACATATTCTGCTCAAATTTAGAGAATACGGAATTATAACAATTTTTTGCTTCAAAAAAAATTCATTCCATCTGAAAAATGAGGCAAATTTTTTGGGACTAAACTACACATTTAATCTCTTAAATTTATTTTAGGTTTCAATTTGGTCTCTTACGTTTAAAAAGTTTCAATTTGGTCCCCATAAGTTGGTCTTTTTGTGGTCATTAACACCGTTTCAATTGGACATGTGTCCAAGTGGCAGTGTGTCCACGTATCTGTCCACATATGCAAACTGTCTGCCACATGATAAAACTGACGGAAAGAACCAAATTGAAACCTAAAATAAACGTAAGAAACCAAGTTGAAACTTTTTAAACGTAAGGGACCAAATTGAAACCTAAAATAAACGCAAGAACCAAATATGTAGTTTAGCTTTATTCCAACATCCTCTTTTTTACTTAGTTAATTTTCATATCACACTATTCTGAAACGTTTCATAATTCATTTAAATTTCGATCATTAAGATAGAACATGTTCAAAAAACAAATACTTTATTTATTTTCATTCGATTCATTTTAGTTCTTCATAGTCCCCGTGCTTACCAAAGAAAACTAGCGGAACTATATTCACATTTCACACCATGAAAACAAGACCATAGCAATCTAAACATTGACTATGTGAAAATTATTCTTCATCAGGTACAAAACATCAACTCCACAATCACATTAGATAATAGCACAATGGAAACGAAAAACAAACAAATACAAAAATCATCATTCTGACAAAAATTTCCCAACCGCATTGACAATGGCTTTCAATAGAGCTAAAAGAGGGTTGGATTCCTTTTTCGCAGAATTCTTGGATCTTCCATCCCATGATTCTCTGCAGTGAAAACCATTAGAAAAGACAAATTAGCTGTTGAGAAAAAACCAATTCAATTTTACTTCATTCAACTAAATGGCATTTGAAATCTGCACGCTATCCGAAATTATTAAGATATGCTTATGCTTACAGATTGATCCTATCTACAGTAGCATTGATTCTTCTCTGGGAATTGCCACCAAGTTGACCATCAAGTCTATATTTATCAGCTTCATGCAGGCCTTCGTCTTGAATGTTTTTCTGTCAAAATGCATTTAAAATGTTAAATGTCACAACTCACAAGAAAGATTCTCCTTTCATAACTAGAAAAATTGTAGTTATTAATTATGGTTTCTTATAAACTGTTCTCTATTGTATGCGGTCCTGCCGCTTCATGAGTTTGAATATTTTCAGATGCAAATAAATTGATGCAGTTGCTGAGGATCAAGAAAACACAAGACAAATAGGCACATTCTAAGTAATATCCAATTTTCTGACAGTAAAACAATAATTTAACCAAACGCATATAAACTACTGCTTCCCAATTTTCAAAGTAATGGTGATAATTCTAACAAATAAAACTAGGGATAAAATGTCTAACCTTAGCCGTATCTTCAATCTGACTTTGGTTATTGGTTTCCAAAGTAAAAGCTTTCTGATGTGATGCACTGACTTGTTCTTTGTGGGTAGAATGATTTCCACTTTCCGTATCATGCCTAGGGTTTGAGATTTTCTTTAATGTGTTGTTTTCAAGGGCCTTCTCAAATTTCTCATCCAATAAATTAGAATTATTTGCGAGCTTTATATCATTTAACTCGGACTTCTTGTCTTCTTCCAATTCCAACTTCTTTATATCCTTTTCGAGCGAATTATCAGAGTCCCTCAACTCTCCTGAACCTTCTATTTCAGTATTAGTCCTAGCAACAGATCTTAATGGAAATGTCTCTACTATCAAGTTTTTTGACAGAACATTTACTTTGTCCAATGGCACTGTGGTAGCTGCCAACTCTTGTTCGGCATTCTGTTTGGGTACCACGGGCTTACTTACCTGCATCTCGGGTATAGTAGCATCATTGGATTCCTTGCTGATCAGATCAACCTCGCCACCATCGACATTGTTCCCTTTGTCAACAATCTCGAGCTCAGCTCTAGTACAATGGTCATCAGAAACAACAACAGCTTCAACATATTCCTTACTTGTCACATCTACCTGGCTAGCCTCTGTGATGTGCCCTTTGTCAACAATCTCGAGCTCAGCTGCAGGAAAATTCCCATCAGAAACAACAGAAGCTTCGGCATATTCGTTGTTTGTCACATCTACCTGGCTACCATTTAGGGCATGCCCATTGTCAACCACTAGATGCTCAGCATCAGTATAACACTCATTAGAAACAACATTGGCTTCAATAGTTTCCTTGTTAGTCATATCTACATGGCTAACATCTATGGCATGCCCATTGTCAATCACCTGATGCTTAGCTTCAGTATAATGCCTCTCAGAAACAGAAAGCATTGAGCCATTCGTATCTGTAACTTTGTTATGTGTAGGATGGTGTTCATTTGAAGATACATCCAGAAAAGGTTGAGGACCACTTGCAATTGAACCCAATGGTTTTTGTTCCAAAAATTGATCAGTGTTGAAATCCTCTAAGTTGAATTTAGCAGGACCCAACACTCGATTTTCTTGAATTATATCCCGTACAATCTCCCTTACAGTATAGAAAGAGCCACCAACTTCTTTATGCGTAAGATTAAGTGATGGAAAGTTTCCACCGTTTGACTCTTGGTACCTGAAGACAAGTAACTATGTAGTCAATTCAACGTACTTCTAAAGTTTGACTTAAATCATAATAAAGGAGAAACAGGGGCACACTGAAAAGTTCAATTATTCAACCTTTTAAACAAATAATAACACAGTGGGAGAGAAAGTAAAAAAGAGGTTGAATGATCAATTAACAGAAAGCACATGCAAATGCAAAATGTTTTATCTGTGAATAAATAGTTTAGCGGATTTGGGTTAAAAAAATCATGTATCAGTATCACCCTTCGCTCCTACATCAAACATAGGCTAAAACATAGCAAATTAGCCATCATTGCTTCTTAAAGAGATAGGTTTACTACATAAATATGGGGAAATCGCAATTTTGGTCCTTAGAAGTGTAACTTGCTGTTACATTGGTTCCTGAATGTATCGAAATTGCAAACGCATCCCTAATGTCTCTTTTGTTAGTAATTTTATGGACTAAATTGACCAACGAAAAACACATTTGAAGACCAAATTGACTAATAGCAAAGACATTTGTGGATGTGTTTGCAATTTTAATACATTCAGGGACCAATGTGACATGATAAATTTTCTAAACCACTGTCTTAACGAAGAAGGGAAAGTAGTAGGGAATTACTTACTTCTTAATGAAGGACTCAACCATTGCCTTTCTTTCATTCTTAGAGCGTCGAATCCGAGACTTTCTCCCTTCAGAATCATTTTGCTTAGCAAGAGCAAATGTTGGCCTCCATCCACCCTTTACTACAGAATGCATCATTTTTCAAAACAACAACTTTGTAGAATGAATAAATAATACAAACCTGCATACAGTATCCAGAAAAAAAGTTACACAACAGAACATACAAAATTTACAAGAATTAATAAATAAATAAATAAATAAATAATAATTAGCTTAGGAAAATTCGTGGTAAATTATTCGGTACACATCTTATTTAGTTGCACCGCTGAGGTGGATAATTACAAGAGTGTTCGCCAAAATTGAGTTGCACATTTGCGTCAAAAAAATAATAATAATAATTGAGTAGCACATCTACTTAAGATCTCTAGAAACATTTCAAAAAAATCCTGAATTGTTGGAAGATAGTAATAGTGCAGAAGTATGTGGAATCTAAATTTGAGACATGTTTGCGAGAAATTAACGGAAATGATTAGGTTTGTAATAATATTAAAAGAAAATACAAGAGATGAATTTTGAGTTACTTAGTTGAATTTATTTATTTATTTATGAAAAGTGTGAAAATGGGTGAGAATCAGAAATGAGTAGTGAAGATAAAATTGATGAAGTTGAGGAAAATATTATTGTTAAGAATTAAAACGAAAAAGAGAGGAAATGAAAGAGATGATGATAGACTTACTTGCCTGGAAGAAGAAGAAGAAGAAGAAGAAGAAGAAGAAGAAGAAGAAGAAGAAGAAGAAGAAGAAGAAGGGTTAAACCCCAAAACCCAAACCCTCGTTACAATTACAAAAGCAGTCGTATTCAAGTTGAAGGACGATACAGACAAATGTTTTTGTTAACGATTACGATTGGTCCTAGTCGGGGCGCGGGAGACTATTTTTTTTTTTTGGCAATAAATTACTACTGTACTAACTACATTTCATTATTATTAAAAATTAATAATTTCAAACTTAGATTTTTTTTAAGTAAATACTCCTTATAATTTTCTAGAATTTTGTTTTTAGTTTTTAAAGATTTTTTTTGCATTTTTTGGTCTTGAAAATTTTTCTATCATAAATTTTGGTCTCTATTTTTAATCAAATTTTTGTATACTTTTATATTTTTGAATAATTTTTTTGTATTCATGTTTATAATATTATAAAAATATCTTCGATAAAAATTTAGAATTTTTTAACATAAGATGAATTATTTATAAATTTTTATATGTAAAAAATAAAAAAAAAACAAAAAAATTCATATTTAATCCATCGCTTGTTAAAACAATTTGAACTTTTGCAAAAGAGATTCATATAATGTATTAAATATGACAACATAAAAAGTTTTAAAATTTCAAATGATATGCACGAGTTAAATGAAAAGTAGAGACCAAAAATCATGATAGGAAATACTTCAAAGACCAAAAAATGTGAAAACAATCTTTAGAAACAAAAAATAAAATTATGAAAAACTATAGGGACTTTTTACTTATTTAACCCTATATAAAAATGCACACATATCATCTTGAAAAATCTTTATGAAAAGCAAAAAAAAAAAATTAAATCTCATTACTGCGACTCATAAAATAAGGGAGATAAAAATCATTTTGATGGCTGAGTTAGAAAATAAAATGATAAGAAGGCTAGAAGTTTCATTTACATCATAACAATATTAGTCGTTTCAAAACAAAAAAATATGGATAAAAAGACTATGAGAAGTAGCAATACTTAATAAAGAACCACTCTTTTTTTTTTGGTTTTTCACCACCAGTTTAATCTGGTTCGGGGGTCAGTTCTGGCATCAAGTGGTTCCACTTCCAGCCCCCTCCCGATCGTAGTTGCAGGGGATCGAACCGTGGTCCTCCCTACCAAATTCAGCGCCAATCACCACTGAACCAACTAACGATTGGTAATAAGGAACCACTCTTTGTACATGGTAAAAATGAATAGATACAAATCTTGCATGAGGTTAACGGTAGAAAGGAATAAATAGTTAGGTCACAATTATTTCTGTTAAGTTAAAGTTTCACGTAAAAGAATTCATTTTCATTAACATAATGCTGGCACTATTCACTAATAATATTGTTGCTTGTTACTCTTCATCAATGTTTTTCATTGTCAGGTAACAACTTTCATCGCCATTAGCTTGCCAAAATACGTTCTAAAGAAACTTATCAGTCACTTTTATTTCTCAGCTCAAACTCTTCTCCAATAAAATTATCAATTTTCTAGCGACTCAAAAGTATACTAATTAGATATAATAATAATTATAATAATGAAACTACTCAAATAAAAATCAGCTATTATTCTACTCAAAATTGTCACTAATGTTTACCAAATATACAAAAATAAAAGAATACAAATTTGAGCTAAATCGAATGTAATTGATGAATGATTTCTATAGACTAAGTACACTTCGAAGCGGAAGTACCTGCATCTTCCATGCTGCTTAATTGACCATAAAAAAAGGTCGTGAAACAGGTGAACAGCATGAACAGCAGATGTCAAACTCATTTCCTTTGCTCTCTATCTCAAGCTTTTTTGAGACAGGAGGTTGAGTATACGTATTCGGTTAATGAAGAAAGAAACAGAATACTGTCTCTGTGATCCGTGCCAATGTGGCAATGTTGTTAGACTCAAAGCTTCTCCAATTCGCAAGACAATTTTCCCGAATGAAGCCAAATTGGGTCCATAAGTGCGCTTGTGTCTGTAAATTTCAAGTCTAAGCTTTCTTATAGTCCAAGTGATTTCTGCTTGTAACCATACTTCATCCTTTCGTATAATTTCTCTTTTGTTTTTCTTTTTTTATCCATTTTTATTCTGTACCTTTCTTCCCTCTCCCTTTCATAAATCCCTTGCCAGTGCACCTCTCCTGTCATTGGCCACAACCACCTTTCCCTTGGATCGTCGCCGTCATCTGCAGCTTCAGCTAGATCTTCATCCATACTTTTTAACAATGAAAAGTTGAAATATTTTGCCCACATGAAACCCTTCCGTTGTTCAACTAGGTGCTGCTCTTCCATAGAACCAGTGTTAGGATTTATATATACCATCTTTCGTGCACTATGATAAGCCCATACATTGATAAGAAGTTCCAACACTCGACAGTAACAGTGTTTTTTCTGTGTAGGACGAACAAAAGTAAGAAAAACAGATAAATTATGAAACCTGAATTGCACACAAGTTGCCTACCTCAATCTCTGAAGAGCCTAACAAGCACATGCTGTATTTACCAGAGTCTCTGTGAAAAGCATCAATGGAATCAACGAACATCCTGCATTCAATTGATAACATTCCAGGTTTTTAGTTTCATTTGCATCAAGGGAATGCTTTTAATTATTAACTGACTGTCATGAAAGCTAACATTGGTAATTAATTACCGAGAGAACATTACGAACTCCAGGAAAGAAGGGGTTGGCATCACCCAACTGTGCAGCGCTGACCAATAACCACCATCTTCAGGCATGGGGGGTAGTGCTTCAGCATGGGGGGGCAGTGAATACATATGGCGGAAGCTATCTTGAAAAACATTCCTGATGCAATATGAAGCATAGTATCAGATGAGTATGAAACAAATCAGATTACTCAAAGACCAACATCCAGAAACTCCAACATCCAGAAACTCCATTTTGGACGTCCAAACATTATCTAATATAGTCTCATTTTCAACATAAGCTGTCTATTAATTAAGCTAACTGATTCCGAACATTTCAATGCATAGGTAGAACACTAGATGCAACTTAAGAATAGAATATATTCAGGGAAGGGCTTGGATGCTTGAAATTCTCAGGCAGCTGAAAGATAGCAAGGAAGAAAATGAGAGTATATTCTTATGGTCCATATTATATACCTGCAGTTCCCTCCATTTAAGATATCACACATTGACCAAAAAGTAAGTGCATTGTTGCTTCCTATGGCACTCCCATCCAAGTCTAAGCGTCCCCAAAAATATATTACATCTCCTCTTAAACTATCATGCATTGTCTCTTCCAAAACCCTTTCAGCTTCTGCCGACAATGCTACCTGCTTTTCCAAAAGGATTCTAATCAAGCAACAAATAGGTGCAATAAGGGTAAAAATGAAACCAAAATAAATGAAGACCAAGTTTTCCCAAAACAAAACTTAACTGTGCATCAATTATTGATACATAATAACTTTAAAAATACAATATGGAGAATAATACCAACTGTCCTAGTGCATTGATTAAGTAATCAAAAGAGATAACTTTTTGTGTAGAAAACTTGACTAAATCTCAATACTGTATTAACATAAAGACAAAGATTTATTATACTTCTCAAAGTAAAAATATCATAAGAAATACCTTCCTACCAGCAGCACGCCATGACTGAAACCCAATCCAAGGCCTCCTGTGAATGCTATCCACCCTATTTGCAATTGCAAACATTCCTCCCATTTCACAGAGAATGTCACGGTAATATGTGTCATTCAGAAGTGGCAAACGCCCAACACCATCCACATCATCAGAGCTTAATCTTTGTGATTTTCTAGACTGCCAGAAATAATATTTTATTGTTATTATTATTAGGGAAAAAAGTGTTTCCAGCAGATTAACATGTAAGACTAAGAAAATTAAACTTAAATTCAAACATTATGGTGCCCCCTCCGAGGGAAATAGAGCAAAAAATATCTGAAAGGAACTACGTACTACTTTGTCCCTTCTTATAACCACCTTTTTGCACTATACAAAATAGGCTAATTAGGGATGGGGGTAGTGTAAGATAATAGCATACTCATGTATTTCTCTTGCTTTTAAGGAAAACAGAGGCAAACAAATGAAAGAGAAGTGCTATGAATTTGAATTCGTTTGTAATGGAACTGTATCAAGAGACAACAATGACATAAAGATTAAAATCTTAGATATACTTGCAAGAGAGAATCATCTTAACCTCAGACAAAGATACTCACAAGGCTTAACCCACGATATAAAGAACCATGGTGCAAAAATGGCCACACTCCAGAACCACTGTATATCTCATAAATGCACACAGGTTGTCCTGTTCTCTCAAGCTCCCCTTCATCCCGCTCATTGGCTTCAAACTTCAGTTTCTCCGATTTCCTAGCACTACGATATATCTCATCCCAAACACCAACATCTTTGTCCAACCTCTCATCAATCTACAACAGAAAGAAATGATTTTTAAAACCAGGTTCTCTATAATAAACTGATCATGAAATAAATAAAGGTAGTAGTGAAATGGGTATAATGGAAGATAAAAGTTGAAACCAATTGCAAGATTACATCGTACCTGTTCCATTTCGAGCATTTCACTTTCTTCAGATGTTTCAATTTCATTCAGAATGTCCCAATCCAATTTGGTTGGTTCATCTTGTATTGGAACCTTTGTTACATTCTCAAGGATGTTTGTTGAATAATTAAGACTACCAAACTCTTGCTCAACAGCATGGACAGCGGTAACTTTTCCATTTGAAAAATCGTCATCCATTTTTAGCAAGTCAATATCTAGTTCTATTTCGTTCTGGAAGAAACTCCATCCCCATGCACCCTGTTGAATTTGAGAAACAGGGCCAGGCAGTAAAGAATCTGAAGGAAAATTTAGTACATTCTCCAGAAGTCTTGCATAGCCAGTTATGCAATCCAAAGCAAGCACATTTTTAGCAAACTGCCTTCCAGACGATCCAATAGCTTGAGCAAATTTAGAAAGTCTTCCACTTGAAAGCAGAAGTGAAAAAGCATTCATCAAAGCTTCAGGATTGTGTTTAGAATAAAAAACCCCATGAACTCCATCCACAATCTGAGTTGAGAAAAGCTCAATGAAAATGAAATCGTAGCTATGGTTACAGAAATCAGTGAATGACAAAAAGAAGAACAATAACAAACTTACATATTTTCTTAAGACAGGAAAATCAGGTGCAATGACTGGGATTTCAAAAGTCATTGCTCTGATTAATAATGGAGGAAAACCCTGTACATCTTGAGCAGAACCATATAGGACAATATCAGCTATCAGTAGCACACTATTCACATCACTATTCAAGCCATAATGCCTTATAGAACCATGAGGAAGTCCCAAACGTGAAGCAACTTCCTACACCAAAAGATAAGGGATCAGTAAACAATTCAAAGACACATACGGAAGGCTGAGACAATGTAGATAAAGAAAAGTTAAACATAACGAAAAAAGGGAATGTCATTAGATAATTTAGAGAGACCATATTTAAGATTTCTGTTTCTCCAGTTGTAAGTTTCTTTGTCAATCCATTACCGACATATTCCTACCTTGCCACTTTTTACCTCCCATATAATGGTAAATTCTTCTTGTACTCATTTATCTCTTGGAGATGAGGTTAAATTTTCTTATGAAAACTTAATAATAACGGAAGCCTAATGTTATCTTTTAATAGCATGAGCACTAAAATAACATATGATGCGCAGTACATCTTAAGAATAAGGAATACCTGTAAAGCGTCATCATAACCATCAGTTGAATTACCACATAGGAAAACAAACTTGAATGACTCAGCTGCATCATTCCTCCTTGCATATGTTGTCAGCAAAGGACCTATGGAATGCATTGCAACGGCATATTCCCAAGATAGGTCATCATAGAAGATTGAGCTCCCAACAACTAAAACCACCATATCATTTTTACTAAATCCACTAAGTTCTCTGAGCTGATCCTTAGTGTGGGTCTTACTATAGCTTTCTGCAGCCCACACATCAACTGGCGATCCAGGAATCACAAAGAAATTTCCAGTATCAAGATCACTATATAACATCTGATACACGGAAGAAAAGCAAATTTTGAGCACCAGCATCAAAACATTTAAGACAGATCTAATGAAGAAGAGATCCTAATTCCTAATACTGTTAGTATCCAAGTCTTTGTGCAAATGTAAGTACGTCTTTACCGGATAAGCAAAATCTGGAAAGACAATGACACTGGCTCTGCTAAAAACACTTCTCCAGTGAGAAATAAGATGCTGCCAACCCATTTGTTCGTAAACTGGAAGACGACTTGAAAGGCTATCTTCTTGAATAATCCATATCAATGGTACTGAACAAAAAGGCTCCTGCATAAGGCTGCACAAATATAAAATTCACAAATCATAGCATCTAAAACTTCAAAGAAGCATCTCCTACAACCAAAGTGAAGGGACAGAAAGATGCCATAGAATGTTCACTGGTTCATTGTTCAAATTCAGGTTTTAACTTTCAAAATCAGAGCTAAAGCAGGGGTGCAAATGCATTGGTAAACAAATACCTTTAAAGGTTAAATAAAGCATATGACATCCTTTCTTAATACCTAAACCACCAACAAAATATCCTTCCTTTCTAATTCATTTCTCAGCCCAGTTACTCAGAATAAGTTCCTACATGTGTACTCATAAATACATGGGGAGAAAAACAAGAATGCATATTTGAGACAGCAAAATTCAAACAATCACGGTCAGTAAACCCTAAAGTCTCTAACAACTCTTAACTACTTTAATTCCCCTTTATTCTATATCCTAACATAAACCCTAAAGTGGGTCTATAATCAAGATGTGTATAAAAAGCTTACTTTGTGTACAAGCCTCTCCAAGAATTCAAAGTATCACAATCAACATTAAAATAAACGGGTCTTTTTTTTTTTTTTACGAGATAAAAGGGTCATGTTAACAAGTGCCCTAAGGGCACATGTTAAGGGAGCAAAAAATAGAAGTTTTGAATTGGAAAACACAGTTTTTTAACTTTTAAAAAGTTGATTACACCACTTCCAACATAATATTTCCATATTTTGTTTTCTTAACCGATACCCCAAGGGCACTCGTTACCATTTTCCAAAATAAAAACCTAAATCTTATTGAAAGCAAAGAGAGCTAACAATTCATTCTTTTGCATATATTTAGGACAGAAGTAACACCAAAACATTTCTCATAAAAATGGTCAGAGAGAAAAGGAAGTGGGGAGGAGTGAAAACAGGAAAATACAATTCTCCTAATTTTCATTCTGCTGGATATTTGGCCCAAATGTCACACAACTATTTGGTTAGAATGGAATAGATTCAATAAGTTGACAATGATATAATCACCTAGTTATTTGAAATTAGACTTTAGAGAAAGAGAAAACCAGGTCTCTAGAATACCTGGGAATCACAAAGAGGGTTCCAATGTATCATTCTTGGCCTAAGTATCACATTGATACTGATCGGGGCTGTAACCACAATATAAACTACCCGTTCATCATATTACTTGTCCAGTTTTATTTCACTCCTATCCAAATTTCTGTTTTCAAAGAAGGTAAACAAACTTTTATCACAACTTCCATTTCAAATAAAATACATCCCTATTGATCAAGCATTCCAGACAACGTGCAAATGTTCAATCAATCAACATACAATCATATTGTGAGATCTGCAGAATAAGTTCAATTGTTAAACCTACCTATCAAAGTTATCGTCAGTTCATACAGCAGATTTTCAACATCAAGTACTTACTAAAAAGTAAAAAGTAGGCAAAATGATAAACACTTCACTGGAAAACACCCAAAAAATAGCGACACTGTTTCAACTCTTGGAGACCAAATTAGAAACCCACCACAGGCCCAACATGCTAGTCTAAAGCTCAAATATTTTCCAATTTTATAACTGAATTTGATAAATAAAAGCAAACCCACCTTGAAATGGCTTCTTTTGCTTCTAGGGAGTCAACAATGATACCTTCAAAACTGTGGGGAGACCAAACAGGAAAGGCAGAAAGAGTTAAACACAGTAACAAGTTAAAACAAGAGATTGTGCCAAAAGCAGATTTACCAAAAGAAAAAACACATTTAAGACATTAAAATGACACAAAGTAACTTGTACTACCCCAACATAAAACAGGATAAATAAATTTAGTAAAAGACACATACTTTGACCAATCAATCTGGCCTTGCTGTTCTGTACTCAGAGGAGAAAGGCCACCGCCTATGTTTTCCCATATTGAGTGAGTGTTCCCACGCCCTACTTCAAAAATCTGGCAAGAGATACGGAAAAAAAAAAACAGGGGCCATACAAAATGTTTACTTTATTACAACACCAGACGAATAAAAA
Source organism: Trifolium repens (assembly GCA_030408175.1). NCBI lineage: Eukaryota > Viridiplantae > Streptophyta > Magnoliopsida > Fabales > Fabaceae > Trifolium > Trifolium repens. The sequence goes on from CP125837.1 coordinate 53,159,270, forward strand.
TAACAAGCTAAAGGTTTTGAGAAAAGTAGCATCTACAGAGAAGTTAATAGAATATCATCCAAAAAATTCTAATCACTTACCTTAAAAACATAACCCAACTTTTGTAGATTCTGAATTACAGTAACCAGCAACAATGATTGGGGATCTACCGTCATGTGCCCTAAAATCTGACATACAAAGCAAGTGCAAATAGTTATATGAGCATTCAACAGAAACAACAATCAAACTTTATCCCACTAAGAGTGTTCAATCAAATAAAATTTAATAGGATGCTTTTCATACGGGGGATACTATGCTAAGTGACGCAGCCACCTATTTTCTTTTAAAATAGTTTGTATAAGGTAAATTGACTAACACACACATTTAGTGCCAGCACTTTTGGCCCAAGGGCTACAGTACAAGTTCACGGCCACAAAGAAGTTGTGCTTTACCATATGGTTTTGAAAAGTAAATAGTCTTTTCTCTGAGCAATGGTTGTGTTGCTAATTACTCAATTAATTAACAAAGGTAAATAACGAAGATCTCATGCAGGGATTCTTGCCTGAAGAACAACTGTTAACATTTCATCGTTTTTCAGTTTGAACAACAAAGAGAGGAATAAATATTTTCATAATGAATGTTGGTATAAGAAAACCAGATAGACTTGCACTTTTGTTGTGGAATTACATCATGACTGTGGAAATCCCCATTCAGTGTTGATAGAAAAGAGCAAACCCTTTGTACCAAAAAAAAAAGAGCAAATCTTCTTTATTCTCCATTCTTTTCATAATCATCCATTTTTAATAACTAAAAAATTAAAATTCGAAGTTTGTTCTATGTTTTATTACAGGGCAACCACTTCATTGAAGCAAATCTTCACTTCTATTTCAGACATTTTAGTTTTACATTTTACATAAAAGTAAACACTGAAGATTCTTTCCTCCAGTACGATTGAACTCTATAGCTTGAACCCTTCAACCTTTTATCAATTAAAATATATTAAATTACATCCCCCAAAAAGAAAAAACTCAAAAAACATCCAAACAAAAAACATAACCTTCCGTAGAGTCCACTTCACTCTAGTACAAACAATGTTATTTCCAGCTGGTAAACTTCTATAGTATAAACTTGATCAGGAACATCAATATCTTAAGATTACTGACATTCAGTTTCCACAACATGTAAGCACAATTTCTGTTCCTATTACCCTTTAATTAAAAGAAAAAATTGCATCGATAACTGGGGAGAATGCAAATTATATATGCTCATTGACCATTGAAAAACATGATCCTCATCTCCTCTCTCCTGTCATACCTCAAATGCATCCATGATAGTAAATTAAATATATATTTCCTAATAGCAAACTATGGTCCAATAATAAATCCATTCCTTTTTTCACCTCTAAAAAAAATTAAAATGGATCCTTCCAATAAAATACACTTTGCATCAACTGAAAAGTAAATCAATACAATCCAATAGAATAACTAATTAATCATACTGAGTGAAAACTAACAATAAACTCATACTCCACAAACATTAACACATTCATACACAGTTATTGAAAAAGAAGAAAGTTAACAGAACTCACTAGAGCTATTATGGGAGCACGAACACCAATTCTCGGCTGAGAACGAAGCCGATCGAGTCCATCACCTGATAGAAACCTCTGCGAAACTTTTCCAGGAACGAACTTAAGCGAGCTACCGAACTTAAGATCATCACGTAGATCTCTATTACGTTCATTATGCTGACGAAAAACAGAGGTAATAGAGCTCTGCATAACCATAGAAGCGAGTGCGAAGAGAAAAACAACAGCGAAAATCAATGCGTAGAATCCAGATTTTCCTTTGAAGAAAGGGAAAAGAGAGAGTAAGCCTTTACGAGTAAAACGGTTATGGAGATGAGATCGTGTAGTATTGGTGGACCTAGGTAATTGACGATCGGAGAATGATTTTTGTCGGTCACGGATATGGTTAGGGTTTCGTTTGAAAGGGAATCGACCACGGATCGAGGAGAAACCGACGTCGCTTGAACCGCCGGCATCGTCGATCTCAGGTTGGGATAATGAGTTGCGGGAGAGTCCCATATATATATATATATATATATTAGTATTTATTTTCTTTCCCGTGAAAGTGAGGGAAAATGTTGTGTGTGTTTCAGGGATGATGATGTGATTTGTAGAGTGGAATGAAAACGAGTGAAGAAGAAAGTGTTGGCATTGGTGGTGTTGTTGTCAATGTATGTATGAATGAATTAGTAATAGTATTTGGAAGATTTGGTTTTGTCTTTCTCCTCAATACTCCCCCATTTTTGTCAAACAGATTCTCTCTCTCTCTCTCTCTCTCTCTCTCTCTCTTACAAACAAAAACAAGTGTATGCATTTCATAGATTAATTAACTCAGATAATTACTGCAGTTTTAGTTTTTTACTTTAGTTTAAGTTTGGTTGGTATGTTATGCTTTGTTATGTCATGTGTCAATGCTCTTGGAAAATTTTGTTGTGCTTTTTCATAAGATCTTTCTTAATTATAATGTGTACTTGGATAAAATATGAACAAAATGATATTAATTGTTATGCTATGATAATGTAAAATATTTTTACATGTGCATTCAATTAAATCATATAATAGTGTTATTTTAATAAATTTATTTCTAAAATATCTTAATAAATATTTATATGTCGAGATTTAATTAGATGTACGTGCAAAAAAATATTATATCGTCAGTGCACACAAATTAAATTTTTTTCTTATATTTCTTATACTACCACCAAAATTTATATAGTGTAACTTAAGTTTGAATTAAATAAAGACATATAATTTAATAATGTCGGTATTTCAATTGAGATGAAATTTATAGACTATTTAGGTATAATTTAGTTTTAATATATTTTTTTCCATTACGGGTGAAATATTAGTCATATTATTGGAAAAGTACTAAATTAAGTAGGGATTGAATTACTTGATGTCAGAATTGTTCCTCAAATCAAATTAAATCGATGATGAAAGTCAAAAAATGACTGATTATTTTAGGAAGAATAATTTTAAAAATATTGTATATTATTTATTAAAATTATATTTTTTTTAATTCTTGTACCTTTTTTGTTTTAGCCTACGAAGAGAAGACTTTAATAATTTAAAAGTCAAACTTGGATTATTTGGAGTAATTTGTTTTAAGAACTGTTTATTTGCGTTTTTTTTACATGTACGGAAATCATTTGATATATGTAATTTGATCAATGACATCTTACATATAAAAGTTAATTTTTCGAAGAAAAAAAAAATGAAACATCTTTCATAAATGATAGAAATTGAGGTAACCCACAAACATCAGTGTTGAAACGCTTTCACTTATTTTATCATCAGTGTTAGGTACACAACATAAGATATAGACATGATATGATAAGAAATTGGATAATGACATGATATGATAATAAAAGGATAAACTTATCATATCACGTGTTTGATCCACAATGATAAAATATACTACTGTATATATTATATTTAAATGACGAAATTACCCAAAAACAAATCTATAATTGTTTTAGAACAAAATTCTTCATATTTTTATTTGATTTTTTTCTGGTACATGAAGAAAGCAAAACCCAATTTTTATTTGACATTAAAAAACAATGAAATAATTTTATATAATTATAAAAAATAATTATTGACAAAAAAATAAAAATAACATGCTTACAATTGAATAGTAGAAAACAACAAACTGTAACCAAAATAATAATACGGTACTAAACAACAAACCATTGTAAAAATAAAAAAAATAAAACCAAAATGGGTTTTCATTTTTTCCAGTTTCCACCACCGTCTTCATCTTCAAAGCACATTTGATTCCTAGCAGCAATTGCAAGCTCTTTCAATTATTGGAGTATCGGTGTTAGAAATTAGGAACAAAAAAGAGCATCGATTAGCTCTTTCACTGATTGTAGTATCACATAATTCACAGCACGACAACGATCAGGAAAAAAAATTAGGGATAGAACTTAGAAGTGTCGATCAGAGATTAGGAAATTGAAAGGAAGAAGCACCAGATTTGGGAGCAGAAAACACAAAATAAAAAAATTAAAAAGTATGCGGTAGAGTCGAAGAAGGGTCTTTGAGGAATAGAAAGCACGTGTGTTTATCAACTTGTTATCCCAGCGGATTAAAATAACAAGGAGTGAATAGGATAGAATTAATTATAGGGTAAGTTTATCATTTCCTATTGGTGCACCAAAGAAAAGATTTAAACATGATAGGTTAATTTTATATCCTGTCTCTCTATTATGCGCACTAAACGGACCCTTATGATTTAGGATATCAACTTCAAAAGAATTTAGGGAAAAACGAAGACCTATGGGATCAAAGGCACACCAATACATAGAAATCCCACACACACAATCGAAACGGCTACATAATCTTTCCTCGTCAATAACAGGATAAACAGCCCAACTAGTAGGTAAACCTACATCCACCTGAAGATTCAATATTGATGCATCATCAGTATAACAAGAAGGCACTCCTACTATCTTATCCTCCACCCAGGAGTATTTTCTTTTATCAAAAGGGAAAACATAATCGTCTTATGTCCAGTTCTTCATCATTGTAAAGGTAGATCCATTGTCAGAAGAACGATAAGATTCATAAGCATAAATCATACTTAGTTCCTCTAATTGCCACACTACATCCCTAATTGAGAGAGGACGTTGAAACCACATTTATAATAATCTCTTCTTCGATTGTATTACTGAATCAGTATAAGGATCCACCATTTTTCCCTCAGAACTCACCGGTAAATGATCGCAAGAAAACTCTTACCAATTGGAATCTTCATAAGGAAATGATGCATATCCTCTTCAGTATAACTAACAAACCTAGATCTTAAACGTTCAACCACATGGTTTAATTGTTCATCAACATTTTCCCTAGAATTGTCACTCATGCACTCTATTAACGCAAAACCAAGTAAGTTCTTTTGACTCCATAACAAAAGAGAAATATAAAGAAGAAGAAGAAGAAAGTACATTTGTAGATGATGAAGAACAATGAATGAAGATGTTGAACTTGAGAAGAAAGAGGTAACTTGAGTTCTTCAGAAAGCAAGGAAGACGAACATAAAGACTTGGGGGCAACAGTTCCGGGCTAGCCAAAGTACAATACTACAAGGGCCCAATAAAACAATGTGGTGTATTGACTCCAAAACATGTTACCAAGTATATGATAAATGACTCTTCTCGAGATATTTGTGACTCACTTCACTCACAAAGAGGATCCCACCAAAACGGTTAAGCATATGTTCCACTATATATGCATGCATGCACTCATCCTCAAGGTACACATTCTCACCCAATTTAGCACTCTCTCTCACCTTGAGCAATATTAACTTGAGTTTTAGAGTGCTAACATTTTTGCAGTTACTTTTTCCCTTAGTACTTGAAGCCCAAATCATCACCCAAGTATAATTCTGACCAATCAGCCACACCGGAGAAGACGTTATTCTGAATGCACGGTTTTTTTTTTTTTTTAATCAAAAGGAGAGTTGAGGAAACCCTCAACCCTATCCGAAATATATTAAACATAAAATAAAAGAGTACAAACTGGGGGGACATCAACCTGACCCAGTTAACCGTTTTGCAGCAATAAAAAATAAAACAAATAAGAGCAGCTACAAGTAGGTTATAGATCCAACCCTAACGGGTAACGACCAAAACAAACACTAGCACATCAGACACTACTCGGCGAACCCGCGTACGGGCCCGAAACCAAATAGCAAAAAAGTGACGTGACAATATCTGTAAAGGTATAAACGTCGAATGCACGGTTTAACTTTAATTTGTAGTTGATTTGTTTTTTAATCTGAAACTACTTGTAGTTCAGATTAAGGTTAAGGGAAGTATATGTTAGGCGCAAGATGAGGTTTTCTCTTCAACCAAAACCTCAACCTTTGGTTTTTTTTCCTTTCAAAATTTTCTTTTATCCTTTTTTCTTCTTATATCTCAAACCCGTAACTTCAACATTTTCACCAGTCATTTCAGCAACAGCACTAGCAACACCATCACCAGCAACACGATCACTACATCAACATTAGATCTTTCAAATCATCCCATTTCCCAACATTATCATTCTTCATCAACACCTTATTCATTTCTCCTTGGATCCTCTCCAGCATGAACTCAACAATAAGCCTTTTAAACTTTTCAAATTCGATTTTCTCTTTTACCAAATCTCTATTCTTCTCTTCAATCTTTGTCTTCCATATTGCTTCTCTAGCAATTAGGGCTTCTTTAACTACGTCTAAATCACTTCTTATGAGCGTCTCTTTATGCTCTAAAAGCATAGCAGAAATGCTCATGGTGTTCAACTTGCTCAAGTTTCGCCAATCGTTTGGTCTGAAAAATGGGCTCGAACCATTTTTTTCTTTCATGGATCCATGATCTTGAATCAAGGGTTCGGAAATTTGAGAGAGGGTTGAAGAGAAAGGTGGTAGTAGTGGAATTGAGAAATGAGAGGGAAATTGGCTAAACCTATTAGAATCACTCCATGGGATAATTTCAACCAAGTATATGATGAGACCCTAGTGTTTAGAAAAGTGATGCTGAAGGAAATAGTTGAAGGGAAGGTGGTGGGGAAACTACAAGAAAATAATCAATTCAAGAGTCAGGGAATGCTCAATTTTGAGATTGAGGTGAAGACTATCACGGGAGAAAGACGTGGAGAGGAGTTCATGAAAGTTGGGGAGAATGGTATTGGATTTGTTTTAGATAGATTGCTTGAAGTGTTAGATGTGCATGAAAATTCAATTCAAAGAAATTGAAACTTCACATGGATCTTTGAATTTCCATGAATTAGATTTTTATGTACATCCAACATTTCAAGCCATCTACCTAAATCAAGTCCATTACCATTCTCCCTCAACCTTCTCGAACTTCTCTTCATTCACTTCTCCCGTGGCAGTCTTCACCCCAATCTCAAAATTTAGCCTACCTCAACTCTTGAATTGATTATTCTCTTATAGTTTTCCCACCACCTTCTCTTTAACTGCTTCCTTCAGCATCGCTTTTCTAAACACTAGGGTCTCATCTACTTGGTCGAAGTTATCCCCCTAGAGTAATTCGAATGGGTCTAGCGAATTTCCCTCTCATTTCTCAATACCACTACTACCACCTTTCGCTTCAACCCTCTCTTAAATTTTCCAACCCTTGCATCACGATCATGGAACCGTGAACCAAAAAAGAACTCAATCTAATCCCACTTTTTAGACCGAACGACTGGCGAAACCTGAGCAATCTAAACTCTATGAGCATTTCAGAGTTGCTTTCAGAGTTGAATGAGACATTTATAAGGAGCAATATTGACATAGTTAAAGAAACCCTAATTGCTAGAGAAGAAATGTTGAAGGCAGAGATTGAAGAGAAGAATATAGAATCAGAGTTGATAAAAGGGATAATTGAATTTTAGAAGTTGGAAAGGCTTATTGTTGAGTTGAAGTTAGAGAGGATCCAAGAAGATATATGAATAAGGAGGTGTTGATGAAGAATAGTAAATTTTGGAAATGAGAATGGTTTGAAAGATGTGATGTTGATGCGGTGAAGAATATGTTTTCATGCTTGCCTTTGGTGCAATATCTTGGTCTTCTAAGAAACAACCAATTGTGACCCTTTCCAATATTGAGGAAGAGTTTGTAACAGCTGCACCGTGTGCATGTCAAGGAATTTGGCGCAGAAAAATTATAAAGTAGCTTGGTCACTCACAAGAGAAAAGCACTATTATTTTCTATGATAATTGGCAGATACAAGCACATTTATGTGAGATATTACTTCCTAAGAGACTTATCTAAAGATGCATTTATGGAGCTATATCATTATAGGACAGAAGATCAAATAGTTGATGTTATGACAAAACCGTTGAAGCGTGAATCCTTCTGCAAATTCGAAAAGATGCTAAGAGTGAGCTATTTAAATATTGAGTTTACGGTTTTCACCCATAAGACAATCTTTTAAAATATTTGATATGTTTTAGGATTTCAACCCTAAATTTCAAGTTAAATAGGTGCAAGTTGAGGTCAGTTTGAATTGAAATTATTGCAAAGTTTATATCCAAATCGACATCCAAATCCATAACACAAAAAATGGAGACATCATAATTATTCACAAGACAAGGTTTTATAGTTTAGATATTGTCTTTTATGTCAAACGATTTGTATCAAAATACTCAATTAATTTGACTAATGACATCACCTAAAAATATAATTTTCAACCTTGATTAGCATCTAAAAAATATCAAGGTTTAAAGGATTATGTCAAAATAAACACATATCTTATGCTTGTGAAAAGTTCACAATTTAGATGGTGGCGAAGAATGATTGTTACCTCTCACAAGGAACACAACTCTGAGATTCAAATAAAAGCATATTTAAAGGCTTAGATAATGTAAAGATACACGAATAATGTAATGAAAATTGAGTGAAGATTGACTTATTGGTAAGTGATGTGCGACAGATAATCTAGATGACGGCGAACAAGAATGACACAGAGAAAATAAGTCAAATACTAGTATGTTAGCCCGTGCCGTGCACGGGATAATTTTTTTTTTAATATTATTTATATGTTTATTTTGTAATATTATTTGAGTAATTTGGTTTAAAATTCTATGATAAAAATTGAGATAAATTTTGAATTATATAGGTTTAAGAATGTTATAAAATAGAGTGAGATGAAGAATATTATCACGCTTCCCGTTCTACACTGTTGATAGATAGATTCTTTCTCTCATTTTCATCCACGGGACTATATAGTGACATTTTAAATATAAAATAATTATAAACTTTGTTCTCAAATGAAAATTTAATTAGTCTAGGTACATTTTTAATAGTAGGATTGAAATTGTTCCATGTTTCTCATTCTACATCCGTGAGAGTTCTCTCTCTCTCTCTCTCTCTCTCTCTCTCTCTCTCTCTCTCTCTCTCTCTCTCTCTCTCTCTCTCTCTCTCTCTCTCTCTCTCTCTCTCTCTCTCTCTCTCTCTCTCTCTCTCTCTCTCTCTCTCTCTCTCTCTCTCTCTCTCTCTCTCTCTGTTTCTACATCTTTCCCACATGATAATTTTCACTTTTTAATAATATTTATTTGCTTATGTTATTTTTTTTCTTTTGCATGTTGTCTATGTTATTTTTCATTTTATATTATTTTGAATGTTGCCTATACGTTAAATTTAAAGATGTTACAGGGGCATAATGGGGTGGGAAATACTCCCACATCCCTGTTCAACAAAACTATGAGATTCTCTCTTCCACCCTCTCTCACATCTCTACGGGGACTCCGTCAACAAAAAATAATTATAATTTTATATTATTTTTCAAATGAATATTAACATATTATGACCATGTTCCTATTCTCAAACTTTTTTTATCATTATTCACAAATAAGCAATTTTCACGTGTGAGCGTAAAATGGAAAAATCATATTTGAATCTCCATTCACATTGATAAGTTAGCATCCCCGAAAAAAATTTGAACGAAGGTTTATGAAATTTTTGGTTTTAATTCCCATAGATTTTTTTCAGTTGGATGTAATATAGTGAAAGTCTGATAAACACAAAATATAAAAAAAAAACTCTCGTAGTCGGAATTTAAATTTTAATTAGTCAATGTATATTTTTAATAGTAGAATGGGAAGTGTTTCCTGTTTCCCATTGTTTATTTCTATCTCTCTTTCATCTTCGTTACACGACTCTATAGGGGCTTCATCAACAACAAATAGTTGTTAATTCTATATTATTTTTATAATGAATATCAATAAAATTCTAGTGCTCATTAATTTATCACTATCTTCTACATACACTTTTCTTCATGGCGAACCAATTTTTATCGTGCTAAATAAAATTTTGAATAAGGGATCTTCGTGATAAAATACAAAATATGAAAATATGGATATGCCCCGCAGTTAGAATTCAAATTTTAATTAGTCAACGTGTATTTTTAATAGTCGGGTGAGAAGTGTTCCCCGTTTCCCATTCTACACAACTGAAAGATCACCTCTCTCTCTGTCTCTCTCTCTCTCTGTCTCTATCTCTCTATCGCCTCTATTACATATCTATAGGGCCCTATCAACAAAAAAAGTTGTTAATTCAATATTTTTTTTAATAAATATCAATAAAACTATCGTGTTCAGTTCACTATCATATACATTCACTTTTCATCATGAGGATCATGTTTCATCGTGCTAGATAAAATTTTGAATAAGTAATCCTAATGATAAGATACAAAAACATGGATAACTCCTACAGTCGAAATTCAAATTTTATTTCGTCAATGTGTATTTGCAAAAGTGGGGGTTAGAAGTTCTTCCGATTTCTAGTTTCTCCAACACTTATAGATTTTTTTTTCTCTCTCTCTCTCTCTCTCTCTCTCTCTATATATATATATATATATATATATAATATAATATAATATAATATAATATATTTTAATGAATATTAATAAAATTTTCATGCTCAATTTTCATTATCATATACATAAACTTTTCATCATGAGAATCACTTTCATCTTGCTAGATAAAATTTTGAATAAGTAAAATATAAAAATGTGGATCCACACTTGGAATTCAAATTTTCATTATTCAATGTGTTTTTTTTAATAGTGGGGTGCGAAATGCTTCCCGTTTTTTATTCTACACCACTGAGACTCTCTCTCTCTCTCATTCTACCCGTTTTCTGTGTCCGTTACAGGACTCTAGCCGTTCCATGAACAAAAAATAGTTGTCAAGTCTTTATTTTAAAACAAATCAACATAGAAATATAACATGTAATTGAATGATTGGATAATAGATACACATGTCCAATCAAATTTTAGTCGAAGTGTTCACATAGTTTTTACATAGAAAATATTTAATATTTAATGGATTAAATAAACTTGTCGTCATTAAAAATATAATATATATTAATAATTAAAATATAATATTTGAATTTCTACAAAAAAAATTATTAGAAAAGCTTTAATTGAATTTCGCCTATGTAATAATATTAAAATATAATATTAGAATTTCTAAAATAAAAAAATATCAATCCCCGCAAAAATAAAGATTTCTACATAAAAAAAATATAATATCGAAGATTCTACAAAAAATAAATAAATAGAGTTTTTACAATAAATAAATATTAAAGAATCTCTAATTGAATGACAAAAAATAATAAATACTCGATAAAAAAAAAAAAAAAGAGAAGCTTGAGTCAAAAAACAAAAAAAGAGAAAAGCTCTAGTTTAGTTTTATATATCCAACCTTTTTTTTTCAAACAATATTGATGTTTTCTTTTTTTTTAAAAAAAGGATAGTAGCTTTCTATAATATTAAAATATTATAAAAATTAGATTATTGTTGTCAATGAGATTCGAACAACAGACCTTATACTAATAATAAAGTAGATTTCTTAAAAAACAAAAAAAAAAGTAGAATTCCATATTATATTATAAAAATTGAATTATTGTTGTCAATGAGATTCGAACCGCAGACCTCGTGCTAAAAGCTCCGCATAAGTAGAATCTCTATAATAATGCCACGTGAGATTTTTTCTTGAGAATGCACGAGAGAGCTCCGTGGGAATCTCGTAATGTATATAATAGAGATATAGGTCGCAAAACCTAGAAGAAAAAAAAAAGGAAAAAAAAAAAGATAAAATACATTTTTGACCCCTTAACTTTCATAAATTTATGATTTTGGTCTCTAAATTTTAAAATTAGCAATCTTGGCTCTTAACTTTTGTCCTTTTTGCAAATAACTTTTCTCTGTTGATTTTGATCAAATCAATACTTATGTTAACGGTAGATCAAGTCTCACATGCCACATATGATTTTTGAAGGTGAAAAAAAAATAAAAAAATAGGAGTTTAAATTGTATTTTCTTTTTGTAAAATAATTTTTCCTCTTACGATCAATCCTCTTATATAAACAACTTGTTGGTATTGACTTGTGTGCTCATTCATCTAGTATGGTTGTCCAATGTCTTTCGACCATCATGCATTTTCAATGCAGTACCTTATCTATTAAATAAAGGTTTAAAACCTCTATAAATTTATAATTGGAAAACAATTTTTTTTCTCCTGTTATATTATTAAATTAAATATAAAGATAATAATTATAAAAAAGTAACACTTTTTTTTACAGATTTATTGATACAACCACTATTTTTAATATGTGTAAAATTTAAACAAAAGACTTATAATTAAAAATAAAATGTACTATAATTAATCAGGCATCCGCTAAATATAACTAAAAGTATATATTTAAAGGGATTTGCTAAGCTCTTTTTTTATGAAGGTGAGCATTAGCAACATACATTTTAGGATGTATTTAACTACTTTTTAGTTAACACACACCTTCTAAAAAATAAGTAGGTATAGTATAGCAAATGTCTATAGGAATTGTTAACTTACACCCACTTATTTTTTAGAAGGTATGCATTAGCAACATGCACCTTAGGATGTATTTAACTATTTTTTAGTTATAACTTGCAAACTCACACCTTCTAAAAAATTACGTTAATAATATCCATATTTAAATTACTTTTTTTTGTACAAATTTAAATAGGGGGTGAACAAAGAAATATATGTGTCAAAATAGCATTTATTTAAAATCATTTATCCATTTATTTTTTGGTACAAGTACAACTAAAAATATCATCTTATTGTATGCAATTCATTTCTTACCTGTGTTATTGTATAATAATTAATTATGAAAATGAAAAATGTTAGCATATTATGGTATATTTTTAAAAAGTAAATATAAATATATTTTAAAATTTTGCTATTTAAACTTTTTAAATATTAATTTTTAATATTATTAAATACAAAATTCTACGGTATTAAAATAGTAAATTTGTATTGAAATTTGTGTATTTTACATTAAATGAATAAATTTTTAATAAATTATTATTATTTTTCAATAAAAAATTTATAATTTTTAGTTATTTTAACGTGTGCAATTTTACAATATTAGACAAATTCTTATTTAAATATGTTCTTAAAAAAATGTGAGATGTTAGCAAGACCATTAATTATTTGTCGGTTGAATGAGATGTTAGCAAGATAATTAATCTCTCGTCCGAATAAAATATTGCTAAAAATGTGTATCAGATCAGATGGGTTCATGTCATGTGGATCTGAATCTAATGACGCTAACACGTTAACGAAAATTGAAAAGACGTAGCTTTATGACTAATTGAGTTTGGGGGACCATATCTCACATGAGAAAAGAAAATACTACTCACTTTGAACCGTAAAACTAAAAAGTTTCTTTGTGAGTAAAGTATGAAGTAAAAGCTAACCATATTTCTAATAAATATTTGTGCTATGAAATTTTTTTTGTGCCCCTAACTTTTTCACACGCCTTCTAAATTGTCAAAAATGTTATGTTCGAGTCTTAGGGTGTGCTTGATAGGAGAGAAATAGAGAAGAGAGAAATAAAAAGACGGAAACCAATGTATGTACTTGAACTAATATTAGTTCAAGTACATGCATTGGTTTCCATTTTTTTATTTCTCTCTTCTTTATTTCTCTCTTAACAAGCAAGACATTAGAGTTTCAGCGTTGAAAAAATGCATATTTTAGTTAAGTACTATTGGAGGAATAGAACTCAAACTAAATTTATGAAATTTCGAATTTTAGAATTTAAATGTCGTTGGTGATCACATTTTTGAATTGTGGTAATAATCAATAAGTTTGGAGAGTGACCTATTCATTTTTATTGACAATTGGAGAGTCAATCGTTTATTTTTATTTTTTGGTTTACAACCTAGGACCTCATGGATACTAGCCAAATCTCTCACCACTAGACCAAACCTAGTGGCTTGTTTATTTTGTTTAAATCTATTGATTGAAATGTTTTCTTCATTTTCCATAAACAATCCTCCTTTCCTTTCCTTTCTTCTATCGGATATTTTTTTGTTGTCGATTATTTTCAAAAGTTTGTGCGTAAAATACTGCATAGTCAGTCATCGATTAGTCATAACGCTCTTATCAATGTTCTTTGATGATGATTAAGAGTGTTATGCCGATCAACGAGAAATTTGTTGGGGCCATCAAGATTTAGAATGTTATGACTAATCGAACAGAAGTTTTAGAGTTGTTTTCAAACTGCAATATAAATGGGGTTGTCTTTATGGGTGTCGACAACAGAGTTTCATATACTCTAATCTGCCCCCAATTGTGGCAACCCGATCCATCCCTAGAGGGAGGTTTCTATGACAGACCCTAGTCTGAACCATTCTAATGTACAGTAAATAATTATTTTATTCATTTTGATGTAAGTTTTATTATTTTATTTTTTTTACATTCATCATCAGTTGGATCTGATTCGGGGGTCAGTTCTGACATCAAATGGTTCCAGCTCCCTCCTGATCGCAGTTGCAGAGATCGAACTGTGATCTTCCCTACTAAATTCAGCGTCAATCACAATTAAACCAACTAACAATCAGTATTTTGACGTAACTTTTATGCCTAATACTTTATGTAAACTCCGTTTATGTTGTAATAAATATATTCTTATTCAATTCAATTTCCCACTTGTTATCAATGTTTGAACCTTAGTGCTTGAAACTATGTTAGAAACTTGATTGATCAATTATTAATAAAAACCAAAGCAAATAGAGATCTTCTTTTGCCGCCCTACCTTCTTCTCGCAACCCTACGCGTTTTCATTTTTACCCTTCTACTATTTAAGTAGCGGGCATTATAAAAATAAGAAATTTTTCAAAAATGTCGTTCGCTACTTAAATAGCGGACGCTATTTAAAACAATTCTAGTAGGGTATTTTTGTAGCGGACGTTATTTTTCAAAAATGTATGTTAAGTAGCGGACCTATTTTTCAAAAATGTATGTTAAGAAGAATATAACTCTTTACCTCATTTATCTGTGTGTACAATGTCATTGTTTATTGGAAATATTGTACTACTTAAAGAATGTTACAGATTATTGGAAGTTTTGCATCCTAACATTACATTAACTGTAACAGAGATTGTAAGTAAGTTTCAGATTCAATCTTTTATTAGACAAAGTACATTATACACGTGCATCGACTAATTTACATATCAACATACAGTTGCATTGACGGTTCAGAGATCCTCATCGGGAAAAGCTTCCAGAAATTCTATTATTTTGATTCGTTCATCCTCTGTGAGATCAGGATCATCACCAGTCACTCTATCCCGAAGGGAGGCACGGTCACCGTCCGCATCATCAATAACCTGTTTATAGAGGTTGGAATAACTGAAATCAAGAACCCTCCCCTAAGGTTAAATAAAATATATATGTACTGCAAAACCCTCCCTATGGCGAGGCTTTAGGAGATAAAATAGAAATAATCATTATATGTTGTTAAGTAAGTAGTTGAAACTTCAAACTTACTTCGATAAAATTGTTGACATGACCGTCTTCGTTGGGAGATGTTACACGCTCATCGTTATTGCACGTCCATTCCCCATCAACAATGTACTTGTACTCGTAGTGCCCTTCCTGGTAAATAGGATAAGAAGAAACTTATTTATCACCGGTTTATTAAAATAAACTACAGATTTCTGTATACAGACAATCCATTCCAACTTCTGAATTCTTAACAGACTAGAACTCCTAGAAACGCTTAGTCCAAAAAAAAAGAACTCCTAGAAACGCAAAATAATTGCGAAACGTTAGTCACTTAACCCATCATGTAATTACTCCATAACAGTCTGAAATGCAAATTCTGTTATGAAGCGACAATAGTAGTTTTACATTATGGCTTATGGAAGAATCTCAATCATGTAGTGCACATGATTGAAGCTATTATATCATTTAGTTATTAAATACAGTTGTAGTACATACATAACATAAGAGTGAGAGAAAAGAACTTTAACTTATATACTGTAAAGCTATTTTATTAGGTGATTTGATGTATGAAACTCACAAAATAAAGTTGTACTATTTAGTACGAGCTGAATTGCATGAATATATATATGAGAAGAGATAGAAAAACAAATCTCGGGAGAGAAAAAGAAGCGAGAAAAAGTAAAATAAAATCCTCTGAGACTAAACATATGTGAAAAAGTTATGAAACAATAAACATTATCATATAAAATATTTTAAACAAATTATTCAATAATCTCTTATTTTATCGTATAGTGATATTAAGTTATTTGATCATTCGTCAATATGAGATTAACCTCTAAATTCACAACTGCACAGTTTTAACAAGTGAAGTGCACTTACAAACATTTCCTTCTCGAGAAACCATGAACCCCGTTTGTCATCAAAATCTAAGGGCACTCTCTGAAAAGGGATCAATAGATACTGAGTAAGTCTTCGGGATGAGTATTAGTATATATTTGAACTTAGTATATAATTCAAACTACATAACTCAGATTATTTTAAAAAAATCAAAATATTTGAATGGGAAATGACACTTCATATAATCCCAACAGAAAACCAAAGACCATACATGTGAGCATGTTAAAAAACATGATAAATGTTGTAACAGAAGTTTAAAGCAGTTAACTAGTTAATAGTGATGATGATGCCACTTAAAAATATATCCATGTAACGTAGCATTACACTTTCTAAATTAGAGTAACTGAATCATTTCTTAAATCTAATAAAAACTCAATAATCACCTGCCCCCATCCAATATCAAGTCCCGAAATTTCCACTGTAGAGCAATTGTTGTGTCCCCACGACAAAGTAACCGGCTTCTTACTAAGGCCTGTAAGCTTTAAGAACCATATATAAATAATGGTTAATGATATGATCAAAATAAATCAGTACATAAATATATGACAACCAAATATTTGTGTCGATATAAGAAGGGAAGAGATACAAAAAAAACTAACACATAATACAGTATATTCAAACATATATGTAAGTTACAATGATTGATAGAGAGAATGATATCAAAGTTCAGATTCCTTTCCCCAACTAAAAGCATGTTTGGACAATAAGAATATAAAAAACAAAGTGAGGAACAACATTAATTAAATTATAATCTTTTCACATTAAAATTAATCAGAAGAAAACTATTATAAATGAGAATGACAGACAAGAAAGAAAAAAAAAACAATAGTTCAAAAACAGTAGAGCACAGACATATAAACATAGAAAAATAAATTGACTCACAATATCGGCCGTTGCACTTTTTATGGCATCCAATTTCGGAAAGCACGACCTTTTGCTCTGCAAGAATAAAAAGGTCAAAAGAACTCAACATTAACACAATGCCATTGTCCTCTTTTGAACAATTGCAAAAAAAAAAAAAAAAACCAGGCTCAGAAGGATTACAATCATCAAACTGCAGGAATGAGAATTTTAAGACATAAAGAAAAAGAAAAGGAAAATGATATTAAATAATAGACTAAAAATTTAAAATATAAATAATTAGAAAATATGCCACAGCTTTTGAGGAAAGTATACTGGAAAAGTACTATATGTGAGAAAATCAAAATATCAATCTGAAAAGTACTGTATGGTTAACTGTTTTGCTCCATAATTCACAAATAACAAAGTTAGAAACATGTTGTATTCCAATTTGATAGTGATGTTACTTTTTTTTTTTTTTTTAAATGGCAGATAGTGATGTTACTATAACTGTTGTAGGATTGATAATTGCTACCTAATCATTATGCATAGAGAATATAAATGTTGTAAAATACTAAAATCAATTTGAGAAGAAAAAATTGGATAGAGATCATTTCTGGTTAATTCAAGCAATTAGAAATATGGAAATCCAGGCAACATATTATCCACCAAGAAGAGCCTTAATAGACATATAATAAAATATAAAACTATGAAAAAAACAAGTACTGAGTATAGTTACCAGAAGTAGTGCATTAGCATCATTGAGTCTATAACCCAGAACCCAAAACATATAAGCCAACTGAAACAAAACAAACTGTTAGACAATGGCCAATGAAGATATAGTAGTTTATATAATGTATATACACATACAAAAAATGATAAAAATTACTCAAAATTTATGCAGCAAAAAAACACAAGACATAGAAACAAGCCCTAAATCTCCAGAAATATTCTGGTGTGTTTAATTTCTGAGGGCTTTATGGCATTTCCACTAAACTGAAATGGGGCGCGGCAGAGGATGCTGCAGCAGCCACCCTGTATATCAGAAATGAAACTGAGAGACATACCGCAACAGCTGGAGCTCTTCCAAGTCCAGCAGTACAGTGTATATATGTCACACCCCCATTGGATTTTATTGCCTTGTATAATTTGCTAATTACAGCTGGAAGCCGCTTCCGTAAATCAAAAGAATCAAAGTCCCTGCAACATCCACGTTAGATCATCAGTATAATGTGAAAAAGTTCAGGACTACAAAGGCATTGGAATGTGTAATGCAAAAAGGCATCACTGTTTAGTTGCACATATCATGAGTAAATAGAAATGCTAGAATTACACGAAATCACAAAATGCATAAATGACTAAAGTTATACCCATCGGGGCAGTATGCAATTTGAAATTGTGTATGCAAGGTGACATTGCAAACTAGTCTAACACAAAAATCCATAAGCTGTACGGAGTACAATATATTTTGAAAAAGCAGCAAAGTAATAGATTTGTGTGCAGGATTTCTCTTACTCCTTGCAAATATAATTCTAAACCCAATACGCTCTTCAATTGTTATTATTTTGACATAAAAAGTCATCCCATTACAAACCTTATCTCAGCACGCAGGTGTTGAATGTCATCGAATGTCTTAGCATATTCTCGTATGGCATTGATGTCAACTCCAAAATATCTAATTAGCAGTGAAGAAATACAATGGTTCTGTTTGATAGATTAAATTATGTCTAAAATGCTGAAAGTGAAATATTAAACGAATATGTTTAGGATACTCTAGGTCTGGATTTTGTTGCAAGCAAAATATAGTTTTCACTCCAATTTTACGCAGCTTATCAACATCTTCAGGAGTCTGGTGGTTTAAGATAAAAATAAAAGAAGTCAGAGGACCAAACTATATTTAACAGAACTGAATGATCATGTATCCATAACTGAAACGAAAAGAAAACCTGCAGGCATGATCCAACAATCAAGTCTGGTCGGATGAAGTTGTAGTTCATTCCTAATTCGTGCCTATAAGTCAAAACTGTTTAGCACTTTGTTAGAAAGGGTTAACCGAATCAAATATTGAAACAACAAAAAAGCAGGCTGATCATGTTCATAACAGAAGTGAACCATTAGTTAATCCAAATTATTAGCCGTATACAAATATTAGAAAAAAAGAAGGCTGTTACAATTTATCTTAGCAAATAAGAAACAGTCTGAATTAAGAAGCAACGGAAAACTGAAGAAAGCTTTAGGAGAAACATTTAAGTAAGATCATTGTTTGATAAATATCGAGATAACATAATAAAGCTTGGTTGTTGGCAAAAGAGAAGCTCGGTAATAATTTACATACCAGCACCCATGGCTTCTGTCATGTTATTACTGTATGTCTCAGACTTTACCACCTCCTCCTCGACATCGGAGCTGCTTGTCTCTGCACTGGGTATAGAACCAGAAGCAGCCTGCACAACAAAAAAATGTCAATCACATTGCTTAAATAACACAATGAATATGAAGTATAAGTTCCTCATTAGGTAATCAAACATTCTTGTTTTTGGGGTTTAATTCATCGCGATATCTCCTAGTTTTCCCTTGCATACACCAAAATGTACAACTTTTGAAAAGCCATCAACATCATTGATATTTGCAGATTTCAGAATATGCCACAATGAACATTCCACGCACGGAAACAAATTTGCTGCAGTAACTACGTCGGACGATTTTTAATTTGGACCGTCTAATCCAAATCAATGGCAAAGATAATTTAAAATTGATTTTAGGTTTAAATATGATGTTAGTCTTGCAAATATAGTATTTTTTTGGTTTAGTCCCTATAAGTTCTTCTGTTTGGGTTCAATCTCCGCAAATTCAGAAATTATTGTTTTTAGTCTCTGACTTCATATGTGGCCTAGTATAAATACGCCACGTTGATCAATAAGGTGGTGTTAAGGACTAAAAACAACCATTTTTTAAATTTGTAGGGACCGAACCCAAACAAAATAAACTTATAGAGACTAAAACATAAAAGTGTTATATTTGCACTTTACACGACTAACATCATATTTAAACCTTGATTTATTATTAATCTGAGTAGTCCGATCTAAAATTAATGCTTGAGATTGTTTATTACAGAGAATTTGGATCCTTCCATTATTCCATAATCCATACACATAAATTGTGTTATATATTTTTCCAGCTCACATGTAGTATTCACAAATCACAAAAACTCATTGAGCACCTGAAAGGCTAAAACTAATTCTATTATTAAAATAATATTTATTATTATCTAAGTTTTAAATTGATGGATGAATTTGAAAGAACAAAAGCCAAATATATAGAATGAACAAAATCTCATTAAGATTAATCATTAATTTAATTTAAGAAAAAAAGAAAAGAGTAAATGTTGAAGTTAGTACCTTGAGTATCATGGTTCGGTTGTGATGAGATTTACGGATGAATAGAAAGGATAGAGAAGTAGTGTTGTGATGGCGAGTAGGAGAAGCAACGAGTGTATGGAAAGGTAAAACAGAGGATCTGAAAATGAAAAAAAAGAGAGTGAGAAAGAAGAAACAATGGAATCTGAATCTGATGGATTGATAGAACGAACCTGGAAAGATTCTGAAGACAGTTCATGATTGGAACTGAATTCTTCTTATTCTGATTCTGATTCTGATTCTGATTAGTAGTGATCGATCACTGTTTGTTGTTGTTGCTGTTGGTGATGGAGCAAAATTGAGCTCAGTTGAGTTCAGCTGTGTAGTGTTTGTTGTGTGTGTGTGGGGCTATGGGGAGCTCAGGGATATTTTTAAGATCCTTTTCCTTTCATTTTCTTCTCTTCCTTCACCACCTTTTATTTTTTGTTTTTTCATCATTATTATTATATTATTATTATTATTTTATTTTTTTGACAAAATTATTAATACTCCCTCCAATTATATATAAAAGTAAAATTTATATATCTTATTTATAAAGTAGAGGAAGTACTTACAAAAAAGAAAATATTAATAATAAATAATAGATATTTTCTAAATAATTATACAGTAATATGTATTTTTAGTGTGTCGACCGGTTATCTACCTCATTTTGAAGAATTATAACATGTTTCACCGTTATACAATTGTTATTGCAAATATTTAAAATACCATGAAGATGAATTAAGAAGTCACTCTCGCTTTTTTTTTTGCATAACTCTCGCTTTTTCTTTTAAACAAGAAAATTTTAGTGTAAATTTTCATATTAAACTGGGATCGGCGAACTATGATAAATTTGTTATCTTAAAGAGTGTTTCATCCTAGTTTTTTTTTTTTGCTCATTTCTTTTTCTTTGCCAATGTAAAAAAATAAAATAATGTTTCTACACAAAGAGACACGAGAAGGAAAAGGACAAATACCCTTTTGAAACTCTTCCTAAATTTGGTGAGATATTACTATTACCAGTACAATACAAAATACTATAGGACAAAATATTCCCTCTTCTTATGGTCTCTCTAGGGGTGGGTAATGGGCGGGTTCGGGCTCAAAGTCGTCACCCGGTCTAAACCGCAGAGTCAAAAAGTAAGGCCCAATTCACCCGAAAATGAAGAACGGTTTCCACGGGTTCGGGCTTGCGGTTTAAGCGGGTTATTGGGCGGTTTGAAGCGGTTAAACATAAAATAAAAAAAATAATAAATCCAAAATTTGGAGTTTAGATCAAGAAAATATGCAACCAGAGATGAGAGAATCATAAATCAAACACAAAAGGAAAGTCTTCGAAAGACTAAATTGACATAAAAAGTAAGAAAAAATTAAAATCTCAAATAAAATTAAAAATATATCATTTGATTTCAACGAAGTTAGACAAATAAGATGAAGAATGACCAAGTTTTGCGTTTTAAAATGTTTCATGATTGTTTCAGTTTACATGGGTTTGAGGTGAAGTGAAAAAGTGTGAAATGAGACGTGAGAAGAATTTAGATTCAGCGTTTTAATTTACTCGTGCGGGCGGGTTCGGGCACCGTCGGTCCAATTTTCTCTATCCGGACTTATCCGTACCAACTCAATTCAAACCGAGTTTTTCAACCCGCAACCCATTATAAACCGCCCAAATCTCTAATTTTTGGGCAGGTTTTGTTGGGTTCAGACGGACTTCGGTTTTTTACCCACCCCTAGGTCTCTCAAGTTCACTGCCGACTCTTACCAAAAAAAAAAGAGTTCACTGCCGACTTGTTAGGACATCAATGAAATTTTTTGTATGAAGCAACGTTTTACTCGTGCAAATTAGAATTGGAGTTGGGTTATTTGGTATTCAATTTTAGGAAATTGCAACTTAGTCTTGAAAATTGAAGTTCCTCAATTAATTAAATCTCTTGGTCATTTAAATTAATACTATTTTCTTTTTTTGCGTAAACCAAATAGCATCCTCTGCACGCAACAACAAAGACTAATCTCTCGAGCCTTATAAGATACAAATGAGCAGCAACTCTCCCTAAAGAATTCAACGTTGTTGCATGTCCAAATCAGAAATCGAACCCATGACTTTGATTACGCTAGAAGAGACTCGGTCATCTCATTTAAACGTTCTTCAGTTGATCTAAATTTATTTAGAAATACTAGTCCTAGCTATTTATATTATTATGATAATTAAGACAAACTATAACCAAATAAAATCATGCATAGCTAGCAATATTTTTCATTCATATTCAAATTCTCTTAGGTGCTGCTGCTTAGAACAGGTTTCTTCAAAGATTGAAGTCAAAGACAAAATCCTCAAGAACAACTTACAATATTTCATGAAGCAATTTGACTATTCCTATTTTTAAAATTAAATTACATATCAATAATGGCCTTTTGGGTTTAAAATTTTTAAGCAAAAAGTAAAGGAAATAAAAATAAATCCTAGTAATAGCAATCAATTGTCTAAATCTACTATGTGAAATCCCTCCTGAGATAAATGTTGATACCACTTACATTACAACTACTACTACTGATATTGGTTCGAATCGAACGACATCAAAGAATGTTGATGCGGTAGCGGTCACATGTCTACCGGTCCCCAAACATTTTGATCATCAAATGATTGAGGGTCTCTTATTATTGGTTTAAACCTTGGTCTTTGGTCTTTTCCCATTGGAAATCCCCAGAATGAATCCGAGTTCTCGAAGAATATGTAAAATGCAATTGCTGACACTAAAAATATTCCTAAAAGCACCAAGTAGATTTGCCACTCTGCAGGTTTCACAACAAACTTGAAATGTCAAATTCAATAAACATTATATCATTCTATGGCCTCCCAAAGGACATGTCTGAGTGTGTGATTGAGTGCATGTGCATCAGCGCGCACCTGTGTGTGTGTGTGTGTGTGAGAGAGAGAGAGAGAGAGAGAGAGAACCTTTCCAATCTTTAGGTACATTCAGTTTAGTGACCAATGCTCCCCATTCTACCGAGGTTGTAAGTACAACTCTGCATAAAATAATTAAAGCTCGGGTAAATATACAGGACATAAGAATGAACTTTTTATTTTTACCATATGATGATTGATATTCATCAAAAAGGTGCCGGCGACCCAGCATTACCTTTCACTAGGACAGAACTCCAAGGTTGCAATAGTTGTACCGAGGTGAAGTCTCTTACTATAATGGTGTATCTGCATCTTTTTTACTTCAACTACGCAAATGTCTCCGTCTTTACTTCCCCTAAAATTACAGAAATCTTATGAGCTCAAAATTATACAAAGGTGCTCATCACAACACAAGCTTACTTCTAATAAAAAAAAAATTGAAAATTGTGATCAGTTCAAAAACATTGTTTAAGAAGAGACAACTTAATAAAATTGAAAATTGTGATCAGTTCAAAAACATTGTTTTCTTCACCCTTCATAGTTTTGGCAATAATACTAAAATCAAAATCCCAACTTGCGCTATGTTAATATAGACAAGGTGTTATCTGTCGATTAACAAACTGATTGGCATGTATTAGTATTACTACAAGGTCAATATAGGCTCTTACAGAGAAAGGTATTTCCCGTCGTGGCTAACGGACATTACTGAAGCAGACTTTCTAAGCAGCCTCTTATGACCAATTTTGTTCCACGAGCTCATGTCCCAAACTGCAGTGAGAGACTTGTCACCTGCTCAAAATTAGAGGTCTTAATTATTAAGGCCATACTTCATCAAAAGAGATTTGACATATATACAAATAAAAAATTACTATAGAATATACTCAAAACAAGATACTCATACCTTTTTGAACGGCACAAAATAAAAATGGTTTGGTTCCGTCCTTGGAAAATCGACATAATTCAATTTTTTCATCCTAAAGAGACAAAAAGAAAATTTTCAGATCAAGGAGTACAAGTAACTGCACAGATTTCTGTAAATAAAAAACTGCAGAGATCTTTCCAAAAGTTCTGAAATCAATCACACCATACCGAGTTGCGAGACAAAGTAGTCAAAGGAACACCATCTTCAATCTTCCAGATTCTTGCTGAACCATCAGTAGAAGTTGAAGCTAGAAATTCTGAGTCTAGACTAAAGTGTGACAAAAATGAAGGACAATACAGTAAGTATTGATGTCATCAAAATTTCAGGATTAAGACTATATAATGCGAGCATGCTCTTATGGCCTAAAACATTGTATCTACATAATCAAATTATTGCAGGCAACACAAGATAATTCTGGTTGCCAATTTTATCAATTATTTATTAGAATTTTAATGGATGCTTTGATGAATGCATCTTCTAGAAGGATCCAGCTAGAGTTGCTTAGTACATTTTTACCTAAAATCCATATCCCGGACAGATTTGTGTGCTTTTGGTTCATCCAAAATTATGCGCATGCTAGGCCACTCCATAATTCGGAGATGTCCATCCTACACGTGTTAAGAACACAAGTTAAACATACATGAACCAATTCAATAGAGGACAAACAAAAAATGCCACACAGAATACGAAAGCAATTGGTTGGAATCTTGAGTGATACTTACCAACCCACCAGCAGCGAATTTAGATCCATCAACACTAAAAGTAATACATGTCTGGGATCCAATATCCTGTAGAGGGGTTAGTTCCTTGGCCAACAGCTTCATGTTTGCTTCATGACCATACAGCTCAAACAATCTGCAAGCCATGAAAAATAGTTCAATCTATATGCGTGGTTCAGTCTCCAAGGGAGAAACGATGATAATTCGAAGCAAGATATCTGCTAGCTACGCGTAAGAAACAAGTATAACTATTAAGTATTATGTCATAAACTCTCCTAGATCCAAAGAAATAAGAACAAGAAACTGTGAAAGAACTTTGGTACAACTGAGCCTACGGTGTTATTTTGTCCTTCAAAAACTTAGAGGAAGATAAAATGTCGCTCTTCTGATCCCAATGTTATTGAAAGTGGAAGTATGTAGTAGCTGTTACTATTTTGAGAAAATGCGGCGCTGAAACAAATTACTAGAGTAGTTTTGAATAGATATATTCAGCTAAGAGAGCAGAGTTTCAATCCCATGGCTATTAGAAAAGAAGCTTACTTGCAACTACCATTGCTCAAAGAGCACATAAAATCATCACCACTTGGGTGCACAGCAATAGCAACAGGATCGCCTTCTTCTGCTTCTAACACATAATTGGCCTATAAGATTAATCAAACAAAAGTCTCATTAGAACAAAAAAAATTGCGCTTCCGATTCGTCAATCAAAAAACTAAACATTAAAAATACTCTTCAATAACAGAACTAATGCATACTGCATAATAACTACTTCCACCGACAATCATATTCAGGAAA
Organism: Trifolium repens; assembly: GCA_030408175.1. Taxonomy (NCBI): domain Eukaryota; kingdom Viridiplantae; phylum Streptophyta; class Magnoliopsida; order Fabales; family Fabaceae; genus Trifolium; species Trifolium repens. The sequence continues at coordinate 53,185,056 of CP125837.1, forward strand.
AAAATCCCATATGCCTCACTTTATTTGCAGCTTATAGCACAAGCGCTTATGTATAAACTTACATAAGCTATTTTTATAAAGGAAAAAATAGAGTAAATTGGTTTTTTTATATGCTATAAGCTGTTTTCATAATCTATATTAGAGAACTTATGAAAATAAGCTGAAAAAAGCTTCTAAAAATTGCCATAAACTGATTTCATAAGTTCTCACAAAACTTATAACAGCAGATAAGCTCAAATAAGCCAAACCAAACAGGCTACCTACGTGCATAAGCATTTGTGACACTATTTAGAAGAGCTTATGACATGTTCACAAACTGTTTTCTTATTTATAAGCTCTCCAGAATAGTTTTTTTTAACAGTAAAATTCAATTTATACTTTATAGATAATGGAAAGGAGTACAAGTAGTACTACCCCCAATATTTTGGGAGAAAGTACAAATGGTACTAATCCTACAAATAGCTTATGAAAACAACTTATAACTTATATGAAAATAGTTTTACTCTATTTTATCGCTTGTTATATAAAAATACCTTATATATAAGCACTTATACAACAAGTGTTTATGCTATAAATAATAGTTTAACTAAGTTGGTTATACAAATAAGACCATAATCTATACATACATACACATAAAAAACAGCAATTTATAAAGTTAAAATAAGAAGGTTATGCAGAAAACAGATTAATATTCCAAATGGATCACTCTACAAACACATACATAAAAATTGAGAATTTAAGAAGAAAATACATACCAGAGGTGAAGTAGACAAAGAAACAGTTTTAGGATCAAATGAGAAAATCTGGAGCAGAGAAGGACAAGAATTTCCACGCTTAGACCTTCCAAGAACAACTAGGTTGAGATTTTCGGGTCTCCGAATCCATGACCCGCAAGTAACCGGACCCTGAGGTGACCCAACATCATTCTCCATTCAAAACTTACTAAATTGGAAAAATGGATTGAAAGTTGAGTTCTTTTTCCAATTGGGGTACTCGTTGTTGATTCGGAATTGTTGTGCAATGTTATATAGAAATATCCGAAGAGGAAATAGAGAATAATAAAAAAAAGAGGGTCAATGAAAGCAAGTAGGGCACAAAGTGGTTTTTGTTTAGTGAGATTGATGAAACAATGTAAACCTTGTTCAGCGGCACATATACGAACGAAGTAGACGAATTCAGATCACCTCCATCGCCTTGTATTCCAGTTTATTTTATAGATGTCTGACACGTGGTGTTTACAATTTCAACGGTCGAGATCTAAACAAATTGTTTTTAATAAAAAAACAAAAAAACAAAACAGATGTGAGGAACTCTCAGACCCAAATTTATCTTCTGTTGCCCTGATTCGTCGTTCCGTTCTTTCACCGTCGCCGATATGCAACTTCAATGAACAGCAGCGGTGGTGAGTGGTGAAAGGAAAGAGACGATCGGTTGTGTGAGAGTAGAAAAAGAGGCATGTGCAGTTATTTTAATCTTAGCCATTGAAATGTTTAATTGCCACGTGGCAAAATTTGTTTGTGGAACTGGAAAAATGGAGGATAAGAGAAATGGAGGGGATCTAGACTGTCTCATGTCTCACAATCTGCCTTTATTATGTAATCATGTGCTGATTTTATTTATTTATTTATTTTAATAATAGAGCCTATAATTTTAAAGAGAAGAGGATCCAATAATTCATAGTTTAGCTAAGGCAAAAAAGTTAATGTGGATAAGTCAATTCTTTATTCACGGTATATAAGTGAATAATAACCATCAGATTAGTCTTCCACGTGTAATAATCGTAGCGCGGTTTAACATGTATTCCGGTACAGTTGAGGAAAAGTGTACCAGTATGAATATGTATATTCATACCGGTACAGTTGAGAAAAAGTGTTCCGGTAATTTTTTTTTCAAACCGGTACATATTAAAACAAGTGTACCGGTAAGCTTACTTATTTATGCACGGTGCATAAGCAGTTGCTTATGCACCATAACCGAACCCTTTAGCTATGAGATAAATAAAGTTTGTTAAAAAAAAATTATTTTTGATATAAATCAAATTCGAGTTCTTCCGAATTATTTTTCTTAAAAGAAATGTTGTAATTTTTTTATATTGAATTATTGTAATTTTATTGCAATGGTGTTTTGTTATTGTTTTTAGATTGTGATTTTTATTATTATGAAGATAATAAACATATTTAAATTTTTATTTTTGTCAAATAGTCTAAGATCGAGCAAAAGTATAGTACAATTTTTTTTTGAACGGCGGTAGATATATTACAACTTATATCATTAGAATATAATATTTTCGGTTTGTTTATATAAAAGTATAGGTAATAGTTAATAAAAATAAATAAATATAATAATGCAAGAGGTGTATATGTTAATGGGAGATATACGATTTTTTTTCAAGTAGTTCAGTTGTTAGAATTTCAACTGAATTATGGTAACATACATCATAGTCTATAAAGATCTTATTCTTACCACAACGAAGAAAATTTTTAACAGTTGAAAATTTGTACTGAAATATATACATTTAAATATAATCAATTAGTCTCTCCACTAGCAAAGAAAGTCTTATTAGTATTTAAACATCACAAATGCTAATATGTGCTGCTAATATGTGCTCTAAAGGTAGAGGATAAACAATTTAATATAAAAATATTTTTCCAAAAATTATACATTTAACTTTTCAAAAATCAAATTATTGTATTTTCAATCCAATAATTTTACTTTTGAATTATTTAATATCTGCCTTTAATATACACATCAATAAGACCCTTTAAATATTAGCAGAGAAGGTCTTAGTATTAAAAAATGTTTGAATATTGAAGTGATTTGTTTAGTGGGAAAGAGATGAGGTTTCCGGCAACAAAGTGAGGATGAAAATAACATTGTCAACTCTATGGATATTCGTTAAAGATTACGCGGCATTAATGTATAGAGATTGTTGAAGTTTCCACCCAAAAAAAAAAAGAGATTGTTGAGGTGTGCCCCATCGTGGCAAATTGACCATACAACAAACAATAAAATACAACTTAAGTACAACTAGTTTATGATAAATTAAATTTAGTGTATGTTTGACCAAAAAATAGTGTATGTAGCCTTCCTTTCTTGTCCTTTCTTGTCATTTTTAAAACTCTACAATATCAAGCTTTTGCATTGCTGTGATTTTTCACCCAAAAAATCAGTTATACAGTTTAAATATGATTATGATAACAAAATCACCTAGGAAAATATGTATGATATATAAAAGTGATTGTTGGAAAAAATATTTATTTAGATTACAATTAGTTAGATATAGATTGTTGTAAGCAATTTTTCACTATGTGATGCCCCTAAACATGCCAAAGACCACACACAACACAATTGTCTTTTGCCATTACAATTTACATACACGAAATACGGATCCTCTAAAAGAAAATATATTTCATGTCTTTTAAGAAACATGTGAGATAGAGTTTTAATATTGAAAATTGGATCAGCATCAAATGATATCAAGATGTCAAATGATATCTTCAATAACTTTTAACCAGATAATCGTATTATAAAATCGATCGTTGGATTGAAAGATATTATAACATAGATCATGATCATGTATATAAAATATAATATTGATCGAAAATTATTTGATATGTCAATGAGATACATCAAAATTAACTCATGTTTGATAGTTCGTAAGACATTAGTTTTGATGTATCTCATTGACGTATCAAATAATTTCCGATTAATATTAATTTTATATCCATGATCTATGTTATAATATTTTTCAATCCAACGGTCAATTTTGTAATACGATTATCCGATAAAGAATTATCGGAGATGTCATATAAAAAGTTTGACAGATTAGTTTTATTTGATCCTGACCATTAAAAATTATAGTAACTAAAGGTTAATTGGTCCAACTGTCTAAGTAGTAAATGTCTTAATTCTTTTAAGCATGTGGTTAATGGTTCTATTTATGTAAGGTTATCAAAATTTAGTTTTTACCGTCAACTTGTTTTGGTTAGGTAAAATTGAAATAGGCTACACTACATAGTTGGTCCCTTACGTTGATTTCAATTTCATCTCTTACGTTTAAAAAGTTTCAATTTGGTCTCTTATGTTTATTTTAGATTTCAATTTAGTCTTTTCCGTCAGTTTTGTCACATGTGACAGACGGTTTGCATATGTGGACAAACACTTATCCAATTGAAATAGTGTTAATGGCAAAACTGACATAAATGATCAACCTATGCAAACGGTGGAAACGTAAGTGACCAAATTGAAACTTTTTAAACGTAAGGGACCAAATTGAAACCTAAAATAAACGTAAAGGACCAAATATGTAGTTTAGCCAATCGAAATATAGATTCAACTAGTAAAATCGTAGAGTTTACCTCATCTACTTACAATATATTAAAAGAAACTACTATTAAGAATCCAAGTTTGTCCTTATTACTTTTAACAGTGTTCCAAGTTTTACGCACTTAAATGTAATTTTAACTCTAAACTAATAAAAAAAAATACAAAAAAATAAGAAAGAAAGATAAGCATAAAAGAAATTTTCCCATAAAAATAGCATCAGAAACCGCATCTCTAAACAAAAAAAAAGCATAAAACAAAAATAGGAATAAAAGAAGATAAGTTTACACATAAAAATATGAACAAAAATCACTATAAAAGATACGCTTCAAAAATAGTAACTTTTTTTTTTAATGAAAAAATAGTAACTCAATCTTACATATAAAAACTTATATATAAAAAATAAAAATAGAATAGCCAGTTTTTATGTATTATTATAATTTTTTAAGATAGTTCATGAAAACAATTTATAAAGATATAATTTTTGTTAGTGAAAACTTATGAATTAGCATGCGTAAAAAAAACTTATGAATTAACATAAAAGTTTATTTATAAATTATAACCATAAACTATTTTCATAAGTTTAAAAATAAGCCAAATTCAAACAGGCCCAATATATTAAAAGGCGTTACTACTAAAAATTCAAATTTGTCCTCATCAATTCTTAAAAATATTTCAAATCTTCTATTTCATAAAAAAATTTATATTTTTTAATTTAATATATTATTATATAATAGTTAAATTCTACTCTATTTTTATTATAAAAAAATCTACTCTATTTTTGTTTACTCTTATATAAAAAATTCAGAAGAAGTGTATTATTGATGAATATATATGTATATTATAATAATTACGGGGTAAATATTTGTCATTATAGTTAAAACATCACGGGACAAATGTTGATAAATAATTTTGTCAAAAAAAAATAAAGTGTTGATCACTAATATATAAAAAATCATACACGGGACAATTGTTCTAATAAAAAAATTTAATCATACACGGGACAATTGCTTTAATAAAAAAAATAATTGCTTTAATAAAAAAAAGAAATTGAATAGTAAATACTTTTTATTATTAATTATAATTATAATTTATTACACAAAAATCATATACGAGACAATTAGTTTAATAAAAAAATGACTTAATTTAATATATTTTACAAAAAATAACAGAATGAAGTCATTTATAATTTAACAATAATTTATAAATAAAAGTCAATAGACCCGTGCGAATGCACGGGTCTCAAAACTATAATGTTTATTTTAACTTATTTAATTTTGAAATTAATTTGAAATTAATAATTTTATTTTTAATTTAGAAATTTAAGTGTTATGAATATTGATTAAAGAAAATATGACAAAATTAATATATTATTAATTTTAAATAAAAATAAATTTAAATATTAGATAATTCACACTTAATTGATTTTTTCTCATTCTTATTAGTTAAATATGACTAATGTATTTCAACAACAAATAACATAACAACTATATGTTCTTTGATATAACTTGTAAAGAAATAATATGTCTTTTATTTTCACGCATTAAATATGACTATTTGAATCATGTATGTAATGCGAGATTAAACATTATACATGATAAAAATACAAATTGATTATATATTTTAACTCCTATTGTTTTATTTGATTTTTAGGAAATCCCTGTTATATTATGTATTTTTTTTAATATATTTATGTATCATGCCATAAGGGGTACCAGTTTTGTAAACTGGCACTATCACTACATGGAAATAGGAAAGCGACGGCAGTTCAAATTAAGCATTAGCGTCGGTTCAAACCGTCGCTAAATGCTTATTGCAGCAGTTGGCAAGCGTCGGAAATTGCGGCGTCGCTAGGGCAAGCGGCGGCGGTTCTAGACAACCGTTGGAATAACCGCCGCAAGAAAATTAGCGTCGGTTTTACTGATTTTTGTGGCAGTTGATAACCGTCGCTATTTGGAACTTTTTCCTACGTTTTTCTAGCTTTTAGCGTCGGTTGGAACCGCCGCTATTTGCTTTTTTTATTAAAAAAAATATTTTTTTATAAAAAAATAAAAATTCCCACAATTTTTAAACTCTTTTTTTTTTCCCACAATTTTTTAAATTCATGCCGAACATGACAACATACTACCAATTCCACAATATAATATTCAACATCCAAAATTAAAATCAAAACAATTCAATACACAATAATAACTTCACACAAAACTACCAATTTTTTAGATTTGTGCATTGTCAAAAACTATACATAATTGATAAGATAATGAATTGAAAATAAAAGAAAACAAATTACAAACTAAACTTAAAGATATACAACTCTCAGTATCAGTGCCATAGAAGAAAAACTCCCAGAATTTATAAACAAATTACATGCTACTCTAATTCATAATGGATGTATCTACAAGAGAGTCACATTCTCACCTTCTTGCATCTATCTCTCACCTTCTTGCATCTATACAGGATCCATAACCTACCCATCATTAATTTGTTAATGCTCTTCACAAATCTTCAGCAGTGGCATGTCACAAACTTACATTATTCAGACACAGCTTTCAGCATTAAACATAAAAAAAGTGAACTAGAACCATGGAATACCTAGAAAACACTAATACCAAACATTGATTTTGTTACACTTTTAGTGTGAATGGCTTAGTTTGTAGGAACCTTGTCCTCTAAATCGAATATCTCATCTAAAAAGGTAAGCAACCTGACAGGAATGCTGATGTAAATGTTCACTAAAACTTGCCAAAAGTTTAATAAATATGAAAGTTTTGACATAAGGACAATAGTATTTTAATATTTTCAAAGAGGCAAAACAGTAGACTCATTACCTTTTCTTGTAGCTCACTGAATCACATCAACATGAACCTGTAATGACTTAAAACCTCTTCATTAGCATCAATGATATTGATTCAGCACTTCAATTCCTTCAAGGCACTGTAAAGATACATTTAATCAAGAGGTCAATCAACAATGTATATTTCAAAGCAATAAAAAAAGGAAAAACCAAATCTATCTATGTATGAACAAATTATAATAACCAAAACCAAAATTGACTTGTGCTTTGCAATTGGCTAGTGTCGAGTGGTGCTCCAGCAGGGTCAAGTTCATTCCAAGGCACTGTAAAGATACATTTAATCACATCAACATGAACCTGTAATGACTTAAAACCTCTTCATTAGCATCAATGATATTGATTCAGCACTTCAATTCCTTCAAGGCACTGTAAAGATACATTTAATCAAGAGGTCAATCAACAATGTATATTTCAAAGCAATAAAAAAAGGAAAAACCAAATCTATCTATGTATGAACAAATTATAATAACCAAAACCAAAATTGACTTGTGCTTTGCAATTGGCTAGTGTCGAGTGGTGCTCCAGCAGGGTCAAGTTCATTCCAAGGCACTGTAAAGATACATTTAATCACATCAACATGAACCTGTAATGACTTAAAACCTCTTCATTAGCATCAATGATATTGATTCAGCACTTCAATTCCTTCAAGGCACTGTAAAGATACATTTAATCAAGAGGTCAATCAACAATGTATATTTCAAAGCAATAAAAAAAGGAAAAACCAAATCTATCTATGTATGAACAAATTATAATAACCAAAACCAAAATTGACTTGTGCTTTGCAATTGGCTAGTGTCGAGTGGTGCTCCAGCAGGGTCAAGTTCATTCCAAGCTAATTTAAATCTAGGTTCCACTGCATCTGCATTCTTCAAACTATCGAAATAAGGATCAACCATGGTTGCAAAAAGAGGGGGGAAATACCCTGCAAAAGTATATTTAATGGTCAGTGCTACATAGCTTCTTAGTGTCAATTTATCATAACGAGACTTACAAGTTAACCAAATATTTCAATCTGGTAATTGAGGGTGAAAGTGTACCAGAAAATTCAATGGAAGCCAGGATCCTATAGATTAATTATAAACTTACAGAGATATGACATGTCCATTTCTACAAGTTACATGTATTTAACCAATTGAAACAAGGGCTCACTAAATGATTGTCCCAATCATTTATTTGATTATTGGAATCATTAAGGTAATTCAAAAGATCAAGCAGAGCTTCACCTAAATATTAGGCCAAATGTCTCAGAATGATTAAGAATTTTTAAGATAGTCAAATGAGGATTGAAATTATGCACAAATAAGAGAATGACATGGCATATAGAAAAAAAATTCAATAGTTATCCTAAATGTCAATTTAGCAAAGTTAGATATAGTAACAGTAATTCTAGTGCTAAATAAATTTTCTACACTGATATTTTATACTAACAATAAACAAGATAGTGTCACATTCACATCATCTTAAAATTTGTTGAAAATTGTTAAAGGTAGTTGAAGCCGATTTTGTAAAGATAAAGTTAAACTCTATAAAAACCTAATATCCTATCAGTCTATCAATTTGAGCCGCCCACCATATTATCAATACACTAAGAACAATAGTGTTGAGCACGATAGTGTGTATCCGATAAAACCAAGCTTCAAATAAAAAGATACAAGACCTAAAAATAGTTTATATAGAGTGATATCACTAAACTTTCAAGAAGAATATACTTAAAGCAAAGGCAAGAATACATGCTTTAAATTTGACAGCAGCAAGAATATACTTATCAAGATCTGGAAAAAAGATTAATTGCAACTATGAGAGAGAAAAGTTGTGGAAGGGATATGCTACATACCGATCTAGGATAAACTCGTTTATGAAATGCCCACCTCTAGTCTGCTTCTGCTTGTGTTGGTTTCCTCTCCACTGGCTAATAAAGTATGAGTGCCAAGTACTACCTTTTCCTCTTTCACTCGAAGCTCATGTAGTGCTTCCTATTGCTCTGCAGTTTAAATTCAACGCAACTGGGACAATGCAACAAATTGAGTCGCATAATATTTCCATAATAGATCTTTTAAAAGACTAATTTGACTATTTACTCCAAACATAAAAGATGAAATCATTTAGCAATAACCCAAACAAACAAGATAAGTAAACCATAAACTAACACATGGCAACAAAATCTAGATAAACTCAAATAAACCAATTTAAACGGACTCATAGCACCAAACTCAAAATCAAAGAACATCTATTTGCTTACAACAAGAAACTCAATGCTATCACTATAACAAGAAACCGAAATTCAACCTCCTTCTAAATAAAATCTGGAACCTAATACATACAAATCATTAAAATGTTAGTTTCAATTCTCAGTTAAACAAAACATGAATAGAATCTAAAATTGAAAAAATCAATGCTATCACTATACCTCAGATTTTTTCACATGGCTCCACGCTCAAGAGTTTCTCTGTTAACATTATAATCAACACAAATTAAAACAATAAACTAGAATGGAACTATGATCAGCTCCATACATGATATTTCTATAGGTTATAGAAAACATATTGTACTAATATATAGGTTATATAGGAAACATGAATTTTAAGTAAATTTTTTGGGTGAAAAGTCAAACAGAAATACAAGCCAATACCATTTTATGCAGGTTGATTATATTATGCTAATGTTTAACTCTAACTCACATAACTCGCAAATTTTGGTGGTTTTCGGTTCTGTGATCATTAGTGATATTAGTATGGCAGTGTTTGAGGATCATGTTATTAGGAACATGACTTGGATGTAATATCGTTTTCTCACAAGCAATTTTTAATCTTAGTATAATCTAAATGACTATGATATCATTGTAGTAGATTCTTGCAACTAAAGTATGCTATAGTCTTAATCTATGATAATAAAAAAAGCATGAATTTGTCTTAACAAAAAAGCAAATATAAAAGCTCAAAAAGGATGCACATAATCTAATTCCACACTAAGTTTTGCCACATGATTACCAGTACCAACGAAAACGGACGGACTATATTGTTGTAATACACAAGTCCCCAAACTTGATGTCTACAAGTAGGACCCTGTTAATGCTATTAGTTTTACTCCCTATTCTTGGAAAAAAAATTATTCTTGCCATTTGGAGATTTAATTAAAAAGTCATGTTGGTGTGAAATCCTAATTGCACGAGATTAGTCTAGGCAAAAATGTGAGTGTGTTGAATGTATTCTAATATGTGAGGGAGTTGTAGCAGATTATTTCTTTTTGATGTATTGCAGGGATGATATGTGATTGTGAGGTTGTGGTGCATGTATCTATAATACTTCTCTAGATTCTAACCTTTATTTCTACGGTATTTCTATTTCCTGTTAGTTAAATTATTGCAGCTTTCATATCATGTTTTGATTTAGCTGATGCTTTTGAATGTTAACCATTGTAAAAGGGTTTGTATTGTCATGAAGCTGGCAAAAGCCCATCACAATCAGATATCAGACCCGTGTTTAGCCCATCACAATCAATTATGAAACTTATAAACTTGTCACAGTTTTGTAAACTGTGTATATAGAGTCTACTTAGATTAACTTGGCAATGTAAATCGTAATCAAAGTGTTGACAACTTGAGATGCATAACTAGCATAACCCTTAAAACTGAACATTATTATAAACTTCATAAAAATATCAAACAACAATCCACAAACATAACAAATCAAACAAATAATTTGGTATGTAAACAAATTCAGATTCTGAGTGATAGAGTTTGGAAGGTTTTGAAAGGTTTAATTTTTCATTTGAGGCTTTAATTCAAAAAAGATATGAAATCCAAGAGAATTAGCAAAATATCAAAACCCTAAAAATCAAATTGTACACTAATCCAATAAATTAAACCATTAAACTCAAAAACCCTAAAATCAAACTGTAGAAGAATCAAGAAATTAACAAATTATCATTACTCAAAATCATCATAGTCAAGTTAACAAGAGAGTAATCAGAGATATAGAGAGAGATACAGAGAGAGAGAGAGAGAAGAGAAAGAAGAACCTGTGTTGAGAGAGAGCAATCGGAACTACGAGAGGAAAAGCGACAAATAGCAAACGGAGCTGCTCGTGAGAGAAAGAGGGAGACGCGATAGTTGATTTTGACTGAGTGAAAGAGTAATTCAACAAATTTGTTCTTAGAGGGAAAAGCTGTCCGTCAAAAAGAAAAAGAAAAAAAAGCTAACGGCGACGGTTTGAACCGCCGGTAAAACTGCCGGTAATACATAAGCGGTGACAGTTATATTACCAACCGCTGCAATTTGACTGCCGCTATGTTACTTTTTTCTTGTAGTGTATGCACACAGTGTTAATATAAAAAAATATTTATGTATCTATTAGTTATCAAATAACGTATTATATCCAAATGTCCACAAATATATTTAAATGTCCATAATTCTTATAGCTCAACTGGTAGAAATATCGAATTTGCTAGTATCAAAAACAAAAATCACCAAAAAGAAGTACACTAGATTGTTCTAATTTCCCATACATCATCATCATCATCTCATCACAAGTACACTAGAATCTTCCATTTCCTTAAACCTCATCACCACAAAAAATTAAACCATGTGCTACCAAAAATGATCACAAAATATCATAACTTACATTCTCCAAATTACCCCTTTCTTGATCAACAATCCCAACACATTCTAACCCTAATTATTTTCTACAAATAGAGAGCTTCATTCATTGCTCAGAGGTTACCATTTTTACTCACAAAAGCTTCAAACCCGTGAACACTATTCACCACTCAAAAAAAAAAAACTCCAAACCAAGCTCTAAACCATCAAACACCTTCTAAACACTTCCAGAAACACAAATCCATAAAAAATCATCAAAAACCGTGATATATAGCTCCAGAACACCTCATCGTGGCTAAGAAACAATTTAGAATCTCTAGACCAAATTCGAGCTCTACAAACGTAATTTCCTGTTAATTATTGTTTATTTAAGTGTTCTGAAGCTTTTTAGCGAACTAGTTTCCTTTAATTTAAGCTAGGATGAAATTTTTGAGGCCGAATCGTGATTTTGGTGTTGGCCCGTGGAGCTTTGTGCTTCATTCATGGCTTCTTCGTGTTCTTGCTGAAGAAGGTGTTGGAGGTTGAAGACGATGATGTGGCAGCACGTCATTGGCTCCCTCTAGGTTTAAAATGCGCATGTCCGATTGAATCAGGGGCCCAGATTTTAAAACCCTTATCGTGTACCTCTTTCCAATCCCGCACCGGATCGTTTTTTATTGACCTCCGTTTTTGTTTGACTCTGCGCGTTGGGCTGGGCCTTCTAGCCCAGATCTGTTATTCACACCCCTTTGTCTTATCATCTGCACCCCGCTGACTTATTTTTTAATTAATATTCAGCTTATTTCAAAAGCGCTTATTCGGCCAGTAGCTTATTTAAGCTTATTGGGCCATTTTTTCTATGCTAAAATTTTATTATGTGGTTTTGAGCTCAATTGGTAGTGAGAATGAAATGAACAATGTACTTATCCCCAGGTACATGGGTTCGATTCCCACGGAAGGCAAAAATTTCACTAGTGAAAGGGGGTGGAGAAGATCGTGAGGTGGCAGTCGGGACCACCTAAGTTGGTGGGGCCCGGGCTGTTACAAAAAAGGCGCCTTTTTTTGTAACAGCCCGGGCCCCACCAACTTAGGTGGTCCCGACTGCCACCTCACGATCTTCTCCAACCCCCTTCACTATTGGAGTTTTTGCCTTCTGTGGGAATCGAACCCATGTACCTGGGGATAAGTACATTGTTCATTTCATTCCCACTACCAATTATTTGGGTTAATAGGCTTTTACCCCCTGCAAAGTATGCGAGTTTTGCGTTACCCCACTGTAATTTTTTTTTTTTGAGAATACCCCCCTGCAGAATATATTATTTTGATTTACCCCCCTTTTGCTGCCCCCTTTTGCTGACGTGACAGGCAAAAAAAAAAAACAGAATAACCAATTTAAAAAACAACACTTTTTAAATCGGTTGAACAAAATAACCGATTTAAAAAGTGCATCCAAGGGGGTAAATCAAAAAAATAAATTTTGCAGGGGGTAATCTCAAAAAAAAAATTACAGGGGGGTAACGCAAAACAAAAGCACTTATTTGGACAGTAGCTTATTTAAGCTTATTGATCCAATTTGTTTTGCTTAAATAATATTTAGGATTCTGATTTGTGTTTTATTATTTTTAGCTTATTTTCATAAGTCATTTTGTGAATTAATTGCTTTTCTAGCTTATTTTCATAAGTGCTTAAGTGGGACAATCACTTTTTTAAGTGCTTTGATCATTTTTTCTTGCACAAACAGATTTTTTATCTTTTGATTAGCTTATATTGATCTCATTTATTTGCTTTCACTAAATTATTCATGTTTATGCTTAATTATTTCATTGTTCGCTACATTAATTCTTGCATTTTTAGTTAATTATTGCTTCATCGATAAATATTCATTCTTGTTTCATTCATGCATATTTAATTATATCATATAGATTCATGCATTTTTATTCAAGCATTTGCATTCATGCATATTTAATTTAATTGTCGCTTTATTATTATATCAATTGTAATTGTTATTATAATTTTGCGCATTCTCTTTATTTTCTCGCTTTTCCTTTTGAACTTTATTTTTCATAAAAAATTAATAAAGATTTTCATAAAGCAAAAGAGTTAAAAGGGGGAAATCTGACGTTTGCTTCTTTTCTTCCCGAATTAACTTGGTCGCCGGTCGTTTGACTAGTGTTCATGGGTTAATTCTCATTCTAAATAAACAAGCGTTAAAAATAACCAAACACTCGTCTTTTCTTTTAGACATTATTCTCTTAATCAAATTAATAAAGATTTTCATAACAACAAAAGGATGAAAAAGGGAGAATCTAGCGTTTGCTTCTCTCTTACCCGAATTAACTTGGTCGTCGGTCGTTTGACTAGTGCTCGTGAGTTAGTTCTCATTCTAAATCAAAGCTAGCATTAAAATCAATAAAACGCACTCAAATCATTTTTCAGTCAAACATGGATATACGCTTTATCCATTCCTCTCTCACATACGAGCTTAAGCCTCTGTTTAGAGCATAAGCACCGTTGTATCAGCGGAATGCGAAATAAGCAACATCTGTTAATCAACACTTTTTTACAATGAATACACGTTTTATCTACTCCTCTGATACATACACATCTTAAGCCTCTGGTTAGAGCATACAAGCGTTGTTGTATCAGCGGAATACGAAATAAACGCTATTCACTAAAAACAACCAATCAAACAAACATATTTTAGCAGAACTACGTGGGCTTTGAATACATAGGAGCGGGCTCCTACAACCGTCAAGCCCGATAATAATAAAAAATATTTTTTTTGGAAACGAAGTAGAGATTAGCCGATAATAGAGTAATTTAATCCAGACTTGCGTAGACAAACCTAAACCAGCTAAAAGGTTCCCATCGAGATAAATAACCAACTCCCAAACCCACCGTGGTTCTTTAACCACGTTAATAAAAGGTTTTCGTGATATTTTCCTTTCCCCTTCTTGGGATAAATAAACGTCAATGACGACTTCATTGTATATGAAATTTTCCAGCCGCTACAGTATGCATAAAAAATTCCTAAAATATCTCAAAAAAATATGTCAAGGCATTGAATTTACTTATAATTTTATAATATATACATTGAGAATGATTTTTTTTACAAATACATTAAGTCAAATTACAGTGTAAATACTCAAAAAAATTTAAGTATTTTTTTTTAAGTATTAAAATTTAAGTATTTTTTTTAATTATTAAAATTTAAGTATTTTATTTATTAAAATTACATTAAGTATTAAAATTTAAGTATTTTTTTTAGAAACTATCATAAAAATAGAATTATGATATGATTGTATGTTTTTATCGGGCTTCGACCCAGTCTGTCTACAAAAAAATTGTTTCACCGATTCATAGAAATTGATCTTTAAAGTTCAAGGTTGAACGCCGTGGCCAAGATTTGAACCCTACCTCTATTTATGTGCGAGTTTCCAAAGGCTATTATTGTCATTTAAGGAGATAAAAAAGAAAAAGACTTTTGGTTTACTTTTGCTGGACTCAAGAGTTTAAGCCCGTTTTGTTTCAATGAGAAAAAAAAGCCCAATGCTTAGGCTCACAAGTCACAAACACTGAAGTGATTGAACCCTTTCGTTTCAACCGGTCACGCACCACAGACAGAAGCAAAAATCCTTCAAAACCCCAAATAAACCCTTTCATAACCACCACGCCGCCGTTTCACCACCGTCGTCAGAATCACACCGCACCTTCCTCTCAGTTCAAGATGGAGGAGACTCACGATAACGACGCTCTTCCAAATAACAAACCTTCCACCGAACAGGTATAAACAAACTCAATCAACTTCTCTATTCATTATTCGTAAATTCACAAAACTTAGCTATGCGTTGCATTGGATCTTACTCAGCTTTCAGAGTTAGGAATTATCACTGTTTCCGTTAATTTTGTAATTTTCATGCTTTTATTTCAATTTTTGCTATTAGGTTAAGAATTAAGATGGAGCATGCTTCTTATTATTTTTCTCTATATTTTTTTTTTTTGCAGGAGAATACTGATGAACTAGAACGAAGATCAAAGAAGTATCTTAGAGGAGAAGGTGCTGATTTGAAGGTATAAATTAAGCTTTGAGTTTATTGAAATTGAGACGTCGCTGCTCGGTGATAATTTTATGTTTTAACCTTGATTTATGAATTATGATTTTGCAGGGTTTGAAGGATAAAAAACTAAGGAGTCAGATAGTTGCTAGAGAGAAATTATATGGACAAACTGCAATAGCTGCTGCCAAGACTGAGAAAGTTAGTTATTTTGTTTTGACCCGTCTTTTGTTTTATGTTGCTTTTATGCATTGGTAGTGAGTGAGTGAATTATTCTAAAGCGTTTTTTGTTGCCTTGGATGACAAATGAATGAATGATAATCTAATGTGTTTTTTGTTTTGACCAAGTCATTCACCGCTAACTTTTAGGTAGCCTGTTATATCATTATCAAGTACATTCCTTAGTCAATATCAACACTTTGATGATCTTCATGATGCTGTAACTACATATTCTAAATTGATTTTAGTTCCTTTGAATCGGCTTAGTTAGTGTTGAGAACCAAGGGGTCTATTGGATTCCTGATTTTGAGGGATGGTAGTGACGCATAGTGAAAAACAATAAATTTGATCCAGTGTAATTTGTGGTCGCTGATGTTATTTTTTATTAGCTATTCAGTTATGATGGTTGTTACATGTTTTATGTAGCGGCTTTCTGATTTTGTTTATGCAGTGGATTATGCCTAGTGAGGCGGGTTATATCGAGCCTGAAGGAATAGAAAAGACTTACACGATCAAGCAGGAGGCAATAGCCCGTGAAGTCGATATCTCAAGCTTAAGGAACCAATATGATATTACTTTACCAGGTACTATTAATTAATTGTTAGGATTGCAGAAACGTTGATGTTTACTTGATATATGCCTAGTTTTAATGCTTTTATAAAGATGATATTCCTGTCTTTTGTCTTATCACTGTAACAGCTTTATACAAGTTTGATTTGCATGTCTTTATTTAATACTCCTATATTTAATTCCACATATACTGATGCACAGAACCTTTCTTCACTGGAAACAATTTTGTCCTTCTCTGGGTCTTTCATTTATTGTATTATTTTCTTATATATATTTGCAGAGTTTGGTCCATATACTCTAGACTTTACTTCAAGTGGCCGGTATATGGCTCTTGGCGGTCGTAAGGGCCACCTAGCAATTGTGGACATGATGAATCTGAGCCTGATCAGAGATTTTCAGGTATGCTTAATATTCACTGAGCTTGCTTTGTTCGGTTTTACTAACTAATAATTAGTTTTGTTTAAAAAAGTTTGTTTAATTTTATCTTTATGGCTGCTCATTGCATCATGCCTTCTTTAGATGGACCATTTAATGCTGTGAATCTTCAGAAGCTACTAGTTTTAGCTACTGAGTTTTTAGCTACTGAGAGCACTAAAACAACTTTTTTGATGTTTATTTAAAATCATCTAATTGTTATAATTACTTTTAATAATATATTTTAAATGAAGATTCAGTTTTTCACAAACACGAAACAAGTGGGCTCTATATCTAATGCCGGAGAGAAATGGTTATAATTTATCGTGTATCTATTCAGTATTTCGTAAATTATTCTTGGATTTTAATGTTTGGTTTTTCAGGTAAGAGAAACTGTGCGTGATGTTGTATTCTTACATAATGAGCTCTTCTTTGCTGCTGCCCAGAAAAAGTAATTTCTCCTCCCTGATTTGCTACTGTACTGTTTAATTTTTGGTTCTTTGTAGAATGGGTCCATACACAATTAGGGAAATAAAAGTGACTCGGGGGGGGGGGTTAACCTCGTGAGATTGTTCACGGGAATCACGGCTTGATATTTGCTATCTCTTGGAAAAGTTGATTAGAATATTATTCCCCAATAAACTATTATATGTCTGGGCATAATCTTCATGTCAAATAACTTCAGAATTTTCAAAATTTGACAGGTATTCTTACATCTATAGTCGTGAAGGCACAGAGCTTCACTGCCTAAAGGTTGGTTAATTGTTTGTGTAATATTTCTAAATTTTAGCCATTGTTGATTTTGGCAATGTTTCTACACATTTTGTTGGCTAAACTTGTCTCTTAGAGTCTCATCATCCAGTTATGTATGCTAGTTTTTTTTTTATTTGATTGGCTGTATATTTTCTCGTCTTATCTCCCATTCATCTGAGGGTGCATAATTTTCTTAGTAATATTACCCTCAATTTACATACCTGATTTTGATGTGTGGATCAGTGCCTATTGGTGCTGCTTCAAATTGTATTATTGTAATGAATCCTAATCCTAATTTGAGAATATCCACTACTGAATGAGCTAGGCTAGTCTATAGAGTTGTCATTCTGCTTGAGATGTGTTCCCTAGTGGAACATCCGGTGCACGCACATATATCTTTGAAACAACTACAGTGTGCTGTTTTTTATTAGTTTTCGAATGTAAGAAGCTGAGTTGGTGCTTTTTTTTCTTCTTTCAGGAACATGGTTCAGTGTTGAGGCTACAATTTCTGAAAAACCATTTTCTGTTGGCTTCTACCAACAATTATGGGATGCTTCTTTACCAGGATGTTACAATGGGTGCCATAGTAGGGAAATATCGAACTGGTTTAGGACGTACAAATGTGATGCAAGTAAACCCTTACAATGCAGTTGTTTCTTTAGGTCACTCGGCCGGTACAGTTACTATGTGGAAGCCAACCAGTTCTTCCCCCCTTGTCAAGATGCTATGTCATCAAGGGCCAGTCTCAGCACTGGCATTTCACTCAAATGGCCACATAATGGCTACTGCTGGGGTAGATAAAAAAATTAAGCTTTGGGATTTGAGGAAGTTTGAGGCTTTCCAAACATTACCAGGTTATGCAAATACTTTGGAGTTTAGTCAAAAAGGCTTGCTTTCTTGTGGTACTGGTTCATATCTCCAGGTTCTGAGGGATGCTTCTGGTGCACAGAACTATTCAAGGTACATGACTCATTCAATGGTAAAGGGTTATCAGATAGGAAAATTAGCTTTTCGACCATACGAAGATGTTCTATGCATAGGGCATTCAATGGGATATTCTAGTATTCTTATTCCAGGAGCAGGAGAACCCAACTTTGATTCATGGGTTGCAAACCCATTTGAAACACCTAAACAGAGAAGCGAAAAGGAAATAAAGGCTCTTCTTGATAAACTTCCACCTGAGACAATCATGCTGGATCCCAGCAAGATCGGTACAGTGAAAGTTACCAAAAAAGAGAAGAAAACTGCGCAAGAGATAGAGGCAGAGATGGAAGCCGCCATTGAAGGTGTCAAGGGCAAAAAACTGAAAAAGAAAACAAAAGGAAGAAGCAAGGCAGGTAAAATAATGCCGAAAAAGCAAGATGCAATTGCCAATGCAAAGAGGCCTTTCTTGGAGCAGAAAATGCAAGAAGAGAAAAACATATCTAAAAAGAAACAGAAAACTAATGAGGGAGTTGAGCTACCAAAATCTTTACAAAGGTTTGCTCATAAGAAACCATCGTCATAACTAAACTTTGTCAATTAAGTCGGCATGTTATTTTTTGTGGCTTTTCGTGTTTTCTAAGCTTTAATATTTGTATTTGCTGCTGTTGTATTTGTAGCCTTTGTTGGCATTAGAAATCGATATTTATTGCCTTCTATAGGTAAGGCATATCCAATTTTGGCCTTTAATTCCCGTGTTCATTATTTTCAATATTCATACACCTTCTTTAACCAAAAATAGAGAGAAAAGTAAAAACTTTTGAACACCATCTGTAAAATTCATTTGAATAAAATTGAGGTGTCTCAATCTAAGATATGTTTGGTGCATGTTTAGATGTGAATTCGGTCAAAAGTATAATCAAATCTTAAGATGTTTTTGTTTCCAAAACTTATTTCATTGTGAAGTGCTAAGAAGTAATTTGTGTTGGATTAACAATTTGTACTAAACTTTTAAAATTATTGTTTGAACAAATTTCATTACGGAAGAATTAGTTTTAGGAAAACTAATTTCATTCTGAGTGCAACTAAGTGTAGCACGTATGTATCATCACTTTTTTTTTGTTTTTTTGTTTGTTTTGAAAAGCATATGTATCATCACTTAAAACTAGTACTATCATTTAACTAGTGAGGTATAATTCATTTTGTTTGTTAAAGTAGACATTATTTATACTTTCAGTTTCTCTTATAGTTTAATTTATTTAGATTTAGACTAATATCTTAATAATTTTTTTTATAAGGATCTATACTTAAAATTATTACAGATTAATATCTTGATAAGACATCTTTTTTTGTAAGTAAACATACATATATACTTCACTATATATAGATTAAAATTAAGTTCTCTTTGGAGCAACCGTTGGAGTCTATGAAAGGATAGAAACTCTCTCATTTCTCTTTATAGTAAATTCAATCTTGGTAGCAATCTCCATCATTAAGTTTAGACTCAGCTAAACCTCATCTTTCATTACTCTGTTCCATCTTTGGCATGTCTTTACTAGTCACATCTTTCGCGAAGCTAATTCTTGCGTCGATAGTCTTGCTTGCTTAGGTCACTCGAGTGACTTCTTTTAGACCATTTTTTATGCCTTTTTCCGTCTTCTTTTGCATTTTGATGCAATGAGGTTTAACACTCCTCTTCTTGTTCCTTAGCTTTTTTTTTTGGAAATTATTAATATTAATATATTAGTATATGATTTTAAAATAAATAAAAATATTGGAGGGATAGATAGTTCTTGAATCAATTTCAAATTACTACTAACATCAACTGAGTTTAGATGAGTTTAATATGAAATTTATATATCGTAGTAATAAGGTAATAAGATCGTCCTCAAAACTACTATTCAATTCACAATGTATTGAATTTAATTCTATATTTGAGTCGGCTATTCAAATTTCATTATTCTCTAAGTGATACTATTAATTTGTTCGAACAAGTCGCTTCAATTTATTGTTCTAGTTAGTTACAATCATCAATTATAATGTATGGTTCATTAGCCAAATAAAATGGTTTTTTTAGATTGCAAGATGCTGAATTCTCATTTATTAATCACATCAGTTGATTTAGATCAAACAATTTACAACTGTAACTGCGTGATACATTTACAGCGGATATTTCCCAAACTACTCATTAAAAGCAATATGGAAGATGATTATTTTTCGAGCACTACATCTACTACGAAAACGTTGTTTCAATAATCAAACAAAAATTAAATCTTGAATAATTTGCTGGAATGGATGAACATAGTACATTATCCTTTCTGTTTTATAAACAGAAGGAATTATTGAAAAAATCTAAAATTACAGGAACACATTTCACACAATTAAACATGTAAAAACTAAAAAACCAGTATCCATTATCCCACACTATGATCAATCAATTGATATTTATTTGCAAATTCTCAGAAGCCTTTTTAGCTTTGGCTAAAACTCTACTTGTACGTCCATGGCGAAGTTCATTAAGACCATCATCATTTTCCTTGAACAAATTGATATTAATCTGCTCCAAAACTTTTCCTGCAAACATAAGATAGGCGATAGTCACAAGTTCTTCATGCGTCGTTCTCGATCCAATTACTTCTATCGCCTTCAGACTACTTCTCAAGCATTGAGGAGTTACTCGACGCCTATGCCAGTATTTCTTAAGGTCTATACCGGAGAACGGAGTTTCATAATCCTCCTCCTGCAATATATAAAAAAGATTTAATAAATGTTATTAGTCTATTTAAAAGCCTATATCATCAGACGAATATAAAAGAGATACGAAATGTAAAGTATTTGACTCACCGAAAATATAGCCCGTTGACCTATGTCTAATGTGATTTTTTCCAACATAGGACAACTGTTGAATAAGAACTCGAATCCGCAAAACTCGTGAGGATGAATTTGAGTTTTTAGAATCAAATGTCTAACATTCAAATCAATTTGTATCCGCACCGGTTCATCTCCAGATGGAACAACCTTTTTTTATGCATAACAAATGATAATGTTTAGAAGTAATCATAACCAATGTTCATAAAGAATATCATTTGAGTTTCATATATTCTAAAATAAATATATATACATGTTGATATAATATATTAAAGGATTTGCAGGATCAATGTAAAATATATGTTGATTAAAGATATAAAAGAGTACCTGGAGTAGATAACTGCAAACTGTTAGAGTCTTAGCAGCGGCGAAATCTATAAGAATTTTGCATAGTTCATTGCCACGTTCATCGAATTCTGATTCTTGGCCAAAATCAATGTATACTTCTTCTATAACATTCGGACGAACATATATATCTGAAGTAAATACAGCCCCCGAATACTTGAAGTATTTAAGATTCGGTGCATTAAATATGAAATACTCCGAATCGCAGTTGTTTATCACCAATCTTGTTAATCCGACTGGTTGATCATCGTTCAAACTAATGTTCACCGAATTCCAACACTTCTCAAGACTCAAACTTTCAATCGTCGGACAAGTTAACAACAAAGTTTCAAGAGTTTTGGTTCTAACTTCAATCCAACCCAAAGAAACATCTTTGAGTGCACTGAAGTTAAAAAAATCTTGTACACCAAAACCGCACGAATACAATTTCAGTGATTCGAGCGATGATCCAAGTTGATAAACAATTGATGGCAATTGGAACAATGCTTCATGATCACCCAAATCGTTCTCGTTCCAATTTGGATCGGAGAAATCAAGATTCAAATCTCTCACCCCGCGTTGCATTGCAAACGCAACACAACGTTCAACCGTGTCCCTACAAGTTTGAGGGTTCGAAATCACAAGAGAGAATTTGTTAATGCCGCGGTTAGTGAAGTGTGCAATCCAATTTGTGATGAAGTTGATGAAAACATTTCTTTGTGCTTGTTTGATTTCATCGGAAGTTGAATCGACAAAGAAGTTTTCGTTGAAGTCGATGTTGTTACCGGGTTGCCATATGTTTAACCATTTCTTGTTGAGTACGCATGTTCTTGCTACCGCTTCTTTGAAGGGTAGGAAAGAAAGAATTACAAGAATAAGTGATTCTGGCAACAAAGAGAAGAAATCCATGTTATCTAATGGCATGATT
The DNA here is from genome assembly GCA_030408175.1 of Trifolium repens. Taxonomy (NCBI): domain Eukaryota; kingdom Viridiplantae; phylum Streptophyta; class Magnoliopsida; order Fabales; family Fabaceae; genus Trifolium; species Trifolium repens. Next base: position 53,207,858 of record CP125837.1, read on the forward strand.
ATGAATATGAATTTTAGTGATAGTAATGTATGAGAATGGTCTTATTTTGTTGAATGAATAACAATGGTGGATTTATAGAATTGAAAGGGTGCAAGTTCAAAAGGTATAAAGATGTAACCTTTGGGAAAAAAGAATGAAAAGTGATGCAACTTTTGGAGGAAAAGTTGCGGTTTTAAATCTGTAATTAGATCAATATTTTTTGTCCGATTTTATTTTAATGTAAGATTTTAGTAAAAAAATAATATAAAAAAGAGTTTAATGGATAAATATAAAATTTTATCATATTTGTCAAGTAAGTTTACTTCTTTGTAACAAACATTAGTGGAAATTCTTTATTATTCTTTCTAAATCGCTTGTTCAAAAAAAAAAATCTTTCTAAATCTAGAGAGAAAATTCTTTTATCATATCAGATCTTCACACAATTTGAGAACTAATTTTTTTAAATAGGATGCATATGTTTAAATAAATATGGAATTTTAGCAAAAAAAAAAAAAAACATATATATGGAACACGTTTAAATACATATATGGAATTAATTTTTTGGTAAAAAAAATGAATAAGTTTAAATAGATATATGGAATTAATGTTCTTTATAAAAAAAAATACATATGGAATACGTTTTGGATCAATAAAAATATTTTATATTTATCATATCTAACATAAACTTCACACAAATGATTATTATTATTCTTCTTTTTTCTTTTTAACGCAACAAATGATTATTATGTTTTTTATAAGCAATTAATGAATTATAAAGAGTACAAGAGATACCTAACCCTTATAATTCAAGGGAAAATCTCCACAAATCAACGAAGACAATCCAAAGGATTTTTACACCGGTCGGAGAAAATGACATTAACATCAATCCCTCCCCGACCTATAAACCAAAACCAAGCAATATAAATAATTTGATCTACAAGAGAAAAAACATTGACAAAATCTCCTCTAAATATAATTTTATTACACTTTCTCCATATGCTCTATGTCGTTGCCAACCAAATAATGTCACAGAACCTCTTATTATTATTTCCTTTCAATAAATCACCAAAGAGAGTAAAATGATTATAAGCATCAACAAAAGGAATAAGCTTTGAACCCAACCAACGTTTTAGATCTTCCATGGTTTTAGATCTTCATGAATCCATCTAAAGTGCTCTGGACATGTTGATGTAGTTAATAATGATGAATCTTGATCTTGTTTGAATGTTTGAATTTGGGAATGATACCTTGGACAGGTTCTTGTCTGGCTTCCATTGAAGCAGTTTAGTGTGTATTTGATTTCTTGCCTAATTGTTTTGTTAGGAGGAGAATTGCTTGTTGTTTTGATCTGATCAAAGACAAGAAGCAAAATAAATGTGTTATGTTATCACTTGTTAGATGAAATAATGTTTTAAAAATCGAACCGCGAGTTTCGATTAGTTAAATTGTGAACCTACACTATTTACTATTAGTGAACTAATGTAAAAAAGTTTGACCCTCGAAATATAAAGAAGGGAGAGTTTTGGATTATAGAAAAAGAAAATCGGTTAGTAGTGGAAATTTAAATTATAAAAGAAACAAAATTGAGAGAACCCTTTTCTTAAATTATAAAAGAAACAAAATTGAAAGAAAACTGCGAGTTTCGATTTGTATTAATAAACGGTAAAAGAAATAATCAAATTCTTACAACACAAACCCCTTAAATACTAAGAATATATACTAAGGGATTACAATTTAAATAAAAATAAGTGCAAAATCTACTCGAAAAACCTATGAACCAAAACCAAGTTTAAGATTGTATTAATCATATTGTTCACTCTTATAATATTTAAAAACATATTAAATATAAGATTGTTTAAATTTTAAAATTTAAGATTGTTTAAATCTAAATTTTAAAACATTTTAAAGAGGAGTTAAAATCAGATCAAGAGAGATTTGACTTTTACCCCTCTTGTTTTTTCCTCTCTTCTAAAATAAAATAATATGAATCAAGTATTAAAATTTAAAATAATCTTTCAATTAATTTTTTTTTTTTTGGCTTTCACCACCAGTTGAATCTGGTTCGGGGGTCAGTTCTGACATCAAGTGGTTTCATCCCCCTCCCGATCGCAGTTGCACAATTAATTCTTCTTTATTCCTCTGTTTGTACAAATTCTATAAATCCTAGGCTACTCGAAACGTCAGCACAAGTGGTAAAGAATTCAATCATGAGCACAACTGCGATCGGGAGGAGGTTGGAACCACTGATAACTCTCGAACTAGATTAGGTGATCTAGTTGACTGGATACCGGTGGTAAAATATATATATAAATGGTGGTCATTAAATAAGAAGCATAACGAGAATTAAACACCAATGACAAAGAAGAGAGGATGAAGGAATTGAAGAAAAACTTACAGGATGAGAACGGTTGATGTGGGTGTTCCAACCAATTATAATCATAAAGTAGATTATGAAAAAAAGTGTGCTCAATATAATCCATCTATTCACCATGCTAACCCAAATACAACAAGTCAGTAAAGGAGTCCACCACAATTCACAATCTGACTTTTTTTTTTACCTAGAAACTATTTTTCAGATGAAAGTTTTAACCTATCAACCAGACACTCAACAGAAAAATTCCTTAAAAAAATGTCATTTCGGTAATTCCAAATAGTTCACAAAATTAGTTTCAAATACTACAACAATAATACTACAACAACCAAGTTTAGATGAGTTTAATATGACATTGACATATTGGATTCACAATAAGATCCTCCTCAAAAACTACTATTCAATTCACAATATATTGGGTTTAATTCTATATTTGTGCTGTTTATTCAAATTTCATTATTCTCTAAGTGATACTATTAATTTGTTCGAACAAGTCACTTCAATTAATTCTTCTAGTTAATTAGTTACATAATTAATCATCAATCACAATGTATGATTCATTAGCAAAATTAATATGATAAACTCTCATTCGATATTTTAAGGTGAAGAAGCAATTATATTACACAGTTAGTGATTTACTTGATCTGCAAGTCATCTCAACTTGCAGTTGTATAGTAGTTATCCTATGTCTCGTGTAGAGTAGCTTAGCTCTATGGTTTGTTAGAAGTTAATTAGATCACATCTATCTATAAATAACTCCTTGTAACAAACTTTCATTTCTAATTCAATAGTTTGAAGCTTTCTTCATTGCTTCTTTCACATTCTCTTCAAGATATTTCCATGGTTCCATGTTGCAGAACTTCATGAAATTAAAAAAATATATTACAAAACTGTCTATTTTTAGAGAAACAATAAAAACATCTAAAATACTGTGGTAGGAGATTTTATTTTGTGACATCTTCTGCTTAAATTTCTCATTCCAATTATTAAAATAAATAAAGGGAAATAAATAAAGGGAAATAACTATTTTGGTCCCTCAGTATATAACTCGCTGTTATTTTAGTTCTTATTGAGAAAAAACTACTAAATAGTCCCTGGATATGCATTCTGTTAGTCAGTTTAGTCATTGCTGTTAAATTTGACCGCTAACTCAACAAAAAAGCTGAATTGACCATTTTTTGGATACAAAGCTTGTTGGGTTGGCATGAAGGAGGGAAAACAATCATTTTGGTTTCTGAATGTGCAACTCATTGTCATTATGGTCCCGACTCATGAAAAAAATATACAAATTTCACCCTGCAATCCGTCAGTCACTTTGGCACATATTAATTCACCTAAAAATCGTCTATAAACTAGTATCTAATTTTCCCTATATAATTTGTATAACAATAAAATTTAAAAGAAGAAGAAGCGAAAAGAGTTGTTGTTAGGTTATTGAATGTATGAAGAATATGAGGAAGAATGGGAGGAAGAAGATAAAGAAATGAAGAGAAAAAAAGTATGCATAACAACAAAATTTGAAAGAAGCAAAATAGGTTGTTGTTAGGTTATTGAATCTATGAAGAAGATGAAGAAGAAGAAGAATAGGAGGAGGAAGAAGATAAAGAAATGAAGAGAAAAAAAAAATGTCATTTTAGTCTTTGACCACATCATCCATACACTTGTCCACAAATATATTAACTTTACGTGTCATGTGTCCCTACAAAATGTCACATCAACTTTTTTATAAAATTAATGACTATTTTTAATGTCAGAGACCAAAGTGACTAACGAATTGGACGGTCAAAGACTATTTTGTATAATGACAATGAATTGCACATTCAGGGACCAAATGGTTGTCTCCCTGTCTCTCGTGTCAACTCAGCAAACTGATGTGTGTCCAAACAAAAAAATACCACATGAGCTTTTTTGTTGAGTTAACAGTCAAACTTAACAACAGAAACTAAACTGACTAACGAAATGTAGAATCATGAACCATTTAATAATTTTTTCTCATTGTGAGAGACCAAAATAATAGTGAATTGCACATTTAAAAAAACCAAAATAGCCGTTTCCCAATAAATAATGAAAGACAAAGATTACACTGAACTACAAAAAAAAGGATTATTTTTATAGCACTACATCAAAGTTTTGTCCTTTACATTAATTATAATGTTTCTTTTACAATCAAATCCTTATATAGGTTGGATCATCATATTTTTTTACAATCATCCTTAATTATTTTGTCTTTATTCTTCAATTAAGAAACTATCGATCAGCATATTTTTACATTATATAGGTTGGATCTAATACTTAAACGTTGTTCCAATAATTACACAAAAATTAAATCTTGAATAATTTGGTGGATAATGTAATGAAAATATATAGTACTACATTAATATGTCATCATCCTTTCTGTTTTATAAACAGAAGGAATGAGAATTGTAAAAAAAGCCTAAAAAATTACAGGAACACATTTCACACAATTAAAGCACATGAAAAGAAATAAAAAAAAAAAACCAGAATCAATTGATATTTATTTGCAACTCTTCTGAAGCCTTGCTAGCATTGGCTAAAAGTGTTGCACGTCTACGGCGAAGTTCATTAAGACCATCATCATTTTCCTTGAACACATTGATATTAATCTGTTCCAAAACTTTTCCTGCTAACATAAGAAAGCAAAGTGTCGTAATTTCTTCTTCTGTCGTTCTCGATCCAATTACTTCTATCACCTTCAAACTTCTTCTCAAGCATTGAGGAATCACTCGACGCCTATGCCAGTATTTCTTAAGGTCTATACCGGAGAATGGAGTTTCATAATCCTCCTCCTGCAATATATAAAAAAGATTCAAAAAAATGTTATTAGTCTGTTTAAAAGCTTATATCATACGAAAAAAAGATATATGAATGTAAAGTTTTTGACTCACCGAAAATATAGCCCGTTGACCTATGTCTAATGTGATTTTTTCCAACATAGGACAACTATTGAGTAAGAACTCGAATCCACAAAACTCGTGAGGATGCATTTGAGTTTTTAGAATCAAATGTCTAACATTCAAATCAATTTCTGTCTTCACCGGTTCATCTCCAGATGGAACAACCTTTTTTTTGACAATGCTTAGAAGTAATTATAATTCATAACCAATGTTCATAAAGAATATCATATATAATATATTAAATGATATGCACAATCAATGTAAAATATATGCTGATTAAAGATATAAAAGAGTACCTGGAGTAGATAACTGCAAACTGTTAGAGTCTTAGCAGCGGCGAAATCTACAAGAATTTTGCATAGTTCATTGCCACGTTCATAGAATTCTGATTCTTGGGTAAAATCAATGTATGCTTCTTCTATAACATTCGGACGAACATATATATCCGAAGTAAATACAGCCCCAGAATACTTGAAGTATTCAAGATTTGGTGCATTAAATATCAAATACTCCGAATCGCACTTGTTTATTATCAATCTAGTTAATCCGAACGGTTTATCACCCAAATAAATGTTCACTGAATTCCAACATTTCTCAAGACTCAAATTTTCAATCGTCGGACAAGTTAACAACAAAGTTTCAAGAGTTCCGGCTCTAACTTCAATCCAGCCCAAAGAAACATCTTTGAGTGCAATGAAATTAAAAAAATCTTGTACAACAAAACCGCACGAATACAATTTCAGTGATTCGAGCGATGATCCAAGTTGATAAAGAAACGATGGAAATTGCAACAATGCATCATGATCATCCAAATCATTCTCCTCCCATTTTGGATCGGAGAAATCAAGATTCTGTAACAGCCCGTTTTTTTTCAAAGGCCAAAAAGGCAATATTTTTTTCTTTTTCAACTAACACTCAGAGTGCGCATAAAATATTTTTCAATGAGCCGGCATTCAAATATACAAGAACTCATTACCATAAGGTGCTTCGACAAGCAAAGTGTATTCCTGAATAATTACAATCCAAGTCTAAGTATTCAAATACTTACAACAAACTAAGTTAGAATCCTATGCCTAAACCCAAAAAGCACGGTGCACAACCCACACCGGCGCATAGTCTAACTAAGCTAAAACTCCAACATCTCACTGAGGCCTGAAACAGCCACCGTCGTCACCACGACCTAACCCATCATCTGGGTGGGATGAGCCCGCAAATGAAAGAAAGGGTCACCACAAAATAAAAGTATGTATATATATAACCGGCGCGAAAGATGTACACATAACAAATTTCCACATACACAAGAGAAGGCTCTTAAACACCAAAGCAATTCCCACCAACGGGTTCATATAAGCAATGCACACATAGCCTATAATGCAACCTCTACAATGCGTGGTACTAACCCTAGCTACCACCAAATGCATGAGTTCCGGAATCGTAGGTCCAACCCACTAAAGCCACAAAGGCAGGTGATGCCACACAGACGCTATCACCAGGTGAAAATAGCCACACAGATGCTACCAGCCACACAGATGCTGTCAGCCACACAGATGCTGTCACCAGGCGAAAATAGCCACACAGATGCTACCAGCCACACAGATGCTGTCGCCAACTATGAAATGCATGAGCATACTTTATAATTAAGCATATATAGGGCAGTCACACAGACACGGCCCCGGCGGAGTCACACAGACACATCCACCCGTGTAGTCCCAGCTGACTTACACGTTCCATACATGCTCATGCAACAATTACATATCACACAGATATATGTAAACCAAACACAACGACATACATACATTTCCAATCATATGTATTCCAACAACCTGTTCATACATATATTCTCATAATCCTACGTAAACAGCGCAAGTATTTTAAACACGTTCTCATCACGAGAATACATCAACCAGACATGCCAAACACACAGCAAAGCATCACAGCAGAAATCCAAGCATGTCGTAACCAGTTGAAAAGACGGAAATAAAGTGGAGCCCTTACCTTGGCAAGCTTCCGTCAACAATACACGCTCAAACTGTAAGACCCAAGATTTCACTGTACAATTTTCCTAAGGAACTTTAGTGTCGGCTAAGTTTTTAGGGTTTTTGATGAAGCGGTTTTGTGAGTATCATCGCAATTATAGGTTTTTGCTGTAATGGAGCCTGTTTTGTGCTCGTGCGCTGGAAAGGCACAGACTTTTGGGTTGTAGTCTTCTTTTGAGTATAAGAAGGTTTATGTGTAGTCAGAATAACGAGTTTTGGATTATTCTCGCTTTTGGAAAAACGAGTAGGAAATTTACCCGTCGTTGTAAAATTTTACTGCGTCTGTTTTAAGTGAGATTTCGGATGGGAGTTTTATATATCTGTGCGAGTTAGGATATGTCCTGAGAATAATTTTCAAGAGTGAGGAAGAAAATTACAGTCGAGGAAAAAGTTTTAGCGATAATATTTGGAAACGGTTTACGACGGACGTTTATTTGGTAGAATTAATATTTTTGTGATTTCCGTCCGTTAGCGAAGTACAACTCGCCGAGAGCGAACGCGAGAGCTGAGTAGCGTAAAGTAGATATTTGTTCAAAAAGCAATCATGAGTTATTTGGATCCAATGGCTAGGGATTAGTCTTGTAACTTTTGCTTTTGATCCAAGGGCTTGGATTAATCAAGAGAAATTGCATAGTAAGGAGGTTTAGCAAATGTAGACTTAGAAGAAAAATCACAAAACTACTCCCTCCTCATTTCTCTCACTCGGCCGACTCTTCCACCCCTTCACTCCCCATTCAAATTTTCATTCTTTCATCACCATGCCTTAGATTTTCTTGTGATTGGATCATAGAATTTGCCAAGGATCATCTCTTCTCTTAAGGTAACTAGCTTATTTCTTCTTGTTGTTGATTAAATTCCTTATAGATTAAGTATATGATCATGGTGTTCTTGAGCACAAAAAAATTCTAGAATTTAGTTTTAATTAGTTTTTGGTTTCATAGAAGGGTTCATGAGTAGTAGACTAACTTGTTTAAGTTAAGTATGTGTTGATTTCCATGGTGATTGAGTTCTCACAAAATTTTGAGTTAGGGTTTTGTTGTGAAATTTTAAAATGATCATAAACTTGAATTTTGTTTTGAGATTTTGTTTTTGATGTTAGTTTTGGGCTTTGTGGCAAAATGGATTCTTGAATATAAACTTTGTTTTGAAAAAATTTATTTGGTGTTCTTGAGCGATTCGATGAACATATTTTAAGAAATTTCGTTTCGATTCTCAAAGTAGTCAATTGAGCAATTAGATGCCTTTGCAAACTAATAGATAATTGTTAGAGTTTTGAAATGGAAAAAAATTGGTGTTGGCCTTGTTTTTCCCTCTTTGGCCGAGGCAAAAAGTTAGGGTAGGAAGAATCGATTTTCGAAATTGTTCTAAGACAAATAGTTTGGGCATAATCATAGTCTTAAAAGTTTGATTGGTTATGGTTTTGTTAGAAAAGAAAATGAGTTGTTTTTGCCTTCAGAAAACCAATTTGAGAATTGTCGAAAGTTGCGATTCGGCCTAAAATGTTTTGGATTGTGAGGATAAATGATTTTGGGGTATTATAAGATATTACCATGCTTTTGGAATTGAAAAATTTTGAGTGATTAGGTGTTTTTCACATTCTTGGCCATGGCCAATTGAGGAGAAGGGAAAAAGATTTCAAAATTTTTAAAGTCCATAATGTGGAGAAATTGATCATTGAGTTAGTATATGGTTATAGTTTTAAAAGAGTAGAAGTATATGGTTTTACTTGGTAAGAAAAACTTGAAACTTGCGACGCAAGAAAACTCTGATTTTTTTTTTGTTGATTTATTTTGAAGAGTTATGGCTTGTTTTAAAATGATTTTGTTGTGTGAAATTGATCTCTTTTGGGTTGATAACTCTAGTGTTTTATTGTATGCTTTGAAACAAAATGAATTTCGTGTGACTAAAATAATGTCTTTAACTTCGTGAATTTTTATCGCCGTGGGAGGAACTTGGAATCGCTAGGTGAGAGAGTTAGAAAGTACCTTAAACCCCCCTAGACTTTTGAGAACAAGTTTCGTTCCGATAGGATGTACGATGAGTATTTTATTGATTTTACGCTACATTTATTTTAGGTAGCGTGAATTGTAGAATTTCGCGAGAAAGAGTAACGGAAGTTTGCCGAGGTAAGGGCACCTTTCTTTGTCTTATTTTTCATTGGTAGCATTGTGTGTATGCTTGTTGTGGTGTGCTTGGAGTGCTTGACATGTATATATCATGTATTCTCGTGATGAGAAATTGTTTAATTACATGCGTTGCTACATATGATATTGATAATCTATGTATGTTGTTGTGATTGTGATTACATAGGTTCGTATGATATGTAAAGTGTTGCATGAGCATATATGGTGGTGTATGTCGGTTAGAGACTACACGGGGTGTGTCGGTTGGAGACTTCCCTTTATATGCTAAATAGAACTATATGCCATGCATCTCATTGTCGTGTATGTCGGTTGGAGACTGCACGGGGTGTGTCGGTTAGAGACCACCTAATCCTGCGGGATTTTATTGAGTTGGTGTTTGTCGGTTGGAGACTTCACCTGCCCTGCGGGGTATAGTAGGGGTTGGACCTACGACTCTCTGCGGAGAGGTTAAATTCCGGAATTCATGCATGTGGCAGCCAGTGATTGGTGTCACGATCATGTAGAGTCTGCATTGATAGGCTATGTGTGCATTGGTTTATATAAGCCCGTTGGTGGGAATTGCTTTTGTGTTAAAGAGTTTTTCTCGTGTATGTGGAAATTTGTTATGTGTACATCTTTCGCACCGGTTATATATATATATACTTTTATTTTGTGGTGACCCTTGCAATATTTCATTTGCGGGCTCCTCCCACCCTAGATAATGGTGATCTGTCAGATACCGTAGGTCGTGAGGACGGCGGTGGATTCTTAGGCCCTCAGTGATCGAGTGGAGCATGTTGGTTTAGTTAGTCTATGCGCCGGTGTGGTTTGTACACCGTGCTTTTTGGTTAGGCATAGGATTCTAACTTGTTTTGTTGCACTTGTACTTTGAGTACTTAGACTTGTGGATTGTAAATTATTCAGGTGAATACTTTGCGTCTCGGATGCACTATATATTATATATGGGTTCGTTTGTAAATTTAATGCCGGCTCACTGTAAAATATTTTATGCGCAACTCTGTTGTTTGTTAAAAATAAAATAAAATAATAATGCCCCTTTTTAGGCTTTGAAAAAACGGGGTGTTACACAAACAACACAACGCGCTTCCTAAAACAAGCAGCGCAACAATCAATACATTGTTCTCTAACCAATAGTATTGAAACTACACCAAAACCCCAAAAACCTAAAGGTTTCTAAGAAAAATCCACTCTTTCGGATACTATACCAAAAACTACCGTATTGATCAACCCCCATGAGTTGTTTGTACTATTTTTAGGACCCAAAACAATTGTCAAAAGTCTTAAATAATTTGAAATGCAAAATGGCCGTTTTCTTGCGTTATAAGCTACGTACTTTCCGAGTACCCGAAAAACTCGTTTCCAATCCCCACCACTTCCATAAATTAATAAAAAGGGATTAGAAAGTTAAAAACCAAGTTTAGAAATCAGAATCCAAAATTTTAGGTCCCAGAGCTCGCCCTGGCGAGTTGGTAGCGAGTGAAGGCAGTGAGGACTGGTCTTACTCGCTCTGGAGCTCGCCCTGGCGAGTTGTCATGACCTGTGACACTCGCCCTGGCGAGTAAACGCTCGCCCGGCGAGTTTCACCTGTCATGACAGCAAAAGACAACAACTCACACCACCCTTTTTCCACCCAAGCCTAGTTTGATTCTATTAGTTCCCAACACTTTTTCAAGGCACAAAAGCAAACCATTTTCATAAGCAAGCAATTCATTTCCGAAAGCTTGTTGGTTGCTTCGAGTGCAAGTTATTTGGTTTTCATTTCCAAAAACAAAACCAAACCCAAGCACAAGTTTTATTACGGGCCTCAACCGACCGGTAATCATTTTCAAACATGTTTTCAAAGTAAAAAGCAACACCACATGTCACAAGAGTTTTAAACCACTTTGACCCCAAAAACACTACCCAAAAACACTTAGGAAATATTTTCATAAACCACAAAATATTTTTCATCGGATTTTCTAAAACAAAACCATACAACGCATTTCCCTTTTGCCCAAAGGTTCAAAGACAACTTTTCTTTTCAAAACCTTACAACTTAACCACATGTTATTGATCAATACATAAACCAACCAAAACCCTAACTTTTCTCATGAGATTTTCACCAACTCATGGAAAACAAAAATAACAAAGCCTACACATGCTTCTCTAAACCTCATGAACAACATTCATGAAACAAAACCCATGTAAAGTAACATTTCTTAACAAACCCTCATGAGAACATAAACCCAAAAACTCCTAAACTCTATAAGTCTACCAACCTAAGAGATGAGAAGAGAGGGTTACCTTTAGAAAGAGATTCTCTACAACTTTCTTCTAAGCTCCAAAGCTTGAAATGGACACAAATGGTGTAGAATGGAAAATTTAGTGAAGGTTAGAAAGTAATGGAGTTCTCACGTGAAAGAGAGAAAGAAAAGGAGTGAAGTTTGTGATTTTACTAAGTCCACAATGTCATCAAACCTCCTTACTATGTCAAGCCTCTTGATAGCCAATCCACCATTGGATCAAAGTCAAAAGTCCAAGCTTAAACCCTAGCCATTGGATCAATTTGCTTTATGAGAAATCACAAGATATCATCAACTCATCCATAACAAGTCTCGTACTCAGCTCTCGCGCGACGCGACGAACGTAAACCACAAAAACATAAAACCTACGGAAAGAACGTCTAACGTTTAACATTTCCAAAACTTATCGCCGAATCTTTTTCCACGACTGTAATTTTCTTCCATACCTTAGAAAATTATTCTCAGAACATAACCTCAATCACGCAGATATATAAAACTCCCATCCGAAACCTCACTTAAAACAGACGCAGTAAGATTTTCCATCCGCGGGTAAAATCCTACTCGTTTTTCCAAAAACAAGAATAATCCAAAACTCGTTATTCTGAAACCACAAATAACTTCTTATACAAGAAACAGGATTACAAGACAAAAGTCTGTACAATTACAGTGCACGAGCAGAAAACAGACTCCGGTTCAGCAAAAATCTCAATAAAGCGACAATACTCACAAAAACCGCTTCTACTAAAAACCCTAAAACTTAGCCGACGCTAAAGTTCCTTAGGAAAACCGCACAGTAAAATCTTGGGTCATACATTACTACCCTCCAAAAAGAAGTTTCGTCCTCGAAACTAAAGGTAAGAGTAACAACTCAACTAATTATTACCATCACCAACACAACAAAATCCCTCAGGATCAGGTGCAGCCACACAGATGCTAACACCGGGTGAAGTCACACAGATACTCTCACCAACACACTGGCACAACCGTGCACCAACCGCAACTCTCAATGAGTTCACCACTCAAAATTAACCTCACAACAGAGGTTCACAACCTCTAATTCCCAAAGATCCTCGTGCCCACAAACAAAAATTTCCAAAGTCACCTCTTTCGCCTCCGCGGCATAGCCCACTCAATTAGTTTCACACGAAGTTGGGAGTGGCTACCCTCCAAAAAGAAACATCAAAAACTCTTTACGCACCACCAAAGCTAGCAAAACTAGTCAATTCCAATCAACACGATTCCCGTCTATCATCAACAATAGATTAAGGACGGCCAGTCCCTCAATTTGTCAATAGACAGTCGACAATCCTGATGGTGGTTTAGACCATCTTTACCCAACTTAAGTGATACTTCATTCTACTTGTGCTCAAGGTCCTCCGAGTCACAAGGGTTCCACAAATCTTTTGAGGTTTTTCTTAATGTTTCCCCCGATCTCTTACGAATACAAGGTCGAAGTCGTAAGACACAACACTCAAAACACATCGTTCAAGCTCTCATGATTCCACTCATGAAACATCCGTTGAACATCATTCAACAGTGATACAATGCCACCACGGCAGGTACCACCAAAACCATTACATTCCGAACAAGTTGTCTTCTCTATAGAAGAATTTTCCGCTCTACCAATATCCATAAGTCCGCAACTCAGTGAATACGCCGAACCGTCTACTCACATACGAATCTCTTTCCACACACGACTTACATAAAACAATCCCAACCTCCAGTTGGTGATTACACTCATCATAGTCTCGACACTTGCCAAACTATACCATCTACTTCTCTTGGACTCCTTTTATCCAAATCCCCAATTCCCAGAATCGGCTTCTTATGCGTTCATATTACTTCCAAACGACACTTAGATAAATCTCACGTGCCTCAAACAAAACGCTTAACCTCGTCGACTACCATCGTCGGCGCACATCCTCTTCACATCGTAATTCCATTCTAATTCTGAACTCTCTCTTGAGTTCTTTTCCTCTTGCAATTAAATCCTCTTTTACGCAAAAGAGTTGGTCACTCCGACCATTCTTAATTGCTTCGACATCACCACTCTCGTCGGGGTACCTACCTTCAAAATAGCTCTTAGGGTATTCCTCACATTACTATTGTCCAACCATCCTTGTTGACAACTTCCGAATCCCTTATACTTACTCAATACCGATTTCCATCAACTTGCCATTAGACAATTTCTTATCCTTCTTATTCCCACATACAACACACGCACCGTCATGACATCCATTCAGGTGGTGCTTTTGAATCCGTACTATACCCGCACAACCATGATTTCCCAACTAGGTGTGAGGCAATTCTTTCCGCAAATCCTCCATTAACATAAGCCACATCAACATGGGCTTTTCTCTTACTCATTCTCAACGACTCTTTCCCAACGACTAACATTCCTTCGCGGCTAACTCGTCGATCTACTAGATCCCACACGCTTACCTCAACCCTTAAGGTATCCACTATTCGCATACTCGTTATCAACGACACTAGGTCCTTTGACCCTTGACGAGTGACACGTAAACCCAACTTACCACTAACAGCGCAACATGCTATAGCTACTACTAAGTCCTATACATAGTAGAACATTCAAAACAAAATAAAAGCCACGACAAACAACAAAACCCAAACAAACAGCATACATCCAAATATGCAAGAGTGGGTTGCCCCCAAACAAAAAGCAATGCAGTAAAGTGTTACCTGCAACTAGTAATCCTTATGCATGGCATTACTGGTCTGACCGCTCACTCCGGTGCCCATACAGTAGGCACCTCCTCTAGCAGCGGGTCGAGCTCCTTGTGCCACATCCGCCGACGACCCGACCTTTTGGGCTTTGCAATCTCTAGCAAAATGACCCGGCTTTTGACAGTTGTAACAAACAGTTCCTTCCTTTGGTTTCGAAACCCCACACTCATTAGCAAAATGACCCTCTTGTCCACAGTTGTAACAAGTTCGCTTCCATCCACCCCGACTCCCTTGAGTCCCTTGGTTCACAGAGCGAGTTGGTCCTTGATTATCCTGGGAACGGTTATAAGGCTTATTCCCTTGCCTCCCACTATCCTGACTTGAACCACTTGAACGACTGGGTCCTCCAGCACTAAAACTTCCTTGGCGGTTCACCCGCTTGTTTCTCATATCCTCTATCTCTTGGCACTTCTCTACCAAGACCTGAAATTGTCGAATGCCCAATGGCACCACTGCATCTTGCAGTTCATACCTCAGTCCATCCTGAAACCGACGGCACATATAATTCTCATCTATCCCATCCCTAAAGAAGCGGAAGTAACGGGATAGTGATTCAAATTTCTTGGCATAAGCCTCGACATTCATGCCCCCCTGACGTAGCTGCAGGAATTCCTCCCCATACCTTTCCCTAGCAGTCTCGGGAAAATACTTGGCTAAAAACCTCCTCTTGAAGTTCTCCCAATTTATTTCCTCATAGGCGGTGTAACAACCCGTTTTTCAAAGGCCAAAAAGGCAATATTTTTTTTTTTTCAACTAACACTCAGAGTGCGCATAGAATATTTTTCAATGAGCCGGCATTCAAATATACAAAAGAACTCATTACCATAAGGTGCTTCGACAAGCAAAGTGTATTCCTGAATAATTACAATCCAAGTCTAAGTATTCAAATACTTACAACAAAACAAGTTAGAATCCTATGCCTAAACCCAAAAAGCACGGTGTACAACCCACACCGGCGCATAGTCTAACTACGCTAAAGCTCCAACATCTCACTGGGGCCTGGAACAGCCACCGTCGTCACCACGACCTAACCCATCATCTGGGTGGGATGAGCCCGCAAATGAAAGAAAGGGTCACCACAAAATAAAAGTATGTATATATATATCCGGTGCGAAAGATGTACACATAACAAATTTCCACATACACAAGAGAAAGCTCTTAACCACCAAGCAATTCCCACCAACGGGTTTATATATATATAATGCACACCAAGCCTAATGCAGACTTCTACAATGGGTGTGACAACCAATCACTGGTTCGCCACATGCATGAATTCCGGAATCGTAGGTCCAACCCACTAAAGCCACAAGGGCAGGTGATGCCACACAGACGCTATCACCAGGTGAAAATAGCCACACAGATGCTACCAGCCACACATATGCTGTCAGCCACACAGATGCTATCACCAGGCGAAAATAGCCACACAGATGCTACCAGCCACACAGATGCTGTCGCCAACTATGAAATGCATGAGCATACTTTCTAATTAAGCATATATAGGGCAGTCACACAGACACAGCCCCGACGGAGTCACACAGACACATCCACCCGTGTAGTCCTAGCTGACTTACACGTTCCATACATGCTCATGCAACAATTACATATCACACAGATATATGTAAACCAAACACAACGACATACATACATTTCCAATCATATGTATTCCAACAACCTGTTCATACATATATTCTCATAATCAAATATAAACAGCGCAAGTATTTTAAACACGTTCTCATCACGAGAATACATCAACCAGACATGCCAAACACACAGCAAAGCATTACAGCAGAAATCCAAGCATGTCATAACCAGTTGAAAAGACGGAAATAAAGTGGAGCCCTTACCTCGGCAAGCTTCCAACACATCAACTTATGCTATGCGAGCAATATCCGTCTCTCTCGACGAAGTCCCCAATTCGGCTAATCCTTTTAACCTTTTACAACACATAACTTATCTAAGTTAATACACAATTCTAATTGATCACTCCAATAGTCCTAGCTCGGCTACTAATGGATTCGAGACCTATGGTTGTTCCCTCACAACTAACAGGCCCGACTCATTTTCAAAACGACTCTTAAAGATACAACACTTTAATAAATAGCTTTTCTCGTAAAAGCGCTATAACAAATAGTTTTATCCAAAAACGTCGCCAAATAAATTCAAACTATTTTAAAGCTTTTCCAAAAGCAAATCTCTTTTCAAACAACTTATGCCTCAAACCATAAGTTTCAAAATCTTTTAAAACTAAACAAGTCCGAACTAAAACTTTTCTCGTTCGACTTATAACAAAATACTTTTCGCGTGCACGTAACTAAAACGTTTTCTGAATAGTTCACAAACATCAAACTCTTAAAAATATAAATCCTCGACAATACCGTTTCAAACTAAAATGGCCATAACTCATTCAATCTTTATCCGATCGAGACGAGCCATACGCCGAAATCATTGTCTCGAAAAGGCGGATCAAATGGTTAAGTTTCTAGGACACAAAAACAATTTTAAAATGCCCTAAATATCCTTTAAGATTTCGGCCAGAATTTAAAATACATCAAAATCATCATTTTCAAGAATCAAACATAGCTAAAACACTTATACAAATGTTAATTTCACATAACCCAACTCAAATTAGTTTGATTCTATACTTAAAACATTTTCCAAAACCCTAAACTTCAAAAATCATAAAAATTAGGGGCTTTTCTTTTCATAGCATTTTCTTTTCAAAATTGAACCATTAAAACAACTAAGGCCAATTTCGATTGCAAGAAAATGAACTCAATTGAACAAACTCAAAACTTACAAAATATTTCCTCAAAATTATTTCCATAAACTCATGAACCAAATCCTTTATCAAACCTTTCTAGATGATAATTTTTCTTATGGATCAACCATTAACTAGCATGGATCTATACTATTAATAAAGGAAAAATTTGAAATCCTTAACATCACAATAAAAGGCCTCACGGCCAAGTTAGAAAAAAGAGGAGAATGAACTTTCTTACCACTTAAGATAGTCTTAGTTGATCACCTAGAAATTTGATTCCCTTTTCTTCAAAGGTGCAAGCTAGAAATCACATGTCTTATGGCCTCTACTCTTAGGAAATTTTTAGAAAGTAAAAGAATGTGAGGGAGGGAGATTCACGGCCATGTAGAAAAAAAGAAGAAAGTCTCATGACTTGTCCACTTATAGATCTCTCCATTAAGTCCTAACCCTTGGATCAAATAGTATAAAGCTCTAAGATCACATCCTAGCCATTCATTTAAACTTGGTCACCAAGACACTATCATAAATATCTTAGATATTATTTGAGCTTTCCAACTTATCTCGCTCAGTCCCCACGTTCGCTCTTAAACGAGTCGCACCTCGCTAATGGACGAAAATCGCAAAAATAGAAAAACTACGGAATAAACGTCCGTCGTAAACCGCTTCTAAAAATTATCGCTAAAACTTTTTCCTCGACTGTGATTTTCTTCCTCACCCTCGAAAAATAATCTGAAGATATATCCTAACTCACGCCGATATATAAAACTCCCATCTAAATTTCTACGGAATTCAGAAACCGTAAAAATTCCTAACCGCGGGTAAGATTCCTACTCGTTTTTTTCAAAAACAAGAGAAAACCAAAACTCGCATTTCTTACTTCACAGAAATCTTCTCATACTTAAAAGAGGACTACGACCCAAAAGTATGTGCCTTTCCAGCGCACGAGCACAAAACAGGCTCAATTTCAGCAAAATTCTATTATCGCGACAGTACTCACAAAAACTTCACCAAAAACCCTAAAACTCGTAGCCATTACTAGAGTTCCTTAGAAAAACTGTACAGTGGAATCTTGGGTCTTACAGGCGGCCTCCATAATGAGCCTGGTGTTTCCCCACCAGTATTCAGAACTACCCTGCAACTGATAGGTAGCCAAGGTTACCTTTTCTCCTTCCGGGCAATGGATTGCCCCAAAGATCCTCTCAATCGCCTGGAGCCACAAATCTGCAGTATCAGGACCTCCCTCCCCACTAAACTTAGGAGGAGCCTGATGGTTGAAACTGGTGAGAAGCCTAAACCCAGCAGCAATGATCTCCCTCTCACACTTTTCCAAATCCCTATGCGCCTTAGCATGGCTCTGAGCAGTCACAGCCGCTGCCATGGTATGCATGGCATAAGCCATCTGATTCACATCAACCTCTGGTATTACAGGAACTGGATTCGCCCTTCTTGGCGGCATTCTAACTCTGCCCAATACCAATTCTGATTAGATTCCTTATCCAAACATTTCTGAGTCTCAACAGAAAATATCATCCAACGGTTACTAACTCATAACCCGACACAGAACAAACACAAGAACTGTCACTACTCTAGCTATGTTCTAACCGACTCTGGACTAACGACTCAAGTATACACTTTCCCTTTGAAGATTTAAAGCCGTGCTCTGATACCAATTGTAACAGCCCATTTTTTTTCAAAGGCCAAAAAGGCAATATTTTTTTCTTTTTCAACTAACACTCAGAGTGCGCATAGAATATTTTTCAATGAGCCGGCATTCAAATATACAAAAGAACTCATTACCATAAGGTGCTTCGACAAGCAAAGTGTATTCCTGAATAATTACAATCCAAGTCTAAGTATTCAAATACTTACAACAAACTAAGTTAGAATCCTATGCCTAAACCCAAAAAGCACGGTGCACAACCCACACCGGCGCATAGTCTAACTAAGCTAAAACTCCAACATCTCACTGAGGCCTGGAACAGCCACCGTCGTCACCACGACCTAACCCATCATCTGGGTGGGATGAGCCCGCAAATGAAAGAAAGGGTCACCACGAAATAAAAGTATGTATGTATATAACCGGCGCGAAAGATGTACACATAACAAATTTCCACATACACAAGAGAAGGCTCTTAAACACCAAAGCAATTCCCACCAACGGGTTCATATAAGCAATGCACACATAGCCTATAATGCAACCTCTACAATGCGTGGTACTAACCCTAGCTACCACCAAATGCATGAGTTCCGGAATCGTAGGTCCAACCCACTAAAGCCACAAAGGCAGGTGATGCCACACAGACGCTATCACCAGGTGAAAATAGCCACACAGATGCTACCAGCCACACAGATGCTGTCACCAGGCGAAAATAGCCACACAGATGCTACCAGCCACACAGATGCTGTCGCCAACTATGAAATGCATGAGCATACTTTATAATTAAGCATATATAGGGCAGTCACACAGACACGGCCCCGGCGGAGTCACACAGACACATCCACCCGTGTAGTCCCAGCTGACTTACACGTTCCATACATGCTCATGCAACAATTACATATCACACAGATATATGTAAACCAAACACAACGACATACATACATTTCCAATCATATGTATTCCAACAACCTGTTCATACATATATTCTCATAATCATACGTAAACAGTGCAAGTATTTTAAACACGTTCTCATCACGAGAATACATCAACCAGACATGCCAAACACACAGCAAAGCATCACAGCAGAAATCCAAGCATGTCATAACCAGTTGAAAAGACGGAAATAAAGTGGAGCCCTTACCTCGGCAAGCTTCCGTCAACAATACACGCTCAAACAACACAACGCGCTTCCTAAACAAGCAGCGCAACAATCAATACATTGTTCTCTAACCAATAGTATTGAAACTACACCAAAACCCCAAAAACCTAAAGGTTTCTAAGGAAAATCCACTCTTTCGGATACTATACCAAAAACTACCGTATTGATCAACCCCCATGAGTTATTTGTACTATTTTTAGGACCCAAAACAATTGTCAAAAGTCTTAAATAATTTGAAATGCAAAATGGCCGTTTTCTTGCGTTATAAGCTACGTACTTTCCGAGTACCCGAAAAACTCGTTTCCAATCCCCACCACTTCCATAAATTAATAAAAAGGGATTAGAAAGTTAAAAACCAAGTTTAGAAATCAGAATCCAAAATTTTAGGTCCCAGAGCTCGCCCTGGCGAGTTGGTAGCGAGTGAAGGCAGTGAGGACTGGTCTTACTCGCCCTGGCGAGTTGTCATGACCTGTGACACTTGCCCTGGCGAGTAAACGCTCGCCCGGCGAGTTTCACCTGTCATGACAGCAAAAGACAGCAACTCACACCACCCTTTTTCCACCCAAGCCTAGTTTGATTCTATTAGTTCCCAACACTTTTTCAAGGCACAAAAGCAAACCATTTTCATAAGCAAGCAATTCATTTCCGAAAGCTTGTTGGTTGCTTCAAGTGCAAGTTATTTGGTTTTCATTTCCAAAAACAAAACCAAACCCAAGCACAAGTTTTATTACGGGCCTCAACCGACCGGTAATCATTTTCAAACATGTTTTCAAAGTAAAAAGCAACACCACATGTCACAAGAGTTTTAAACCACTTTGACCCCAAAAACACTACCCAAAAACACTTAGGAAATATTTTCATAAACCACAAAATATTTTTCATCGGATTTTCTAAAACAAAACCATACAACGCATTTCCCTTTTGCCCAAAGGTTCAAAGACAACTTTTCTTTTCAAAACCTTACAACTTAACCACATGTTATTGATCAATACATAAACCAACCAAAACCCTAACTTTTCTCATGAGATTTTCACCAACTCATGGAAAACAAGAATAACAAAGCCTACACATGCTTCTCTAAACCTCATGAACAACATTCATGAAACAAAACCCATGTAAAGTAACATTTCTTAACAAACCCTCATGAGAACATAAACCCAAAAACTCCTAAACTCTATAAGTCTACCAACCTAAGAGATGAGAAGAGAGGGTTACCTTTAGAAAGAGATTCTCTACAACTTTCTTCTAAGCTCCAAAGCTTGAAATGGACACAAATGGTGTAGAATGGAAAATTTAGTGAAGGTTAGAAAGTAATGGAGTTCTCACGTGAAAGAGAGAAAGAAAATGAGTGAAGTTTGTGATTTTACTAAGTCCACAATGTCATCAAACCTCCTTACTATGTCAAGCCTCTTGATAGCCAATCCACCATTGGATCAAAGTCAAAAGTCCAAGCTTAAACCCTAGCCATTGGATCAATTTGCTTTATGAGAAATCACAAGATATCATCAACTCATCCATAACAAGTCTCGTACTCAGCTCTCGCGCGACGCGACGAACGTAAACCACAAAAACATAAAACCTACGGAAAGAACGTCTAACGTTTAACATTTCCAAAACTTATCGCCGAATCTTTTTCCACGACTGTAATTTTCTTCCATACCTTAGAAAATTATTCTCAGAACATAACCTCAATCACGCAGATATATAAAACTCCCATCCGAAACCTCACTTAAAACAGACGCAGTAAGATTTTCCATCCGCGGGTAAAATCCTACTCGTTTTTCCAAAAACAAGAATAATCCAAAACTCGTTATTCTGAAACCACAAATAACTTCTTATACAAGAAACAGGATTACAAGACAAAAGTCTGTACAATTACAGTGCACGAGCACAAAACAGACTCCGGTTCAGCAAAAATCTCAATAATGCGACGATACTCACAAAAACCGCTTCTACTAAAAACCCTAAAACTTAGCCAACGCTAAAGTTCCTTAGGAAAACCGCACAGTAAAATCTTGGGTCTTACAGATTCAAATCTCTCACCCCGCGTTGCATTGCGAAAGCAACACAATGTTCAACTATGTCCCTACAAGTTTGAGGGTTTGAAATCGTGAGAGAGAATTTGTTAATGTCGTGGTTAGTGAAGTGTGCTATCCCATTTGTGATGAAGTTGATGAAATCTTTTCTTTGTGCTTGTTTGATTTCATCTGAAGTTGAATTGACAAAGAAGTTTTCGTTGAAATCAATATTATCTCTTGGCATGGTTATGAAGATGAGGTAATGTATGGTATTGTTAGTGTTGAATAAAATTGGGGAATTTATAGGTTTGAAAAGTTTCAAGTTCAAAGGTATAAAGATGCAACCTTTGGAAAAAAGAAAGAAAAGAGATGCAACCTTTGGAGGAAGTGTTGTATGAAGTTGTGGTCTTTATACCCTGTAATTTCATACATCAAACATGTTTCGGTTTGAAAAAAAGGAATTAATGTAAATAAGATTTAAGTTAAAAAAATTATTTAAGTAAAAAAAAGATTTTAGTCAAAAATTGTACAAATAAAAAGATTGAGTCAAATCACCAAAAAACAAAGATTGAGTCAAAAAAATAAGTAAGATTTAAAGACAATTTCGGAGGAATTCAATTTGTATATACGTAAAATTATTTGATACGATTAAATGCAATCACGTCATCTTGGTATTTGTCGAGATATTTTAGGATCTAATTTATAAAAGTAAAAGTATGATGTGATAAGATTATATGAAAGTGGAAAAATGACTTACACCATCAATACATAGAGTAATTAATTTTAGAGTTTAACGAACACATCATACATAGTTACCATGGATCATTGGATAATAATGTGAAGTTATTTTACATTTTCGGTGCATATCCTATTTTCTGTTAATTTTATGGATTTAAATTGAATATATTGATTGTATAATTTTTTTTGCACATACATCCAATAAAATCATATAATGTAGATATTTAATTTAGAAACTAATCTATAATAATTACACTATAATGTGATGTGATTTGAATGAATAATGTTTTTACCATTCTCTCATAATATCTTAATTTTACACTGAATCAAATAAAAATTTATCATATTTTTCAAGTAAGTTTACTTCTTTGTAACAAACATTAATGGAAATTCTTTAGTTAGTGAAAATTCTTTACAATAGAGCTCAAGATCGAACTCACGACTTCTAAGATATTATCCAAATTTCTTACCGCTAAATTAAACCTAGTGGCTTAATGCATACGTTTAAATACATATGATATTTTCTTTATGAAAAAAAAACTATACAAAAGAAATACATATAGAATTTTTTCAGATTTTTTTTTTACAATATTGTGGAAATGGCATTATAAAGTTTCATATACAATATTAATCAATTATAGTTGTTTTGGATCAATAAAAAAAATTATATTAATCGTATCTAACATAAAATTCACATAAATGATGATTATTCAACTACATTATTATTTTAACAGTATATTGAAATGAATTATTTTATTTGACAAAAGGATATATTATTATTTCATAAATTGGTTCATTATAATCCATTGAATATATTATTATTTTTGTTTTTAATTATAATTATAACTTTTTTAAAAAAAAATTTGAATAAATTTCTATAATTACCTTGCAATCATAATTTGATGAGAATATCTAGAAATGTTACTCATTAAGAAAATCATAAATTCTTATACAATTAAATTTAAGCAGTTATTTAATGCTTAGATTTTTTTAAAAAGGAATTAATAAATACAAAATAAGATAATTTTTTCCCTTTAGAAAAAAAAAGATAACTTTTTCCCTAATATAAAATAGAAAAAGAGGTTATGGCGAGTATAATTTATTTTGAAATAGAGAGACTAATGAACTAATAAATCAATAAATTTAATTATACTCTCTTTTGATATTTAATGTCATTTTAGAGAAAATTTAATAAATTTTAAATTTAATATAGAATAATAATCTTAATTACCGAAAAGTTGAAAAAAATTAAAATTTAATCTAAAATATAAAATTTAATATAATAACACTACTAATAAAAATATTATTCATTATATATGCTTGCATGTAACTTATGTAGCCAGCCTAAATTTTATTTTTATGGCTAGTAGATTGACATTTTTAGCTAAACTATTCTCATATATATATATATATATATTTTAAATTGTCTTGATATAGATATCCAATAAATAATTTAGATTTTGTAATTTTGTTAAATATCCAATATACTACAAATTGTATAAGGACAAATAACATGTTTTACCATTACAAAATATATTCTATACCCATTGTCCAATCTAATCCATCAATCTCACTTCTTGAAGTACAAAAATATTCTATACTCATTGTAATTTCTAATCAAAACAATCACTTCTTGAAGTTCACATAGATAAGTGAATTTGTCTCATTGTTTTGTCAAAAAAAAGTGAACTTGATGTATTGATTGAATTCTATCAATATAGTTCATGCAAAATAAGATTCTTTGCATTGGAAAATTAATTGAGTATAAGACTTGTTAAAGCATAGTAGATATAGTAGATTCTTTTATTAACTTAGATTTTATGTTTTATACTCAAGTTATGTTTTCAAGAAATTGTATGGTTTATAACATCCTCATAATTCCATGTCAGTCTATATAACTATTCTAACAAGGCCTGTGCTAACTAAATTTGAAACAAACTATGCTTCAAATGTGGTATTTACATTTCAAATTTATATAATTAGAGTATTTTTCATGCAATCAATACTAATATCTTATGCAATTGAGGTATGAATGGTTTTCTAAATTAGGACTATGGAGACATGGATTTTATTCACCACAGTCGGCATAAATTTTCCTTCACAATGAAGGTTGATATCGATGCAGTATACATTATAAATTTGATAGATTTCAATGTGGATTATAGTCATCCATTATTGACTACAAGATGAAAGTAAACTTAGAGATACTTATAAAATTGAATATCATATGCAAATCTATTTATACTATGTTAGACTTAATAATTTTATCTTAGATCTTGAAGACACAGTTCATAACACTGATCATATATCAACTATTCACAGTACTTCGTAGCAACAAACTAGGAAGAACTACTTTGATATAGTTTATCACAATTTCACACAGAGATAAATCAATATTTTGTTAAGTATATCATCTAAACAATTTTTCAATTTTTTTTTGAGTATATATTAACTAATAATGTGTTTTCACTAAGTGATTTTAGTTGAGTAATTTCTTAATTGTAAATAAAGTTATAGTTGATCCTATATATATATATATATATATCCTTGGATTTGTGTCTTTATAAGAAGATGTTTAACATCATATTATGCCACTTTTGTCATCTATAATGTGTTTTATAGTACAAAGAAATGATATGTACAAACTCGAATAGGTAAATTTGATTCCTACAGATGTTGGTTATTAACTTAGTTAAATGTTTGTTGTCCTACATATCCACATGAGTTTTTATTGTTTTTGTCATTATCTTCTATAACTTGATTGTTATAGATCTGAGTTATATTTGTTTGCATATACTATAAGAACGAATTGAGTCACAGAACAAATTTTATACACTTCTTATTCTATGTTAATGATGATAACATTATTTGTAATATCACTATTATCTTTTGTTTTATGCTCAATAGATTAAATGCATAATTTTTTAAGCATATTCTACGTCTTTTGATGACTCAGAATTGATGGTGAAGTAGATATTCAAAATTTTACCAATGTTAATGACAATAGTTGGAAAATTAAAGTTACAAAATTAACCGTTGTTAATAATATTTTTAATATATATATATATATGATAAAGTCAACAAAATATATAATAGTTTATTGTTATTTAGTTTATTTTTCTTTTGTAATACATATTTTGTTGCATTAATTTTTCCAAGCTATATTGCTCAAAATTGGTTGGCACCTAACCAAAATCTCATGACTGTGGTTAGTGAATACAATTGTTCAAGTTATCCATGCAGGGTATACCGTGCTAATAGAAATTCGGATGAAAAGTATGTTGGTAGAAGATGATATGCATTTGTCAAGGAAAAGAAACTTAGGAGAGGTGAAATTTGGATTTTAATAGTGACCAATCCTTCAAACCATCTGATTGTTCGAACTTTTTATTTGTCATATAAATTATGTGTTTATAAAATTGCGTTTTTCATATGTTAATGTAGTCTTAAGAATGAAATTGTAAGAAGCTAATGTTGGCTGATTCTTGCATTTCATCTTATAATGAAATCATTTAATGTTTCTACCAATCAACAACAACTTCGTAAAATATAATAAATTTTATGCAACTACTTTAATTTAAACGTCTCACCAACTACACACCATAATATTCAAGGAACAAAAGACAACATCCCCAAAGTTTACTTACAGTTAAGATTTACTGTCAGAATCTACAAAAATAGTACAAGGATGGAAGAACTTTTGCTAAAATAATAATATTATATTTAGGGACAAGTGGAAGTTCAAATTTCCAATTATAGGATGAAACATTGCTGTGGTTAATAAGATTAATATCTAGTTCTACAAATATAATTAGTTATTGAGAACTATATCATGTTCAACTTCATTGTTGTGCAAAAAAGAAAACGA
This sequence comes from Trifolium repens, assembly GCA_030408175.1. Lineage (NCBI taxonomy): Eukaryota > Viridiplantae > Streptophyta > Magnoliopsida > Fabales > Fabaceae > Trifolium > Trifolium repens. The sequence continues at coordinate 53,234,531 of CP125837.1, forward strand.
TAATGTGATTTGTATTTTGATATTTGTATCCATATTATTTACTAGACTTAAATAAGTTATCAGTCCATGCAATTGTCACATGTTTTGGTATAAGTCCCTTCAATTTTTCTTGTTGGGTTTCGGTCCTTGCACTTTAAAAATAATTTGGTTTAAGTCCCTACATTCAATCAAACGTTAAAAAAAATATAGGAAAAGTAAAAGATTTCCATGTAACCTAGTCATTTTTTCCATATAGTCTACCTAATCTCTTGTGTCATAGTATTTCTTTGCAGTTTATTGAGATTTGATCATTCAATTGATTTTCGGTTCTAGAATTTGAAACCTGGGTTGAAGTTTCACATTGAAGATCATGTAATTCTATGTTTCATTTTCATATATAGATCTAGAAACAGTGGTTACGCCGCTCGTTGGAATTGGTGAAACTGGTTGAAGAAGGAAGAGCATAAAGTGAAGGATGTTTTGTTGATGATGTTGTTAGAGTTGTTGTTATTTATGGTTTTTTAGTTGTTATTGGGTTACTGTTGTTAAAGTTGACTCTTGATTGTGGTGCGTTGATTGTTGTTGATGATTTTAGTGATGGTGTTTTATTGAATAGATGGAGTCTTTGCAATTTAATGGAGGTGGTGATGGTGAAGGGGCAGAAGGTTGGTGATGATGAAGGGAATCAAGCGATGGTGATGATATATATGATTTTTTTATTATAATGACGGTTATTATTTAGAGAAATGATTGTTCACACGAAACTCTTTTCACGATAAACATGAATTAGCTGGCTATATACTATATTTAAATTTTCAAATAAAAAAAACGGCTTAACCACCGCTTAACCTCATCTCTCATCTTTGCTTATTGTCTTCAAATTTAAAAGCGGTAAACATTGAGAAATTCTGAAATGCAAGATGGAAGCAAGCCACTCATATCCTCTCATGATGGCTGTGGCAGTTCTCTCTATCAACAACCATAGTTCCACGGTCCCTTTTTCCTATTATCCAAAACCTAATTCCACATTTTTCAACCCAGTATTTTAATTTTCTTTACTCAATTTTTCAATATCTAAAACTACAATTTTTACTTCTCTATTATCATTAGATTGATTTCTTGGTACTCTCTTTTCATTCACTCTTTTTTCTTGGTTATTTTCTTTACATATCTCTTTACCAATTTGGATTATGATGTTGTAGTTTATTTTTTGACTGGAATTTTCTTGTGGCTATTGTTTATCCTTTACGAAATTTATCTTGCATATATTGATTAGGAAATAAAGTACCCTAATTGATGAAAGATTAAGAAGAAAGATCAGGACTTTATGCAAATTGCTCAATTAAAATCTTAATAATATAATGGTCATTTTGTTCATGATTCTATGACATGCTTGATAATAAATCCTAATTTTTATACGATTAAAATAAGTTGGCTATTTATGTCATGTAGAAAAACAGGATAAACCAAATATCATGAATTTATATCAAAACGAATTCTTTTTTAATAAAATCAAATTAAAACTCATATTTCAGTTATGTTTGTGTATTTTTTGTATGCAAATTTCACTTATTGTATTTCGTTGTTATGTACTTGTTGAGGTACTTTATTATCATTAGAAAATATATTTCACTTAGTGTGTGTGTTTGAGGTGGTCGAGTGATACATGCATTATGGATGTCTTAATATTATCTGCTGCTAATTTCTGCTATGTGGATGTTAGCAGGTGGTGGTATATGGGGTTGTAGTATTTTAGTTTTTGTGTTGGGGGTGGTTTTTGTGATGTGGTTTATCCAACTATTAATGCCGCTTATTTTGGTTTTGATTGCATGAAATTTGCCACTTGTTTTATCAATATTCATACTTATGTTATATCTTGCAGCGAACTATCAATTGAAAAAATTTGGAGTAACGTCAATTGAAGAAATTTAACATCAACATCCTACCCAATCAAAGCTCATAGAAGCCATTAAATAGTTTGTGTGAGATACCAAAATAGAAATATATGATAATGGCTTGGTGAAGTTTGACAAAAAGAATTGAAGTTGAAGAAGGAACTTAGTGAAGTAATTAAAGTTAAATAAAAAAGGCAATACAAGACAAAGATAGCATAATCAATTTTATTCTCTTTTAGGCATAAGCAATAGGCTAAAGTGTATAGAAATAGTTGCACAATGTTATTGTATTGTATGTGCTAAAACTAATTGCGCATGTGTTGCACAAAGTTTTACTATATTTACATTTGTTATATTTCAATGTTAAATATATTGAAAATAACTTACTTGTTTACTCCAAATTCTTGTATGATTAAATAACAATTCTTTTAGCATCAATAACATCAAAATCCTCACAAATGAAACTAGAAAAATGAAAACACAAAAATAAAGCTCAAAAGTTGCAGAAACAATCGCTAGTTCATGTCTTTATGACGATGAATGAACCATTCTTCTCATATCTCTATGATTCATGTTTTCATAATGGTGGCTAGTCTTTCATATGGTTTTGTGCCTACAAAAAGAGACAATATGTTGTCTCTTTTTTACACAATGAAACAATCATACCCGTAAAAGTTCAGAACAAGTAGCAGTTTGGTTTATGTTTTGATAATATTATGAAACCTATAAAATAAATGTACTAAATAGTTATATACATGATGTCTGTTTTTTTATAAAAAAAAACTAAATAATTGTATGGTATTAGACTATATATGTGCAACAAATAAATAAATATATATAGGGAATGTATCAAGTGAGAGGAGATTTTAAAATGAGAGATGATCAGAGGGATAATTAATATCCATTGGATTAAATAAACGGTTTAGATTTGATCACTTTCATCTCTTCTTTTTCGTACAGGAACGCGTTGTCTTCTCCTCCTCTTTCACTGTACATCGTCATTTTCAAAACTCTACCACTGTATCACTTGTGATTTTTAAAACTCAATCACTAAGTTTCTGAAAATAAAATGGAGATGCAAATGGCAAATAGTCATCACTGAAGTAAACCATGGTTTTTAGTTTTCTAACCAAAATGAATACTCCAACATAACTCAACAAGTTAAAAGGTATACAAAGCACAAGCCGCTTTAGTCAAAGGAGAAATTATATTTACGGTATATATTCAGATCTAATCCAATTTCTAGATTCTATTTTCTTATTTACTTTTTAAACTCCAATTAAGTCGACCCCTTTTAAAATTTTCAAGTATCGCTACTTTTTTTTTTCAATGGCTTCAAGTATCGCTACTTAAATCACTGTCAATAGAGTATGATAGAAATTAGGTTTCGGTATTAAATCAATACAAAATGACTTGTTGAAAGTGCAAAATCTTTTATAGTTAATAAGAAGATGAAGCGAAGCGCAAGAAGGAATAGAGAGGCAAGCTCTCTTCGACCTCGTCGCCGAGGATTTGGAAGAGACGCTAATTTCTTTATTACAGAGACGAGTGAATGGAAAGGAAAAGAGGATCACATACACATAGTGTTTAAAAATTTAAATACAATCTGAACCATATATTTAATCTAATGATTGATATTTAATCATCTCATCTCTCTTTTTAAAATTCCTCTCACTTGATACATACATATATATATATATATATATATATATATATATATATATATATATATATATATATATAGCGGTTGCACAATACCCATGTGTCTATTCCTTAATTTGATTTTGGACTTAAAGATGAAAACAAATAAATTTTATGTCCACACCTGGTCTAATTCACCAATATGTTCTTGATTTTTATTAAAAGGAGCTAAATTGTTTATAATATCATATTCGGTCCTCCAAAGATACATTTGTTCAAACTACAAATATACACAATAGAGAAAAAAAATAGTTGTTATTCATTTAAAAACAAATAGAGATTTCATTTATAATATAAATTTTGAAATAGATATGAAAAGAGCACAATATTCTATGTTTACACCCAATATACAACACCATTCTGTACTTAATTTGGATCAAATGGAGCTAAACTATTTATACCACTATTTTCCCTACTCAAAAGATCATTATGCTCATGATATAGATATGAAATACAAAACATAAATAGTCAGTATGCAATTTCATATGGATTATTTCAAACTAAAATTAATGTATTACTACTTTTTAATTAAATGGAAATGAAGAATCAATATAAGATTCATTTACTTGAATTCTTTGTTGCCTATCAACCCCATCATTTGCAATCTCTTTTGGAAATCTCACAACTAGGGATGTCAATGGATATCCATGGACGCGGATAGTATGATATCCGTGTCCGCTCCGTCAGACAAATATGATATCCGTGTCCGCTCCATATCCGTGCGGATATCCGCTAAGCGGGTAATCAACGGATATTGAAGTATCCGTGGATATTAACAGATATCCATGGATGATATTTTTTTATTAAAGAAAAGAACTAATTATTGAAAAAAAATTAGTTTTTCTTAAAGACAAAACATTAACACATAATATTCATAAATTTTGCTCTCTTTTTTTGTCAATTGTAAGAAGTTGAAAAGTTTTTTTTCTCAAAAATTAAAATAGAAAGATAAAATATAAAAGTACAATTTTTTTTATATATAAAATACTAGAATTTATATGTAAGTAGATATATTTAAGTAATTTTACTAATTATTTAGCGGGTATGATATCCGCGGGCGCAGATAGTATTAAACCCGCATCCGTATCCATTAACTGCGGATAATTAAAATATCCATTTATTTTATCCGTGGATATCCATTAAGCTATCCGCTCCATATCCATGGCGGATTTTATCCGCAGATATCCGCGGGTATGGATATTTTTGCCATCCCTACTCACAACTTGTCATGAAAAATATAAAATTAGGCATACATACTATTATGTACAACTAGAAAATATAAATATGAATATATCCAAAAAAGTATATAAATATGAAAATCTCAAAATCACCTCTTCTTGACTCTAGGAATTTTTTCTTTTTTAGCTACTTTGAGTTTTTTTCTAGGTTTCTTCTTCACAATTTGATCAACTTTAGAAGCCTTTTTTTTTATTATGGAGGACGTTCTTTTCTTCGATCCTCATTGGCAATGTTGTAAGTAAAATAAAAAACTATCAAATGTAATAATATAGATATATTCTTTTGAATTGTAACAAAATAATTTATTTTTTGAATCATAAATATATAACAAACTATATAATATGTAATATAATTGTATTGTATTTATTAATTGAATTTTTTGTTGTTGTTACAATAGATGTATCTATTTGAATTCTAATACAATTACCAATTTGTTCATGATGATGGGAATTTATATGATGTTTATTAGTATGTATTTAGGATATTTTATGTAATTTTTAGTACTTTTCAAGACCAAAGCATGCAAAAAATCTATATTACTGTTTACAGTGAAATTTTGTAAACAAGCGCTAGTTTTACTTCTTTAAACTTGCGAGATCAAACTAGAAATCTCAGGACAATTTTATGCTTGTTTTTTATGATAAAATGATTTCAGTGTTCATCAAAGTTCAGCAAACACTTGTGTTTTAGTTTCCTTAACGAAAAAGACAAAGTATGTTGATTTGAATCGCCTCAATTCAACAGACTCCAAACAAAGATAACAACAATTGCAGTAAATTGCAGTAAAGTAAATTGCATTGATTGTAAAAGTTGCATACAATAAAAGTGGTTCACAAACCGTACATATTTCTCTTCAGAATTCCTTTCTTTCTAACGCTTGAATACTTAGAATTTTTAGAGAAAGTTTGTAAAACAGTTTTGCGACCCCAATTCCTTCTAAGGAATTTCTATTTATACATCGAAGCAAAATATAACTGCACAGATCATCTTGACGGCCCAGATCTAATCTTCGAACACCCACGTTCTCCACTTCGTATCCTCGTTTGGCGCGTTCGCACTTTGGGCTTAGCTCTGAATCCTTTTGGGCCTTAACCATTTGGCCCAAATTCCTTTTTCCTTCGCTTCGAGACTCAAATTAAGCTCTTAGCTTCGATGAAAGTTGTCACAAGAGTTTCAGTAATCGAATTCGCTTATGGCAATTCGAAGCCAGTTATTCGAAACAAACATTTTGATGACATTTTCAGCAATAATTAAATGACACCTGTCATTTTAAAATTAATTCATTATTTTGCTGGACCAACATTTCTTATTAAAATTATTAAATTAAAATGCAACCCAACAAATTGCCCCCAAAAAATGCCAATTTCAACTGAGCATTCGAAAGAGAAGATGGCATTTTTGAAAAGATTCCAAATCAATCTTTCACACTTCTCAATGACGGCTATGATGTCAGAACATCATTACCTTTCTTCCATAACCGTCACCTCGTTTCCCACAACCATCATGACTTCCACTTTTTCAGTAAAGAGTGGCCACGTGTCAGCGCGGGAAGTCGAAACGGACAGCTTTTCCCTGAATTTTTCCTATTATTTTTACTTATTTCCTTTTTACTCAGAATTTTTTCAAACCCTATAAATAGGATTTTTCCCTAATTCCACTTTCTTTTCCCAACTTCTACACTCTCAAGTCCTTCTTCTCCGAATTTCTTTCTTAACTTTTAAAAAATCCTCAAACCTTCGTCTTTGTTTCCCTTCGCCATTTCCTACTCTAACTCCATGGCTTCTAATTCAGGACAGAAACACAAGCTCCCTCTGGCAGGAAAATGGAGCGAGTCTATTCTCCGAAGCTACAATCCCAACACGGTTCCAGAACCGATGATGAACACTGAGAGACGAAAAATCTGGGAATCTCAGGTAATGTTCCCCTACTCTGTTGCTGATAAGACTTACGCTTTTGGTGGCCCTTTGCCAGATGCAAATAGCAAATTTGCTGCCATTTTAAACATATTCCCTGTGTATAAGCCTTGCGAGCCTAGAGCTTTTTTAGATTCCCCCTACAGTTTCAATTTTTTGAAACCTCCGAATAAAGTTTTTAGGTCTTCTCCTTACTATGGCAATGAAGATTACATTAAGTGGCTAGATAGAGTTCAGGTAGGCTATGGGGAATTCTGGTATCTATGAGCTGATCCAACTTTCTAGAGTAGGCCCTAAATATCACCAAGAAATGTTGATCGCTGCTCTACATTTCTTCGAGAACTCTACAAATACTTTTCACTTCCCATGCGGGATGATGACGCCTACACTTTTCGATGTGGCTGCAATCACGGGGCTTAGCCCCATTGGTGATACCTATGACCCAGCCAGGGTAAGCCCAAACATTGTTTTCGACCCCAAGGAAAAGACCTTTCAGAAATACATCCAGGAAAACCATGAAGCTGGTGACGAAGAGGTCTCTGACATCGAACATGTAGCATTCCTCACCTTGTGGCTTTCCCACTATATCTTTTGTTCGAAATCATTACAAGTTGCTAAAAAAATTATTCCTATGGCCATTCAACTCCATGAAGGCCATCAATTTGGACTTGGACGCTTGATTCTAGGCTGTTTATATGAGTCAATGCAGTCCTTAAGTGAGAACCTTAAGAAAACTGGAGATTGTTCCACTTTCTTAGCTGCTGGGCCTTTTTGGCTCTTACAACTGTGGCTTAACGCTACATTCGAAAAAGAGCTCGAACTATTCCTGCCTGAAGACTATGAAGCTGAAGCAAGAAGGCGCCAAGTCGAAGGGACCAGATTAGTAAGGCTACTTCCCTTGCCAAGAGGACTGAACTACGAACAGCAATTCTTAAAATACTTCAATATATTCTTGAGTTTGAAGACTTTCAAGGAAGAATATGCCCCGTTTGTCAAACGTGAGGTTGGACCTTCCTGGTTTGTGCAACCATTTCCTCCTATCGAAGGATTCGAAGAATCAGTGTCTGAGCAATGGTTGACCTATCTCGATCCCACTGTCATCTCGTGTCGAATAGGTACCACTTCGAAGGACTTTGGGTTAGTTGGGTACTTCCCTAACCTTGTATCTCGCCAATTTGGCTTTACCCAACTCATTCCAAAGAGTTTTTATGGGCACGAACAAAGCATCTGCCTAGGTTACAAAAGCGTGACAGAAGGGTACTTCAGATCATATTTGAAGAACACTGAGAAGCACAAGTATGAGATCACACCCTTCTCTTATCAAAACTCCTTCTCTTCCACAAAGGAATTCCAGGAATGGTGGGAAAGGCACTACTCCGCCTCGATCCCTAGCGAGGGTGTCTTGCTCACTCGAATCTCCAGTGGATTCGGATCTTCGCCTTTAGAGCAAGTTAAGGCCAGAATAGTTAAAGGTATTGCTCTTCATTATCTATGGTCATTTCCCCTTTATTTCTATGCCCTTTGATTTGTGACTAATCAAGCTTGCTTTAAACTCAGGAACTAAGTCCAGGACTACTTCAACGTCTTCTCACAATCTGCCGGTCAAAGAAGAAAAGAAGGTATCCTATCTTTCTTTTATTCATTCCTCAATTTTTAATTTCAACTTTGCAACTATTTGTTGCTGAGGCATTTGATAATCACTTTTTGCAGAGTTCGAAATGAGCAAGCAGCTCTGTTGCTGAAAAACCCCCCAAGAAGCCTCGAAAAGAGACTATTGATTTGACGGACATTGACGAGCAGGTATTTTTTTTTTATACTCCTTTTCCTTCTTTTATGCTTCTTTTACTAACTTCGAAATTTGGTTTTGACAGAACATCGAAGCTGATCTTGGCAGGGTTATTGCCAAAATTTCGAGTCAAGCAAACCCAACTACCTCTGTGAAGGTTACAGAGAAGAAGAAGGAAAAGAAAACAAGTCAAGATAAACCAACGGAGCAGAAAGATAATGCTACCCAAGAGACTCCCGTTGAAGCTCCTAATGCTGAGAAGCCTAAGGACAAGAAGAAGAAGAAAAAATCGAAGCGAGCCATTTCTACCTCTACTCACCTTACTTCAGATGCTTCGATATCTGAAAAACAACCTGACAATCCACCAGCCATAGGGAACCCTGCACCTCAAAATCTTCCTCAAGAGAAAACGTCTGAGCAGAACAATGAGAGTTCAAACTCTTGCTTACAACCTCCTCCAATCAAGGTATTCTCGAAAATTCTCTTTTGCATTTTGAAAACATTTCACTTAGATTTGTTTCTTATAACTTTGCGTTTTCTTCTAATTTTTTAGGTGCCTGTTTCGACAATCCCTGAGATGCCTGAGGAAAATCAAAGCCAAGATACCCCAATCACTGAAAACGCATCAAAAGGAGCTGTTCATGAGGAGTGATCCACTGCAGATTCACCTCCCAAAGACCATACGGAAAAACAGCAACCTGATTCTCCTCGCGTCGAAATGAAAGACACAGTGGATGGTGGCTCGAAAGCAATGAATGACATCGTCATCGAACCTGGTCATGTTGAGAAAGACCAAGTGAATCGAACTCTCGATGACCAAGATCAGCAAAAACAACAAGACCTAACTTCCAAAGCAAGGATGATCATTTAAACCAAAAGTCTCCTTCTACTGATCAAGCAGATATGAGCCACTACTTCGAGTCTAGCAATGAAGAAGATATCTCTGCGCAACCTGGAGGTTCGAGTATTGACCCTCAATCTTCAACCTCAAAAATCTCAGCTGCTGCAGGCATCCCAGAGTCTCTTTTGCAAGGGCTGAATGTCTCTACCCCAGAAGAAGCACTCGAAAAGTTATTATCTGGGGGTAGCTTCAACACAAATAGTGAAGGGATTTCAGCACCTACTCAAAATGAGGAAGCAGCTAGGCTCGAACAAGCACACTTGGAAGCTAGATTCATTGAGGACTTTCTTCAGCGTGATGTGTTAGAAGTTATCGACAGTGACCCTAAAGCCTTCTTCAGCCTTAAGGCTTTACTTCAACAGCTACAGACCGATAGGACTAAAGAAGCAATGTTGTTCTTGGTTAACCAAGTAGAGGCCCACATCGACCAATTCGCCAAGAATCAACAATTACTCATCAATGCTCAAAAGTCCTATCAGGCACAAATGCAGGCTCACACTTCTGTTTTGGCTGATGCAGCTGCTTGCAATGCTGCAGTGAGCAACCTAAGGTCGGGGGTAACTGCTGCTTGTGAGGATAACATAGCTAAGTGGAAAGCACAAATCAGAGAGCTCGAGGCCAAGATTGCGGAAGAGGAAAGGCTGCAGAAACATTGTATCGAGCTTGCCACTGAGGTAACCCCAGCACAAATCGAAGCTAAAGCAAATGAGGGGTTAAGGCTATGTAGCAACGCTGCAACGCTTCAGGCTACAGCACAACATCTTGATAGGGAGAGCAACTTACTGAAGATTAAGTTGTCACAACTTAAAGAAGTGTATCGAGCCTTTCAGCGCACCTCCCTTAGCAACATTTAAACCTTCTTTTGTTTGCTGTTTCTTTTGCTCATTTTGATGTACTTTCCTCTTTCGAACACACTTTGTAATTTCGAAGCTATTGGTTGCTTTGGATAATGTCTTATATTATTTCAGACACTTTGGTTCCCTTTGTTATGGCAAATTTTCTTTTACCATTTACACTTTTTTTTTTGTTTTTTTTTTATGCTTTCGAATTACTCTGTGTTTATATTTATTTCCTGCAATAATGGTCTATATTTCTTCAAGTATTTGCCATTCATGTTCACAGTGCGTTGTTCTGGAGTTAGCTCCTGAATTTCATATGCACCATTAGATAACACTTGAGAAATTTTAAATGGTCCTTCCCAATTTGGTGACCATTTCCCAAAGACCATATCTCTCCTATCCATAGGCAAGATAACTTTCCAAACCAAATCTCCTAAGTTAAAGGTTTTACACTTAACCTTTTTATTGTAAGCTTTAGCAACTCTTTCTTTTTGTCTAATTAAAACATCTAAAGCTTGCAATCTTTCTTCATCTAAATCAACTAATTCATCCATCATAAGATTATCATAATGTTCACTAGGAATCTCCATTTGTCTTTGCACTCTCATGGATTGTACCATAATTTCGACGGGCAGCACAGCATCATGACCATAAGTTAATCGAAATGGAGTTGAATTAGTAGATTCTTTAGGAGAATTTCTACAAGCCCACAATACTTGATCTAAAGTGATGTGCCAATTCTTTGGCTTTTGGGCAATGTGTTTTTTAATTAAACCAATTATAATTTTGTTGGCTGCTTCAACTTGACCATTTGCTTGAGCATAATATGGTGTTGATGTTAATAACTTAAAACCTGCCTCATTAGCAAAATCTTGCATTTTTCGTCCAACAAACACTGTTCCTTGATCAGTAGTTATAGTTTCAGGTAATCCAAACCTATAAATAATGTGATTTTGGATGAAACTAATAACAGCTTCCTGATCTACCTTTGGCAAAGCAACAACTTCGATCCATTTTGTTAAATAATCAATTCCAACCAAAATGAAACGTTGGTTTTTGGATGACGCAGGCCTAATTTCACCAATCAAGTCTAAAGCCCAACCTCTAAAAGGCCAAGGTTTAATTACTGAATGTAATTCACTTGCAGGAACATGTTGGATACCTGCATGCCTTTGGCATTCTTGACAGCCTTTAGCAAATTCTATGCAATCTTTAAGCATTGAAGGCCAATAGAAACCTCGTCGAAACAATAACCATTTCATTTTATGGCCTACTTGATGAGCACCACAAGAGCCACTATGCACATTGGATATGGCTAGGAATGCCTCATTTTCACTAAGACATTTTAATAAAACTCCCTCAGGGGTTTTCTTGAACAACTCATTTCCAATGATGTTCAAAGGTTTCAAAATTTTCAAAATTTTCCTGAAAACTGTGTTCATCTGCCCCCAAATGTTTTGGCATTGACAATTCTTCAATGAGAGATTCATTCGAAACTAACTTGTCTTTAATTTCAATGAGGTGTTCGAATGTCGCTTTCGACACTTTGTAACCAGAGGCAATTTGCGCTAAATCATTTGCCTCTTGATTCTCAATTCGAGGCACATGCTGAATATCATAAGATTCGAATTGTTTTAGCAAAGAGAAAGCAATAACAAAATATTTCATTAAGTGCTCTTGGATACATTTATATTCCTTTGTTAATTGCTTTACCACTAATTCAGAATCACCTCTTATTTTAACATGTCTTGCCCCCAAGTCTAGAAGGATTTCTAAACCTGCAGTTAAAGCCTCATATTCTGCTTCATTATTTGAACAAGACCCATTAATTTTGTATTTAAATCTTGTGGGGATTTTAAATGGAGAAATTATTAGAATCCCAATTCATGTACCATGTTTATGCCTAGACCCATCGAAGTATAAACTCCAAGGTTCGATCTCAATGGAACCTATTTGGGCTTCGCTTACTGAATGTTCAGCAAGAAAATCAGCCACTATTTGGCCTTTAGCAGCCCTTAAGGGTTTATATGTTAGTGAATATTCTGTCAAAGCTAATGCCCATTTTCCAATTCTACTATGCAAAATTAGTTTCAACAACATGTGTTTAATAATATCAAAATGGGAATAAACATAAACATCAACTGGTTTTATATAATGCTTGAGTTTGGTACAAGAAAAATACAAACAAAGACAAAGCTTTTCGATTACAGAATATCTAGTTTCAGCATCATTTAAAACTATACTTAAATAATAAATAGCCTTTTCTACACCATTTTCATCCTCTTGAGCAAGCATGCTCCCAATGGTTGTGTCCGATGCTGAAATGTACAACTTCATTTCTTTGTTTCAAATTGGAGGCATTAGAGTAGGAGGGTTTGATAAGTAAGCCTTGATGTCATCAAATGCTTTCTGTTGATCAATTCCCCAATGAAATACCTCATCTTTCTTGAGTCTTAAAAGTGGAGAAAAAGGATGAGCTTTTCCACTTAGATTCGAGATGAATCTCCTCAAAAAATTTATCTTCCCAAGCAATGATTGAAGTTGCTTCTTTGTTGCTGGAGATTTTGTCTCCATGATAGCTTTTGTCTTGTTCTGATTGATTTCTATGCCCTTTTTATGCACAACAAAGCCAAGGAAATCGCCTGCACGTACACAAAAAGCACATTTTAGTGGATTCATCTTTAATCCACATTTCCTCATTCTTTCGAATGATCTTTTAAGATGACTTAAATGATCAATAGAAGATGAAGATTTGACGACTATGTCATCAATGTAAATTTGCATAAATATTTCAATGAAATCATGAAAGATCGAATTCATTGCCCTTTGGTATGTTGCCCCTGCATTTTTCAATCCAAAGGGCATCACTACCCATTCATAAGTGCCTAATGCACCAGGGCAACGAAAAGCAGTTTTTGCAATATCATCATCAGCTATAAAGATTTGATTATAGCCAGAATAGCCATCTAACATGCTTAAATATTCATGGCCTGCTGCTGAATCAATTAACATTTCTGCCACAGGCATTGAATATTCATCTTTTGGTGTAGCGTTATTTAAATCCCTAAAATCTATACAGACTCTAAGTGATCCATTCTTTTTCATAACAGGAACAATGTTAGCTAACCATTCTACATACCTGGCTGTTCTAATGAACTTGCACTTGAGCAACCTTTCGATTTCTGTCTTGATCTTTGTCATGATTTCTGGAGCAAACCTCCTAGGAAGCTGCTTCACAGGCTTTTTGTATGGTCGAAGCGGCAATCTATGTTCCACCAGATCCTTGCTTAATCCTGGCATTTCATTGTAGTCCCAAGCAAAGCAATCCTTGTACTCCTTCAGTAACTCAATTATCTTTAACTTCAAGCTTGGGTCAATATTGGTACTGATGTAAGTTGGCCTTCTAATTGAGCCATCTCCAATATCAATCTCTTGCAAAGGATCTTGGGCTTGCATTCTTTGATTCGAACTGATTGGGTCTTTTTCAAAACCCAGGGGCTCATCATCATAGATGCAATCCAACCTTTGATTATTACCAGTTTTCAAAGCATTGGCACCTGTGGCCAATTCATGTTGGATATCATCAGTGGCTTTGAAAGCCATGTCTTCTTGAGATTCTATAGCTTCTATAGCCATTTTTATTCTGTTTTCGGCTGCATAAGCCGTAATCCTGCTCCATTCTGGGGACTCAATCATCATTATTTCCTAAATCACCCCACCCAGAAGCTGGTGGATAAACATCCTCATTCCAGGGTCCATCAACAGTCTCCCTTTCCCAACAAAAACCATGGGTTGGATGTAGTTTTACAGAATGGTAAACAGTGTCAGGGTTCACCACATTTGGATCGAAGGCAGCATCTTGCTCCCCACAAGGGGCAATATTTGCCAGATTTTTGTCAAAGTTTTGGAGAGACACAGTGCTGGATTCAGACACATAAGCACTCTGATCTGCCTCAACATTTTCGACAAGGTCATCATCTCTCCACAGAGTTAGCCTTTGATGCAGAGAAGAAGGGACGGCACCCACTCCATGGATCCATTCCCTACCCATCAGCAAGTTGTAATTAGGCCTAGCAGCTATGACCATGAACAGAGTTTTTCGAACTGTGCTACCTACACAAACTTCCAATTGCACAGCACCTAGAGAATGCCCAGTCTTACCTTCATAATTGGCTAAAACCACATTGTGGGAGTGTAAGTCAGTGTCAAATAGACCTAACTTTTTCAGCATGAAGTGAGGCATTATGTTAACCACAGCACCACCGTCAACTAAGATTTTGTTTACCCCCACATTGTTTACCTTGGCTCTTACGAACAAGGCTTTTAAATGGTTTTTCATTCCAATATCTGGCCTTTCGAACACAGCATTCTGTGCTTCGACGCAGCCATTCTCCATGACATAATAACATACTGGCTTGTGATCAACCAATTCTAGTGTACCAAAATCCTCTTCTACCTCAGTAACTTCAGTTGGAATGTCATATTCCACAGGTAGAACAGAAACCACGTTCACTAGCACGTCGAAATCAGGCTCATCATCTAGAAGGTCATCATCCTCCATGAAATCTTCGTCATCCTCAGCCTCTTTATTATTCTCAGCATCTGATTCTTTTATAGGAGTCAGTCTCTCTTTCACTGGCCTCTTAGCCAATTCAACTTTCTCCACTTTACTTGTGTTGCCCCCAGTCTTAACCTGTTGAGCAGCAAGTTTCTTTTTGCGCTGGAATCTGCGCCATTGGGTGCGAGTCATGGGGTTCTTTCCCTTGTAGTTGTTCCTGTAGCCATATTTGTTGGCTTCTTTCGCAGATTGAACATTTTGTGGCTCAGCAACCACTTTCGAACCAACAGTTGGTTTCGATCCAGCAACAACCTTAGACTCAGCAATCATTTTCGAACTTGAAGTCCCAGAAACGAACTTCACATTGACATTGCTCGAACTGCCTTTCTCCATCCATTTTTTATCAAAGGCCACGTATTGGCCACTAACCCATTGATTAACAGGTGCCTTGCTGGATGGTTTGAAAGTCTTTTGAGGTCCTAACCTCTGATGAACAGAAAGTCCTTGGTTATGGGACTTACTCCAATCAATTTTCTGATGTGGCTAACCCCTTTGGTTTAATTTCGAGCTTGGCCATTTCCTTTTGTGATCAACATAAGGCAACACATTCTTCAAACGTGTAACAGCCTCTTTGTCACACACAACACTGCATTTGGGGCACAACATCACCTCAGAATTGTTCAACTTGCACCTGTTTAAGAAGTCTATCAATTGTTCTTTAGCAGCAGGGTACACTTCTTGAACTTTCTTTTCATATTCTGCTTCAGGTATAGCTTTGATTGAAGCAGCAGCATCAGCTTCAGTGACTTCGACCATGTTGCAATCCAGGATTTCAACATACGTTGCATCAACAGCTGGCAATGGATTAGTATCCACTTTCATTGGAGGCTTAGTTTTCTCAGCAAACTTGAGCCTTCCTTCATTCAGAGCACGTTGAACCAGATCCCTGAAAAGAACACATTGGTAAGTTTTATGGCCTAAATAGTTATGAAATTTACAATAACCTCTTTACTTTCTTTGTTCTATTGGAGGTATTTTCAAATCTTTTTGAACAACTATTTGACCATCAGAAACCAACAAATCGAAAATCTCATCACATTTAGTAATATCAAATGTATAAGTCTTGGTAGCATATTTTTCATTCTTTGGTTCGACTGGATTTTTTCCATTCGAAGGCCTCAAAAGTTTACAAGTATAAGGAGGCCCTGGCTTTAATTCTGCCACATTGATATCACTATCATCAATATCTACATACTCATCTTCAGTTTCATAATTAAGTTCATTATCGAAAGAATCCACAAAAGCAACATCTTTCTTTTTCTGAAACTTAGAATTTCTGGCTTTTTCAGCTTTCAATCTTTCGATTTGTCGAACTCTATCAGCCAATTGTGACATGTCTCGAAGGTATTGAGTATCTAGTTTTTTCCTAATCGAATAGTCTAGGCCACCTGCAGCCATTTCAACTAGTTCATGTTCAGGCACTGATGTAAAGCATCTAGCTTTTAGCAATCTGAACCTATTCAAATAATCATCAACAGACTCTTGTGTTCTTCTTTTAACACTAGCCAACTCTTTAAGACTTATCTTAGTTTGGCCCATGTAAAATTGTTCATGGAACAACCTTTCTAACTGAGTCCAGTTACAAATTGAATTAGGAGGCAAAGTTGTAAACCAAGTAAAAGCATTCTTGGTTAGAGAATTAGGAAAATATTTCATCCTCAAATTCTCATTGTTTGCCAAGTTTCCAGATTCTGCTAAATACCTAGCAATGTGCTCAACAGTTGACTCGTTTGTGTCCCCTGCAAACTTAGTATATTTAGGGACTTTCCAACCTCTTGGCAACTCTGTTTGCAACACGTATTCAGATAATGCAGAAACAAAGTTTGGCCTTCGAGTACCAACATTAAGGCCATTTTGATTCAAAATGGTTTCGACTAAAGTTGCTAAGTTATTATGTCCAGCAAAATTATTATTATTCTGAACATTTCGAACCACTTCATCAGGGTCTTGGTTCCTTCGAACCATAACTACTGGAGGGTTTTGGTTAACCTCATTTTGGTATTGGTACTCCTCTTGAGTCATTGGTATTGGCTCTTGGTTTGGTGTAACCTGTGGAGCCACATATGCTGGCCTTGGGTTAAGGGGAGTGGCAGACATAGCAGGTAAAATCATTTGGGGTGCCACATGATTAATCCTAGGCTGAGTTTGGGGGGAAGGAGTGCCAAAGAAATCAGCAATTCGACCCATTTGATAGGCTAACATTTGGTAACTGTCATTGGTGTTTTGAATCAAAGGATTAAAAACAGTACCAATTTGTTGTGTTAAAAGATTAACCATATCATGGTTGCTCTCATCCATCTGTTGCCTTAAAGACAAGACAGAAGCAGTGGTTAAAGGTGTAGGAGTTACCCTAGGGGACGTATATCTCTCGGGTTCAGACGTTGGTATTGAATGAAAACCCATTGTAGATGTTGGTACATAACCATATAAAGGGTTCGTGACCATAGGAGGTGGTCTATAACCTGAAGAAACGGAATGAAATGCCATAGTTGTTATTGGCATTGTAGTTCCTGGAATAAACCCAGAACTACTTACACTAGGAATTGGCGAAGTAGATGTTATACTCGCCGCGTTCGAATCTGGAGGGGGAGGACTACCCTCACCACTCGTCGAACTCGAAGATTGACTGGTAGTAGACCCATGCATTTGATGAGTTCTAGCCATGACTGAAAATGGCAGTTACCAACACAGAAAAATCTTATTTCTAAAGAAACAAAGCACAAAACCAGTCCCGCTGGGCGTGCCAATTTGTTTACAGTGAAATTTTGTAAACAAGCGCTAGTTTTACTTCTTTAAACTTGCGAGATCAAACTAGAAATCTCAGGACAATTTTATGCTTGTTTTTTATGATAAAATGATTTCAGTGTTCATCAAAGTTCAGCAAACACTTGTGTTTTAGTTTCCTTAACGAAAAAGACAAAGTATGTTGATTTGAATCGCCTCAATTCAACAGACTCCAAACAAAGATAACAACAATTGCAGTAAATTGCAGTAAAGTAAATTGCATTGATTGTAAAAGTTGCATACAATAAAAGTGGTTCACAAACCGTACATATTTCTCTTCAGAATTCCTTTCTTTCTAACGCTTGAATACTTAGAATTTTTAGAGAAAGTTTGTAAAACAGTTTTGCGACCCCAATTCCTTCTAAGGAATTTCTATTTATACATCGAAGCAAAATATAACTGCACAGATCATCTTGACGGCCCAGATCTAATCTTCGAACACCCACGTTCTCCACTTCGTATCCTCGTTTGGCGCGTTCGCACTTTGGGCTTAGCTCTGAATCCTTTTGGGCCTTAACCATTTGGCCCAAATTCCTTTTTCCTTCGCTTCGAGACTCAAATTAAGCTCTTAGCTTCGATGAAAGTTGTCACAAGAGTTTCAGTAATCGAATTCGCTTATGGCAATTCGAAGCCAGTTATTCGAAACAAACATTTTGATGACATTTTCAGCAATAATTAAATGACACTTGTCATTTTAAAATTAATTCATTATTTTGCTGGACCAACATTTCTTATTAAAATTATTAAATTAAAATGCAACCCAACAATTACACAAAAAATGAGGAAAAATGAAGAAAATAGCTCATAGCACATCTTGCCATGATGGGAAGGATATATTACTAAAGAAAATATGCGCTGAAAAATTAATTTGAAGAAAATCTACAGCACACATCGTGCCATGATGGGACTCATCGTCCCACGATGAGAATTACTGAAGCATCGTGCCACGATGCCTTATATCGTGTCACGATGGTGCGTAAAATTCAAGCTCAAGAAGCCTATAAATAGAGCTTTTCTCCAACATAATTTACATCAATTCAAAAAGGAACAACACAGTTCAAAGGAGGAGAGCAAGGAGGAAATCACCCAGCATAGGGAGTAGTCCTGATATCATCGAGGTTATTCTTATGTGTAACTTTCTTAACTCTTCTATTATGATTATTACTGTTATGAGTAGCTAAATTTCTTAGGTTTGTTTTAGTAGATGAACTCCCCTAGGGTGATTTAATCCATGTAATTGTTTAGAAAAATATTATATCGTTTGCAATTCAGTTTATTATATTTAATTATTTTCTATTCATTCATTTTATAATCATAGATAAATGTGCATATTTATGAGTTATCATTAGGAATTAGGTGTCGTCATAACAGAGTCTTACATCCGGAACTGGGGTAATTAATCTATCCATCACTAGGGAGATAATATCAATTAACCCGAGGTTAGAGGCTAATAGAAATAATGTTCACTTTATTAACGCTTACATGATTTTCAAATGGTGTTAGTGGCCGATGTCTTCAATTGCATAGGGTGATTTTAGTATGCTAAAGCATATTTCGCTATTTAGTTAATTCCCCGTGATAATAAAAGGAAATGCAAATGAATATAACGCCATATTACCAAATAGAAATATGGGAGGGATTCGAAAGCACCTAACCATCTTTCTCGACTTGATCAATCTCACTTTTACATTTTAGTTTAACCAAACCATCTCAAAAGCGAATGCAACTTTATTTACAGCTTACTTCCTAAATTCAAACTAGTTACTTTGTTACGCAATTTCTGTGAAGACGAACTTATAGATATTATTACGCGGCGACAAAATGCTACGCTTGCCACAACTCAATCAATTCACTAGCGCAATTGTCAATTTTTTCAATTGATGAAGTAATTACCATCACTCCAACTAACACAGTTAATTATGAGTTTCAGAATTTGATTTTGATTGAAAGAGTACGGTCTAATAATATCGATATTATTAGTTGATCTAGAACTTATAGAACACAATTCTTAATTTTATGTGAAAAAATACTTGTGGGAAAGTCAAGTCTATTTTTTTCCTTTTTTCTTCACCTAGCTAGATGAAATGGCGATCTGACGATCACCAACTAAAACTCGCGAGCAATTTGTGAAGTTTCGAATTTAAATTCGAATGAAGATGTCTAACCTAACAATATCGATATTTGATAGTTGAGCTAGGTCTCTTATAGCTTTTGTAGGATATATCATTTTTTTTTCTCATTAATTTTTTTTACGATTGTTAATAATAGTAAAAATTAGTTGTTGGTTGATATCATTTATCATGTGTTATATTTTCGCAAACCTCAATAATTTTTGGTTCTATCCCTTATGTTTGTCGTTTATGGTTATGTGCTTAAAGTAGATGAATATGTAAATTTAGTTTCTGTGATGGTTAATCGATTAGTGTAAACAAATTAATCATTTAATAGATTGATACTGATAAAATTGTTTAAAATATAATTTTTGCCTGTAATTTTTTTGGTTTGACTTCAGCCTCTAGAAAATTAAAATTTGTTTCTTTTAATCCTCAGACATTATATGTGACTTAATATAATAAAGATATGTGGCACTATGAGGCTCAATGAGCGGTCATTTTAAAATAAAAGTTTTAAAAAATTGAAAGTAAACTTGAAGAGGTTTGCTTTTCCCACCCCCGGTTTGCTTTTTCACCCTTGTGCTGCCCTTTATGCCCCTGAAAAAAAGTTCTGCTTACGCGTGCAGAACTTTTGCTTAATTTAAACCCCCCAAACTTTTTTTTTAGTGTAAAGTTTACACTAAAAAAAAGTTCTGCTTACGTAAACCGAACTTTTTAAAAAGTTCTGCTCGTATAAACCGAACTTTTGAGGGGTAAAATTGGATTTTAGGGGGGTGAAAAAGAGTTAGGGGGGTGGGAAGAGAAATCCTCAAACTTGAAAGTAAATTTTTTCTTCACTCTTATAGATCAATCTTCACTCTTGCAAGATCTACAATATGTAACTCAATCACTATCGGAGTCAAAAAAAATTATAATGGAGCACCACATAAATAATTTTATAGAATTATATATATAAGAAGATACCATTTAATTTATTACATTTCATTTTTTAAAACATAAATATACATCACAAATATTCTCTACAACCTAACATACTTTAGAAATATTAAATAATTTTTTCATAAGTAATTAAACGATCATTTAAATATTGATCTCCCACATAATTTTGCATCTCATTATTAATAATATTCATCGTTAGAGTGGGTTGTTTGTTTGTGATGGATGTGCCACAAACTATGCTATGTGCCTCTGTACTATATGTATCTCTGATTCTAACAACTTTCTATAGACGGATGCCATGGGGTAGCCAATGCTATCCAAAAATGTATATTTTTTTAATCGGTAAGTGAGTATATATTGTAATTAGTTGTCTCATTAATATATATTTATCTATCACAAATGTGTTTATTTGTTAAAAATTAGTAGAAATAAAAAAGTTAAAAAATATCCACTTTTTTAATAAATATATTTTGTTTTCTTTTGATACTTTTCGAACTCTTAAAAACCTATAAAAACAATTTTGTTAATAATAAAAATTGTCAAAACACTTAAAATATATTTTTAGATTTGGCCCACGTGAAAAAATGGTTAATTTCACCACTGACATTTTATTGGTGCTTATTTGGCCAAAGCTTCAACACATATTATAACAACATATACTATTATAAAAAATTCCCAAAACATATGTGCATGCTAGGCATGGCAACTGGACCCAGACCCACCCGCCCCCGCCCCGAATTTAGCGGGGAAAAGCCGTTCTTACTGGATGCAGGGGCGGGGGCGGGGAAAATCCGAATTTTAAATGCGGGTGTGGGGACGGGGTGTGCTTACACCCGCCCCGCCCCGTACTACTTAAATTAATTTATTACCCTTCTAATTAACTACATATTTAGTAGTTTATCCTTATTAACATAATAACCCAACATAATTAAAAAGAAATTGAACATATGCAAAATTGTATTGCATAACTCTTATATTTTTTGTTATTGAATTGCATTTTTTCACTTGTTTATTTTTTCAAAAAGTGCTTTAAAACATTTTTTTTTTAAACTAATAAAAAATATCTTTTTTTAAAATGATAATTTCAACGGGTGGGGGCGGGTGGCAATTTTAATGCCCAACCGGATTTGGAGGCGGATGCGGTTTTGGGAGGCGGGGATGGAGGCGGGGTTGGTAAACTGCCCCGTTGCCATGCCTAGTGCATGCATGTGGCCCCATACTCTAATATGTGTCTACCTAATATTTTTGGTAAGAAAGCTAAAAGGAAAAGATAAAACAAAAGAAGAAAAAAACTATTTACGGAAGAATAAAGTTTCCATGACATTGTTCTTAAGAAGATCATAGACACTTTCTCAAGAAAAAAGTGAGTTAAAAAATCGGCATCTAAGGAAGTTCCAAGTTTAACAAAAAAAAAAATTGGTACATTCATTCCTTTCTCGGTCTATATGGTCTATGGTCTATTTGGGGCGCAAAAAGTACAACTCCATGATGAAATAGCAGAAATGGTTGGGCCTAGCGGCAGACTGAAAGTTGCAGAGATGGTACACATGAAAAATGCAAGCTTCACGTGATTCTACTGCTTGTGGAAATAAATCCAATTATTCTTTTACCACTGATTTGCATTTCTATTCTGGTTTTGGTTTTAGAATAAGTTTTACTAGTGTTCTCTCACATTGTGGCCATATATTTTGACATGTATTTTTGCTATGAATTATGGGATCCGAACTATAAAATAACTAAAATATTTTTTTCCGTTACTTAAATAGTGGACATTCTAAAAAATATCCTACAATTATAATATCCGCTACTTAAATAGCGGACAACATTTTTTAAAATTTCTCATTTTTCTATATTCGTGATTTAATTCACGGATAAGTATTTTGGTCATTTCGTAGGACGTGCGAGTGATGGCAAAAGTATCTATATTTTTTATAAGAAGAAAATATATATGGTCATATATCTTTGGCAGTTTATTAAGTTTCTGGCTAATATATAAGGTCAATTTATGTCAATTTATTTTGAGGAAATTGTGTGTTTCCAGATAGCTCCTTTTTTTTTGTATTATTTGAATAAAATAATTTATTTATCATTAAAAAAGATATTGTTCAAGGAGAATACGACAATTTACTTATTATGGGAAGCCACTTCTCCACCTCTCACCTCAGACAAAAACCAGTCCATATCAAGCATGGCAATCCATACAAAGTAAGATATGCCCCAAAATATTCAATTCAAAAGGTATATATCCCCAAAATTTATCTACCACTTAGAAAAAAATAGATTTTCATTAAGCGGGTTTAATATCAAGCATTTTTTAAGTTAAAAATATTATTTTTTTACAAAATGATTTTCTCAAAAATAAATATAAAAACTATTAAAATGATAAAATAGATTTTCTTAAGAAAAAAAAATAGATTTCCGGTTTAATTTCATAGAAAGTGGCCCCTTAACTAATTTTGGGTTTAATTTCTCTTTTTGTTAAGCTTTTAATTTCAATATTCAAGGGAAAGTAATGTTTGTCAAATAAAAGAGAAGAGAAAATAACCCTTAACTAATTTGACGTCCAATAATTGAGATCTAATTAAACAAAAACAATTATGCATTAAATTTAAAGAAAATGCTAACAAATACTTATAGAAAGTTGTTTAAGGAA
Organism: Trifolium repens; assembly: GCA_030408175.1. Classification (NCBI taxonomy): domain Eukaryota; kingdom Viridiplantae; phylum Streptophyta; class Magnoliopsida; order Fabales; family Fabaceae; genus Trifolium; species Trifolium repens. Next base: position 53,257,892 of record CP125837.1, read on the forward strand.
TAAAATCCTATAGAAAGTTGTTTAAGGAATAAAATCCTATAGAAAGTTGTTTAAAGAATAAAATCCTATAGAAAGTTGTTTAAGGAATAAAAAATAGAATTTTTATGTAGAAAAAACTGTGTACAACTTTCAGTTTTATATTTATATATAAGCAATTTTTCACTTTGTAAATTCATTCAATAATTAATATATATATCTAGTCTATAATATTGACTTGTATTAAATGAAGTTAAAAAGTGAAAAATTGTTTATATGTGAGACCAAAGAGAGTATTTATTATTTGACTTGTATTTTAAAGCTACATTTTCTTTTCTTTTTTTTATGAGAATAAATTTGATTGTTTTTAAAAAAAATTCTTAAACATATTCATAGGATATTTTTAATTTTTTTTCTTAATCACACAATTGTGAAAAGTGTTCAACTTAATAATTATAATTATTTTTTTTACTACTAATATTAATTATTTTAAGGTAGTAATATTAATAATATTGTTAGTGTAACTAAACTTTATTTTATGATCAAATTATAAACTATCAAAACTTCTTTCCTCTAAGAATCATTTGAGAATCAGATAATTAATAAAAATAAATAAACTTATAAATATCTATACTTTTTATTTTTATTATGTTTAACTGATGTTCGTTCAGAGCACTGTTTAACATTTTCTATAAATTAATAACATTGCCTAAGTCACCTAAATTAAGAGTTTTTATACTATAATTTTTTTTAAAAAAATTTGGTATCCGATCTTAAGACCGACTAATTCGAGAGGATCAATCTCACCACCCACCTACGAAAACTCCATTTAAAACAAGAGTTTATTTTTTGCTCTTTAGTACTAGTCCACCAAAATTGGCCAAAGAGAATCAACCTACCTTAAGAGGAGCATACTCCGTAAACCAACACCACTATACCTACCCAAAATTTATAAAGAAACAAAGCTATCTTTAAATCTTAAAAATAAATAGACAAAATCTAGTATCCTATAACACTTGTTTTTGATCTGTCTGAGGTTTAATCTTCACTCTCTCTCTCTCGGTCTTCAGTCATCATGACTCTCTTATCTTCTCAACTCTTTACATTCTCCGCCGTGAACCGCCGTTCACCGGCAACATCCACCACCACCACCAACAATCTCTTTTCATGTAACAAACCCACAACAACAAACAACACTGTCAAATTTTTGTATTCTCCTTCAATACTTCGAAGTGTCCGTTTGGATGAAAGATTTGTTACGAGGTTTATTCTTCCTGTAAATGCTCAAGATCTAATCCACAATACTGGTGCCACCGTTGGTGTTCTTGGCGGCGCTTATGCTCTTGTTTTTGCTTTTGATGATCTCACTAGAAAAAACATCCTTAACCAGGTAATGGTTTTGTTTGGTTTCTTCAATTCATTTCCTTAATCTGCATGCATATATGTACACAATTTCCAAGAATTGATCCATTTTTTACTTGTTTTGGTTCAATTTAAATTTTGGGTTTTGTTTATTGATTTGTTTTTTATGGAAAAATTTGTTCTTGTTTTGAAATTGGCGTCACATGGTGATGACAGGGTCTGAGCAGAAAACTGGTCCATATATTATCTGGTTTGCTTTTTCTTGTTTCTTGGCCAATTTTCAGGTACCCATTTATGTGATTTGGATAAATTTTTATTCTTTTTTATGAGTTTCTTTGATATATTCCTTATGAGGAAAGTTTGAGGCATTATTGATTTGGTTTTTTATTAATGTTTTGATGTTAATGTTATTGTTAGGATAGTAACTCCCCTGAAGCTCGTTACTTTGCTGCTTTTGTTCCTCTTGTGAATTTCTTGAGGCTTTTAGTGAATGGTCTTTCCTTAGTTTCTGATCAAGGACTCATCAAATCTGTGACTAGAAAAGGAGATCCAAAGTAAATAAATAAATGTCTTTATTCATTTTTTGCCAATGTCTTTTTTTGGCATTATTTGGTCATGACAGTATATAATATGTTCTAACCTTTTACAGTTTATATGATACAGAGAATTGCTAAGAGGCCCTCTTTATTATGTTGGGATATTGATATTATGTGCTGTTGGATTCTGGCGCAACTCTCCGATCGGGGTGGTTTCTTTGGCAATGATGTGTGGAGGGGATGGTAAGACACTTTTGTTACCGATTCGTTTTTGTTTTAACCATCTGATTCTTAAGAGAAAAGAGGCTCTAATAATCTAAAGTTAGAGTTCGGTCAGCAATAGTAAAGTCTTATCGATGATTGTTTTAGTCAGACCTTACTTATCTCACATCCTGACCGAACTACAAATTTTTCGTTGAACATTCTAATCTTTTTCATCATCATTAGTTTTTCAATTTCTCTAATGAATCAACATTGTACTTGATGGTTACTACTAGGTGTAGCTGACATAATTGGCAGAAGATATGGGTCCATGAAGATACCTTACAACCAAAACAAGAGTTGGGCTGGTAGCATAGCAATGCTTTTATTTGGATTCTTGGTTTCAATTGGGTATGTTTTACAGTACATTACAAACTCAACCACTTTTTCAACAGTACTCTTTCTTTTACTTATTAGGAAATTGACACAGCTCAGAGAATTAAACACATTGTTTGGTTGGAGTGAAAGTGGAAGGAAAGAAAGTTGGGGAAGGGAAAGCACCAATCTCAAGAAACATTCCTTTGTTTGGATGCAAGAGAAAAGTGGAAGGAAAGAAGAATATCATGTGGGACCCACCAAAATGTGTTTCCTTCCAAAAGTGGACGGAAAGTAGAACCATGGGTGTGTTTTGGTTGAAATGACACATGTCAAAAAGATTAACAAATTTACACATTTTTTATTTCTTTTAGTTGGGGTATTTTTGTCATTTTAAATTTACACATATTTCTTTCCTCTCACTTTCTTTTCACTTTCACTTAAACCAAACAACCTAAAAATCATCTCACTTTCTCCCAACTATCCTTCAACTTTCTTTCCTTCAACTTTCTTTCCTTCAACTTTCTTTTCACATCCAAACACACCTTGTGAAAATATATTACTCCAAGTAGATTTTGACTTTGATATTTATTGCATGTAGGATGCTCTACTACTATTCATCTCTAGGACATGTGCAGTTTGATTGGGGGGACATTGTACCAAGAGTTGCTTTTATTTCTTTTGTGGCAACAGTGGTGGAATCCCTTCCCATTACTGAGGTGGTAGATGACAACATTTCTGTACCACTAGTAACCATGGCAATGGCTTTTTTCACTCTCAGTAATAACTTTTAGAGAGCTTATATGAAATTAACTCTAGTATGTAAATTGTAAATAGATCATGATTTGTAACAATTTTGAAACTTCTTAATATAAAATCATTTTTGAATTATGATTATAAGCATCTGATAAATAGTTCTTATTTGATAGGTATTCAGTAGTGTAGCCTTCCTTCTTCTGCAATCTAGACCACAAGTTTTTGGTTTAAAATGGATATCTTTTACGTGCAACGGCAAAACTCGGAGACAAATCCCAAGTAAAACCATAATTTGGACCACAAGTTAGGCAAATTTTGATAGATTATAAGGGCATCTCTCTTTAATGCACCACTCTCTTGGCATAACAATAAATTGAGTGATTCATAACATTATGATAACCAAAATGCCATCATATTCCAGCTAATAATATGTAATATAAAAAAAAATAATAACTGATATTTTTCTTACAAAGTATTGGTTCCAATCCCCTAACATAGCTATCCTACAATTACAGCTTCCACATTTAATCATACATCCCATTGAAGCATGAAAGAGGATGGAAAAACTCATCACAAATTCAATTAAGCTGTGGTAAGTATTTAGCTTTGAACCAGCTTCAGCAAAGCCAAATCGGCAAATTCACTTTCTGTTAAGGAAAAAAATGACTGTTCGGGATTCTAACTGTTTCACCCCTTCTTGTTGAACAAGATGAAGTCTAAAAGAATATGCTCTCAAAACCAGAATGAGTTCACCGGTTTTGAAGTCCTTCAATTGCCTTTTTCCACTGCGACGCTCTTTGCTTAGCATCCTCAAACGACATTACCTTTTTAGGCTGCATCATTACATTTGATAACAAAACGGTGAAGGAAGGTCCAAGAAAACAAAATAGAGTAGATCATAGTTATCAGAAAAATATTTATATGAATCGAATCTTGTTATGAATCGTTCGATACATTGTCAATAAAAATGTCACTTGAATTCTAAAGAGAAGAGAAAGCTTACCGTGCAAATCTTGAAATTTGAAGGACTAGTCACTTGAATGTTTAAATCATTTGGATTATCAGACCATATTATATTTCCCTTTACAATTAATTTTGAAGGATCGACATAGATCAACTTTGGTTTGTTGGTAAGGATGAGCTGCACCTTCTTGCTTGATAGTTTTTGTAATTTCTTCACCATGGAGATCATAAGAACAGATTCGCCAGGCTCCAAAAATTGTTGCCTGTTAGATGTGCACAAAATTGAACATTAGTTTACAAGCCAGGTAAATATAGGCTTTGTCAATAGCCACTCAAAAAATCATTTCTCAAGTTTTCTTATAACTTTCCTAATTTCTCTGTAATAAGTAGTATCGATGGGATGGTACCGTAATTTTTAATATGAAATTCTACCAGGTTGAAGTCATAAGGGAATATATAACCGAACTATATGTAAATTAGCATAATCGACAACACATGAGACCTCAGCATGTTATTTTCAGTCTTTACGATAAGGCAGCTTAATATTAAAACTAACATAGTTTTGCCGTGCATGTATTCCATAAAAAACTAATACAGTTTTCTATGTGTAAAAATCTCTAAATCATGGAAAACATAAATATTTAAAATGGGGAGGATATTTTCCGTAGAAGATTTTCTCTGTGCACATTTTTAAGTTGATTATACTAATTTTTTAGCTTTTCAAGTTGACATGATTGACAAAGGATTAATAGTCTCCATATGATTTGGATGTAAACAATGTACAAACCAACCAGGAAAGTTTATGCATACCATTTTGAATCAAAGGAATCAATTGAAGCTAGCCTGGTTATGTGACCAGTTCCCTCTGCAGACGATGTGGCACCGTCAGGCTGTCTAGCAGAACCGTCGCCAATGTGAGAAGGGCTCCATGATGACTCATCAGCAGGCGATTGAGTCTAAAAATGAAAATCACGAGTTAGGAACTGTGTTATTAAACCAAGAAAGTGGACAAGAAACAAAGTTTTGTCTTCTTATTTTGGATAAATAATAATTTGAAGAGCAAAGCGATGGATGTCGTACCCCGGGTTCGAGAGCAAGTTTTGGAGGAGTTTGTGCCCTTAAGTTATTCCAGTCAACCCCCTTGAAAAATGGATGTATTTTCAAAATAGCATAACCATCAGGTCCTGCACCTGGTCTCCTGCTGGGGTCTAAATCCTGCATCACAATTGCATTGCTATTTAAAATTAAAAGTTCACAAATGAATAATGCAAATCCTGCAACTTAAAGCATGATAAAAAAAATGTTACATGTATCATCAAAGGATGAAATATAATATTATTAGTGTATTACTTTTTCAAGTTTATTTACTATAATGTATTATTATTACTATATCTTAATATATAGTTATGTAATCAAATAAATACGATGTCTTACAAATTTTATTGAATATTTTTCTGGAAAAAAAATCACTGGTCTGTAATAATAGTATTTACATACAATAGATATAAACCGATATATTGTCTAATAGTCTTCACCTATACCTTCTCACTATTATTTTATGATTTCTTCATTGGTTTTACAAAGGGCTATGAGTCACAAACAACATAAGTCACTACTGAGATATTCGTCGACGGAAAGAGAAGATGCTACTAATATGATTCATCTATGGGATAATTGTCACCATTGGAATGGTCGAGGGTAAGAAAACAGACACAACTATTATGATTCATCTGTGGGGAAATGAGTCACCAGAAGAGAGGTCACCATAATATAACCCATGACTGAAAAAAGAAGACGTATAAATCCATCTTCTCTATGCAAGTGAGTTTCATTGGATGAGTGTTAAGAGAATTTATGGGGAAAAAAGAGTTAGCATTAACTCCTTTGAATGTGCTTCGGATTGAGCAGAGATAACAATTGAAATTACAGCAACAATAAGAAGTGAAAATAGATGAATGAGTGTTATTGACTTATGAATAAAGGGATGAATAAGACGCAAATACAGAAAGCTCCTCGGTAAGAACAAAAGGTTTTTCTCACTGCCTAACCGAATCAGGTTCTAACATAACCGTATCAGGTTCTAACATAACCGTATCAGGTTCTAACAAACTCAATGATAAACATTTCTCTCCCCACACAACCTCTAATTAAGGGAATATATTAACTAACTGCCAGCTCACCACTCACAATTGCCTCACGCTCCTTTCTTCTTTCTCCTAGTGTGCTCTCCACACTTTGGGCCTCATTATTAAAGCCGAACACATCTCCCTCAGTTGGGTAAGGCCTATGCGGACTCCTCCTATCTTGGTCTTTGTGATTTAGTCGGTTTCTTATAAATTAGACTAGAGGGAGTACCTTAAAAGCAATGTGTACTGGTGTTAATTGCACCGAGGTAAATAAATTATGCAGTTGTGTACAGCTTAGAAACTGAATAATGTTGTTATAAGAAAAGTTTGTCACCAACTATTTTACTGGAAATATCAGGGTTACCCTTTAGAGGAATGAAATTGCCTATTGTCACCCCCAAATCAAGAGGGAATTTTTTTTTTAAAACTTCTGTTTGCACATCCCTATCTTACAAATTACAATACTGCCCTACAAGAAAGACTTTAATATTTGATCTTAGTTTGTCAATTTAAAGAACCGCAACCCAACGGTTGAAAAATGGGAAGAGGATAATTCATTGAAAACGTGGAAATGTATAAAAATTTGAAAGCACATCAGGGATGATATATTTGTATAATTGTATCCAGTAATAATGTACTAACCAACAGCCTGTCAATAAGGTCTCTTGCTTCGTCTGAAAAGTAATCTGGAAATCGAATTTCTCTTGCTATAATTCTCTGGAAAATAAGCCATTCGCTTGCATCTTTAAAAGGGGAAGTTCCAGAAAGCATTTGATATAATGTGCAGCCAAGTGCCCAGAGATCATTTCTGTGGTAATATATTCAGGAAGAAAAACAAAATAAAATATTAAAAGGTTATTACGTAGGGACCTGGCACAAAATAACAGCAATAAGGAAACTCATCATAACCAAACTTGACATCTGAATTGTCAAAAAATAATCCAGCATTTAGTTAAAACAAGACACAAACTATAGTTAAAAATAATCAATGTTTAACCCTTACCCAAAAGTTGCGGGAGAGGAATTAAGAACCTCTGGAGGGACATAAGCAGCAGTTCCCACAAATGTGCAGGCTTTGTCATCTAAAAAAAATTAAACAAATAAATGAAGATAATACAAAAGAACGATAGAATTTAAGGAAAAAAAAAACTAGCTTCAGCATAGCTCCTATCTCACCTGATGCTGCATTCGGAAGGACAGTAACTTGGCTATCCTGCATAGGCTTCACACTCCCAAAATCAGCTATTTTAATGTGTCCTTCAGATGTAAGTAATAGGTTCTCTGGCTGCAGTTGAAGAAATTTAATTTTCACACATAGCCATATATGGAAATAATGCAGTATAATCATCCCACAGAGCTACCTTAATATCACGATGTATAACTCCCAAACCATGTATGTATTCAAGAGCATCAACAACTTCAGCTGCATAGAATCGTGCTTCATCCTCAGGTAAACGACCCTTCTGCACAAAGGAAATCAGAAAGTTTGCTAGTGGATATTATTCGGTAACGAGCATCAGAAGGATACAAGCTAACATAAAAGTGTCCAAATTCCAACAATTTCAGAAGTGCAAAAAAAATCTTATGGGAGGCAATCAAATTGTGAAAGTCTTTATAAGATCACAAACTTGAGTTCATATTGAACAAGAAGAATTAACATTGTAAGAGTAGCAGGAAAAAAACTAAAAATGTATGAGGAGTACTAGTAACACTCTCTTTTCAACACTCACTATCTTGTTGGGCGAACTCAATGTGAGACGCACGCTTTGGAAATAGATCCCACATAAAGTGGTGGGACCCACATTGATTTTTCTCAATAAGAGAGCGAATGTTTGAAAGAGTATTCTTAACACTGCTCAAAATGTAGAATTCCCTTACAAAAGAATAAAACTAACATAACTAAAGAAATCTGACAGTACAAAACAAGCAAATTGTTTATGGGCGACGGTGGTCATTTTTCGTTAATTTTAATATTCAAAAGAATACTTATGTAAAAAGCTTTAGAATGGACTGTAATCTACCATTGTTTATAAATATGCACCTAAGCATATACAAAGACTTGATAAAGAAAACGACAAACTAATTTATCCCAAACCTTGGAAAAACCCTATACTAAGAAAAACACTTTTCTGACAAAGTATATATAATTCCTCCTTTTGGAAAATTATACAGTTCATAACAATATCAAAGCAAATATTATGATTTCATTGTGTTATAATAAGACCTGCAATAGGACTGCACCTTAGTCCTACTGGATTAACATCCAACATATGTCAAATTTTTTCCAGACAAAAAACTTTGGCATGCTGATTATGTGAAAGGGTCGTGCTAACAAGTGCCCCAAGGGCAAGGGCACTAGTTAAGTATGTAAAATATAGAAATTTTGCATTGGAAATGACAATTTTCAAACTTAAAAAAGGTCTAATACATCACTTTTCAAGTCAAAGCTTCTATATTTGCTTTCTTAACAAGTGTCCTAAGGGAACTCTTTAATATTTTCCTATGTGAAATGAAATTTTGCATTCGCTTACCCTGGTAATTTGATCAAAAAGTTCTCCACCTTCACATGATTCAAGTGCCATGTCTTCTCCAATGCAAAAAGAACAACGGAAGAAAAAAAAAGATAATTTCAAATATAGTAAAGAGGAGTAAGCCACAAGGAAAATAAACAGAAAATATGGCCAGTATTACTTACACAGAGAAAATGAGTCTTGAAATGTGAAATATAGTCGCACAATGCCAGGATGATCCAATTGATCAAGCACTATGCGTTCCAACTTCACATAAGCAGTTTTATTCTCTTTGGTGATAAATTTTTTGTCCATGATCTTCAATGCATACACAACTCCTGTGTCCTTCTTCCTTGCCCTCACAACCTTTAGACATATATTTAGGATATTAGGTGATAAGACAATTTTTATTCCGGAAAATGAAGTGTCTCAAAGGGTCGAAAGAATAAGACAGTTTTTATTCAAACAAATAGAACCATCAATGAATTTTAAAACCTCAATAGCCAGCCAAAGAAGCCAGTAGAATCGGGGGAATGAGTTGAGAAAGTGAAGCAACGAAAGGTGTTTAGTAAATAAAACAAGTAGCCTAGACCATGTTCCCTTACTTCATTACAAAAAGAAAACAAAAAATGGACAGTAATATGTCACATAATTGCATTCGATAGCAATGAATTTTAATGTACACACTACAGTAAAGCCACATGAAGGGTGAAATTTCATAAATTCCTCGTAAAAGAATTATGTATCACATACAGCACTTGAAGGAAGAATATGATGTTAATTTCATGCACTAACAATTCAGTTTGCTTCATTTTCTACCGCCTATAATTTGCTTTACGTCCCAACCCTGCCTATAATTATCTACTGTCTCACATTATAACCTTTGAGGTTTCATTTCTTTGAAATACGGTTGAATATCCAAAATCTAAATCCTCAAAACCAGTTCACAGCAACACCACAAAAGCCATCAAGAAACAATATACTCCCTCCGTCCCGTAATATAAGCAAAAAAAACCTCTTTTTGATGTCCCAAAATATAAGCAAAAGACAATCTTTTTAATCCTAAAGTTACAAAATTACCCTTAGTCATAATTCACTACTTTTTCATATTAAGTTGTGTGTCTGACACCATTTTCAATTTTCAATTGTATTGGTAGTTAGCTTCTTTCAATATGACTTTTTAGCTTCCATCATTAAGCAAGCTGATTTTTTCTAGTAACTAGGAGTTTCATAGTTTGGTTATGACAAAGGTAATGTAGGAAACTCAATTGTTTGTTTTGGTAAAATTTAAAGTTTCTTAATAAGCGTGAATTTTTTTTTTTTTGCTTACATATCGGGACGGAGGGAGTAGCTCATAAAACGCACGATAATTTCCTACTATGTGAAATGAATGTTAAAGAAAGTTTACCATCTTTTTTCTTAAGAGATGATTGAAAACCATGGAGGTGTAAATTCCCAAATAAAAACAGTTACCAAATAGTGCTTCAATTCAACAAATAGCAACAATAATGCCAAATGATCTCCCAAAAATAAACGAAAAATAAACGAAAAATAAATTAAATCCATTATATATTATGCAACAAAACTATAAAAGCAAACATTATCCACATGATTCATGCATTCATCAAGGCATTAAATAAAACAAAAAACCATAAAAGTAAAAGTGAAAAACCAAACCACAAACACCACCAAACAAAAACAGAAATAGAAACAGAAACAAAAGTTTGGTTGTGTTTGAGAACCTTAGAATAAGAACCAACACCATAGATCTTGCCCAATTCAAAGTCTTGAATGGTATAATTCTCCTGAGGAGCTCTAAAAGCAAAACTTTTGGATCTCTGAACATTCCCAGCACCAGCACCACCATTGTTAGAGGAAGAACTCCTTTGAATCTTTAGCTTGGAATCAAAATCTTTTTCCATTTCCAACATTGCTCGGTTACCAATAACACCAACAACGAAAATCAGCAGCACCCTACATTCCAATCATGATTTTCTCTCTCTGTAACAAAAAAGTGAATCACGTGAGACCCTTTTGGATGAATTGAAAAGGGTCGAAGGGAAATTGAGATTAGAATGGGAAAGGTGAATGCTTTGGAATTGAAAATTGAAAACCCTAACAGAATGAATGGATTTGGGATTGGGTTGTTTTGTTTTGTTTTTTCTCTCTCTTTGTTTGATTTTTATGACTAAATTGGGAACATAAAACAGATGTCGTGAAGAGAAGAGTGTTTGAACAAATAATAATGGAAATGATGATGAATGATTAAAAGCTTTTGTGAAATTTCATGTTTTTCTTTTCTTTTACTCTCTTGTTTCTTTCCAATGGATGTAATAGTTCAATGCTTTTGACCGTTTTGATTCTATAAATCTATCCACGGTTCAAATAGCAAAGATAAGTTATTGGATATATTGTTGTTTCATATTTTATATTGTTGTTTGATTATATAATTTAATGGTTATTATTATTTTAATAGTTGAAATAATGATTTAAATGATATTGATTTGATTAAAATAACATATTAAGGTCGGAGGATTTGGGTTTGTACTTTGCATTAGAGGCTGCTTCATATGCTTTTGTGGCTTCAATGATGCAATCTTGAGTGTTACAAGATTATATATTGAGATATAGTGAAGTATGTGGTATGGACATCATGGGCGCAATCTTGGCTGCCTCATGAAACGATTTCTAGTTTTGATTTGAGCAATTTTACTAGGAAGGACATCGTCCCCCTTAAAGCCCAATATGTTCTTTTTGATATTTTTAGGCGTGCATGAATATAACGCCCCAACTAAAATACCTAGAATATTTAGTCGAGACATACATAAAAGGATCTGAGTACAAATAATTCTCTGATTAAAAATAAACAGGATACAACATTGTTTCAGATACAAAGTAAATAACGGATAAAATACAGCGGAAGTTGCTAGTATTCTGAGTAAACACGATAATAAACTAAAAAGCAAGACGAAGAAATAAAATCTTCAAGGCGGACAATCCAAGCTCAGCTCCAACTGTCAGCCTCCTACCTGGTCCTTGCTCCGAATATCCTGTTTACCTAAAAAAAATTGGTTTGGAGTGGGGTGAGACTACTAAGCCTCAGTGAGTCCTACTACCCTCCTAATGGCGACTACGCCGGGGCACCTAAATCAGTCGTTTCAAATACTAACATAATCATATCATAATAGCATAAATATAGGTGTAACACATAAATTAACTCTTATTCATTTTAGACACAAGGACACTCTGAGGTGAGCATGTCTCAGAGGCCTGCCATATCCGTCAACCGATTCGGTCACGGCATGCAGCTCACAATAACTTATCCTAATGGATTATCCCATCGGGAGTCCATAGCGCGATATCACAAAATCGCTCATAATTGACTGAAACTAATTTAGTTATTACTACCATAAGTTCCCAAAACCCGGGGAGCATACAAACCTAATAATAGTCTAAGTTATGCCCTATCAATTATCTGTGATTAACATTCTGTTCGACATTATATTAATTACATTACTGCAAACTGTCTGATTATAACGAGGATATAAAACGAGTGTTGAAAACTTTATTTAGAAAATGGAAAATATAGGTCAATTCTGTACAAGCTCGCTACGGCGAGTCACTAGCTCGCCATGGCGAGATTATAGGTCCTGACCTAAATCAACTCGCTGTGGCGAGCAGAAGCTCGCCATGGCGAGTTTCATCAGCTCAGAGCCCAGCTCGCCATGAATGCTCGCCAGCTACTCGCTATGGCGAGTTCATGCAGAACTTACCCTGTTTTGCCAAAAATCATGTTTTTCTAAAACTACACCTACAATCCTCATTCTATCTGTGCAGTAGCATAATTTACATAATATATAAGCAGAATGGAGGGAAATTTGGGATTAATTCCCCTCACACAACTTTCCTAATTATTTCCTAAATTAACATGCAAGAATTCATAATTGGGAGACTAACTACTCTATCCTAAAGAACCCACCTGATAAAATGAAGCTTTAGCACATATACTAGCTCTGCTACAACATCAAACCTTCTTGTCCAGGACTCACTTGAAAATCCAATTGTATTCTTGACCAACATAGGAAGAAATGGAATTATGAGCAATCTAAGGCTTGCTAAGATTAAAAAGGATAGGAACTGCCCTACTGAAATTGGGAAGGAATATAAAGAATTAGGGATAACTCACCAAGATTGGAATGAATGGTCACAGAAGTGCAGCAGCAAGCAGCAGTAGCAACTCTGCTGTGCTCGCCACGGCGAGACATAACTCGCTCAGCGAGTATATCAGGATGGTTAGGTGTGGTTCTGCCATTCAGTACCAAAATTCTACTCTTCCAATGCACCATAACTTTCCAGTCATCTCTAGGTTTGCGTTTTAGGCTGAATACACATAATAAAATGCCAATTTGATAGATAGAGAGGTTTGTGAGTTTATTGACACGAAGGGAAGAAACATGTAGGGGAAAATCACGAGAGAGGGAGGGGTCTACACTACCTGAGTTCCTCAATTAACAAAGATTACTTCACTGATTGATGAACACCCTTGATTCTACTGAAGCCACAGTTATGAGGTTGACCTTTACACCATCAATTTCTCTCCTATGGTACAAAACCCTTGCATGCAAGTATATGAACAAAATCTAATTATTTCCAAAAGGGAACAGCAGAACAACATCAACAGAAATTGGAGGAGGATTTAAGTGATTGAACTTACTCTTCTCAAGAATTAAAACCCAAGGGACGAAGTTTGATTCTTGCATGTGAGGTTGGATGAAGCTTGAGTGGTGATGGTGCCTAGGCCGTGAGAGATTGAGAGGGAAGGAGTGGTTAAGAAACATCCATAAGCTTTGATTCTTCCTTGTTGTATGATGAACCTTTGGTTAGATTTTGAAGTAGTAATGGAAATGGGTCATAGAGCTTCAAATTTGTTGTTTGGGGGCGTGAGGGTGAAGAGAAAGAGTAAGAGAGCAAGTTCTGTTTCTAGCAGAGAGAAAATGAATGGATTTGTGAGGCATTTGGGGTTATATGTAGTTAAGTGGTAATTGTGAGTGTTTGGGTCCCACCACTAGTGACAAGAGCTTACCATGGGTTAAACTTGCCTTACTGCATACTCCTAATTGACCAAGGTCCAATTGATAAATTAAATTAGTCCATGATGTTAGTTATAAAAATGGGGTTGTTACAATCTACCCCCCTTAAAGAAATTTCGTCCTCGAAATTCAAACTTCTCTATTCCACATCAGGGTAGGTTGTTTGTGGCTGCGTCCAATTCTACGCTTTGACTATCCTTCAGTCAATATACAATCCCTTGGAATAAAACTTTCCTCTCTTAAGGTTACTGGCTGAAGGTTATCCTCACACTCTCAAAGGTTGCAGTGCTGCGCACTCTGATTCAACTTCTTACCACCATTGCACTTCTTCCATTTCCAATGGAATCAGTTCCAGTTTCTACTGAGTTAGAGGGTCGGTATCCGGCCTGGTGTTAATATTGCCATATCCACACCCTCCCAGTCAAAGTCGTCCTCCTTCCTGAACACCACCATGCTTGACATGTTATATGTACTTCTGTTTCGCGTGTTGTGAAATTACTCCAGAATCGATCGAAATATAAAACGAGTGGAAAATTGTCTAAACACTACTGGTTCTTCTGCCAACGAGTCAGACTCATTCGCAGACGAACTTATAGTTGTCCGATAAAATCCCACCTACAATCTCTATCTATCTCGACACGACACGATGATTAAGTCGCACATTTAACACGTGGCGTACTTGGGTTCTGATCACTCCTCAAGGTTACAGGCCACACTTGTTTGAAGTCATTCGCTGGCAACGAGTGTATGAAACTTGGCTAGCTGAAAGCATAAGGTCGGAATTGTAACGCTAAGACTGGATTGAATAATCTGGCTTATAACGGTTGACTGGATTATCTTAACAGATTACTAATGATAGGAAGAAGGGTTTGGTATATTACTTCGGACAAGTGATTTCCACACTCACACTACTGATTACAGGTAACTAGACTTGGAATTGAAATTTTCTAGTTCAGGCGTTCAAACTTCAGCGCTTGAGTTCACAAGATTACAGGAATTGAGTTCTGGAAGGTTGAAATGTTCGGGCAGAAACACTCAAGGTTAATACACTGATCTCACATGGTCAGGAGCACGGAGTTAGCAGGTTTGAATCCTTAACACTGCTTTCACTGGTATAACTTAATTCCACAGATTTCGGGGCTGGTCCAAACTTAATTGACTTCCGCAGATAGGATGGAGATACCGATAACACAACCGAAAAGAAACTGAGAACAGATGATATGATTACCTAAGAGTGACGTTGATCGCTATTAGTTTAACCATCTGCCTTCGAGAGAATTTAGAAAGGTTGCATCCTAATAGAATTTAGGTACAACACGTGGTTGTCAAGCCGTTGAGGCATGAGAAGAATTGTCCAACTGAGGCGTGACTTAGACGGGTTAGAGAATACACACGTTCCCAGACTTGCGAATATTGAATTGGGCATTGTTCAGGTCAAAGACTCAGCTGAAAAAGGGTCTCTAAAGATAAATAGACAATTGAAGATTCGTCTTCCACTGGTTTATACTCATGTTCTACAATTCTAATTCTCCTGTCAGTTCTCCCAGGCTAGGACAACTACGTTTCACTCAATGATCCTCGCTGACAATTTCTCACAGGTGGTCCATCTAACTGATTCACCTAGGCTCTAAATTTGGAAGGTTTAGTTATGAGGGAGCGTCGGTGATGGCTAATGCTAAAGTTAAACTTAGTTACTTGTTTCTGTGTAACCAACATATACCTAAAGGTTGATCTAGGTGTTTGACGTCTGCTACAACCTGCTATTAATATTGGTTTCGCATTGGATGGTGGTTCTATCTCACCTATATCTAATCTTAATATTCGAAATGATATTCTAATTGGCTGGTTACTAATCTTACCGGTCTCTTATTTTAAAGGTTCTAATAACTTACTCGGTGACTGGTCGATCTAATGCTGAATTGGATTTATCAAGTCGTGTTCCTTATTATTTTGTACTATTCTAGTGGTAGAATATGGCTGGCCAAATCTAAACCTCATCCGGCTAACTAGTTGGTCTGTAATATTGAGTTACTAACCTAGAGACAATTGATGGGCAACTCCCGAGGCACGGTTACTAATCTTGCTCCCTTCTTAGTTGGTGGTCATATGTGTGAGTTTCGTTTAGTTAAAGTCAAACCGGTATTAATCTGAATCATCGGTCTCTGAACTATCTAATGGCAAGGCTAAGACGGGTTGACCTTGGTGGCTGATTGTGCTAATGCATCTCTCAATTGTTATTACTAATCAAAGCTTAACCTGTAATGGTTCGGTGTAATTTCTGGTATAGGGCGTCAGGCTGATCCTATTGATGACATCTAGAGGTGGTTATCCTAAGGGTTTACTCGGTCGGTTTTGTGATAAGAAATTATCTAGGTATAAGTGCTAAGATTTCTCTATTCTTACCGGGGTAATCAGCAGGTCAGAATTGCTGGGTTACTAGTTTATGGATACTTAACCTAACGGCCTTTAACAATCCTATTTAGATGTCGGTATTGCTAGGGAAGATTTCAATTTTGATGTGAGTCAAGGTTATACCTTCGTGACAAGGTTCTATCTTCGGTTTGGTTTCTAACTATTCGGTGGTGATGTTATTTATGTTTGTCTAAGGGTCGGGTGTAGTGATGGAATTTTCTAGTGGCATACTAGCAAGTCTAGATTCTTGGGATAAGGTATTAGTATCGGGTACTAATTACTGAGCTGCTCGGGTCATATTACTGGTTTGATTAATAAACTATCCTATGATGATGTTCTAGTAATTTCTGACTTAAGAATTCTGATAAGGCTAGTAAGGATTCCTAACTGTAGATGAGTTTGGGTCCCTAAAAATTTTCGGTTTTACTGTTAATGACGGGTGTAGTAAGAAGGTAACCTCAAATGGTGTTACTAATTTAAGTTTGACTCTTAGGAGCGGTGTAGGAATGTCGTTTAGAGGTTGAGGGGTCGAAGTAACTTAGTTATGGCATACTAGTGGTTAATCTAACAAGATAATATGAAGGGGTATTGAAATGTGCTTATGTCCTAATTTGGTTTCTTAGATTTCGAACGATTCGATTTGAACTACTCGTACGGTGATATCTACCAGGTTTCCTACACTAGGTTGCTAACTCAGGATCCTTTACATAATCGAGCTTAGTTATGCTTCCTCGGGTACGGATACGGATTACAAGGATTTTAACCGTTACATCAGTCATGATTAAGCTCCTAATAGTTTTACTATTCTTACTGGTTTCTGGTACAAAGGGTACTCTCAGTCCAATTTCTTATTGTCTCCTAATCCTAATA
Organism: Trifolium repens; assembly: GCA_030408175.1. Classification (NCBI taxonomy): domain Eukaryota; kingdom Viridiplantae; phylum Streptophyta; class Magnoliopsida; order Fabales; family Fabaceae; genus Trifolium; species Trifolium repens. Next base: position 53,275,069 of record CP125837.1, read on the forward strand.
TCATCTCCTAACGTAGTTTCTCTACAACTCTTATACTCACAAGGAAGTTTAGGATTTTCCACACTAAGGCATCAGTAGATTGAATGGTGAGATTATGGAAGAGGGCTGGAAGCTACACTCCATGATTAAAACAACTGAACCGAGAGTAAGGCAGCAACAAGCAGTAGCAGCAACCTGCTAAGCTCGCTGCAGCGCGCATTTACTCGCTAAGCGAGTTAGACAGAAGGTGAAAGAATAATTCTGCAGTTCATCCTATAAGGGTGAGGTTACCTCTGGTCTTAGGAAGTCTAGCTGACACTCAGTGTCAGTGGAACTATTGTTATGTACTACACATTTCAGTATAGGGTACACTTGCTTTCGTCACTTGTTTTACTACAACTTATTCCTGTGGCACCATTTGCCACGGTCCCATTATTCTCTTATAAGAGTTCCCTTCAGCGACTGCTCCTCGATTGCATCTTCACTGCGGATTTACCGCTGGAATTCCAGAGTTCACTTCAGTCCTAAACCATAATACCCTGCCTACCATACACAATACTGAGCTGATCAGACTCAGCACGCGATGGTTTCAGCGTAAACAGTTCAGATCCAAAGGGTCTGTATTATTTAGGAAAGGGTTGTTCTGACTCATGGCAAGGTCCGATACTGGATCGACCTGCTCTGATACCAATTATAACGCCCCAACTAAAATACCTAGAATATTTAGTCGAGACATACATAAAAGGATCTGAGTACAAATAATTCTCTGATTAAAAATAAACAGGATACAACATTGTTTCAGATACAAAGTAAATAACGGATAAAATACAGCGGAAGTTGCTAGTATTCTGAGTAAACACGATAATAAACTAAAAAGCAAGACGAAGAAATAAAATCTTCAAGGCGGACAATCCAAGCTCAGCTCCAACTGTCAGCCTCCTACCTGGTCCTTGCTCCGAATATCCTGTTTACCTAAAAAAAATTGGTTTGGAGTGGGGTGAGACTACTAAGCCTCAGTGAGTCCTACTACCCTCCTAATGGCGACTACGCCGGGGCACCTAAATCAGTCGTTTCAAATACTAACATAATCATATCATAATAGCATAAATATAGGTGTAACACATAAATTAACTCTTATTCATTTTAGACACAAGGACACTCTGAGGTGAGCATGTCTCAGAGGCCTGCCATATCCGTCAACCGATTCGGTCACGGCATGCAGCTCACAATAACTTATCCTAATGGATTATCCCATCGGGAGTCCATAGCGCGATATCACAAAATCGCTCATAATTGACTGAAACTAATTTAGTTATTACTACCATAAGTTCCCAAAACCCGGGGAGCATACAAACCTAATAATAGTCTAAGTTATGCCCTATCAATTATCTGTGATTAACATTCTGTTCGACATTATATTAATTACATTACTGCAAACTGTCTGATTATAACGAGGATATAAAACGAGTGTTGAAAACTTTATTTAGAAAATGGAAAATATAGGTCAATTCTGTACAAGCTCGCTACGGCGAGTCACTAGCTCGCCATGGCGAGATTATAGGTCCTGACCTAAATCAACTCGCTGTGGCGAGCAGAAGCTCGCCATGGCGAGTTTCATCAGCTCAGAGCCCAGCTCGCCATGAATGCTCGCCAGCTACTCGCTATGGCGAGTTCATGCAGAACTTACCCTGTTTTGCCAAAAATCATGTTTTTCTAAAACTACACCTACAATCCTCATTCTATCTGTGCAGTAGCATAATTTACATAATATATAAGCAGAATGGAGGGAAATTTGGGATTAATTCCCCTCACACAACTTTCCTAATTATTTCCTAAATTAACATGCAAGAATTCATAATTGGGAGACTAACTACTCTATCCTAAAGAACCCACCTGATAAAATGAAGCTTTAGCACATATACTAGCTCTGCTACAACATCAAACCTTCTTGTCCAGGACTCACTTGAAAATCCAATTGTATTCTTGACCAACATAGGAAGAAATGGAATTATGAGCAATCTAAGGCTTGCTAAGATTAAAAAGGATAGGAACTGCCCTACTGAAATTGGGAAGGAATATAAAGAATTAGGGATAACTCACCAAGATTGGAATGAATGGTCACAGAAGTGCAGCAGCAAGCAGCAGTAGCAACTCTGCTGTGCTCGCCACGGCGAGACATAACTCGCTCAGCGAGTATATCAGGATGGTTAGGTGTGGTTCTGCCATTCAGTACCAAAATTCTACTCTTCCAATGCACCATAACTTTCCAGTCATCTCTAGGTTTGCGTTTTAGGCTGAATACACATAATAAAATGCCAATTTGATAGATAGAGAGGTTTGTGAGTTTATTGACACGAAGGGAAGAAACATGTAGGGGAAAATCACGAGAGAGGGAGGGGTCTACACTACCTGAGTTCCTCAATTAACAAAGATTACTTCACTGATTGATGAACACCCTTGATTCTACTGAAGCCACAGTTATGAGGTTGACCTTTACACCATCAATTTCTCTCCTATGGTACAAAACCCTTGCATGCAAGTATATGAACAAAATCTAATTATTTCCAAAAGGGAACAGCAGAACAACATCAACAGAAATTGGAGGAGGATTTAAGTGATTGAACTTACTCTTCTCAAGAATTAAAACCCAAGGGACGAAGTTTGATTCTTGCATGTGAGGTTGGATGAAGCTTGAGTGGTGATGGTGCCTAGGCCGTGAGAGATTGAGAGGGAAGGAGTGGTTAAGAAACATCCATAAGCTTTGATTCTTCCTTGTTGTATGATGAACCTTTGGTTAGATTTTGAAGTAGTAATGGAAATGGGTCATAGAGCTTCAAATTTGTTGTTTGGGGGCGTGAGGGTGAAGAGAAAGAGTAAGAGAGCAAGTTCTGTTTCTAGCAGAGAGAAAATGAATGGATTTGTGAGGCATTTGGGGTTATATGTAGTTAAGTGGTAATTGTGAGTGTTTGGGTCCCACCACTAGTGACAAGAGCTTACCATGGGTTAAACTTGCCTTACTGCATACTCCTAATTGACCAAGGTCCAATTGATAAATTAAATTAGTCCATGATGTTAGTTATAAAAATGGGGTTGTTACAATGAATATCGGTAAAAAAGGAGACGCGTGTGAACTTTTTGACGCCACAAGAATGACAATCGACTCTCAGACCGACATATATTATGGTGTATGGGTGGTAGGCAGGAAGCAAGCATGTGTAGTTTTAACTGAAGTTTCGCCACTTGTTGGATTGCGGACTGAGACTTTTACTGTGGGACAGTCAGCCTTGAAAGCTGCTTCATGTAAAGTGGCCAAACATGAGAAAACATGTTCTAACAATCAACATGCTTTCATACTATTTGTGTTTGACATTTTTTTGCTTCCTATCACCAGAGACTATGAGTCTTCTACAAATAGTTCAAAAGATTATGAATAGTAATGTTGTGTCCCCTAGAGCTACGAATATTGTTTCTAAGAGAATTGATTTTGTCATTCAAAAAGGGCTAGCGGGCAACTTGTCGCCCATTTGCCTTGCATTCATATGTAATTTTATATATTTATTAATGAAAGGATTATAAGGGTTTATTAAGTCTTTTTGTATAAATAAAAAAAACTAAAATTTACTTGTAATGAATTTATGTTAATAATGTCATTTTTTTTAGCTATAAAAACGGAGTCATGATTTTTTTACTTTTAAAGAGTACTGTATTATCGATGGTCGTTATGATTTTTGTTAATTTTAAGCATTGGTCCATGGTGGACTACTTGTGAAGTTGGTCTATCGTAGTATTAGCCTATTATTATAAGCAAAATGTCATTTTTTTTATATTTTTTGAATATTAATTTTTTTACTTATAATAGTGTTAGGAAAAAGTATGTTTTGTAGAAATGAGATTAATTTCAGAACACCATTCTGCCATTGGAAAACATATAAACCACGATTTATGTGAATCAACTTGAAATTACTCCCTTCTTTTTTAAGAAGAAAAAAAAAACTTGATATTGCTTCCTCTATCTTTATTATAAAATGAAATTCATTTTTAAGTTCATTGAATAAAAATCAGATTTTGTATTTAATAAATTAAAAAGGTAAAAATGGATTTTAGGTAAAATGATAATGGAAAAAAAGATGATAGCCATAAGCTATAAGCTCATAAGCTAATTGAAATAGCGTTTGAAAAATATGTTATAAGTCAGTGTTGAAAAGACTGTTACCAAACAGGTCTTTTAGCTTATAAGTTATAAGACTTAAACTATAAATCAGTTTGGTTGTGTTGCCAAACAGACCCTTAGGTTATTTCGAATTGCCTTATTCCTATTTGATAATCTGACGTTATATCACTTGCAATTCCTTTTATTATCACGGCGAATTAACTCGATCTATAATAGTAATAAGCTATTTCTAGTCTATTATTATCCTTTTCAATTAATAACACTTACTACTTTCGTAGATAAGTTTTTTTTTTTTTGACAAAACTTTCGTAGATAAGTTATGTACTTGATGTGGGGTAATTAACTCTAAAATTGCCTTCCTTGAACCGTTACATTACTATTTTTTGAAACTTAGGCTTTGAATGATTGAATTATGTACTTGATTTGGGGGAATGACATGAAATTTATTGTGAAAGATTTAAGTTCAAAAGTTTGATGAGTTAGCAATTTTTCTTTCATCTCTTGCTTCTTACATTCTATAATTTAGTTTTTGATCATATTACACAACTTTTGAAAATAAATTGCTTCAAAAAAAAAAAACTTTTGAAAATAAATAGCATTTCCGTACTCTATCACAATTGTGGCTACAAGAATTTTTCATCTTCCTATTAGCAATTTAAAATAAACATCAATTTTTAAAAACTGGAATTATTTTCAATAAGCAGGATTTTATTATTCAACTCACTTGTAACCAAACCAAAATTTATATTCATCTTACTTTTAACCAAAAATCAATTTCTTAACACTATGGAACCACACACTTACATCCACTAAAAAAGCAACAAGAATTGGGACCAGAATCAGAACTACAGTTTCTAAGGAATATCCTCAGAAAACACTTTTGTACTTCTATTCCATCCCAAACATCATTAGAAATAAACAAAAAACATAAATAAATTTTTAAAAAAAACATTATAGAACCAAATTTACATGTTGCAAACAATACTATTTAGAAAACCCCCTAAAAATAAAAATTCACAAAATGGGGTACAAGTATTAACACAAGACTTTATACCCACAAAAGATGTAATAAAAATACTAAAAGTTACCACCAAAGACCTAACTATAAAAAAATTATAAATTAAAATTAAAAACCACTCCATTAGTCCATACTATACATCCCAACCATCTTTCCTACTGTCAAATCCCCATTTTCGATCCGCTAAACTTCCATACATCTCCGAAAATTTCATTAAACAATTACTTCTCAATCCGTAATGCACCTTTGTGTTCCGGCTAATTGCTGCACCGGAAAACTTGGAAGTGTCGATTGCCCAAGCCGGTTTCACATAATCAACTGTCCTTGACGATGAACTTGCATTTGCATACAAGTAATTCAAAAGCACATCTTCACAGTTAAATAACTTGTCCACTACTTCTCTCCCTTTCTTAGCTTCCTTGCTCCAGTACCTCTTGAAAGCTAGTTTTGAATCGATAAAAGCTGCACCGGTGAGAATCATGTTGTAGCCTTTATGTGTCCGGGCGTATTTTTCTCCTCTGTACTTTAACGGACTTCCGGCAATAAGTCGAGGATAGAATCCAACGATCCGGTCGGGATGTTGACGCCAGACGTTAAAACCTCGCTCAACATCATCGCACGTCATCATGATGTCGTCGTCGAGCTCAAGGACTGCTCGAGTTTTTATCAAAGGGTCCTCCTTGAATCGGTTATTTAGAGAGTTTTTCTCCTCTACCCTGATTCTGACGGGTACAGCAGAATCTAGATCACTCAATTCCGGAGGGATTCCCTTGTTCCACACCACAACTATCTCGGACACGGAAGAACATCTTGAGTAATGTTTCACATACATCTTCAAGTTCCAGAGACGAGCATCGTAGGTCATTGTTAATAATGTGAACTGCGAGTATTGACCTTTCAATGGGTAAGGTTCTTCTGAACCATTACCGCCATAAATATTTTTGAATCCTATGCACATCAATCCAACCCCAACGACGAATATTATAGTAAGAATAACCCTCCTAGCACAAGCATTATGCTTTATCTTACCACGGAGAAAGGTTGGGACTCGGTTCACGCGAGTGCAGAACCGTCTTACTTTTGAAGAGAACGCATTTGGCCTTTCCCACGACAAGAAAGTTGGATTCTTCTTCGCAGAGTTATGAATGAACCAATTGAGAGGGACGATACAATTCACGAACCCGAGTAAAACACCCAACAGTACAATGAGTACAGCAGCAACGGCAACAGAAGCACAACCAACCATGAACCGCCGAATTGAATCTCCAGAAGGAACGCGATCCCCGTCCATAACACCAATCCAACCACCAGATGGAAGACGTTGGGCATCTAAGTGATGGTATCTAGCACCATTCCATGCATTCCGACTCTTGTTTGACTCAACAAAGCCCAAAGGTACTTCAATTTCTTTGTATTCTTCAGCTGTAAGGGTTTCTATCTGAAAAGCACGCACACGTCTCCCATACGTATCACCACAGTCCTGACCCATACGATAAAGATGTCCTTCGTATTTAAATGGCCTGCCTCCGTTGCGAGCTCCCAAGCTCTTGTCAATGTTGTAAATCGGGTTTTTCTTGTGAGGTTTCCAAGGACCAAGAGGTGATTTGCTGTACCAAATCTCCAACTGCCCGTTTTTCTTGGTGCCGAAACCACTATGATCCGAGCCAAAAAGCCAATACTTTCCACCATAGTCGACAATAAAGGAATCAATAAGGGGCTTTTTTATAAGGACCTTTTCCAATTTCCACTGCAACGGAAAGTTAACTGCTTTGTAGAGACGGAGATCTCCTCTTTTACTCCCTTCAGGCATCATATATATCTGCAAAGTAACAATTGAAACAATGAAATGAATATTACAACTACAGTGATTATTTTGAGAAGTAGAAGTGCCGGCACAGCATCATATTCACAAAACATATGCATTATTTTGTACGGAAACAATACCTGGCCGTCGTGCTCAAATACATAAGGATAAGAGAGATGCCAGTCCTCATTCAAGGCAATTCCTAGTTGTTGCCATGTTGCTCCCTTATCAGTACTTTTTGAAACTCCAATATCACCTTGCATAGTGATTGAATTCTTTGTCTCGTAAAACAGGTAAAGAGTATCTCCCTGGATTGTAATGCTAATATTAGTGAATAGTTTGATGCTGATAATTGATATAAAAAACAAAATACTACCTAAAAACTCAAGACACCTTAATAATGTGATATTATATTAACGAGTTTTCTATTAATATTTCGCATCACTCGTGACATCTAATAACATAGCGATGCAAGTTCTTGTTTGTTTGTGTACACAAACATTTACACATTTATAGGATTTTTTAAATAATTCAACGTTTTCATTTGAAAGCATATCTATTGAAGTCGGAGTCTAACCAACAAGATAAAATGGCTACGCCGCAGACTAATAACTTTTTTTACAGGACTGTCACCTATTTTGACATGAGGCTGGTATAGATACAAATTGTATATAATGCAGAAAGTATTTGGTTGCAGTGTTAGTGATGCCAGGAGCTACTGATAAACTACTGGCTTAGTTTAGCGTACCTTTTTTAGAAACAACAGAAAATGGTGAAACAAAATGGTAAAAATCATTTTGAAATTACACTCTTCAAAGAAGAGTAAACTTGCACGAATACTTTGAAAGGCACTACTCATTTTGTTAGAACAAATTCACGGGAACTTCACCCTACTCTCACAATACAGATCCTAATTCACCAATAATATTTCACACTGACAACAAAACTTAAATATTTTCTCTGCAATGCTGGCAGCACCATGTATTGCGTCACTATTGGAAAAAACAATTGATTTTCATGTTACCTTCCTTATTAAGATTTGTTCATATTGGTTATCACACAAAGTTTAAACAAAATATGATGGCCAGTCCAAAGGAAGAAAATTCAGACTGACAGTACTCAATGGAACACATATAAGTTACTACATGTTCGACCAGAATGTAAATATAAGATAAAAAATGATAAAATATATTATATGCAGCTGTTATAGACACTCCTTATATTACTAGTATCTTTTCCCGCCGGCTTCAGTTTTACTTTTACAACTCAGACAACCAAGATGTCTACTGTTTCTTTGTATATAGAAAAGAAGACGCCAGTTATATATAGTAAGCAACTACGTGACGGTGCTAAAACTTTGCACTTAAAAAGATAGAAACTTCCTCCAATAGGTAGATGGAAATATGTAAGTGAGTATTGAAACTACATTTCATAATATATACCAAACTGATATATTAGCTTCATAGCAATACAACAAACTGAAGACTTTGCCGTAAGATCTTATCTAAGAATGACACAAAAAGTAATGAACCTACTACCTTGTAGTTAAGAACAGGACATTGTAGATAAGAACAACATGATATGTCTCACTAACCCCACCTACCATTAATTTTAATCTCATTTATCAATATGCGATGTCATGATCAGACAAATTAATCATGAAAAATAGAAATTATAACAGAATGTATTATCTTTCACTGTGCCGCGTAGCATTCTAATATCAAGCTTTAATTTGTTGGGGATTAGTGGTTGTATCCAAAGATTGACTTGGCAAAGAATATGTATAAAAAAATGAGGATTTTTTGCTGGCCGAAAAGGAACCAAGAAAAACATTAAACTAATTCATAGAATCCAAAGCATCAAATATACAAAGGAACAACAAAGGGTAACAAGAAACAATTATTTACCTGAATGAAAAGAAAAGGATCAGCAACAAAATTACTTGGAAAACCACCATCAGAAACAGAAGCACAAGTGACCACAGGATTCGCAACCGGCCAAGCAGCGCTATCATCATTCGATACATTCGACTGCACACAATCATGACAAGACCATCACTTCCATATAACAAAGTAACAAATACAAATCCACATAACAAAAAACAAATATCAAATTCAAAAAAAATTTCATTGACCAGTTCATCACAACAAAAACAATACTCCTATAATTCACAATACACAACTAAAACTGAAATTTTTAAAAAAATAACTAAAACAAACTATGAAGCACGGACACGGGAAATTGACAAACTATGAAGCACGGACACGTGTTGGACACATCCTAATCCAAGGAGTGTCTGTGCTTCATAGAAAACAAACACTAAACAAGAAGAAAATTAAAGCTGTTTTTTTAGAAATTTTTGTTTTAAAAATGACAATTTTAACCGATAAATCAACAGAGTTATGGATATGAACAATAACACAATAAAACCACAGAAACCTCAACTAAAAAAAGTGTAAAAAAACCAAACACAAACATAGTTAGAGAGAGAGAGAGAGAGAGACTTACAAATTCTATGGGTTTAAGAGAGAAAGGTGAATCACCAAAGAAAATCCCAATAGACCAAGAACCCTCATTGTCATCTTGACAACCAAAAGGGGAAAGAGAGGTATGAACAGAAGGAGAAAAAGCAAGCCAACCATAAAAACTAGCAATCGATCCAAACAAAACGAAACAACCAAAGAAAAATACAAAACCAGAAGAAAAAATACGGTTATAGTAGTGTTGATTTTCTAATCTCCATCTACACCAACACTTCATACTCATATCACAACAACTACTACCGTTATTATTATTACCACTACTATTAGAACCACCAACACCACCACCACCGCCGCCACCTCCGCCGCTAATCTGACCGGAACCCATTTCTTAAAAGGGTTGTTAGAAATGGTTTTTGTTGTTACTTAAGATCCTAAACCACCGTGGCAGTGCCACCGGGTTACAAATCAGTCGCCAGCATTTGACAGTTCACAAACACAACACACAACACAAAAAGAACACAACCGAGTTTTCCTTTTTCTTTTTTTGTTGTTTTGTTTATTTGGGTTTCTCTCTCTATGAATAAAGTCGTAATTTTGAAGAATTTATTTTTGTGTGACACGAACGAACATCCTCTCCTTAAGTTTGTGTCTATATATATCGTTTCGGAGCCATCCTTAAATGTTTTTTAATTATTATTTTTGTGTTAAGTTAAATATTGGTTTTTTGTCAAAGACTTTTAAAATAATTTGAAAATTTTCATGGTACTTACTACATGTGCAAAACAAAATTGTATAGCGATTGGTATTTAAATCAATAAAAATATCAACAATAGGTGGTCGTGAATGTATTTCAGTTCATATAGATATTGTATGTAATATGCTGTTTGAATTTTGGTACTTCTATTTGGAACAAGTCCAACATATTTTGAGGCCCGAGGCAACCTAAAAATTAAGTTATTTTTTGTTAAAAAAATTAAGTCTCTTTAGAAGATAGAAAAATTTAATAATATTAATATATTTTGTAGATTATTTTTTTCAACAGACAGCTTGTTCGTTTAGAATTTGTTTCTTAGAAAAATAATACAAAAATTGTATTAGAAGAGACTCGAACTCAAAAACACACATAAAATCACTAGACCATAAGCTAAGTTACACCGTACCTTACAATTAACTAATACATAAACATATCTAGAAAATGTTTTAAAAATATCTAACAAGCTGATTCTTAGGACCTTATTTTTTAGGCCCTGAGCGAAGGGTCAGCCCTGCTCCCACTAATTCACTTTAAAAAATTGAAATTCTAACGACAAGACTACTTGACAAAAAAAAATTGATACAAATGGTAAGAATCATGACCCCTTTAAACAGTTAGAAGTTCGATTTATGGCTTATGCGTAAGAAAAAATTGAATTGGAAGGAGAGAAAAGAACTTACTTACCTTGTGTATCCGCAGATTCCTCGACAAAGATTAATCATCACCAACTGCGGTGGAACTGACCTATTAATTGTATGCATGAGTTTTAGATAACATTTCCCAAGCTGGGATTGTCTTCCGAGGAAATAGCACTGAAAGGTGTCCAGTGTTGTTATCCACCATTCAATTAATTATTGCAAGAGCTACAGTGTTGTACAAAAACAAAATGGACGACTATTATTGGACAGCAGGAAAAAATAATGGGAGATGACCTCTTCTCCATTTACCCCTTAATCAAGAGATTAAAAAAATTATAATAATATTATTTATTTATTTTTGAATATTTTTATTACTAGTAATAATGAATGTTGAATACTCTCCCAAAAAATATATAAAAATTAGTTCAATGATATAAATAATGAAATTGTGTTTTTTCTTAAAATACAAATGCTGATAAATAGCCATTTGATTAAAAAAAATGACAATTAATTTACAGAATTAGATAAGGAAACATTAATTCTATTTGTTTTTAAAAAAATTGCATTGAAACACTTCAATTTATTGATATACAATAAAAAGTCCCACATAATTTTGACAAATACTTTTTTTTTACTTAAAACAACAATATTCATTCATTCAAATTCATAGGGAAGACATCGATCGAAATAATTACATATTCAATTTCGCTAACAACTAATAAGGATGAATCTGCAAACAGGCTCACAGCATCCGAGTTAATAGCATAAAACGGCATAATGTCAATGACAAAGCCTACAATTGATATGACAAACTTCAAGTGTCCGGAATAATTATGTATCCGGATCTGCAACGTTGATGATGTTAAAGTCATTGAATCTGCATTGAAATTGGATCGAAACAAACTTGGAAATTTGAACAAAAACAAACACCGTACAAAGACGGGACAAACACCGTACTAAGACGGAAAATCAAATATAAAACTCCGTACTAAGACGGGATTAAAACAATACTAGATAAAAAATCACGAAAGAGAAAACTCGAATAAAACTTAAAAAATATGTGAATATCACTTTTTTTTTTGACACAAACAAAATGATATTCATTCATTCAAATCGACAGATACATCAAATACAACCACATATTCAACTTCGCTAAAAACGTAAAGGATGAATCTGCGAACAAACTCACAGCATCCGAGTTAATAGCATACAACGGCATAATGCCTACAAAAAATAATATGATAAAATTAAAATCACCAGAATATCCATGCTTCCGGATCTGCAACGTTGATGCCCAAATCATTGATTGAATATGTAATTGACCGAAGATAATCTTTCGAGAAGAATTAAAGAACACCGCAACAAAACAGGAAATCAAATAACGCCGCACAAAACGACGACCAACACAACGCCGAACAAAGAAATAAAAAACAATCAAAAGGGATGATTCCAGATCAAAATTGATCCTAAACCACCCCTCTCTAATTGATAAACCAAAGAGAAATCAATAAATAAAGTGATGGCGGCGGCACAAAGAAAGGAGAGAAAGAATTTTGTATAATGTGACAAATATTATTTTAGTATAGGTTAGAAAATTCAATATTTAAATAATATCTTAAATTTAAATTTTATTTATTAATTTATGTAAGTAATTACTTCTCTAGCTAATTATAATAAATATAATAATTGAAAGTGTTCTTATAGTAAAATATAAAAGAAAGTTATATCAATAAAAATTACTTTGATTCCACAAAATAAATACCTTTATTATTCAAAAAAAATAAAATATAATATGTACTTTTTTTTGTCAAATGATCTATTAGTTAAAAATTTCATGCTTAAGATAAATAAATGAGATTATCGGAGTTTGAATTCCAACTTATTACATATATTACAACATCCCTACTACTTGAGCTAAGTTCAGAGTATTGGGTGGCTCAATTTGTTGGGGTGAGAGAATTTTTATTTTGAGTAAATTGACGTAATTAATGTATTGGGCGTATGCTAAACGGATAATGCGAGTTGAACATGACCAACTCTTCAACACGGAAAGAAGATGAGGTGAGGTGTTCATTCTTACGGAATGACGTAATCGACGACAAAATCTTTTAGTGTAGCCAAAAAAAATAATAACATGGTTCTAAGAAAATATATTAGGATAACATCTCGTAAATTTAATTCATTTTTAAATTCATTAAAAGATTTATATATCTAATCTATAATATGAAGTGTGTTTGTTTAAACTTTTAAAAAAAAAATTATTTTGAAAAAAATTAGAAATTCTTTTATATATTTTTTTTAAAAAAAATTAAGTTATTTTTGTTTGTTGGGTCATGCTAACCGGTGTCCCCGGGCACTGGTTAAGGAAACTAAAAAAAGAAAATTTTGTATAGAAAATAACACTTTTTACACTTTTTAAAAGTTGATTACACAAGTTCCAAGAAAACTTTACCATATTTGATTCCTGAACCAGTCCCCCTGGACGCTGGTTAGCATTTTCCTTGTTTGTTTAAGGGTGTGTTTGTTACAGGTCAAAAAAATAGTGATTTTGATACTCGATATTTTAGAGATTTTATAGAAAAGTCAAATTTACTTTGTATTTATTGTAGTAAAAATCACTTTTTTAAAAAATAGTTTTTGACTTGTTTGGATACAACATCTAAAAGTGATTTTTTTAATTACAAAATAACTTTCACCTTTTAACATTTGTTCAATCTCTCCTCTAAATAAATCTATTATTTGAGAAGCTACTCTTAACAGCTTATCTATTATTTGAATTCAAACTGTGTATGTTCATTTATTTAATAGCTACTAAATTATTTAGCAAAAACAATAATAAAATGTAAATATCGACGGGCAAAATCTGTCTCTAAAATGCAAATATTCCGTCACTAAGCATGTTAGAGACAGAATTAGAGACGGATTTGATTCTGTCGTTAATTTCCTCTTCTCTAAATTATCAGAGACGAATTTTATATTTCATCTCTGATTGGAGACGGAACTTACCTGTCACTAACAAATAAAAACCCGTCTCTAAATCTTGAATTCAAAACACAATAAATCCGTCTCTATTGGAGACAGAATTATCCTTCTCTAAATTCAAATAATTTTGTCCCTAAATTCCATCTCTAAGCATAGAATTATGTCTCCTTAGAGACAAAACATATTTTCCGTCTCTAATTTTTTCTTTTTTGTATATTTAGCAATTAAATTGCTTATACATTTTTTCAAATATTAATTTTTATTTACTATATGTAATTTATATAATTCTAGATTGTGAGAAAATCAAATTTTGATTGACACAAATGTATGTCATTCTTACAAGTATCAAGTGCATCGCTACGACTCTAAAATTTGTCTCAAACTATTATTCTTTATTTATAATTAAAAAATAATCAAGTAGAGACAGATTTAGAGACGGATAACATCTATCACTAATACATGTATTTTAATTTTCGTCTCTGATTGTTCATTTCTGTCTCTAATTTTGTATCTAATAGAGAAGAAATAAATTCCGTCACTAAATTTCGTCGGTATTTAAACTTTTTCTAGTAGTGAAAAAAAACTCAATATTGTTTTTCAAGTTCTAGTATGAAATTATTAACATGTGCTCTTACTTTTAATATGAAACTCAAAAGTACTCTTTGCTATTAGTATTGTCAAAAAATAAATAACATTGAACCCATTAATTCATCGTCCATCTCCCATCCTGAAAAGACCACAAAAGTTTACCCCGTTAAAAACAAAAAAAAACAAAGTTTATGGTTTTCAATCAATAGTTGATAGTAATATAAGATAAGAGGATTAAATCGTAACTTTTAGATTATCTACTATTTTTGCCAAATATGATCATAATAGTTATGCTAGTCCCTAAATTTCTAAAAAAAATTGAAATAATAATAATATGGTCATCGACTCGTCGTGTTGTCTTCTTTCAAGGATGAAGCTTGACTCGGGTAGTGACAACTAAATCTGCAACTTTGGTTTAGAAACACTTTTCTGGCCTAACGACCTTTGTCCCTCCCTTGAGTTTCAAATGTTTTTATCGGGGTTTTGGCAGAATTGTGGGTTCTACTCCCATATCCTGTTTGTTGCAGCGTTCCACCAAGCACCAAGAGTGGGAACTCATATAGCGTACGAGTAACTCAGATCTAGCTAGACTCCTCGCTAGGCGAGATCCAACATGCATCCAACAAAGCGAACCAATGTTCCCTTCTTTACGGCAGCATCCACTTCGGCCTTCGTTGGTGGGCTTTTGTCATCCATCATTGTCTGGGACGTCGTTGTAAAAATGTGCATCCGTAGAAGTCGAACTCGCTCTAAAAGTGAAATGAACGGATTTAGCAATGGGGGGCCACAAGATTAGATTCTCGATGTATTATTGCTTTTTTTAGTGAGAGGTCCATTTCTTTTCAATGATAAGCAATTCATGCACATACAATTCAATTCTTTCCACGCTCGCTTTGGTCCAAAGTCAAACCAACAAGACGAGCAACCCTCTCGTAGACTGTAAATCTACTGATTTACACTCCAAAGTCTATTTCACTCCAAAATCAGCCGATTGAAATAGTTGTAAGCGGTGGTGGTGAAGTCAATTAATCAGATTTGGTTGTGCTAAAATCATTCGTGGGACTTGAGCTCGTGGCATATCGATTTCGATTTATATCTCTTGCAGACAAGGAATGATGCAGTGGGAAGGAAGTAGCCCTAGCTAGCCTCGGTCCGGCTGATCATTCCGCTAGCATCTTGTATTAACGCCTCCGTTTGACTGCCACTCGGGGATGTGTATGAATATGAATCTGCGTCTGGAATATCTAATATCGGGAAGGCCTAGAGATCAAGATCATAAAGAGACGGGGTAGAGAAGGACTCTTATACGAAAATAATTATGCATCATTCTCGTACCTATTGCAACTTTAGCGGTTGAAAAAAATAATAATAAAGTGCACATGAGTTTTTTTTCTTTCCTTATTTTTACAAATTTGGTTTTAATTACTACTTTATTAATTACACTTTTAATAATTTAACATATTACATATTTGTAACTATTTAATTGGTTGTTTATAATCATTAATAATTAGGTGAAGACTGAAGACTGACTCAAAATTTTCTCTTTAAATAAGTAGTCCACGACTTAATTTAGATGATAATACTGATGTTATTATCCGAATTTAATTAAGACTTTACAATTATGCGTTGAGTTGAGTGATATTTGTGACTTCGGTTGAGAAGTAAAAATTCGAATGGGTATACATTGTTGGTTTTTTCTTTTCTTTTCATGTACAATGAATTGTTGTTTTAATTAATTAATTTAAAAATGTTAAAAGGTAATGGAAATGACATTTTGAGCAACTTAGATAGTGGCCGTCGCAATTGGAGTGTAGTGTTTGGATTATACATGACGGGGGCTAACGTTTCAAATGTGAAGGCACAAACAAAGTGAAGTTTGGGTCCACTTGCTATAATTTTCCAACAATGGAAATGGAAAGGAAAGAGGGAAGATGTTACCAAGATGTGCATATATAGTAAATAGAGTAAAATAGTAAAATAATAGGTAATATTTTTTTATTACAAAGAGGGCAAAAGTCCAAATAATAGATAATTTTATCAACATATAACACTTAATTGTAGATTTTATCTAATATACTCTCTCTACATATATAAAAAAGATAATATTCTCTCAATCCAAAATAAATGATTTATTTGACCAACTTTATGTTTGTCAATATATACTTTTAATCATTAATAATTTTAATTATCTATTATTAAAAATGATATATTTACATGTATGTACGTATTAGTAGAAATATATGATCAAAACAGATCATATAAATAGTATATAAAGTTAAAATTAGATCATTTATTTTAAAACAAATATAGTACATAAGTAAAATTGTCTTGCATAATGTATAAGTGAATTTTTAATTATTAAATCAATCAATAAATCACATCATATCTTTTTCTTTTTTGTGATTTGTTGATTCCATGATAACACCAACCAACTTGTACATATAAAATATGTCTCACTTATATGGATTTGGATTTGATACCGTTGAAATATCATACAGTTTTATGCTATTGTGTATCTCAACCATTTATTTATAATTAAACGTCTCAGATTAAACACAGAAGAAATAACTATCAAATAATCTCAACTATTAATATTTAATCAGATGACTGAGATACACAACAATGTAAGACTGCGTGATATTTTATCAGCATCAAAAGTCAAATCCCACTTATATGTATACATGATAGAATTAACTTTTCTGTATTTTTTTGTCCAAACTCCACAATTACACATTCCATATCGATAATATTATATTTTTCTCAACAATGAAATGATGAATCCGTGGTAGCAGCCATACATAATTAAGGCAGCTTGGTATGATTCAACATTGGACCAAATAGACGGCCGACCAAGCTTGACTGCACACGCTTATTATCCTTATTCATAAGGCCCACTTTTCATATGATATGTATGACAACGGGAAATTAATTTGAAAATCTTGTTTGTAACTTTTTGCCTTTTAGGAGTAAACGAGTATCGAATATTATAAACCGAATGACTTTTCATTGTTGCCAAGTAGATTAGTTTGTTTGAACCAACAAGAGAGACGACGGCTAACAACACAATGTTTGACCACTTCCGTTTTGTCATCTGCCGTACTCACGGGAAAATAATTTTAGAGGAGTGTTCGTGCTTCATTGATCAAAAACAAGTTATGTGTTTAAAGAACAAGTTCTGAAGACTAGTTTACGTAGAAGAGACAAATTCTGAAGCTGAAACAAGATTTTGAAGGATTCAAGCTTCACTAAGATTCTGAAGTGACAAAATCATGTACTATACATTTCTGAAGATCCTGTCTCATAAGACTGACACATTTGCACTACTATTCAAGTACAATGTAAAGTTAGCTTTCAACAACATCTCTATTCACTCTCTTATATATATGAGACTCTGAGCATTGGAAAACTTAAGAGTTACAATCACAAGTTGAACAACATCCGAACTCTTACAAGTTCGCAACACTCTAATATATCTCTAAAGTAAAAACATTTAGAAAGATTCTTACAAACTTTGTATTTTAGAATATCTAAATAGTTTAAGAAACTCTACGCTTATTGAAGTTTATCGCTCTTTGTGTAATAAAAAAAATCTTTGTATTAACTCTGATTGGGATAGTCTTTAATTAGTTGTAAGGGACCAGAATTCTCTTGATCAGTAATGTCCTGAGTAAAGAAAATCTCTTGATCAGTAGTATTTTAAGCAAGGGAAGTCTCTTGATTAGCAGTATCTTGAGTAACGACATCTTGAACTTGATGTCTAAGCAATTGTAATCTTGGTAATTATAGTGGATAAGCTCTAAAGTGTGATTATAGTGGATAAGCTCTAAAGTGTGAGGGGATTTAAAACATTTTTTATCTAAAATTTTAAGACCTAAAAATCCTGTCAACTTGGTCATTTAATTGTCCATGTTAACATTATTGAAATCATCAAATCGATGATGACAGAGGAGCTTAAGTAAGTAAGAATAATGTTTGACGGAGTTTTAAAATACTCCTCTCGTTTCTATTTATAAGAGCTAGTTTGACAAAACACAGGTATTAAGAAAGTGAGTTTTAGTATTAAATTGATTGACAAATTATATATATATATATTTTTTTTGGTCTTTGATTGACAAATTATATTGATTTTACATGTTTACTCTTACAATTAATTGTAGTGTTTTGTATCAAACAAAAGAGAATTTAATGCTATTAAAAAAACTATGCAAAGTAAATAAAGGTAAGTTTGGAAAAAAAGTAATTAATGTCATTGATAATTGTAAAAGGGTCTTATAAAAAAGGATAAATTTTTTGTCAAACTAACTCTTATAAAAATGGATGGAGGGAGTATTAAATGAGCCATAGACATGTTAAAATCGTATGAAAGAGTTAAAGACCAATGTAATAGTTTATTTAAATTTTCAAATTTGTTGTTGTGTTCACCTTTAACACAAGCTGTGATTTATTGTTCTTGTGTTCACCTCTCACAAATTTCTTGCAAGTACCTGGGGGCGGTCGGCTCGCAGCTGCCGTGTGGATAATTCCAAACTTTCGCAATTGGTCAATAATGAATTATGTCTATGTGTGATGTGAGAGATACGGCTTTGAACACATATTTTATGGCCACCCATTATTTTTTAGAAGTAAAATATTGAATAAGGAGTACAAGATGTACTCATTTTTAAGTTATAAGTTATTTTCTATATCTCATCACGATCTCCATTTTTTAAGTACTGGTTTTACGTGTATATATCATTTATTTATAATTTTTAAATAATAGTACATAATAAGTATTCATTCTCTCCAACTCAATACATCTCAAAAAGTTATAAACGGATCCTACTAATAACACATTTCACCAATAACTCTACATTATTATAAACAAGTTCCACAAAAATAAAATAGGTACCATTATTTATTGTAGCACCCGTACCTATTAAGTATTAAGTATTAGTTTGTGTTTTGCTCCAACGGGGTACCTATTAGGTATCGATTCTTAAAAAATAGATACTCATCATTGGAGATAGTCTAAATTACCAAAATAACATTTTGTCCATAAAACATCGTATAATGCAAAATTTGTTCAATGCTTTAAATATTTGCTCTGTATTTTTCTGTCTTGTACTGTTCTGTCTAGTACATACATTTTGCAGATCAAACAGATTCCAAAAGAATGTTATTTAAAAAACGAATTATTTATGAAAATGAGTTTTAGATTTTATTTATTTCTAGATTAATACTAAATTATTTATTGAATTTTATTTATTTTTAAGTTGAATTTTAAATTACTAATAATTTTTTTCCTTCTTAAAATTGGAGAATTAAAATATAAAAATCATCTATCAATGGAAGAGGGTGCTTGTTTTTTTGAGGGTACTTGTTGACTTCAAAGCCTTTTGTCGGATTGTGCAAGGGAAGCATAATAGAGGAAAATTAAATTTGAGTAATATGTACGTTCTCCTTATCTCGTTTTTATTTCTTTATTATTAAACTCGAAATTGACTAT
The DNA here is from genome assembly GCA_030408175.1 of Trifolium repens. NCBI lineage: Eukaryota > Viridiplantae > Streptophyta > Magnoliopsida > Fabales > Fabaceae > Trifolium > Trifolium repens. Next base: position 53,294,971 of record CP125837.1, read on the forward strand.
GAAATTTCAATGGACCCGAAGATGATAATTTTGGAAATCAAATAACAAAATTTCATTCCAATATATTGCGCTCTAAAATAACGGTAGCTTAAGATTTTTATGCATAAATTAATTTTTTTACTTAATTCATCAGTTTCTCAAGAGCTGTGAATTCTCATAATAAATAATGTTTAATATCAGTTGTTCTAGTTGACGAACTAATAAAAAAAAATGACAATTTTACAACAAATCAATGAAATTGCAAAGATAGACAAAGTGTGGAATAGTAATTCAATGGACCGATTGTGTTCAAAAAAATTATAACATGTAGAAATCTACTTTTACTCCTCTACCAGTTTTTCATGCGTCTTATGTCTTTTTTATTTGCTTTTCTGCTATTTAAATAACAAATGTTATAAAAATAAGAATTTTTTGTAAATACCATCCGCTACTTAAGTAGTAGACGTTAAATGCATTTTTCGCTCCCCAAGTTTTAATTGTGCGATTTTAACCCCCCAAGTTTCACAATTATACAATTTTGGTCCCCCCAAGTTTTAATTGTGCAATTTTGGCCCCCCAAATTTACCCCATTTTGCATTTTGTTAGCCTCCCATTGACTTTTTTGACTAAAAGTTGATTATGTGACATTTAAAATTATAAAAAATATTTTTAAAATAAATTAAAATTAAAAATAATTTTTAAAGAATATTTTTAAAACAAATTAAAACTAAAAATAAGTTTAAAACAAATTAAAAACCAGTTTACCCCCTTTTGCGTCAATAAATGATTTTTTTTAAAAAAAATTTATAAAAGAAGTTTTTTTTTTTTTGTTATATGTAGTTGATGAAATAATTTTGTTATAAAAAATAATTTACAAATTTTTTTATGAACTATTTTTTTAATTTATTTTTAAAACAATAATTATTAAATCTTTTATTAAAAAAACACTACTAAAAAAATGGCTTTTTCGGACACAATTTCAGACGATTTAGAGATGGAATTTGGACAAATTTCCCACAAAATTCAGACGGAACAATTATTTCGGATGGAATTGCGACAGACAAGTAGCGTCTAAAAAAGGCTCGTCGCAGATTGAAGGTGTTGTCCCAAATTCCGTCCCAAATACATTTCAGACGGATTTCAGATAGTTTTCGTACAAACTCTGAAATCAAGGTTGTCCTATATGCGAACTTATTTTCCAACGAATTTTGGACGGAATGAAATAAATTTTCCTACAATTTATAGACAAATTGTATTAGCTTATTTTAGACAGATTTCCCACGAAATTAATAATCAGATTTGTTCCATAAATTGATATTTTTTTTAGATTTTTCATACAAATTTTTCTGACTTGAGACACTTTTGATTAAGAAAAGCTTATATCTTACAATAATACATTTTTTTATACAATGAAATTGTTTTATTTTGCAACAATAAAAGAAGGGCAATATACTAAGAAAGAGGCACAAAAAATGTCGAGTCAATACAACAAAGTCAGTATAGCACAGTTTTTTCCATGATACAAAATAACCATCCCTTGTATCCAAACAATATATAAAACTTGGAAGCTATCCCCTTACAACAAATATAACAACATACAAAACTCAATCAGACAAGGGTTAAAAGAGGTTCCATCATCCATCCCTTAACTTTGAAACACCTAAACTCAGCCAAAAGAAACCACATCTAGAATAAAAACACAACCTGGTCAAGAGTGAGCATTCAAGCACGACCACCTCGGGATCTCAGCCCTTGTCACGAACGCAAACGGAAATGCGCATGAAGGGTAACCGCAACTTCTCCGCTACTGAACAAGGAGTTTGGGATGAAACTGAAGATACGCGATGAATTCAAACTTGAAATATGACAACCAGAACAATTACACAAAGCGAAACCGAGAGAAACAAACAGCCATAGATAGTCAAGACTACCACCTTCATGATATGTTTTTCACACCGTCAAAGACCTGCAAAAATAACTAGCAAAGTAGATTTACATAGCAAAGTCAAAAAGTTTTGAAATATATGAAATCCATCATTGCCATAAAGAACCCACACAAACTCGAGTTATATAAAATAACTAATAACTCATGTAAGAGTAATCAAACAGCCATCTTCTCCAATACAATATAGATACAAACTAGATTCATGTATCTGCTCAATGTTCTTGCACAAAATATAAAAAACCAACATGAGTGTCACATATAAGTGATACTTTCAACATTCTAAGATACCATACATCCACTAGAGTCATAAAAGGGCTCAACAATAATGTCAAAACAAAACAATAATAACAATAATAGTAGAGTCAATTATAGACTTATGGACCTAGATCAAATTCATCAAATCACATAATATTAATTAAGGTTCAACATAGTAAAATATCATTGCAAATATTTGAACATATCAATATGTATCAACTCACAAGTGACATCTAAATTAAGAGTTGTGATAAAAAACTTACTGCAGCAAATGCATTGTCAAATGAACCGAAATGAAAAGAGGGAAAAAACCAAATGCATTGTCAAATGAACCGAAATCAGTACTAGAAGTGGCCGAACAAAATTAGAATGAAGTTTATGATTTGGTAACCCTGCCGATTGCAAATTGTTAATGTTATATATTAACAAAAAAATTAGGGTTCAAATTACCAAAAATAATGAATTATTTGGAGCTTAAAGATGAAGTAAACAAGATAGAAAGAGTGAAGAAAAGTACTTGGTATGGAGTTCGATCAGAGGCTTTAGATTGGACGTTGAGTGCGGTCATCATTTCCTTATTGCAGGAAATGTTTTCGAGTCACTTGCGTTCTTATTCGGTGGGTTTTGTAGGTGTCATTGAAGTGAAGAGTGAAGAAAAGTACTTGGTATGGAGTCCAGAGACTTTAGATTAAGATGGGAGCAATCAGTGAAATTGTATAGAGAAAATATAAAGAAACGTACTCCCCAATGTCCCTAAAAAATGACAATAAATTATGCAATTGACACAAGTCACTACAACAAATAAAGGTCTTTAATAGCGCTTTTTTTGGCTTTTAATAGCGCTTAATAACGCTATTACTGATACCGCTATTGTAGATTTGGTACCTATAATAGCGCTTATAAAGCGCTATCAAATGCCCATTTTTAATAGCTTTTTCTGAAAAAAGCGCTATCGTATGGTATTTAGCACCACCTGGGAGGGCTTTGGAAATGACATTTAATAGCGCTTTAATTCAAAAGCGCGATTGTAGGTGACATCTTTAATAGCGCCCGCCAAAAAACGCTATTGTTACCTGTCAAATAAATACCTTTTCATAGCGCCCGTGCCACCAAAGCGCTATTATAGGACTACTTTTAATAGCACTTTTCTAAAACGCGCTATTAAATGTCTTTTCTAAAATTAAAAAAAAAAACATTTTTTTTTATCCAATCTTAGATATAATTAAAAAGAGCTACACATATTTCATTAATCATAAAATCAAAACACTACATAAGACATTCAAACAATGTAGCATATATACAAAATTTCTTGGTAAAAAATCTCAAACAATATAAATTAATCATATATATTACAAACACTTGTGTAATGACACAAGTTAAGTAGCATACCACCAATCACAAAGAAAAACATAAAGAGGAAAAATTGATTGAACAATATGGTATGGACTTTGCAGCACTCAAATTCATCATATAGAGGACCTCTGCTTCTCTATATTCTTGACTAAATAACAGGTGTACCGGTTCTTTTTCTTGCCCATATGACCACATCATCCCTGAAAGCATCACAAAAACATCTCAAAATATAAACATTTCAATTAATTCAAGCAGAGATTTGCACTAACAGGAACCAAAGCAAGAGGCTTAGCCAAAGCAAATACAAGACAAAAAAACAGTAACAGAAGTCTTACACCTCAAAATTGAAATAACAAGAAGCTTAAAACTAAACGTTACCTGATCTAAAGAACTACCAACAACCAACAAAAGCCATGCCACCCAAACACAATCTCCGCCACGGTGATGAATGAACCTGTAGACAACAAAGATGATTAAACAATTATCTAAAATAATATTAAGTCACAACAAGACATCTCTAAGCACATAATAACTAGTACTCTTTAACTGTAAAACTCAAAAGCGATAATCATTAGTGCCTATAAGTTCTGTCAACTATTAAAAGAAAGAAATAAACTCACATACCTTTGTCTATTAGACCACGAGCTATTTATGAATGATAAATACACCTCCCGTTGATAACTAACATTTTGCCAATTAGTTCTTTCACATACCTTTGAGACTTTTGATATATATATATATATATATGAAGCCAAATTAAGATGAAGTAAATAAATAACACTTTGAAAGGGTGCAGAGGTTCAAATATGGATATTTTTACTTCGGAAATGCATTGAAACTTAGAAATGATCATTAAAACTATGGTCCAACAAACAATGTGTAACAACTAAGACACAAAAATCCTAGAAAAACTAAAAGCAGCACTTAGTTCTAATCTATCTAAATCAAATTAATTTCTCAAAATTATTCAGTTACTAAATAGCTGGAAAAAATTGTCAAATAAAGGTTTTGTGATAACCTGCAGAGACAGTTTAAACTTGATCTTCAGTAAGCAATTATTCAATGAAGTTATTGGAAATCTAAAGAAAATATATTAAAACATTTATTAAAAAATGTTAAAATAATTTAGTCCTATTCACCTCACTATGAATGATTTCTTATCAAGAAAAGCGCTAACAAAAGGGTAGGCCTATAATAGCATTTTCACTGTAAAGCGCTGTTAAAGTGTCCGTGTTTTCTATGCTAGCAATCTATATTAGCGGTTTTAGAAAAAAAGCTATGAAAGATGTCACCTATAATAGCGCCCGATACAAAAGTGCTATTATAGGTCTCTGTGTGGTATTTTTAATAGCGGTTTGCAAAAAAACGCTATTAAATGGCCGCTATTATACATCAAAATTGTAGTAGTGAGTAAGTTATAAAAGATAGAGAAAACCAAAATATAACTAAAGTATCAAGTGTTCTATATCAAAGACACAATAAGTATTAAGTGTTTCATGTATAAAATATAACTATATTCGATTAAAACAAACAAATTGAGTGCTTAAGTATAATATTACCTGATTAATAAAAGTATTACATGATAACTACTTATCTAAACTCATTCTTACTATCACTAGAGAACTAGAAACGAGCAACAACAAAACAAAACGCACAGACCTTATAGGAAACCTAAAAATGCAAAAACAGAAACTGTAACTGACTACGGTCTGGCAAGTGCACCAGTCTGTCGTCTAGTAATAATTCACACCCTTAGTTAGGATGGGTTCGTATCCACAGGGACAACGCCTAGGTTACTAAGTTTATTCTAGGAGTGGGTGAGATTGCCTCCGCTTTGATTTTAAGGTTGATTGATTTTAGAATTTAAGAAATAAAGTTGCTTCAGATGAGAAAAGGTAGGTTAAGTGTGTTGAATCCCTCCCTAAGTCCTGCTGGGTAATTGGAGCTATATCGTTGCCTATTCATTCTTACTTACTGGTGAACTAATATAATTAGTAATAACCGCGTACGATAATTACCTTAATTACGAGTATAGAGAATCTTGATTACTAGACAAGGAACCCGTGTTAGCCACGCTGTCACATTCCTACCCTAGTGATTAGACTCTAAATATGTAGTCAATTAAGCATGGTTTCATTAGTTCTTATACCCTTAACTAATTAAGCTATCATCTATTGATCGGGGTTGGCTGCCGGTTTTGAGGCACAATACTAGATCACTAACCCTACAAGTTAGTTGCCGGCCAGTGGTAAACCCTGGCCTTGAGGCACAATACTAGATATCACCAACCCTAAGAGCGTCCCCTAACTGTGTACATCAACCAGGTTACGTATTTAAAACATAGACAATGGAATAAATAAAACTGAATAGACAATTATATAAACTTAGTACCAAATTACATGATTCCAGCATTCCTAAGGGAGTTCATCTCCCCACCTAACCCTTAGAGGGTTTAGCTACTAAAATGCATATTTAAATTACAAGAATATAAAAATGCATAAGAGAAAACCTAACCTTAGAGCTCTGACTCCTTTTCCTCAAGAGAATAGTAGTTCTCTCCGTTCTGAATGAATAAAATGAGGAAAAGGGAGCTCTATTTATAGTTTTCGCAATGGGCTTAAAATTGCCATCGTGCTGCGCTATACCCATCGTACTGCGATAGAAAGATTTAGTTCAAAATTATAACTGATCCTGTGCGTTTGATCACCTTGGTCGCCAAGTAACCTCATCGTGCTGCGATGTGTGCTATCGTACTGCGATGAAAGATTTTCTTCAGATTTTCTTCTGATCTTTTCTTGGCCAACAAGTTGCTCTCATCGTAGCACGATGAAAACCATCGTACTGCGATGAACATCACAATTTTGCTCGTTTTTGGCTTTTTTTAGCTTTTTCTTGAATTTCCTGACTTCTTGCGCAAGTAACTTCATTTCTTTAGGAATTTGCTTTGTAATTGGTCTAAAGTGCTGTAATTTACTAATAAAATTATACTAAAAATGCAGTAGGAATTCCTGTCATCACAACCCCAAACTTGAATCGTTGCTTGTCCTCAAGTAACATGCTGCCAAGCAAGATTGTTAGCAAATCAGTAAACAAAATTATGACAGGAATTTTCACAACCTTTTTTATTTATCAGCTATGGTACCACTGATTTCTTTTTCCTCCGCGATCATGCTCAGTTAGTGCTTAGGTTCAAGAGACGTTAATAGTAGCAAGTCAGACAAATGTCTGCAAGAGTCCATGTTCAACCTTTTCTCTCTCTCACATTTGTATTTTTCACTCATAATTGAAAGGGTTATCTCAATCATCGTACAACCTGCCATTTTACCATAGGCTTGCAAGAACTCTAAGCAACCAGTCAAAATTCAATATACATGCATTTTTGGAGGTCTTTTAAGGGTTATAACGTGGCTTAGGTCAAGGTAGGACATTTGTGGGAATAATAGGCTAAACATTGGAGTTAAGTTCTACTTTGTTGTTCCTTTTTGTGTACGCAACCTTATTCCTTAGGGTGCCTTTTTGTGTGTTGGTGTCAGAGATTAAGAACCGGATGTGTCTTTGTGTGGTTCTTTTCTATCACTATTTTTGCCCTTTGGCTCTTTCTTTGCCCTTTGGCTCTTTTCATTTTTTCTTTTTCATTCATTTTTTTTGAAGAGACTATTTTTTTAGGGAATTTTTGATGTTTTCCCGTCTCTTTTTCATTTATTTTTTCTTTTTGTAGTGATAGTTCTCTGTACACCCACCCTAAACTTAGATGTTGCTAGTTCCACGAGCAACCCCAAACTTGTTTTGTTGCCAAGACTTTGAGAACTATTACCTAACTCCAAAGAGGGTAAATCATTGTTTTTCTGGTCTATAGGCTTGTATCGTGGTTTGTCACCGAAACAAAAAGGGATAATTATGTTTTTACGGCTCAAATTTGGCTAGCAAAGGATAATAATATATAAAGGGTGGCTTGAAAAGGCTCTGGGTTATAACAAACAATTGCCTTAATGCATATAATATCAAATCAACTAGTCAGCAGAGAATTAAAGCAAGTTCTAGAAAATAAACAAGTGCACGGTACTCTCATAATAATTCGAAAGAAAGTGGTAATACTGTTTGGAAATATTTGGCTCAAATCCTCACATGGCTTTGGTATCTGAAAGTTGAACACTTGTCCCACAGACACCGGCTTCATTACTCGTCTCTATGTCTTCCGAACTTCTGTGTGCCCTGAGCAATCACCTTTGGTATCTGTTATAAAGGTGTGGAATTCCGAATCACACTTGTTACTCTTTTGCCGCAACCTGCCTTTAACAGTTAATCATGCACATGATAATAGACAAGAATAATTATTTAGAAGTTGTAGGAGGTCGTCAGCAAATGACACAGCGGGAATTCATTTATTGGAATATAAAGTACTGAAAATGTAACTGGCCAAGGGTGGCATTTGAAGGGACAACTCCCGTAGTCAATTGATGGCTTTGCTGTCTTTACTTTTGACTACCTCTTGCATGCTTCTCCTGCTTACTCCTTGACCTGAAAAATAAGAAAAATAAAAGTAAATGCATATTTTTGTTAATTTTTGTATGATGGGTTGCCTCCCATTAAGCGCGTGTTTAACGTCTCGAGCCTGACGCATGATGCTTTAAGCATCCTTGAGATATAGAGTTTCCCCAGGTTCTGGTATCTCCTCTTCTTCGTAAATTTTTACCCTGTGTCCGTTTACTTGGAAGGTTGTTGCTGTCCTCTTGTCATATATTTCAACAGCCTCGTAAGGAGATACTCGAACTACCTCGTATGGTCCTGTCCACTTGGATTTTAGTTTGCCTGCGGTGAACTTAAATCTGGATTGAAATACCAGGACCTTTTGCCCTGGTTTGAATTCTCTGTGGCGAAGCTTTTTATCATGGAATCGCTTTGTTTTTTCTTTGTAAATTTCTGCGTTTTCATAAGCTCGGAGGCGGATTTCTTCCAATTCAAGCAATTTCATCTTGCGTGCATGTCCGGCAAGGTCTTTGTCGAAATTTAGCTCTCTTGTGGCCCATAGTGCCTTGTGTTCCAACTCAACCGGAAGGTGGCATGCTTTTCCATAAACCAGGTGGTAAGGTGTCAGTCCCAAGTGTGTTTTAAAAGCTGTTCTGTATGCCCAGAGAGCATCATCCAGTTTCCTAGCCCAATCTTTCCTGGAAGTCATCACTGTCTTCTCCAAGATACTCTTGAGTTGCCGATTGGAAACCTCTACCTGTCCACAAGTATGGGGATGATATGGGGTTGATACTTTGTGTTTCACCCCATATTTTTCTAATACCTTCTCCAAGTATTTGTTAAGGAAATGCGTCCCTCCATCGCTGATCAAGACTCTTGGTGTTCCAAACCTGCAAAAAATATTTCTTTGCAAAAACTGGATAACAGTTTTGGCATCGTTAGAATGACAGGCTAATGCTTCGACCCATTTTGTTACATAATCAACACACACCAAGATATACATTTTATTGTCAGATTCAGGGAATGGTCCCATGAAATTGATGCCCCAGCAGTCAAAGGGTTCTATTTCTAGAATTCCTTTCTGCGGCATCTCATTTCTTTTTGAGATGTTACCTGTTCTTTGACACCTGTCGCATTGTTTTACAAACCTTTCACAATCGTTGAATAAGGTTGGCCACCAGAATCCGCATTGCAAGATTTTGGCTTTTGTACGATTTGCATCATGGTGTCCTCCATATCCTGAACTGTGACAATGCCACATGACTCGGCGGGCCTCCTCTTGAGCTACACAACGTCGTAGAACTCCGTCTACACCCTCTTTGTACAAGTAGGGATCATCCCACAAATAGTATTTTGCTTCGTGGTATAATCTTTTCTTTTGATGCCACGTATATCCCTTTGGTATTACTCTCCCTGCTTTGAAATTTGCTATGTCAGCGAACCATGGTCTTTCTGAGATCGCGAATAATTTCTCATCCGGGAATTCTTCCTCGATGTTTTTCTCTTTTGACGTTATCTCTGAGTTTTTGAGTCTTGATAAATGGTCGGCCACGACATTTTCGACTCCTTTTTTATCCCGAATCTCCAAGTCGAATTCCTGGAACAACAAAATCCAACGCAAAAGTCGAGGCTTTGATTCCTCTTTGGTTAGTAGATATTTTAAAGCAGCATGATCAGTGTAAACTACTACCTTAGATCCGACTAGATATGATCTAAACTTTTCTAAAGCAAAAACTACTGCTAATAATTCTTTTTCTGTGGTTGCATAATTCAAGTGCTGTTCTGTCATGACCTTACTAGCATAGTATATAGCATGAAAGAACTTGTCATGTCTCTGTCCTAAGACTGCTCCGACTGCATAGTCACTTGCATCACACATGAGTTCAAAATGTAGGTTCCAATCCGGAGCTACTATGATTGGTGCAGTTACTAGCTTCTCTTTCAGTGTATTGAAAGATTTGAGGCACTCCTCGGTAAATGTGAAAGTGCTGTCCTTTAATAGGAGATTACATAATGGTTTAGATATTTTTGAAAAGTCCTTTATGAATCTCCTATAAAAGCCTGCATGACCAAGAAAACTTCTGACGCCCTTCACATTCACTGGTGGTGGGAGTTTGGAAATAACTTCGATTTTTGCTTGGTCAACTTCTATGCCCTTTTTTGAAATCTTGTGACCCAGCACTATCCCTTCGGTCACCATAAAATTGCATTTCTCCCAGTTTAGAACTAAATTGGTCTCTACGCATCTTTTAAGTGCAGCATCAAGGTTGTTCAGGCAATCGTCGAAGCTTTTTCCAAATACTGAGAAGTCATCCATGAATACCTCCATAGATTTCTCTATCATATCTGAAAAGATTGCAAACATGCATCTCTGAAAGGTTGCAGGTGCATTACATAAGCCGAAAGGCATTCTCCTATAGGCATATACTCCGTAAGGACACGTGAAGGCTGTTTTCTCTTGGTCTGCTGGGTCTACCGCAATCTGGTTATACCCTGAGAATCCATCGAGGAAACAGTAATAGGCTTGTCCAGCCAGCCTTTCCAACATTTGATCCATGAAGGGTAGTGGGAAATGATCTTTTCTAGTAGCTTGATTTAGCCTTCGATAGTCAATGCACATCCGCCATCCCGTCACATTCCGAGTGGGAATTAGTTCATTTTTCTCATTTTTCATGACAGTGATGCTGATGACAGGAATTTCTACGTCATTTTTAGTATTATTATTAGTAGTAAAATGACCAAGACAGGCCCAAATACGAAGGAAAACCTACAAAAGCAAGAAAAAGCATCAAGACAGAGTCCAAGATGCAAAAAGACAAGAAAAAGCCCAAAAAGTGAAGAAATACAGCATTCCATCGCAGCACGATGTGTGCTATCGTGCCACGATGAAAGCTCATTGCACGCCAAGCAATCAGAAGAAATAAATCTTGAGAAAATCTTCCATCGCAGTACGATGCCCTACAACGCAGTACGATGATGTTACTTGGCGCCCAAGCTGATGAAATGCACAGGATCAGTTATAATTTTTAACTGAATCTTCACATCGCAGTACGATGGCCTTATCGTGCTGCGATGCCTTGCTGAGGCCCATTACGAAAACTATAAATAGAGCCTCCCATTCATTGTTTTATTCATTCAGAAATAGTAGAACACTCTCTACTATAAGGAGAGGTTCAGAGGAGCTCTATTGGGCATAGTTTTCTCCCCTTACGGGAAAACTAACTCAGCAAGGTATGATTTCTTTAGGCTTTTGTATTTAGGTTATAATTTCTTGTAATTTAAATATGTAGTCTTTATAATTTATGCCTTAGGTTGTGGTGGAGAAGATGAACTCCCCTATGAATATTTGGAGTCTGTGATTGAGTCTAAGTTATAATAAATGATATTTAGTAATTATGTTTGTTATTTACTTTCGTGCACTTTAATAACGTATTCTCGTAATCTGGCCGGATAAGCGGGAGCGCCCATAAAATTGATATCAGGTTTTGACTTGATATGGTCCGGAACTCGTAGTAAATAATGCTAGGTGTATAGAGACGGTAACATCCTGAACTAGTCGTGAACTGAGCGGTTAGAGGAGGAATCATGCACTAGGTGTGATCTGAGCATTTAGAAGATGAACAGCCCGATACTAGGACCTAGAGGTTAATTGGTGAAGGTTATAATGCGTGTTTATAAACAACTCACTTAGTAATTAGGGTATGTGACACATCGAGGTTAGGCTCTCGTAGGTACCTTAGTTGTTAATGTAGGGAAACTTTAATAGACATAGTGTAATAGTAAGGTATTACTACAACAAGGATAATTCACCGCCGAACATAATCTAAGTAACTATGTTATACACCGGTCATGCCAAATATGAAGAAGGGAGGGAGTCCAACCACCATACCTAGCCTCTATATTTCTTGAATCTATATTTATACATTCCGCATTTATATTTCTGCAAAGCATTACGCTATTTTTATAAAACCTTTTTCCAAAAACCAAAGCGAATGCAAATTATCACAAACTTAAATAACGCTAGTAAAGCTACGGCACGATCCCTGTGGATACGAACTCATTCTAGACACCTAGAGTGCGAATTATTACTCGATGACAGACTGGTGCACTTGCCAGACCGTAGTCAAGTTTTTGGCGCCGTTGCCGGGGATTGTGTTTACAAAGCCTTACTAGATTTATTTAAGCTTGTCAAAAAAAAAAAAAAATTCAAAAAAAAAAAAATCAAAAAATCAAAAAAATCTTGTTGATGATTGTGGATTTTGATCTGCGAAAGTTCTGGCTAAGGATAAGTCTTGGTATTTAAGCGATCCGTTGTGATCCACCTCACTTACCTGGGAATTTTCATAGTGACAAAGACACATGAGACAAACCAAAAATAGTTTCACCAGTTAATTTTCCAGTGCTACTGAAGGTATTCATTTGTTGTGCTTGATAACAGGTATCCTGGAGTTTGAGTATGACCCTGAACCAGAAAGAACGCTTTGGAAAAGAAGACAAGCACAATGGCTTGCAGCATCCAGCAGTCTCAAGATAAAAGAAGAGCCTACCACCAAAGTCATGGGGGACGAGCAAAGAATTACAATGGGAGACTACTGCAAGAGGACTGACACAGATCAGATCTCACTAGGATTCCAGGCGGCGAATCCAGCTAACTTTGATATTAAGGGTAATGTTCTTACAGGTTTGCGGGAGAACTAGTTCGATGGACGTGCCAACAATGATCCTTGGGATCATCTTGCAAAGTTTTTCAGAGACATGTCAGATCCAGAAGGTGCCGGAAAGTGTTACTGATGACCAGAAGAAGCTGCGTTTGTTTGCTTTTTCTCTTACAGGTCCAGCTAAAGATTGGCTTCAATGCTTGCCAAGAGGAACGATTGCAACATGGAAGGAGCTTGAAGACAATTTCCTGGAGAGATTCTTCACACACACATTATTCCAGAAAAGGAAGTCTGAGATTCTAAGTTTCAAACAGCATGAATCTGAAACGCTGTGTGAGGCTTATGAACGGTTCAAGCTGCTTATGAGGAGGTGTCCTAACCACAACATTAATGCTATAGAGTGGATGCAACTATTCACTGCTGGTATGAAAATGCAACATCGGATGATACTAGATGCCTCAGCTGGTGGGTCCATCAAAGTAAAGACCTATGCGGAGACTAAGGATCTGGTTGAGCAGATGTGCCAGAATGAATACAACATGAGTCATGATAGAGCTGAAAAGACTCCTGGAGTTCTTAAGGTGGACTAGGAGATTGCCTACAAGGTAGAGATCGAATTACTAAGGAGGCAACTTGCTGATAAGGAGAAAGCTGTGAAGGAAGCTAGTGTTAAACAGGTAGAGGGAGTTTGCGACTTCTGCCTAGAAGATCACCCTAATGGGCAGTGTTTGCCAGGAGGAAGCGAGGAGCAGGTAAATTATATGGGGAACAACTACAACCCAGGTTGGAGCAAACACCCAAATTTACGATGGGACCAGACAGGGAACCAGGCTCAAACTGCACCTCAACCAAGAAAGCCATCTCCATTGGAAGAGTTACTCAATAAATTTGCTAGCATGAGCAAAACTAACTTTGAAAATATCCAGACAACAGTAGCCAACCAGGGGGCAACGATAAAAAGTCTTGAAACCCAGATTGGTCAACTCTCAAAACTGGTAAGCACTCATGTTTCTAAAGATATTGCAGGTAACACGGTGGACAATCCAAAGGAGGAATGCAAAGCGCTAAAAGACATGAAAACAGGGCGCGTATACAATGAAGAAGAGCTAAAACAGTTCGATGAGTGGTTCGAAGCTACGTTGGGAATGACAATGGAAAATTACTATGATGAATACTTAAGTGAGCTAGAAGAGTACAGAATCGACCCAACAGTAAAACCACATCTGCCAATCAAGAAGACAGATCCTGGAAGCGTCACCATACTCTGTCAGATCGAGGAAGCAGAAATTCAAGCCTTATGTGATGTGGGTTCAAGTGTTAACGTTATGCCATTATCTCTGGCAGAAAAGTTAAAACTCACAACAATAACTGCAGGTACAGAACGTGAACTCGTTTTAGCTAACCAAACAACAATTCACTCAGCAGGTACAATCGAGGATGTCTTGGTGAAAGTCGAAGACCTGGTATTTCCAGCAGACTTCATGATCCTAGATATCCAGGAAGATGAAGAGCATCCGATCATTATTGGAAGACCATTCCTAGCAACTAGCAGGGCACTCATTAATGTGGAGCTCGCTGAGTTGACTCTAAGGAGTGGAGAGGAGGAAAGAACTATCAAAACCTCCAAAACAGAGAGGGTTGACTGCTTCATGCTCGAGTGGAAAGACAGAAAAGCTACACCACCGACTCCAACTCAAGAAGTACTGGTAAAGATAGAGATAGAGGAGCTGGAGAATGAAATGGCGCAGCTAGAGATAGAGACAGCTCAGGAAGAGGAGGTACCCGAGGAACTCACTGATAAACTGAAAAGGCTAACTATTGAGGTAGACATCCGAGCAACATGGGTCAAAGCATGGGGTAGATACCGAAAAGTGGCCAAAAAATCTAAGTTTGGGGTTAATACGCCACCTCTGAAGAAGCCTGCTGCTGAGAGAAAAGAGGAAAGAAAGAAGAACAACTGGGTCAATACTCCAAAAGAACAAAAGAAGGAACATCCACCACGAAGCAAGGGGAAGTCCATCATGAAAACAGTACCTTCAGAAGATGATGAACGACTCTGCTTTGCCACCTTCAAAGAAAGACAGAACCCAGAGAAGTATGAAAGAAGCAACAAGAAGGAGGGAGGAGATAAGGCGAAAGCTCCTACAGATGAGAAAGACATGCGAACCTATCCTATGTAATGGAGGAAATGCCTCAAGCTAATGAGAGGCTAAACAAGCGCTGCCTGGGAGGCAACCCAAGGATGAGTATTTTAAATTTCAGTATTTTCAATTCAGTATTTCAATTTCAGTCTTTTCATTTTAGTTTTTCAATTCAATAAAATATGACTAGAATTCTGGATGTCATCTTCATCTGTAAGCAGCCCTTATTCAAACTTACAAAAAATTAAATAACTGTTTGCTGTTTATTATCTAGTGCATGATACACTGTTATATGTAAGATTGCGGCGAAGTGAGTTATAAATTCTGATGAGCCGAATTTCACGCCTTCATAAAGAAACCAAAGGTGATTGCTCCGAAGTGCGATGTTCGGGAGACAGAGAGACGAGTGATGAAGTTGGTGTCTGTGGGACAAGTGTTCAACTTTCAGATACCTAAGCCATGTGAGGATTTGAGCCAAATATTTCCAAACGGTATTACCACTTTCTTTCGAATTACTATGAGAGTACCGTGCACTTGTTTATTTTCTAGAACTTGCTTTAATTCTCTGCTGACTAGTTGATTTGATATTATATGCATTGAGGCAATTGTTTGTTATAACCCAGAGCCTTTTCAAGCCACCCTTTATATCTTATTATCCTTTGCTAGCCAAATTTGAGCCGTAAAAAAATAATAATTATCCCTTTTGTTTCGGTGACAAACCTCGATATAAGCCTATAGACCAGAAAAACAATGATTTACCCTTTTTGGAGTTAGGTAATAGTTCTCAAAGTCTTGGCAACAAAACAAGTTTGGGGTTGCTCATGGAACTAGCAACGTCTAAGTTTGGGGTGGGTATACGGAGAACTATCACTACAAAAAAAAGAAAAATAAATGAAAAAGAGACGGGAAAACATCAAAAAAATTCCCTAACAAAAAAATAAATAATACAGTCTCTTCAAAAAAAATGAAAAAGCCAAAAGGCAAAAGAAAGAGCCAAAGGGCAAAAATAGTGATAGAAAAGAACCATACAAAGACACATCCGGTTCTTATTTTCCGATACCAACACAAAAAGGCACCCCAAGGAACAAAGGTTGCGTACACAAAAAAGGAACAACAAAGTAGAACTTAACTCCAATGTTTAGCCTACTATTCCCAAAAATGTCCTACCTTGACCTAAGCCACGTTATAACCCTGAAAAGACCTCGAATAATGCATGTATATTAAATTTTGACTGGTTGCTTAGAATTCTTGCAAGCCTGTGGTAAAATGGCAGGTTGTACGATGATTGAGAGTTAACCCTTTCAATTATGAGCGAAAAACACAAATGTGAGAGAGAGAAAAAGTTGAACATGGACTCTTGCAGACATTTGCCCGATTTGCTACCATTGACGTCTCCTGAGCCTAGCAGGACTGAGCATGATCGCTGCGGTAAGAAATCAGCGGTACCATTGCTGAAATATTAAGCAAGGTTGTGAAATTCCTATCATCTTATTTATCTCTTATTTCTCTAACGATCTTGTCTGACAGCATGTTACTTGAGGACAAGCAACAATTTAAGTTTGGGGTTGTGATGACAGGAATTTCTACGTCATTTTTAGTATTATTATTAGTAGTAAAATGACCAAGACAGGCCCAAATACGAAGGAAAACCTACAAAAGCAAGAAAAAGCATCAAGACAGAGTCCAAGATGCAAAAAGACAAGAAAAAACCCAAAAAATGAAGAAATACAGCATTCCATTGCAGCACGATGTGTGCTATCGTGCCACGATGAAAGCTCCTTGCACGCCAAGCAATCAGAAGAAATAAATCTTGAGAAAATCTTCCATCGCAGTACGATGCCCTACAACGCAGTACGATGATGTTACTTGGCGCCCAAGCTGATGAAATGCACAGGATCAGTTATAATTTTGAACTGAATCTTCACATCGCAGTACGATGGCCTTATCGTGCTGCGATGCCTTGCTGAGGCCCATTATGAAAACTATAAATAGAGCCTCCCATTCATTGTTTTATTCATTCAGAAATAGTAGAACACTCTCTACAATAAGGAGAGGTTCAGAGGAGCTCTATTGGGCATAGTTTTCTCCTCTTACGGGAAAACTAACTCAGCAAGGTATGATTTCTTTAGGCTTTTGTATTTAGGTTATAATTTCTTGTAATTTAAATATGTAGTCTTTATAATTTATGCCTTAGGTTGTGGTGGAGAAGATGAACTCCCCTATGAATATTTGGAGTCTGTGATTGAGTCTAAGTTATAATAAATGATATTTAGTAATTATGTTTGTTATTTACTTTCGTGCACTTTAATAACGTATTCTCGTAATCTGGCCGGATAAGCGGGAGCGCCCATAGAATTGATATCAGGTTTTGACTTGATATGGTCCGGAACTCGTAGTAAATAATGCTAGGTGTATATATAGAGACGGTAACATCCTGAACTAGTCGTGAACTGAGCGGTTAGAGGAGGAATCATGCACTAGGTGTGATCTGAGCATTTAGAAGATGAACAGCCCGATACTAGGACCTAGAGGTTAATTGGTGAAGGTTATAATGCGTGTTTATAAACAACTCACTTAGTAATTAGGGTATGTGACACATCGAGGTTAGGCTCTCGTAGGTACCTTAGTTGTTAATGTAGGGAAACTTTAATAGACATAGTGTAATAGTAAGGTATTACTACAACAAGGATAATTCACCGCCGAACATAATCTAAGTAACTATGTTATACACCGGTCATGCCAAATATGAAGAAGGGAGGGAGTCCAACCACCATACCTAGCCTCTATATTTCTTGAATCTATATTTATACATTCCGCATTTATATTTCTGCAAAGCATTACGCTATTTTTATAAAACCTTTTTCCAAAAACCAAAGCGAATGCAAATTATCACAAACTTAAATAACGCTAGTAAAGCTGCGGCATGATCCCTGTGGATACGAACTCATTCTAGACACCTAGAGTGTGAATTATTACTCGACGACAGACTGGTGCACTTGCCAGACCGTAGTCAGATGCCTCCTTTCTTGGGTACCATATGTACTGGGCTGACCCACGGGCTATCGGAAATGGGGTATATCATTCCTGTTGCTAGAAGTTTTTGTAATTCCTTTTTCACTACCTCACTCATGGCTGGATTCAATCTTCTCTGTGGTTGCACCACAGGCTTGTACTCTTCGTCCATTTTTATCTTATGCATGCAGTAGGCCGGACTGATTCCCTTTAGGTCATCAATACTCCATCCTATTGCTTCTTTATTTCTTTTGAGTACTGTAATGAGTTTTTCCTCGTTTTCTCGGGTTAAGGCATTACTTATAATTGCTGGTTTAGTTTTTCCTTCCCCAAGGAAAACATATTTGAGGTGCCCTGGTAGTTCCTTTAATTCTAGAGGCTTGGGTTTATCTTCTATACTTACCCCTAAGGGTTCGTATTTCTGCTGGAATCTTAGCTCTTTGTGCATTCCAAGCCATCGGATGTTCAGGTTTGTCTCTTCATCCATGTCTTCCCTCTCTTCGTCCATAGATTGGATGATTGCTCGCTCAACTCCAGGTGCTGCTTTTGCTAACTCTTCTTCTACTAGTGAGTCCACCACGTCAACTTGATAACATTCAATTTTTTCCTTCTTTTGATTCATCATTTCTTTGACATTGAATGTTACCTCGTTTCCGTCAACTCTGAAAGTGACATTACCTGTTTCCATGTCAATGATTGCCTTTCCTGTTGTTAAGAATGGTCTTCCTAATAGAATAGGTGCTTCTGGATCGGCCTCAATGTCCATGATGACGAAATCGGCTGGGAAGAGTTTGTCGTCAACTGTTACCAACACATCTTCCAAGATACCGTATGGATGAACTTTTGTTCGATCTGCCAAGATAAGAGTCATCCTTGTAGGCTTCACCTCTCCACACTTAAGCTTTTTCAGTATTGATAGGGGCATAAGATTGACGCTTGCTCCTAAGTCTAGAAGTGCTCGGTCAATTTCTACCCCACCGATTGTGCATGGTATAGTGAAGCTTCCTGGATCTTTGCACTTGTTGGGTAGGTTCTTTTGAAAGATTGCACTACATTCCTCGGTGAGCATGATTGCTTCTTCATCTTTCAGTTTGATTTTACCAGCCACAAGATTCTTTACATACTTCTGGAATGGAGGTGATATTTGGATCATATCATTGAATGGTACATGGATCTCCATTTGTTTCACTAATTGCCCCATTTTCTTGAGTTGCTCCATCTGCTTCTCTTTTTTATTATCTTTGTTGGGGTAAGGTACGTAAGGTTCTTGGTCCTTAGGTTCCGGAGGTGGTTTATCACTTCCGAACACTGTTTTGGGTTTTTCTGGAATAGATTTGGTTGTGATTGGCACATCAGTTGTGTCTTTTTCTACTTCTAAATCCTTTTCTAGATCCACCACATCTTGGATGGTTGGTTCTGTATCAGGAGGTTGGGTCTCTGGCATTTGAGAATCAGGTATTTGGGATTCAGGTGTTCCTTGGTTTGCTTGCCTTCTTCCTTTTCGGGTTGGTTCTACTGGCTCCAGTTGTCTGCTTCGCAATGTTATGGCTTGCAATTCCCCGATATCTTCCACTTTCTTAGCCCAAGCTTGTACCTGTACTCCTAACTTTTCATTAGATTCTTTGATCTGGTCTCCAAAGCTTTGCATGAATTCTTTGAGTGACTTGTTCTCTTCTTGCAGCTTTTCTACTTCTGTTTGTGAGGCTTCTAGCTGACCCATTAGAACTTCCTCATTGTCTTTGTCTTCTTCTTGGTTATACTCATTTCGGCACATCACCTCAATCAATTGCTCTACCTCTGATGGAGTCTTGCTTTTGATTGATCCTCCCGCGGATGCGTCGAGTAGCATTCTTTGCTTGGTTTTCATACTGTTGACAAAGATGTTTATTAATTCTGCTGCACAGATCATATGATTTGGGCATCTTCTTTTGTAGAGCTTGAATCTTTCCAAACTCTGGTGAAGTGATTCCTTTTTCTCTTGCTGGAATTCAAGGATTGCCCTTCTGCGTTCCTTGTGTTGCTCTTCCGTGAAGAAACGGTCCAGGAACTTGTCTTCTAGATCTTTCCAGGTTTCGATTGTCCCACTTGGCAGACAGACTAGCCAGTCTTTTGCAGTCTTTCCAAGTGAAAACTTGAACAAGTGTAACCGTACTTGGTCTTTAGTGACTCCGTCTGGGACTGGTTGGGATTCACACACCTCGTAGAATTCCTGGAGATGTTCTAAAGGGTCTTCATCTCTCCTTCCATTGAATGCGCTTTCCTTCAGCTCCCTCCGTACACTAGATTTGGGGTTGATCTGAATCGGATTTGCTGGAACAAACCCTTGAATAATCCCCTCACGGTCCGTTGGCCGAAAATACTCGTACAACTTCCTTTCATCATCCATGACTCTTGCAAAACAAAAGAATACCTTAGTAGTACTGTTTGGTTAAGAAAGGTTGTACGTTTTATTGTTTTTATAGTTGCTAGCTACAGAGATTCCCAGGTAAGGGAGGTGGATCACACGGATCGCTTAAATACCAAGCCTTTGCCTTAGCCAGAACCTTTGCAGGGCGCAACAGTAAAAACAATTGTACTAAAGATAAAAATAAAACAAAAAATAAAATTCCTAAAACTAACCTAATAACTTCGTCTACACCGTCCCCGGCAACGACGCCAAAAACTTGACTACGGTCTGGCAAGTGCACCAGTCTGTCGTCTAGTAATAATCCACACCCTTAGTTAGGATGGGTTCGTATCCACAGGGACAGCGCCTAGGTTACTAAGTTTATTCTAGGAGTGGGTGAGATTGCCTCCGCTTTGATTTTAAGGTTGATTGATTTTAGAATTTAAGAAATAAAGTTGCTTCAGATGAGAAAAGGTAGGTTAAGTGTGTTGAATCCCTCCCTAAGTCCTGCTGGGTAATTGGAGCTATATCGTTGCCTATTCATTCTTACTTACTGGTGAACTAATATAATTAGTAATAACCGCGTACGATAATTACCCTAATTACGAGTATAGAGAATCTTGATTACTAGACAAGGAACCCGTGTTAGCCACGTTGTCACATTCCTACCCTAGTGATTAGACTCTAAATATGTAGTCAATTAAGCATGGTTTCATTAGTTCTTTTACCCTTAACTAATTATGCTATCATCTATTGATCGGGGTTGGCTGCCGGTTTTGACGCACAATACTAGATCACTAACCCTACAAGTTAGTTGCCGGCCAGTGGTAAACCCTGGCCTTGAGGCACAATACTAGATATCACCAACCCTAAGAGCGTCCCCTAACTGTGTACATCAACCATGTTACGTATTTAAAACATAGACAATGGAATAAATAAAACTGAATAGACAATTATATAAACTTAGTACCAAATTACATGATTCCAGCATTCCTAAGGGAGTTCATCTCCCCACCTAACCCTTAGAGGGTTTAACTACTAAAATGCATATTTAAATTACAAGAATATAAAAATGCATAAGAGAAAACCTAACCTTAGAGCTCTGACTCCTTTTCCTCAAGAGAATAGTAGTTCTCTCCGTTCTGAATAAATAAAATGAGGAAAAGGGAGCTCTATTTATAGTTTTCGCAATGGGCTTAAAATTGCCATCGTGCTGCGCTATACCCATCGTACTGCGATAGAAAGATTTAGTTCAAAATTATAACTGATCCTGTGCGTTTGATCACCTTGGTCGCCAAGTAACCTCATCGTGCTGCGATGTGTGCTATCGTACTGCGATGAAAGATTTTCTTCAGATTTTCTTCTGATCTTTTCTTGGCCAACAAGTTGCTCTCATCGTAGCACGATGAAAACCATCGTACTGCGATGAACAGCACAATTTTGCTCGTTTTTGGCTTTTTTTAGCTTTTTCTTGAATTTCCTGACTTCTTGCGCAAGTAACTTCATTTCTTTAGGAATTTGCTTTGTAATTGGTCTAAAGTGCTGTAATTTACTAATAAAATTATACTAAAAATGCAGTAGGAATTCCTGTCATCAGTAACCAACAACAAAAAATAATACGCCGAAGAAGCACAAAAACAAAAGCAGCATCTAAAACTCAAACAAATAATACATTAATACCAGCATAAGAATGAAGTCAACAAGTAACTCAAACATCACTATAGTTTTAACTAATAATACATTAATACCAATGCAAGTCCTATAGTTATATAAATATAAGCAGAATTTGAAAACATCATGTCATATTTAAAGTTCAGGTTCAAAAAGAAAATACATCAGAGAATGTGAGACTAAGGTACTGTACTCTCATACTTAAAAAACAACACATCAAATTAAAGAAACAATGAACCCCTTGGGAGACATTATCCTCATTGTACTCATACAAAACTAAGCCAGAACACAAACCAAGCAAGTACCAAGAACTACACACAATACAAACCATACCTTGTTAACACCACCCTCCCTCTAAAAGACTATTTGACAACAACAAAAAGCAAAAAAATAATAGCTAAAAGAACTCAAAACAGCAGTTGAAAAAATAGATACAACGAGCCTCAAACCAAAGACATTGATGAAAGAAAAAAAAAACACTTGAAGTTAGGACCAACAGAGCACCAAAAGAAGCAGCTGCTGAGACAAAACAAATCACCCAAAGAGAAAGAAAAAGCAGGCTCTTTGATGAACCACATCAACAACAAAAATGAAACAGACAACCTTTAAAGGGTGTCTAAAATAATTGTCATCATTTAACTCTACAAAGAAATAAAAATACATGTATCTAACCCTTAAAAAAACTAACAGAAGAAGCAAAATGCAAATCATGAAAACTAAAACACCATACAAAAATACTCAATCTAAAATCAACAATTTATTTACCTGAATCTTCTTCAATCGTTGGAAAATCCTACAAAAGAGAGAAAAATCAAAACCTAAAAATATGAGCTTTTTCAAAACAAAAGAATTGAGATTTAGGGGTTTTTACAATACATTTTGAACTTGAAATATTCAGATTAGAGGAATAGAAATTTGGGGGTTCTTACAATACCTTTAACAAACTGAACCCTAGTTGCGGTAACACTAATCCAGTTGAAGAGAGGAACGATATGTTTCTGAAAGTATGTCCCTACCTCCGAAGAGAAGAACGATTGGATTGAGAAAACAAAACCCTAGCTCTTGTTTGTTGGAGGGAGAGAAAAATAAAGAGCTTCCATTCTCATTTTGAATGTGTGAGAGAAAGAAAATGAAAATAAAGGAGGGATAGTGAAAAATAATGAGCGCCAGATGAAAAAGGGAGAGTGAAAAGAAAAAGCCACGTTTTGTATAGCACATGAAAAAGTTTCAATTTTTTGTCCCAAATCCGTCTAAATGTTTCAGACGAATTTCAGTCAAATTCAATATTATAACCGATTCCGTCCGAAATCTGTGGGAAACCGTCATAATCGAACAATGGTAAAATATTTTAGACAATTTTTAAACCGTCCCAAATCTGTCTGAAATGTACAAATGCTTTCACACGGATCTTAATCCGTCCGAAAATTCTGTCCGAAATAACCAATTTTGTAGTAGTGAAAGTTTTTAATACATCTTTAAAAACAAATATTTTTAATTTATTTTTAATTTGTTTTAAAAATATTTTTTTATAAATTTTAAATGTCACATAATCAATTTTTAGTCAAAAAATGTCAATGGGGGGCTAACAAATGCAAAATGGGGTAAACTTGGGGTGCCAAAGTTGCACAATTGAAACTTGGGGGCCAAAATCGCACAATTGTGAAACTTGGGGGATTAAAACCGCACAATTGAAACTTGGGGGGCCAAAATCGCACAATTGTGAAACTTGGAGGGCCAAAACTGCATTTAAGCCATAAATTTAATAAGGTATTTTTGAGGAGTATCTACTACTTAAAAAGTGGATAAAAATATTTTAATAAATTGGTAGGGCACAAGAATAAAAATATGGAATGTTAAATTAATCTCCCGGTCTTATCCTTGTATAGTGGGGTTAGAAGTCTCAATCTTAAAAGTTCCACTTATATCTATTACTATATATAAAAATGATACAAATTTTTGGGATGACTTTTTCATTATACCTATTTTACCCTTAAAAAAACTACAAAAAAAAAAAACTAAATATTTGTATATGTTGAAAAATAACTTCCACATAAAAATAGATTTTCAGTTTTTTTTAGTAAATATTTTTTTTTTCCTCTTAATAACTAAGCACAATTTCCCCATAAAAGTATGTTTTCAGTTTTTTTATAGTAAAATATATATATATATATATATATTCTTCTTAATAACTAGCCACAACAAAAAAGGATGTTAAGTAGTTATCAATTAACTAAATCCAATAAAAAATGAGATTAAGTAGTTATTTATATTTGCCCAATAGAGAATTTGGATCACAACAAATAAAAAAAAATATATATATGGATCACACAAACGGGCAGCGGCTAGTATTAGTATATATTAAACCTTTTAATAGACACTTTGTTGAGAGAAACTAATTTTATTCTGGGCCTAGATAAAGAGTGAGTAGATTCTCTCCCTTGATATGATTATGCAGTGAATTTATAACTCTTAGATTTTTGCCAAAAAAAAAAAACTCTTAGATTGAAAATTTAAAAATTTTAAAAAATAAAAATATAGACTATAGAGTTTTAACTTAAGTGTAAGTATGATGACTTTGTCAAAAAAAAGAGTGTAAGTATGAGGGTACTGGAGGAAGTCCTTTCCTGATACAAGTTGGGGTTTGTTGACCAAACTTTAAATTACGTGGTCTTTATACTACCCCATCTCTATATGGTATTGTTAACATTTCGTAATTACTCTTTTTCGAATAAGATTTTGATGTGATGAAATTATGTTATGAAGTAGTTGTCACGAGAAAACAATTTCTTTGGATAACGTTTAAAATTTCCACACTTTAGCCAAGACAAGACCGAACACGTCTGGCAGAACAAGATCAACCACATAGGCTACCTCAACAACCGAGTATGTCAATTTGATGGAGAAAATTCCACTAGATGCTTCCATAACCAAATATCCTGAGCATTTGTTATTTGTATGGAATTCAGAGTCCCCATAAAATTATTATCCAGCAATGATAAAAATTAATCCTTTTTACTTTTTACTTATAATTTGGAATAAAAAAAAATTAATTTTCCTATAAATTAGAACAGGAGGAAGTATATTACATATACCAACTAACTTAAATATGCATTAGTATAAGTGTACTGATTAATATATCATATATCAATATATCATTCATACTGCACTATTATTCACAGTGGTTATGTTCTCAATGATTTTTATTTAGGGTTAGCACTATATATATAGCTTGGAGAAGCTTGGAGAGTAGATGTAGATAGATTCTCTCAATTGCGTTTTCCACTATAGAGAGACTGAGCAGTGATAATCTCTACCCTCAAAATCTTATGTCTCAATTTTCTAAAATTTTTAAATTTTCAATCTAAGAGCTACAATTCCACTGCATGGTCATGTGAATGAAGAGAATTCATTCCTGAGAAGCTTGGATAGCTTGAAAGGTGGTGGCACAGACACAAAAGAAATAAGCAGAAGATTTGACATTTGAGAATTAATAATAATGACAACATATTGTCAGGAATTATGGCTTGATGCCTTTCTCATTATTATTTCTTGTATATATAGAGGTTACAGTGATATACAAGTAATTACGGTATATAATTACATTTAATGAGAACAAATCAATTCTGATTTGTTTTCCTTATTCTAGGAACAAACTAATAAATATAATTAAGAGGACAAGTCAACTCCTTATTCACATCCCCCCTCAAATTGATGCGGCTGATCAATGAGCATCAATTTGCTAACAAGGAACTGATGACGTGGGCGCGGAACAACTTTGGTAAGAATATCCGCAACTTGAAATTGAGTGCTGACATGAGGAAGTGCTATAAGTCGGTCATCATAGGCATCACGGATTGAATGACAATCAACTTCGATATGTTTGGTGCGTTCATGAAAGACAGGATTTGCAACAATCTGGATGGCACTTGTATTGTCGGCATACAGTGATGTAGGCTCAGTTTGAGGAAAGCCGAGTTCAGCCAAAAGACCACGTAACCAAATAATTTCCGAGCAAGCAGCAGACATGGC
Source organism: Trifolium repens (assembly GCA_030408175.1). Taxonomy (NCBI): domain Eukaryota; kingdom Viridiplantae; phylum Streptophyta; class Magnoliopsida; order Fabales; family Fabaceae; genus Trifolium; species Trifolium repens. Next base: position 53,320,867 of record CP125837.1, read on the forward strand.
GCGATACTCAGATTCAGTAGAGGATTTAGAGACTCTTGCTTGCTTCTTACTTTTCCATGAGATCAATGAAGAACCAAGAAACATGCACCAACCAGTGACAGATCGACGAGTGTCAGGACACCCTGCCCAATCGGCATCACTATAAGCACTTAATTTAGGAGCTATGCCAGTGGGAAAGTATAGACCACGATGAGAGGTTCCTTTCAAATAACGAATTATACGACGAACTGCTGCTAAATGAAGATGTCGAGGAGAATGCATGAATTGACTCACTTGCTGAACAGCAAAAGATATGTCAGGACGAGTAATAGTCAAGTAATTAAGGCTACCCACAAGTTGTCGATACAATAAAGGATCAGGCAAAAGATCGCCATCATCACGATGATATTTAACATTAACCTCAAGAGGGGTATCCACCGGATTAGCTGATTCGAGACCAGCCATAGAAATCAAATCTGTGGCATACTTATGTTGATGGAGAAAAATTCCCTTGGACGTATGATGAACCTCAAGACCAAGAAAATAATGTAGAGTACCAAGATCTTTCATGTGAAATGCGGACTGTAACTGTTGCTTAAGTCGCTGAATGGAAGCAAGATCAGAACCAGTAATAACCATATCATCAACATACAAAAGAAGAAGAACAATACCCGCAGATGTGCTATGAATAAATAAAGAGGAATCATATTGACTTTGAGTAAAGGAGAACCCAAGTAGAGTGGAGCGGAATTTCTCATACCATGCTCTAGGCGCCTGTTTCAAACCATATAAGGAACGCTTGAGTTTGCACACACCTTTAGAGGAAGAGAATAGGCCTTGAGGCGGAGTCATATAAATATCTTCTGTCAAGTCACCATGAAGAAAAGCATTCTTCACATCCATTTGATGAAGAGACCACCCACTAGAAGCAGCTATAGAGATTATCGTGCGAACAGTTGTCATTTTGGCAACTGGTGCAAATGTCTCATCATAATCAATTCCATATTCCTGCTTGTTTCCTAAAGCAACCAAACGAGCCTTGTAACGGTTGAGGGACCCATCAGAGTTCAATTTCACAGAATATACCCATTTGCAACCTATGGGTTTGACATCAGGAGGACAAGAGACAATATCCCATGTGAAATTCTCTTGAAGAGCTTGAAGCTCTTCATTCATTGCTTTTATCCAACGCACATCTTTAACAGCCTGTGAGTAACAAGTAGGAACAGATATGCTAGAGAGTGAGGCAGTCAAAGAAGTATGTGAAGAATCATACCTGTCTGGTGAATATCGATCAGGTGGTCGAGATATTCGACCAGAACGTCGTGGTTCAACTGTTACAGGATCAGGTGGCGGATTAGTGTCGGGAAGGGGCGTGGGAGCCTGCTGTTTGGATTTTCTAACATATACATATCCTGGTTTATAACGTTCTATAGATTGAGGCATAATAGAAAAATTAGGAAGAGAAACAACATCATCAAAGACAGGATTAACACGATGAAACATAAATTGATCCTAAAAAAATGTCGCATTGCGAGAAATGCGGAAGCGACGATTAGATACATCATAACACACAAAACCCTTATGACAATGACTATACCCCAAAAATGCACATTGAACAGACTGTGCTCCGAGCTTATGTCTTTCAAACGGAGGTAGGTGAACAAAACACACACACCCGAAAGTATGTAAATCATTATAATTAGGCTGAGTTTTAAAAAGACGGAAAAAAGGAGAATCAAGATCAATAACCGTAGAGGGAAGTCGGTTGATCAAGAAGACAGCTGTGGAAAGAGCCTCCACCCAAATTCGAGATGGCACTGAAGCTTGAAGAAGTAATGTGCGTGTTACATCAAGCAAATGACGATTCTTGCGTTCTGCCATCCCATTTTGTTGAGGGGTATTAGGACAAGAGCGATGAGACAAAATGCCTTTTTGTTGAAGGAACTCCTGAAACTCATTAGACATGTACTCACCACCAGAGTCAGATCGAAAAATTTGAATATTCGCATGAAATTGAGTTTCAACATATGTTAGAAATTTCTTAAACATAGAGAACACTTCAGATTTAGCGCGAAGAAAATATATCCAAGTAAAACGACTATAATCATCAATAAAGGTGACAAAATATTTATAGCGAGCATGAGAAACTACTGGAGACATGCCCCATACATCACTATGAATCATCTCAAAACAAGTGGAAGCACGATAAGCACCAGACAGAAAAGGTAGTGTTTTACTTTTAGCCAATTTGCAAACAAAACATGAAAGAGGAACATTAGAAACAACACTTTTATTTCCCAACAAACCATTTTTAAATAAATGAGATAAAACAACAGATTTTGGATGACCCAATTTCCGATGCCAATCCTCATAAGAATTCAAAACATTATTACAAGCAAAAGATAAATGACTAGAAATAAACTGGAGTGGAAACAGTCTTCCTACTTTAGGCCCCTTCGCGATCACCTTCCCCGACACCTGTTCCTGCACAAGACAACCATCACGAGAAAAATTAACATTACAATGGTCATCCACCAATTGACCAACAGATAATAAATTGGAAGCAAGTCCAGGTGATACAAGCACATCTCGAAAATCAGAATTGAGGTCCCCAACATGAGTGATAGACAGAGCATTGCCATCAGCAATTTGAATATTTTGATTACCATGATAAGAATGTAAATTGCGCAAGTATTCAGAAGATCCTGTCATGTGATTGGATGCACCAGAATCAAGAAACCAAGGGCGAGAAACATTAGAAGACTTACCCTGAATACCCAAAGCTGAAAGAGCGGAAAGTACCATTTGTTGGATTATTTCAGGCTGTAAAGCACCACCATTAGATGTGGAAGGACCAACTGTTGAGCTTGTAGAGGCATGAAAAGCTTGCACCGGACGTTGTGTGCGTCGTGGAGGACGAATGGGGCAATCAAAGATAATATGGTCCCGCTGCTTGCAATAATTACAAAACTTCTTACCACCACAACTAGAAGCATAATGTCCAAATTGGTTGCAAGAGAAGCATTGAACTTGTCGAACATCACGACCTTTACCTCTACTCTGAGCAGCATATGCAACCGTAACAGGCTCAGCATCATGAGACATGGCTCCTTGAGTAGCAAGACGTACCAACACATGTATCTAAAGAAGGAACAGGGTTCCTATTCAGCAAAGCACCTCTAACAACCTCAAATTCTGGACGGAGCTTCATGAGAAATTGATCTCGCCTACTAGTATTGTAGACCTCTTGAACAACCGCAAGAGAACTCTTGGGAACATTAGCATGTATAATCGCAGAGTGTTCTGTCCACAAATTCAGAAAACCAGAATAATATTCTTGAACAGACATATTACCTTGTTTGTAATTGGCTATCTCTAGCTCCAACTGAAAACGTCTAGCCGCATTATCTTGGTCATAGATACGCTTCAAGTAGTTCCACATTTCTTGAGCAGTGGAAAAAGAGCGCAAATTATTAATTATATGAGGATCAACAGTACTGAAAATCCAAGTGATAATTTTTGCATCTTTGGTTTCCCATTCATCTAAATCAGTTGTCTCTAATGGTGCCAGATGTAACAACCCGTTTTTCAAAGGCCAGAAAAGGCATTTAATTTTTTTTTTTTGTACACATCAGAGTTACGCATAAAAGATTTTAAATGAGCCGGCATTCAAATATACAAAAGAACTCATTACCATAAGGTGCTTCGACAAGCAAAGTGTATTCCTGAATAATTACAATCCAAGTCTAAGTATTCAAATACTTATAACTAAACAAGTTAGAATCCTATGCCTACACCCAAAAAGCACGGTGTACAACCCACACCGGCGCATAGTCTAACTAAGCTAAAGCTCCAACATCTCACTGGGGCCTGGAACAGCCACCGTCGCCACCACGACCTAACCCATCATCTGGGTGGGATGAGCCCGCAAATGAAAGAAAGGGTCACCACAAAATAAAAGTATATATATATAACCGGTGCGAAAGATTGTACACATAACAATAATTCCACAAACACAAGAGAAAGCTCTTAACCACCAAAGCAATTCCCACCAACGGGTTTATATATATAATGCACACCAAGCCTAATGCAGACTTCTACAATGGGTGTGACAACCAATCACTGGTTCGGCACATGCATGATTTTAATTCCGGAATCGTAGGTCCAACCCACTAAAGCCACAAGGGCAGGTGATGCCACACAGACGCTATCACCAGGTGAAAATAGCCACACAGATGCTACCAGCCACACAGATGCTGTCAGCCACACAGATGCTGTCACCAGGCGAAAATAGCCACACAGATGCTACCAGCCACACAGATGCTGTCGCCAACTATGAAATGCATGAGCATACTTTCTAATTAAGCATATATAGGGCAATCACACAGACACAGCCCCGGCGGAGTCACACAGACACATCCACCCGTGTAGTCCCAGCTGAGTTACACGTTCCATACATGCTCATGCAACAATTACATATCACACAGATATATGTAAACCAAACACAACGACATACATACATTTCCAATCATATGTATTCCAACAACCTGTTCATACATATATTCTCATAATCATATGTAAACAGCGCAAGTATTTTAAACACGTTCTCATCACGAGAATACATCAACCAGACATGCCAAACACACAGCAAAGCATTACAGCAGAAATCCAAGCATGTCATAACCAGTTGAAAAGACGGAAATAAAGTGGAGCCCTTACCTCGGCAAGCTTCCGTTAACTTTCCTCGCATAATTCTACAACTCGCGCTTCCTAAAATTAAGCAGCGTACAATCAATAAAATACTCCCAACGTATCCTATTGAAACGAAACTTGTTCTCTAAAAACTAGGGGGGTTTAAGGTACTTTCTCACACTCTCGGATAGTGACTACGAGTCCCCCTTATAGCGATTAAAAAATCCCAAAGTTAATTGCACTATTTCTCGCTACGCGAAAATATTTTCGTTTCAAAACAAATTAAGAAACACTTTGATTCCTAACTCCAAGGCAATCAATTTTCACATACTAAAACCATTTGAACACAACCCAAAAACTCATTGAAAATTTTCACAAAAATAAAAGTTTACTTGCGCCACAAGTTATAAGTTTTTATTTCCAAACAAAACCGCATTAATTCATTCCTACAAAAACCATGATCATGCCTTCCCATAGGACTTAAAAATTTGAAACATCATGGACACAAACACACACATGCCACGGCCAAAACAACAAATGTGGCTAGCTCCCAAAAATTTCATTTCAAAACCATAGAATAATTCATTTAGTTCCTAAAATTATTAAACTTAACAATCAAAACCTTTTCACAACACCAATCAAAAACCCTAAGAGTTTTCCAAAACTCTCATGAACATAGAAATTATTATTTTTCTTGTCTCTTAAAACAAAATCATTTTTCACATATCCAATTCTCTTAAAAGCTCAAAAATAACATCATTTTCACAATCACCAAACCACAACTCATGTTCTTGATCAATTTGAAATTTTCTCAAACCCTAGGCTACTAACTTCATGAGAAGAACATGGTTTCTCAAGCATGGAAATCTATCTATTATTTTAGATCTAAGATCAATCATACAAGATAACAAGATTTAAGTGCTAGAAAGTTCAAAATCAACCCCCAACTATACTCATCATTTTCGGCCAGCAAGGAAAAAGAGGGAGAGAGATTTTCTTACCAAAAGATTTGGCTCATAAGCACCTCCAAGTTACAAGGATCAACTTTGATTTCAAGCTCTTCTCCTAATCCATTCTAACTCTCTCACAATTTTGAGTTTTATGCTTACTAACACTAAGAAGAAAAATGTGTTGGTGAGGAAGAGAAAGAAAGCTTCTCACGTGAGAGAGAAGAGAGGAAGAGTGAAATGAAATCCAATTCTCCAAAGTCTCCTTATGACTTAAGTCTTGATGAATCATGGTCATTGGATCAAATAGTGTTAATTTGCTAAGATTCAAATCTAGCCATTGGATCAATCCAAGTCTATCCTCACAAGATATTTTCTATGCTTCTAGAAGCCACCTCGCCTCACAGCTCTCTCGTTCGCTCGCAAATGAGTTGTACTTCGCTAACGGTCTAACTTGCGAAAAATAGAAAATCTACGAAGTAATAGTTCGCCGTAAACCATTTCTAAAAATTATCGCTAAAACTTTTTTGTAACAGCCCGTTTTTCCAAGGCCAAAAAGTCTATATTTTTTTTTTTTCAACTAACACTCAGAGTGCGCATAGAGTATTTTTCAATGAGCCGGCATTCAAATATACAAAAAGACTCATTACCATAAGGTGCTTCGACAAGCAAAGTGTATTCCTGAATAATTACAATCCAAGTCTAAGTATTCAAATACTTACAACAGAACAAGTTAGATACCCTATGCTAACCAAAAAGCACGGTGCACAAAACACACCGGCGCATAGTCTAACTATACTAAGCTTCACTACGTGCTCACTATGGCCTCGAACTGCCACCGTCGTCACCACGACCTAACCCATCATCTGGGTGGGATGAGCCCGCAAATGAAAGAAAGGGTCACCACAAAATATATAGTATGTATATATATAACCGGTGCGAAAGATTGTACACATAACAATAATTCCACAAAACACAAGAGAAAGCTCTTAACCAACAAAGCAATTCCCACCAACGGGTTCATATAAGCAATGCACACATAGCCTATAATGCAACCTCTACAATGCGTGGTACTAACCCTAGCTACCACGATGCATGAATTCCGGAATCGTAGGTCCATCCCCTACTAACAATATCAATAAAATCCCGTAGCTCTCCCGATCACTACAAGGATTAGAGTGGGCTCTCCCGATCACCGCACCCCGTGGCTCTCCCGATCACCACGTATCGAACTAAACAAAAATCTCGTAGCTCTCCCGATCACTACAAGGATTAGAGTGGGCTCTCCCGATCACCACACCCCTACCATAAGTATCAATAAAATCCCGTAGCTCTCCCGATCACTACAAGGATTAGAGTGGGCTCTCCCGATCACCACACCCCGTAGCTCTCCCGATCACTACGTATCGATCTCAACAAAAAAATCTCGTAGCTCTCCCGATCACTACGAATAAAAAGGTGGGCTCTCCCGATCACCACACCGTACACGCAACTACCAAATGCATGAGCATACGCTTCCCCATATATGCTAATGCAATGAATACATACCTCTCTAGCATATGTAAACCAAACATAACAACATACATACATTTCTCATCATATGTATTCCAAACACCTGTTCATACATATATTCTCATAATCATATGTAAACAGCGCAAGTATTGTAAACACTTTCTCATCACGAGAATACATAATACAAACATGCCAAAGCACACAGCAATTGCATACACAGCAAAACAAAGCATGTCGTAACCGTTTTAAAGACGGAAATAAAGTGGAGCCCTTACCTCGGCAAGCTTCCGTTACTCTTTTTCGCGAAAATCTACAACACACGTTACCTAAAATAAATGTAGCGTAACATCAATAAAATACTCCTCGTTTATCCTATCGAAACGAAACTTGCTCTCAAAGCTCCAGAGGGGTCTAAAGTACTTCCTAAAGCTATCCCTCAATGATTTCAGGTTATTCTCATAGTGTTTAAAAATTCACGAAGTTAACTGTACTATTTTTATAACACGAAAATCATTTTGTTTTCAAATCATAAACTAAAACCATTTTGGATTTTTCCACTTCAAGGACTTGTCCCACACACAACAAAACCATTTGAAACACAACTAAAACTTTTCAAAAATATTTTTATGAAAAATCGAAGTTTTCTTGCGTTACAAGTTACACATTTTTTTCTTCCTAACAACCTTTCCTATACTCATTTTTCTTCAAAACTAAGATTGTCCAACACATACACAATTTTCACACAATTGTGGACTTAGAAAAATTTTGGAATTTCTCCCCTCCCACAAAGAAAGGCCACGGCCATTTTTTTTCAAAACACCCTTCCACACAAAATTTTTCACTTCTAAATGCATGGTAATATCCCATAATACCTAACTAGCACTTATCAAAACGATTTAGAAATTATAGAGTCGAATCGCAAATTTCGAGAAATCTCAAATAAGGTTTTTCTTAAGGCAAGTGATCTTTTTCTTTTCAAAACATCCCATAACCAATCAAACAATTTAAACAATGATCATGGGAAGCTATTTGCCTCTAAACAATTTTCGAAATTCGATTCCTCGAACCCTATATGGGTGTCACGGCCAAATGAGGCAAAAGGCAACCCCACACATTTTTTTTTCATTTGAAACCCTAGCCCACATTCATTAGTTCGTAATGATATTCGATCGTGTACCCGACTCCTTTTGAAACTCGAAATAAATTTTTTTCTAAATTGTGTTCTTCGAGTCGCTCAAGAACACGAGAATAATTTTTTTCTTATTTTTCGAAACAAATTTCATATTCACCAATCCATTTTGCCACAAAGCCCAAAACTAACATCAAAAACAAAATCTCAAAACAAAATTCAAGTTTATGATCTTTTCAAAAAATTTCTTCAAACCCTTAACCAAAATTTTGTGAAAACATAGATTCAACCATGGAAATCAACACTACTTAGCTTAATCACACTAGTTTATCACTCATGAACAACTTTCAAGCAAGAGAAATCATTCCTTAACAATTTCTCACAAAATTCTCTCAAGAACATAATCTAACAAATCATCAAATTCTATGAGTTTGTCTAGCTAAGGAAAGGAAAGAAGCTTAGTTACCTTAAGAAGATGATGATCCTTGCAAGTCCTATGATCCAACAAGCCTAAAATCCAAGCTTTTGGTGAACAAATGGAAAAGTTCTTGGATGAAGAACAAGGGTGGAAATGCCACGGCAAAGCAAGAAGAAGAATGAGTGAAATTGTGATTTTTCTTAAGTCTTTTTAATGACCAAAAGTCATGGTCTTGTTGCCTAATCCACCCTTGGATCAAATAGTGTAAAGCTAACAAGATTAAACCCTAGCCATTGGATCATTTCAAGCTTATCCGTACAAGATATTTTCTTTCTCATGAGAAACTTACGCCTCACATACGAGTCGCGCCTCGCTAACGGACGGAAATCACAAAAACAGAAAACCTACGGAAAGAACGTCAATCGTTTTTCCATTCCAAAACTTATCGCCGAATCTTTTTCCGCGACTGTAATTTTCTTCCATACCTTGGAAAATTATTCTCAGAATATATCCTAACTCGCGCAGATATATAAAACTTCCACCCGAAATCCTACTGAATTCAGAACCAGTAAAATTTCACAACAGCGGGTAAAATCTTGCTCGTTTTTCCAAAAACAAGAATAATCCAAAACTCGTCATTCTGACTTCACAGAAATCTCCTCATACTTAAAAGAGGACCACGACCCGAAAGTCTGTGCCTTTCCAGCGCACGAGCACAAAACAGGCTCCGTTTCAGCAAAAATCTCATTAATGCGACGATACTCACAAAACCCGCTTCACCAAAAACCCTAAAACTTAGCCGACACTAAAGTTCCTTAGAAAAACTGTACAGTGGAATCTTGGGTCTTACATTTTTCCTCGACTGTGGTTTTCTTCCTCACCCTCGAAATATAATCTGAAGATATATCCTAACTCACGCCGATATCTAAAACTCCCATCCGAAACCTCACTTAAAACAGACGCAGTAAAATTTTACATCAGCGGGTAAATTCCTACTCGTTTTTCCAAAAACAAGAATAATCCAAATCTCGTTATTCTGAATCCACATCAACCTTCTTATACTCAAAAGAGGATTACGACCCGAAAGTCTGTGCCTTTCCAGCGCACCAGCACAAAACAGGCTCCGTTTCAGCAAAACAACTCATTTTTACGACGATACACACAAAACCGTTCTACTAAAAACCCTAAAACTTAGCCGACGCTAAAGTTCCTTAGGAAAACCGCACAGTAAAATCTTGGGTCTTACACCAGAGAGACATCATCTAAGTGACTCCATAATCCTTTCCCTTTAACATAATGCCTAAACTGAAATTCCCAAGCAGGATAATTTTTGCCGGTAAAACGAACACAAGAAATTGCTTTTTCTGAAGTCATTATAGCGAAGCAAAGGGAACAAGACAGTAACAACAAAGGAATACGTTTTTTTTTTCCAGCACTGTAGCAACTCGGTACTGTAACGGTACTGTACAAACGCGATACTGCAGCAACTCGACACTGTAGCGATCGCGACACTGTAGCAATCGCGGTACTGTAGCAAACGTAACACTGTAGCAGCAAACAAAACAGACGTGTGCGATTAGAGTGCACGAACAAGAATCCCAAAACGAAGCCGAGAAATTGTGAACAAAACGAATCACACCGGGAAGTGATTCTACGACGACAACGGAGAGCAAGGGCGGCAACAAAAAAGCGAAACGGAAGAAACAATTTCAAGAGCGAACCAGTGGGGTGTCGCTGAATAAAGCCAAGATTAACGGAAAAACTCACAGGTTGGATCGAAACCCTAATGATACCATGTCAGGAATTATGGCTTGATGCCTTTCTCATTATTATTTCTTGTATATATAGAGGTTACAGTGATATACAGGTAATTACGGTATATAATTACATTTAATGAGAACAAATCAATTCTGATTTGTTTTCCTTATTCTAGGAACAAACTAATAAATATAATTAAGAGGACAAGTCAACTCCTTATTCACACATATAACAGACTGTTGTGAATTCGCTTGAAAATCACACCAATGAATTTTGATGTGTGGAGCAAATTAACCAAGTAACCAAAATAGTTGATAGAGATGATGAAAGTAAATAATCCAAGCAAAAGAGAAGAACACAAGAATATTGTTTACCCAGTTCGGTGTTAATTAACCTAATCTGGGGGAGGGAGCAACCCTTCCGTTCCACTATGATCAATGAGAAACTTTACACAAGGAATTCCCAATTGGGTTACAAGAATTAATCCTAATTCTACCCAAATCTCGAATCCCTTCTTCCGTGATGAAGAGACTCAATTTGACCTAGCTACCCAAGGTGAACCAAGGATGATTCGCCCAAGCCCCTAGAATTATACCAAGAATGAATTCTCTAAAACTCTAGTGTGGCAAACCCTAATCCTAATTGCTTTCAACCTTATTTTTCTATGAATAAAGAGTTCCCTATTTATAGAAAAATACATGCCTAAAAAATAGAAACAAATCTATCTTATAAAATAAAACTGAATCCAAATCAGATACTTTCCGAAACAAATTTTTCCACAAAATCTGCACAAAAAACCGGAACTGCACAATTGAGCTGCGTGCTGGCGCCTGGCGCCACCAAGTCAGTAGCCAGAGCCATTTCTGGGTGCCTCCTGGCGCCTGGCGCCACAGGGCTGCCAGTTTCTTCAGTTTTCTGATTTTCTGAGTTTCTGAGTTTTCAAGGCACATTCAACAATTCTCCACCTTGCCTTTAAAACGATGGTGATCCAATCTACCACCGTGTTGCTCCCTCCATCTTGAACTACTATTCAAGATCATTGGCCAAGTCCAAGTCCCACTTGAACCTTGACCTCTTCCACTTGCTTCCAACAACTCTTGCTAGAATAACAAGTTGTACCTCTACCTCTTCATCCCTCGGAATGCCTTCCGCCCTCATGAAGGTCTTGCCTCCCACTACCATAGGATTTTTGATAGCACCCACAAGACTCACCGCAACCTCTTCAGCCCCCGGAGTGATCAAACCCGTCCTCCTGAAGATACGCTTGCATCCAACTATCATCGGCCTTTTGGATAGTCCTACAAGCTTCACCACCCCCTCTTCGAACCCCGGAATGCCTTCCGTACTCTCGAAGACTTGCTTGTCCTCAACCAACCTTGGAATTTTAGGTTGTTGTTCAAGCTCCAACAATGGACTCTCCTTGTGCTCCACTACCTCAAGTAGCCCTACAAGTTCCCAAGTTCTACTGTCGGTGTTCCCAATTGCTTCCCTGAAGTTCTTTAATAGGTTTTGCACTTCTTCAGCCTCAATTGGAACATACCCCACAAGGTCTTCACAGTCGTACCACTTCGGTGCAACACTACCACTCTCCTCCCTATCTCCTTCTTGATAGCCAAGAGTTAATGTTGTTTCTCCTCCTCTAGTATCACTATCGGAAGCCTCCACCTCAAGTTGAAAATCCTCCACCTTAAGATGAAACTCCTCCACCAAAGTCTCGAACTCGGTACTTCCTCTATGAATCCCACCTTGCAATTTGCAAAACCACTCCACCTGATCTGAAACAACCCCGACATCCCACAACTCTAGAACATCATGAGAATCAACAGAATCTAGAGACTTACTCTCTTCTGACTCCCAACTCGACACCACAAGTGCCTCTGCTGTTTCATAATTCTCATCACCGGATGAACGATCCACAACATGCACGGAACCATTCTTGTCCTTCAACTCCGGACAATCCCTCTTGAAGTGACCTTTCTTTTGACAATGGAAACAACTCCACTTGTCACTACCTTTAGCCCTAGCCTTCTTACCTCTACTTCTACCTTTTCCACCTGAAACATTTAAAGCATTAGCACCATCCTCCACCTTCAAGTCTTTAAACTTAGTAAGTTCTTTCGTCCTCAAGGCCGATTGAACTTCCTCCAAGGTAACGGCGGTTTCTTTGCCGTAGAGCATGGTATCCTTGAAACTTTCATAGGACTTAGGTAACGTACAAAGTAGATGTAAGGCTTTGTCTTCATCTTCTAGTTTCACATCAATATTGGCCAAATCATCAATGATTTTATTGAATTCCGCCAGTTGCTCCGTTATGGATTTCGACTCCACCATTCGATAAAAGTAGAGTTTTTGTTTCAGAAACTGCTTATGTGCCACCGACTTGGTCATATATAATAATGATTCAAGCTTGGCCCACATACCTGCAGCGTTGGTCTCCCTTGCTACTTCTCTCAACACCTTGTCTCCGAAGCACAAGGTAATGCAACTGACTGCCTTTTCATTCAGAGCAGCCTTCTCCGCATCGGAAAGACTCGCCGGCATCTGTTTACCCTTCAAAGCCTCAGCACAATTGTTATGGACTAGAACAGCCCTCATCTTTACCTTCCACAACCCGAAGTCGTTACTACCGGTAAACTTCTCAATATCAAACTTAGAACCCATGGTACCTGATTATCGATTTGATCCTTGCCCCACGGTGGACGCCAATTGTTGTGAATTCGCTTGAAAATCACACCAATGAATTTTGATGTGTGGAGCAAATTAACCAAGTAACCAAAATAGTTGATAGAGATGATGAAAGTAAATAATCCAAGCAAAAGAGAAGAACACAAGAATATTGTTTACCCAGTTCGGTGTTAATTAACCTAATCTGGGGGAGGGAGCAACCCTTCCGTTCCACTATGATCAATGAGAAACTTTACACAAGGAATTCCCAATTGGGTTACAAGAATTAATCCTAATTCTACCCAAATCCCGAATCCCTTCTTCCGTGATGAAGAGACTCAATTTGACCTAGCTACCCAAGGTGAACCAAGGATGATTCGCCCAAGCCCCTAGAATTATACCAAGAATGAATTCTCTAAAACTCTAGTGTGGCAAACCCTAATCCTAATTGCTTTCAACCTCATTTTTCTATGAATAAAGAGTTCCCTATTTATAGAAAAATACATGCCTAAAAAATAGAAACAAATCTATCTTATAAAATAAAACAGAATCCAAATCAGATACTTTCCGAAACAAATTTTTCCACAAAATCTGCACAAAAAACCGGAACTGCACAATTGAGCTGCGTGCTGGCGCCTGGCGCCACCAAGTCAGTAGCCAGAGCCATTTCTGGGTGCCTCCTGGCGCCTGGCGCCACAAGGCTGCCAGTTTCTTCAGTTTTCTGATTTTCTGAGTTTCTGAGTTTTCAAGGCACATTCAACACAGACCATAAAGACAAAAGAAGGAATCAACGTTAACAAATTCATTCCAAAGTAGACTAAACTCTATAATCACATAGGGGACTTGAGATTTTTCTTTAATTAAAATGGAAAAATTAGTCCACAAATTATTATAGCTTAACGGGTAAAAATAACGAAATAGCTAAGTCGAAGGCTATGACCGCCTATGAAACACAAGCACTTCTCGGATTAGGCGTGTCTCGGTGTCAGACACGTGTTAGTGCTGGATACCGACACAACACTGACACTTATAATTATATTGAATTATGTTATTTTTTCCAAAGTAGACTAAACTCTATAATCACAAAAGAAGGAATCAACACTGACAAATTTTTATACTGTTAGTTGCAGTCATCGACGTGCAGTATCTGTATCGTGTCCAGTGTCTGTGTCCATACTTCATTGATGACTGCAACTCGAACTTCAATTCATTTACTTTGGATGTGAATTCCGTTCAAAAAAAACTTTGGATGTGAATTTTCAATAATTTATCATTTTATCTAAAATAAATATAAAATTAATTGAAGACATGAATTAGCTTTATGAATTGCATCAACCTCAATTGTCACCAATTTTCCTCCTTTATAATAATGCTCATCCACTTTATCTAATCTGAGTCATGACAATAAAGTGATAATCTTACAAGAAAACACATGTGAAAAGAATCTCCCAATTTTCAATCCTAAAAGAAAATGACCAATTACAATTGATGATCTACTAAATGAATAAGCACCTCAAATTAAAGATATAGCAAAATGGTAGTATAGTTTATTCTGTACTTGTATACCATATAATTGAAAAAGTGTGCGTAGCCACTAATCCACAAGACCTATTCATTGGTGATTCAACCCAAAGTGTATATGACCCATTCTAAGGGTCAAATTTCTTCAACACGCCATCGAACTAACATGAACAAATTTCTTCAATACGATCTCCCATTAATTTTGATCAGATCAATGTTTATGTAGATGGTAAATTAAATGACTGACATAGTACGTAGAGTTTGCCAATTAAAAAATAAAATGAATGAAAAAATAAATATGAAGAAACGCAGAAAATGTTTTCAAGGTATCAAATTTTATTATCCAGATTGTGCCTGTTTGTGTGATCGATATTCTTTTTTTTTATTTGCTGTGATCGATATTCTCTATTATGCAAATATAAATAACTACTTAATCTCCTTTTTATTGGACTTAGTTAATTGATAACTATTTGACCTCCTTTTTTGTTGTGGCTAGTTATTAAGAAGAAAAAATATATTTTTTTTTTACTATAAAAAAACTGAAAACCTACTTTTATGTGGAAGTTGTGTTTAGTTTTTTTTAGTTGTTTTTAAGGATAAAATAGGAATAATGAAAAAGTCATCCCAAAAATTTGTATCCCCTTTATATATTAGTATCAATGTTGTAAGAACCGGACCGCACTGGCCGGTTCAACCGGTTCGACCGTGAACCGGACACAGCACCGGTCCGGAAGAAGGCCTAAAACCGTTAGTCAGTAAAACCGGTAAAAATCCGCTCGGAACCGGTGTGAACCGGCATGAACCGATGGAACCGGTGAACCGGCGACGGTTCTGGAAAACCGGCCGGTTCTTGCTCAGTGTAAAAAAACAAAAACGAATTAATTCCTCTTCTAGATCTCTCGATTCCGGCCACCCCGTTTCTCTCCGTCAACTACCTTTATTTTCCAGTATAAAAACAACTATTGTGTTTCTCTTAACCTTCCATAAGTTGTCATTCTCACAATCATTCACATGACTAGAGTTGTAAAGCAAAGAAGAAACAGAATAAGTGTAGTACATAAAAGAATATAGAAAAGAAGTCCAAAGAAGAAACAGAGATTAATGGAAGAAGAAGAAATAGAAAATGTCAAAGAAAAAACAAATGGAAACTGAAGGAATAAGTGTGCGGCGCATAGAAGAAGCCGGTGCTGTAGTGTATTTGCTAATAATTAGGGTTATTTTCAAAGTATATTGGGCCTAGCATGTGACAAATTTGATATTGGGCTAATAATTAAGTGTACGTGTCATGTAGCAAAAAATTCCATCATCAGATTTTTTTAAAAACTATTATTTATTATTATTAATTATGAATTACAAAGCAAATTTTATTTATTTATTATCCGGTTCAATCTATCCGGTTTAATAGCGGTTGAACCGGTTGGACCGATTGAACCTTGAACCAGTGGTCTTAACGGTTCGATCTCCGGTCCGGTTTTTAAAACATTGATTAGTATAGATTTCATATAGGGTACTCAAATATGAATTTTTCAAGATATTTTTATTATTCTTTTGGTAAAAAAAAGGAAAATAATCTTTTTCCAAAAATCACTCTGAGCACCCCACATACCAAATTACCAGAGTATTTAAAAAAAAAAAACTTGTATGAATATTAAGAAAAAACAAGACTTCTACTGACGAATTTTGCCATAAATATCATGTTCAGCTTATGAACTCTAGTTGCAAGATTCCATTACATTTTACCGAGAGAAATATGAGAACTAGAGAAAATAGGGGTGATCGCGGTATGTGATTAGGGATGAATATGGTTTAGTTTTGGAAGAAAATCAAACTGAATTGAACCAAACTGTTTTTAAAATTTATAATAACTGAACTGAACTGTTTGTCTTTAAAACTGAACCGAACTATTAAAGTGGTTCGGTTTTATGGTTTTAAACTAAACTATAACTAACTTTTCACTAAAAAATCGAACTATTAAGCCAAATTGAACCGAACTGTTAATCATGAACCAAACCGAACTGTTTCAGTTTGATTTCAAAACTGTTGGTTATGGTTCAATTATTTTTGGTTTGGTTCGGTTTAGTTTAGCGGTTTGGTTTGAATTTTTGATTTTTTTTTGTCAAGCCCTATATGTGACCAACAAATCAGCGAAGGCATGGATTTAGGTGAGTAACAACTATACACATGTATAAATTTTGGTTGACATGTAAGATTATATAGAAGACAAATTCTAATATGGACCACTTGATCATGGTGGACCAGTCGTGAATAACATAATAACAGATATGAATTTTATAAAATTCACCGTTGGATTGAAAGTTTATGTCATATAGATTATCCATAAAAAAATTTAAAAAAATTGAAAATCATTTGATATGTTATTGAGACTCATTAAGATTAACAGTGTTTAATAAAAATTCATAAACCGTTAATCTTTATGGGTCTCAAAAACATATCAAATGATTTTCAATTTTTCTAAATTTTTTTATGATGATCTATATGATATGAATTTTCAATCCAACGGTAGATTTTGTAAAATTCGTATTCTTCATAGTAATATTGATCACTTATCCACAGTGGACCACTTGTGAAGGCGGTCCACCGTAGCATTTAGAGCTTGGTATATGGGTCAAGGTCCGTGGGCTGACCCGTTTAACCTGCAGCCCGCACGAGCTTAAGACCAACTTTTTTTGGTTCGTTTATATTTTTTCCCGTGTGGGTTGGACCGTTGAAACCGTGAGTTATGCGGGTTAAATTCGTGGGTTCACGGATTTTGCTCATAACCCGTTTATTTTTTATATATAATAATATATAATTAATTATAAATTTTATCTCTTATAAATTATAACTTGGTTCATGTCCAAATGCAACTTTTCTCTAAACAAAAAATCTAGTCTAAACCCTAATTATAAATAACAACACTGTCATACCTCAATTTTTGACCTAAGATCCCATATCATATTCTCATTATTCATGTTATGCATCACTAATAAAAATCCAAAAAGTGTGTTAATTTATTTAAATTTGTTATTATTAGTAACTTTATTGAAAATCCAAAAATATGTCAAATTAGATAAGGTTTTATTTAATTGAAAACAATCCCAAAAAATATGTTAAATATTTAATTTTCCCTTTTATCATTATTACTATTTTTATCATATTATTTCTTTCCTTTATTATTTCCTCCTTTTATCATTATTGTCATTTATCATCATTAATTAGTATTTTATTTATTCTTATTATTATTATTTAAGGAAAAAAACAAAAAAACAAAGAAGAAGAAGAAGAAGAAGAAGAAGAACAGCACGTGCTGTCTTCCCCCCTCCCCTTTTCTCTCATTTGTTTGTTTTATTTATTATTATTACTATTATTATTAAAAAAAAAAAAAAAAGGGAAGTCAGTAACAGCAGAACATGGAGCACGCATTCTTCCCCCTTTTTCTTCCACTTTTCAGAACTTTTTTCAACCTTTCATCAAAAGCTTAAATTTTTCTCTAGATTCACACTCAATCACAAAAGCCACAATCTTCACCAAATCCACACACTAAGCAAAAGTGCAGTAACTTCTATTCATTCTTGAGCTTTGCAAAACCAATTTTTCTTCCAAAAACCAAACTTTAATCATCACACAGAAATCATTCATTGGTCCAAGAATTCAACAATTTTCTCTATAAATTGGGACTAAGAATCAGAGGCAAAGGGGGACAAAAACACAATTCTGAAATATCACAGAGAAAAGTTTTCAACAAAATAGAAAACTTCTCAAAACCTTACCATTTTTTTTTTCTTCAAATTCCATAAACACACCCACACTCACACAAATCTGAAACTTTCCATTATGATCCGGTTGTTTTGGTAAGGCTTTAGGGGTTTTTGAGTGTAGATTCGAATTTAAAAGGTCTTAAAATATTTTTTGGGTGAAAAAAGTTTAATTTTTTAGGTGGTTAGAGTTTCCGGCGCGGTGGCGCCGCCGTCGGGCTCCGGCGACCACCGCGCCGGTGTTCATGTGTGTTACTGAGAGAGAGGAAGGAGAGAAGAGAGAAATTTTGGCAAAATGAAAGTATTATGCCGTTT
Source organism: Trifolium repens (assembly GCA_030408175.1). Taxonomy (NCBI): domain Eukaryota; kingdom Viridiplantae; phylum Streptophyta; class Magnoliopsida; order Fabales; family Fabaceae; genus Trifolium; species Trifolium repens. The sequence continues at coordinate 53,339,560 of CP125837.1, forward strand.
TCCAGCTTTTATAAGTCGTTGGATCCTATGCGTGCCACCCTACGGTAACCTCATGCACCCTCAGTGCATCTGGCCTCTGATCGTTCATCAGGCGGCTCACATCAGCCCCTTGCTTGATCAAATCTGAATCGCCTGATCAGAATCAAACGGTTATGATCAAATCTTGATTTGTTGCTTCGCGCACCCCCCGTTACTCCGCGCGCCCCCAGCTGATTATTTTGTGTGAGAACTAACTGTTTTTTTTTCAGGTTTGGGTTTGGGCTTGGCCCTTCATTTTGCTAATGCACCCCTGTTCTACTATTTTACCCTTTCTGTTTTTGTTTATTTTATTTTTTTATTTATTTTTTTTAAATCATACATGCTCTTTTATTTATTTGCTTTATTTGATTATTGTGATCTAGAATGTATTTAGGACCGATGTAAATATATATGAGAAAACCTGCATTGCATGCATATTTATTTATTCCGCTTTATGTCAAAAAACGAAAACACAAAAAATAATAGCATAATAATTCCAAGGAAAATGAGATTTTCATCTTGATCCGATATCATTATGAAATTCCTCGCGTTTAGTTTATTTTATCACGCTTAGTTTTTTAGAATAACAAAAAAATCACAAAAACATTCAAATATTAAAAAAGCTTCATCAAATATATTTTTCTATTAATGAATCTTGGACTTCAAACCAAGTGATTCCGTCTTTTTTTCACAATCAATTTAAATCACATTTAGACTTTTGTTCACAATTTAAAATCAATCAACATCACACTTCATTTTTCTATGCCATTTCGGCCTCTTACCTTTTAAAAAAACCTTTTTTTAAACTTTAAAATCAATCAAACAAACCACTCCGCTTTTTTACCCCGAACTACGGGATTTTGATCCCTCACGGGTACGTAGTGCAAAAGACTTCGCGTCTTCCCAAATCAACAAAATAACAAAAAAATATTTTTCTTTTCTTTCTCAATCATCACTTTAACTTTTCACATTTTTAAACTTTTATTTACAAGCAAACAAGTAATTTTAGCACAAAGATAAATCAAAACAAGAGGTTCCTATAGAGTACTATAGACGTTTAGGGTGCTAATACTTTCCCTTAATGTAACCAACCCCCGAACCTTTAATCTCTAAAAAAAAATAGGATTTATTCGAACTTTTCCCCTTTCCTTGGAAAAATAAAAGTTCGGTGGTGAATCATAAAATTGTGAGTCAAAACTAATCAATAGTTTTGATATCCGAAAATCACCGCGACAGAAATGGCGACTTCACTGGGGACTCCCCTAAGAGGGTTGAGCCTATCTTGTTATTCTTTATCTTTGTGTTTATATATATGTGCTTGTATGTTTATTTTCTAAACGTGAGTGGTGAGATAAGTCCCCCACCCGGACTTGAGGGAACCATAAGATAGGATAGTGGTAATGTTCATAATGCCTATCCGAGAGTGAATTTCGGGGTTGGCATATGTGATAACCACACTTAGCCGAGGAACCTTGGAAGTAACAATGTCAACATAAGTAATTGTGATTAGCATTCTATTTTCGAGGAACCGACGAAGCTATGGACCTTTAGAGTTACATTTAACCCATCTTGGCTTTTAGGACGTAGTGCAGTGACTAATTAAGAGTAATCTTAAGTTGGTTGATACGCGATACTACACCCAAACGAGACTTTCCTACGGACGTTGTTGGAATCAGAAGTAATTCTGTGACCAATGACTTCTGAAAGAGGTTGATAACTTTGGGAACTTATTAGAACCTGTGATACAGGTACATGTGAAACCTTAGTCCTGACAAAAAGTGTGCTTACCTGTAACTCCAACATTATGGACTTAACCTCACCATGTTTGTTAGCATAATCATTGCATACATGCACTCATTCAAAAAAAAAAAATTCATTCAATATTGAAGGACTTAAACAAATTTGTTGTAAACATTGTAGATATAGATCTTGTAAGAAGAAACACTAAGAAAAAAGAGAATTATTTTGTAATCAAAGTGTAATGATGTTTTCTACAATGGTTACAATTATTAAGTCCTTCCATAAAATAAACTTGGCATATTTTAGCATAAACATATCATGCATCAAACTGCATTCATAAGTTTCAAAACCGAGTCTCATATCTTCTTCTCTCTCTGCCTTAGTCAAAGGAAAAGTGGCCCGACATATTCATTACAAGTCTACCCGTATCTACAACACTCAAGCCAACTTAAGGAAAAATGGATCATCTTGAACAAGAGAATCAGGCTCTTCGTGAAGAAGTGACAATCCATGAAAGATGAGATAGAGAGGTTAACTACTATGATGAATGGTATATTGGCTGCTCAGGCTCAAGCTCAGGCATCGGTCCCTCAGCTCACCGACACTTCTTTGGTTCAATCGACTTCAACTGTGCTTACTGGCACTCCTCAGTTTACTATGCCTGAAGGTTACCCATGGGGCATGCCGCTATATGTGTTCAGTGAAAGATTCCGTCCTGTGGTTTCTGAAATTCAAGCCTCTTATGCACAACAGGCAGTGTCGGTTCCTCCGCATGTCCTATCATTTCCTCAAGCTACAATGACTTATTCAGCACCCCTTGTCCACACCATTCAGCAAGATCAGGGACCTATCATGAAGGGAAATCGTACTTATCAGAAGGCAGCGGAATTTAAAATTTTCGGATTTCCTTTCCTTGGATCATTACGAAGTTAGAATGAATCAGTGATAGAATTGTTAAGAACTTTTACCTCTCGTAGTGGAAGAGCTTTGATTCACAATCAAACTTGATCACGAGCGTTGATGGTTGAATAGCAACGCCTCTAACTAGTCCACACGAACAGCTACCTTCAAGAATGAGTGCTAGCTCCAAAGCATGAAGGTTTCTAGTGATAGGAAGGAAGAATAAGGATTTAGGGTTTTAGCAATAGAGTTTGCATCAAGTGTATTTTTTTCTTTGCCACAAGGGTTCTATTTATAGAACCACTTGTCTTGTGCACCAAGACAAACTCTTGTCATTGGGCTACAATTACACTAAAGCCCATTTAATTAAATAAGCTAAAGGGGGCGCATGCCCCATGTGTCATGTACACATGAGTGCTCCCTCACCATTCCTTATGGTGTACTGCTTATTTAATTACCGTGATACCCTTATCATATTTCCATATTCCTCTGAGGTACACCGTACCTTACGGTGTTCCAATCTCACACTAGACTGTCCTTATGTGTGTGACCCTTGTAGGTTTCCGTAACGTTGGCAGTTACATTAAATCATACATTTAATTATAACAAACAGTGAGCGGTATCTAGCAACACATCACTGCTACCCAAGTCACGGAAATGTCATGTGATCTGACAAACCTTATCCGTGATAATGCTTATGTGTATAATTACCCTTTTGCCCCTATGTCTATATTGAACACAAGGCATACACTGTGTCACCCTTGTTCGGTTCAATATTAGGCCCTTAGACATTTATCCTGTTATGCAGGACGGGCAAATTCCATCTAGGTCACTCATGTCCCTCAGCATGCTTTGTGAAGCACCCACCAACTGTCTTTATGATCATCCTATTACGGACAACGTTTGATCAGCGACAAAGTACTTGACTCTACATCTAGGGTACATAGTGGTTTCAGGTCGAAGGGTGGTATACACCACTATCACTATGAGAGTAACTTATGACATCTTGCATAATGTTATATGTAGCACTCTCATAGCGGGTCAATCCAGTATAAACATTACTCCTAATATTTATACCTATGTCAAGACTTGATAACTCCTTATCCTATGATCCATGAGATGCGATCATCAGTCTATCTTCATAATAGTCTCTATGTTTTATCATTATCCCAATTCATAATAAAACTCGACTACGGATGCTTTAAGAATAGTGTCCTTATATTTAATGAATCTCATGATTAAGTCGTGCTTAATATTTCATTAAATGGATTCAACTATTCTAGGGACTTTATCATTTTCGACATACAAACATAATAAAGAAATGCCTATTATTATTAATAAATAAAGCACTAAAAGTATTGGCCTCTAGGGCTTACTCCAACAATCTCCCACTAGCACTAGAGCCAATCAGGCATTACCTTAATACCCATAGACCTAGTATGCCCATCACGCTTCAACTGCGCAAGAGCCTTTGTTAGTGGATTAGGAACTGTCTCCTATGTTGGTACCTTACATATCTATCCAACTTTCTATTTCGATCTTTATCGAAATATAGAAGTGTCTAAGTATATATATATATATATATATATATATATATGAATCGTTGGTGAGATCTATTCTCCGTTATTATTTGCAAGATCAAACCATTACCATCACTAATGTGATTTAATGTGATATGCAACACCGGAAATATAGCTTTAGCTCAATCATGAGCTAAACGATCCAAAATACTCCACCTCTGTAATTGAAATTAACATATTACTAAGCTTTATAGCTTACAATGTCTATATTCAGGCATGATATACAATACATCAGTATGGAAACTACCATCATTATAACTTCCTTATAATGATATTTCCCATACCTACATATTTCAAGAAATGGTCCTTAGTTCCTTTTAAGGTCCTTAGGGATATTCTTGAAGGTCAGTTAGTGTCCAACACTAGTCTCAATTTTGGTACTTATTGATTATGCTACAAGCATATGGTGTATCTGATTAAGTACATATTATGATGTGTATGATTAATCCATCTTCCAAAGCATATGGATTATTTTCACGTGTCTCTCTCTCATCCAAAGAGATATGTTATTGTCCTTTAGACAAAGACCAATCTTTTGACACATGCGATGATTTTACTCATCAAGTGTCTGAACACTTCGTCAATATATGTACATAGGCTATTCCTAACTCTTTAGGAATCCTTGCCCAAATACATAGGCTATTCCTAACTCTTTAGGAATTCTTGCCTAAGTATTTCATCAAGAGTTATTTCCTTAACCATGTCTCACATGTATAAAGAAAAAGTTTGATGATTAATGTGTCCTCCACACATAATACCAGATTTAAGATAAATACTCCCACTAACCTTCTTGTGTGCACAAAACTTATATTTGTTCTTTATTAATTTGTTTTCATAAAACTTTATAAATAAGAACAAATAATTAAATTTCTAAGAACTTGATCTAATCAACATTAGATTGCTCTATGGCATTTAGCCACTTCTCAGAATTTAGGTCATATACAACCTTTTAACAAGTCAAACATCCATCTTCTATGAAAACCATATCACCTTGTTGAGTCATGATAAAATCATACTTTCAGCGTTGTGATATGTTAGACTTTGTCTAGGCTTTCGTGCAACTCAAACCAGTGGTCCTACAACAACCTTGAGGAATCAGTTTGTGTTCCCTTTTAAACGAATAATGATCTTGTGGTATTTGAATTATTCAAGTTCTATATCACTCCCACTAACTCTTTTAGAGACGCATGCCCACTTGAGGAATGCTTCAGTTCTAGCAACAAAACAACTTTTTGTTCTAAAGAGTGATGTAGGACAAGTATCCCTTAGTTTCCTTAGGGTACTTCCACATTCATCCAATTTGGAATTAAATTTATCTCATAAATTTTCAATCCAAACTGTCATAAAGACAAACAAAGTACTCTATCTTCATATCAAATATATGATGTCTTTATGATCACTTTTAAAGGGGCGAAACTAGTTGTGGGTGAAGAATAACTATAAGCAAATGATTTTAAAAGGAGTCAATGACATATAATTAAACTATTTTTAAATTAAATCATGTCAAACATAATGCGTTAAAATAGTAATTATACTCCTTAATTAAGTATTTAGCATTATGACTTATTCATATGACTTTAATACTTTTGTAAAGTTATTTTCTTTACTCCATTATTGAACTCTGACAAATTCAAGGATTTCTAATTTGTGTCACACACATATCCACATCTACTGATTTTATCAGTAATGTAAATGAAGTAAAATAAATTCAATATATCAAATAATTTTGTTTAGTTCCGGACATACATCTCATGTATATTGTTCAAATAAATCGTGTGCCATTTAACTTTCCGTTAGTAATTGACACACCAAATATTTGTACTAAACAACAACGCTCTTGATATATATACAAGGTCCAAATCTTATTTGGTCCTTATCACAACTATTATAGATAATCTTATCAAGATCATGGAACTTAAGTCCATTGCTTGATTTAGAGCCCTAGTATAGGAAACTTTGTTTAAACGATGTGACTAATTCTTGTCTCATTATTCAAAACTACAATCCATCTCTTGTCATTACAAGATGTAGAATCGATACTTCTATTACTAGATGGAACTTGATAACAATTATTAGGTTCCATTTCAAACTCGAATTTAGATCAAAGCATAAACTCTTATTGTCAATGAAACAATTTGTTTCATTCTAGACACAAGTTAACTTAACTCATAATCATTGTTCTAATTCTTGAAACTTCTCTATATTTTAACAAATATGAGATTCAACATCTTGTATCATATACCTTTGATGCAGAATAGAAACTTTGATTTTCTATAACTAGATGTACAAAATCGAAGTCTTACTTCATTCTTTTATTTTTGACTCTTTCAATTTCAAGAACTTATAGTTTTTCTTGCAATTGAGAACAATTCTCAATTTGTACCAATAAAGAAACTCTTTTCTGAAGTTCATGTCCTTTACAAGGACAACATAATTTGTATTGTATTCCAAAAGTTATAATTACTGAGATATGTAAAATATTGTATTACGATTAAAACATATTTAATTAGGACTTCAATTAAATATGCGCTCCCACTATTTTACTCAAAACAAATGACCCTCGACATTTGATTCGGAAAACCCCGTTGGAAGATTTTCTAGTGGGAATGAGATCCATATTTCACTTTGTTTTAAGTCAGCGTTAGGCTGGTTACACAAAACGCAGCTATTTAGGTAGGAAACTCTTTCCAATTGTATCTCATACAATTCTCATATCTTTTCCGTTGGGTAAATAACACTTATTAATCCATCATATGAAATAACCCAACATTTGCTTCTAAAGTCATATAATCATATTATATTTTCTTTAGTTAAGTTAAACCCAACGAATAGCAATCGGATAAACTGGTTACCTCACCGCAACTTATCAATATAGACAATGCACTTTGCGTTGGCAAAACCTACATTAATCGATGTTGATCTTGAAGGGTGCTATTCTTTGGAAAGCATAAAACTTAATATTCTTTTGAGGGTTTTATTAATTTTATTAGATCTCAGCTCACCACGGCTTTCATACAATATCGTCACTCCAATCATAACATGCATCAACATACATAAAATAAATAAAGTGACATGATTATGGCCCCTAGCGTAATTGTTCCCTCAAGCCAATGAGAGAACCTATACTAATCCTAAGAACGACCTGTACTTCTCCAAGATAGGTCTTCATGGATGACCTTCCTGTCCTATTACTAATCTTACATTACATTAATATAAGAATACTCGTGTTACATACGAGGGAGTGAGATGAGAAGAGAATTACATCAAGAGATATAAGAAAGGCACGACACGCAGGCCGTATTTTAAAATCCCAAACAAAACAGAAAATAAAGGACTAAGGCCATAACCATTCATCATGCAATTCAATAACAATAAACAAATAATTATTATTATTAAATTAGTCCAATTAATAAAACATAATGATTGATCACTTTACGCAGAGTTGACGAATTTTGATGAACACTTCATCAATGAACCCTAGCCGAACAAGTGGCGCGCGGTGCCGAACAAGTGGCGTGCGGCGCCCAGAGCAACTCAAAATGCCCTGTGCGTTCTGTCGTTGGCGCGCGGCGCGGGTTATGTGGCGCGCGGCGCCAAAACGCGAACTAGGTTAGGATTACTCAATTTTTGACGGCAAAATCCATCAATTAATCCTTTCCATGTTCCGTTTTTCATAACAACACAACACTTATATTGTTATGAACCCTAATACAACGATCATTCATCAAAACGTTTTAGGATTGTTTGTTCATCATGGATGATCAGATATATGATGCTTCACCAGTAACGGTTCTGAAGCTCACGCTCACAATCATCCAAGTTCACGCCAATCACTTAAACAATTTAAAACAAATGACACAATCAGTATATCACATATACCGACGTCGTATCAGAATCATATATCTCATATATATTAAAACTGATCAATCAAATTTTATTAATTCTTGTTATTATTATTAATAAAGTCTCATAATTAAATAAATTAAATTAAAATCCGGCAAATGATCACACTACGCAAAGATAGCAATTAAATTTGATTCAAACATTTTAATTCGCAATTAAATCTTTTGAATCAAAATTTGCTAAAATAAATAATATATTATTTAAAGTGGAATCAATTCTTTGACAATTCTCCAATTACTAAATATGGTAATTTATTTAATCAAAACTCTTTTGAATAAAGTATTTCCCAAAATTGGTAATATTATCTTTTAAAACAATTTCAAAAGATATTTCTAGAATTTTGAAACGATTTCAAAATTAAATATACTTGTCAAAATGAATTTGAATTACCAAATAATTTCTATATCAACACTTGATACGTTTTGCAAACCCTAATCATAATGACACAACAATTGCGCCGTAATGAATCCTTATTGCAATAACATGATCATACCAAATCAAGTACGCTGATTTTTATTCTACATGATTATCGAATATTTTAAAACTTCACCAGATTCGGTTCCGAAGCGCTTCACCAGATACGGTTCTGAAACACTTCACCAGATACGGTTCCGAAGTTTCAAATATCAATTATCAAATAAACAAATATCATCTGACTTAATTATTTTATGATCAAAATCAGTATATCACATATACTGTTATCGCTTAGGGGTTTGAAGTTGTTGCGATGTCGATTTTAATTTATTTTATTATTTAATCGATTCCAATATGTTTAAACAATTTAAACATAAACGAATTGATTAAACAGAAATTGTTTCCAATCTGTTTAAACGATTTAAATAGAAACGCGATCAAACAATTTCATAATATGTTTAAACAATTTTTTTTTTTTTGATAAAAAAAATTTAGGGTGAGGGGATGGTGCCCCAGTCCAAGGCAGGGAAGACCTTAGGGCTCAAAGAGCACTTACAAAGGTAATTACATTTACCTCCCTCCAAAGACACTAGCGGGAATATGTTTAAACAATTTAAACAGAAACGCGACTAAACAATTTAATCAGAATCGACGATTTAAACAGAAACATGTTTAAACAATTTAAACAAAATTTTTACAATATGTTTAAACGATTTAAACAAACACAGTAACCAAACAATCCGATTCAAAGTTTCGTAATTGGCTCTGATACCACTGAAGGGAAATTGTACTTATCAGAAGGCAGCGAATTTTAAAATTTTCGGATTTCCTTTCCTTGGATCATTACGAAGTTAGAATGAATCAGTGATAGAATTGTTAAGAACTTTTACCTCTCGTAGTGGAAGAGCTTTGATTCACAATCAAACTTGATCACGAGCGTTGATGGTTGAATAGCAACGCCTCTAACTAGTCCACACGAACAGCTACCTTCAAGAATGAGTGCTAGCTCCAAAGCATGAAGGTTTCTAGTGATAGGAAGGAAGAATAAGGATTTAGGGTTTTAGCAATAGAGTTTGCATCAAGTGTATTTTTTTCTTTGCCACAAGGGTTCTATTTATAGAACCACTTGTCTTGTGCACCAAGACAAACTCTTGTCATTGGGCTACAATTACAATAAAGCCCATTTAATTAAATAAGCTAAAGGGGGCGCATGCCCCATGTGTCATGTACACATGAGTGCTCCCTCACCATTCCTTATGGTGTACTGCTTATTTAATTACCGTGATACCCTTATCATATTTCCATATTCCTCTGAGGTACACCGTACCTTACGGTGTTCCAATCTCACACTAGACTGTCCTTATGTGTGTGACCCTTGTAGGTTTCCGTAACGTTGGCAGTTACATTAAATCATACATTTAATTATAACAAACAGTGAGCGGTATCTAGCAACACATCACTGCTACCCAAGTCACGGAAATGTCATGTGATCTGACAAACCTTATCCGTGATAATGTTTATGTGTATAATTACCCTTTTGCCCCCATGTCTATATTGAACACAAGGCATACACTGTGTCACCCTTGTTCGTTTCAATATTGGGCCCTTAGACATTTATCCTGTTATGCAGGACGGGCAAATTCCATCTAGGTCACTCATGTCCCTCAGCATGCTTTGTGAAGCACCCACCAACTGTCTTTATGATCATCCTATTACGGACAACGTTTGATCAGCGACAAAGTACTTGACTCTACATCTAGGGTACATAGTGGTTTCAGGTCGAAGGGTGGTATACACCACTATCACTATGAGAGTAACTTATGACATCTTGCATAACGTTATATGTAGCACTCTCATAGCGGGTCGATCCAGTATAAACATTACTCCTAATATTTATACCTATGTCAAGACTTGATAACTCCTTATCCTATGATCCATGAGATGCGATCATCAGTCTATCTTCATAATAGTCTCTATGTTTTATCATTATCCCAATTCATAATAAAACTCGACTACGGATGCTTTAAGAATAGTGTCCTTATATTTAATGAATCTCATGATTAAGTCGTGCTTAATATTTCATTAAATGGATTCAACTATTCTAGGGACTTTATCATTTTCGACATACAAACATAATAAAGAAATGCCTATTATTATTATTAATAAATAAAGCACTAAAAGTATTGGCCTCTAGGGCTTACTCCAACATATCATTCATGCTGAAAGTATAGAACCATTTGATAGGGTGAATGACCTACAAGATAAGTACAATGAGATGCAGCGAGAGATGAGGGCTCTCAGTGGAAAAGAATTGTTCGGTCAAAATGCGCATGAACTCTGCTTGGTTCCCAATGTTGTAATTCCTTACAAATTCAAAGTCCGTGACTTCGAGAAGTATAAGGGGAGCACTTGCCCTAGAGCTCATCTGGTGATGTATGCAAGAAAAATGTCAACTCAAACCGACAATGATAAGCTACTCATCCACTATTTTCAGGACAGTTTGACTGGTGCCGCACTAAGGTGGTACATGGACCTCGATAGTACTGATATCCGTACTTTCAATGATTTGGCCAGTGCTTTTATCCAACAATATAACTACAACTCATATTTGGCCCCAGATAGGGATGAACTTCGGGCTTTGACCCAAAGAGAAAAAGAGTCTTTTAAAGAGTATGCCCAGCGGTGGAGAGATTTTGCTGCACAAATCCGTCCACCTTTGGAGGAAAAAGAGTTGACCAAGCTGTTTCTCAACACTCTCAGTCCATTTTATTACAAGAAGATGGTCGCCAGCGCACCAAACAATTTTACCGAGATGGTAGCAATGGGAATGCGTCTCGAGGAAGGAGTTCGGGAAGGACGTTTGGTGAATGAGAATGCCCCGACTAACAATGCAAGGAAGTTTGACAATAATTTTCTGAAAAAGAAAGAGCCAGAGGTTGGCATGGTAACCCACGGAGGACCCCAATCAGGATATCCAGTTTACCCACATGTTGCTGCTATCTCACCCATTCCTCAACAACCCTTCAACCAGCCAAATCGGCCTCAAAGAACCCAATCCTTTGACCCCATACCAATGAAATATGCAGACTTGCTTCCTGCTCTGCTTGCAAAGAACCTTGTCCAAACCAAACCACCTCCTCCTATACCAGAAAGACTTCCTGCTTGGTACTGTACCGACCTCACATGTGCTTTCCACCAAGGAGCACCAGGACATGATGTTGAACATTGCTATGCCCTTAAAAAAGAGGTTCAGAATTTGGTCTGTGCCAACCTTTTATCTTTTAAAGATTCAAACTCAGATGTCCAGGTTAATCCTTTGCCAACCATGGGTCCTCTATCTACTTGATTCAAGATTATCAGGAAGCTTATCCCTAGGACCACTAGGCCTTTTATTTTCAAATTGAAATTTCTTTCTTGCCAAACATTTGTTTGCTTTTAAAATTGCACCTTTTAATTAATGTTTCTAAAATAATAAGCATGCATTTTTTGGAATCCATTCATTCATATTCACTCTTTTCTTGTGCCATCACAAATGGCAATGCCATTCCATTTTACTTTTCATGTTAACAAATTTGAGGGGAATGATGTAAACTAAATGATTAAATTTGCTGATATATGCTTTCATTAGTAAGACCAGGTTGATGATGTAAGGCATTGTTTCATTTCCCAAACACTGGAGATATAAGGAGATAATCCGTAGTCAACCCCTTTGAGCCAGAAGTTGGTGTTCTTTCTGCTATAAAAAAAACCCTTAATCTTAACCCGGGGCAGGGTAGTCTTTCAGTTGATTCAATGATACATCCCAATACAAGAGGATCAATCCATCTAAAATGGAGAAGCTCATGAGAGGACAAAACTCATAAATACCTATGGCAGTCACAATTCTCCTACATCAAAAGGCCCGCTAAGTAAAAAGACTTAGGCAAAATTTAGGGCATCCCGATGGACCACAAAATCCAAAAGAATTGGTCCATCCAAAGAAAACAAACAAAACAAAACAAAAAAAATTGAAAACAAGCATGTAAATGAAAAGAAGTGACTGTCACTTCAAGAATCTCATCAAAGCTTCGACCAGAGCGTCAACTTTAAACATCATTTCCGAAATTCTCTTGTCAACTAAGGCGTCATCTGAATTATTTGAATCTAGGAATGGAGGACATCAAGGAAGAATGGGTGGGTTAAAACAAAACTTTGAGCCTAATAATCCTTTTTTTTTTTCAAAACCATGAACCAAGCCACGTTATAACCCTCAAAAGACCTAATTGAAGCTAGGTTCACTATGGAAGCATAATCAGCAAAAGTTCTTGTTAAAAAAAATAAAAAATGACTCCGCATGTTTGTTGAGTAACTATTTTTTACACACACCACATACGATTCCAAAACTTGCATGTGCATTACATCAGGAACACTTTACAAAAGAAAACAATTTTGTTTGCAAATCTACATTTGGCATTAAGGAAATTCGAGCAAGTGGTCTAATCGAGGGCGAACCAACTAAAAACGTTCCTAGTTTGGGACAGGTTACCTCAGGATCCTGCCAATCATGGGCAAATTCTTACATCCAGGGGCATACCTTGCAAGGATTCAAAGTCAAGGACTCACTCACTTGAGGCACCTTAGCTGTCAGAGTACCTCCGATTTGAAGCACCCTAAACAGTGGGATTCAAAGTTGTTAATCAGAACTTTTTTCATGTCTTTTGAGCATAAACTACCAACATATTCTCTCTCAATTTATGAGTCATAGAAGCATGCAACAATGTCCGCTCTGAGAACGGATAGATTCTACAGGACAAATACAGTCATTGCTACAAAAAAAAAAGAAAAAGAAAAAGCTCGCTAAGTCAAAAACCTGAAAAGGCGGCTTAGGCAAAAAAGAGCGTCTCGGTGGATTGAAAACCCGAAAGGGCGATCCAGACAAAAATTAGGGGCACAAAAAAAGAAGATATATTCCCGGTGGATCGAAAGGGCGATCCAGGCAAAAGTTAGGGATTTCAAAAAAAAAAAAAAAAGCATGACTGCCGAAGTGCACCCATGAGAAATCACTCTGATTCGGTTTGCAAATGACGACTTCTGCCCGACTTCCGATTAATGGGTTTTACCCCAAGAAATGTTTATTTCACCATCAGCTGATACACCGTGCCGGGCATTGCCTCGATGTTGGCTCAATTCATCTACAATGATGTTATCCCCGACGAAGACTGTCGAGTGGTTGTACTGTTATGTCGGTCCATTTCCCATCTCACCAGCCCAATCTTGTCTTGTCTAGTTATATACAGTCAAACTGTCATAAAAATACAAGTTTCATACATACATAATACATTCATACCTACATGCATATGAGCATTCATACATACATACAACGTGCTAACAAAATCATTCATACATGATTGCATTTACCATCTTGAGTCTTATTTCAGTTATTTCATAAAAGAGTCATCCCCATTGTGTCTGGTCCAGAGATGTATCCGTCAAACATATTTCACAAAAGAGTCATACCCAGTGTGTCTAGTCCAGAGATGTCATAAACATATCCCAAGTAGCAGGCTTTGCAAACAACCAATTTGCAAATTTACATTTAATTTCCTCAAAAAAGTCATCTCCAGTGTGTCTGGTCAAGACAATATATTTTCTTGTGGTGTCCTTGCTCTCTTACATTGACAGCGGACAATGTCATTCTCTTTATTTCATGTCCTTGCTCTCTTACATTGACAGCGGACAATGTCTTTTTCCTGTCTTGCTCTCCCACATTGACAGCAGACAATACATTTTCTTTATGTGTCATGCTCTCCTACATTGACAGCAGACAATGTCTTTTATTCGTGTCCTTGCTCTTTTACATTGACAGCGGACAATGTCTTTATCTTTTTGTCTTGCTCTCCTACATTGACAGCAGATAATGTCTTTTATTCGTGTTCTTGCTCTCTTACATTGACAGCGGACAATGTCTTTATCTTTGGTTTCATTCTCTTACATTGACAACAGACAATATTACCATTTTATACTTTGGCCTTACTCTCTCACATTGACAGTAGCCAACATCTCTTCTTTCTATGTTTTACAGTCAGTCAAGTTACCTTATACTAATGGTAGATAATGGCTGTCAATTTGTTCCCTAGTGTTAGTAGTTTACCTCTTGCATTTACATTTGCATCATAAACATTCTTGCATCTTAGGTCCAAAATTGTGTATTCTATATTTAAGTCTCTTCATCATGTCAAGATGAAACTTTCATTTTCATCTATCCGAATAAAGAAACTTAAATAGGGGCATCTGTCATACCTCAATTTTTGACCTAAGATCCCATATCATATTCTCATTATTCATGTTATGCATCACTAATAAAAATCCAAAAAGTGTGTTAATTTATTTAAATTTGTTATTATTAGTAACTTTATTGAAAATCCAAAAATATGTCAAATTAGATAAGCTTTTATTTGATTGTATTGGGTTTTCGATAGATAGTGTAGGGCCCAAAACTAATTCTCTCTCCAAGTAAACCCTTCTCCCAGGAAAGCTACCGCCGCCGTACCTACTTTTCTTTTTCCCAAAATCCAAACTTTCTCATTCAAAATGTAGATATCAGGTGATGATGGTGCTCTAGCCTTTCACGGCCGCACCATCTCTTCTTTGCCCTTGATGGGTCGTTTTCTCCGTTCCGGTTCTTTTGTCCACTGTCGGTCCCGCCGCGTGGTTGTTGCCTCCATCTCTCTCGTTTGCGTTTGAGATCTCTGCTTCTAATCTGTGTTTGTGATTTGCTTTTGGGCTGTGATGCTCTGTTGCGGGTCAAATCCGGATCTATGTTAATTCGATGGTTGTTGGCTCGTTTCTTAACCGGCGCCGCGGCGGTGGTTCTCCGGTGATGATTCGTGTGTCCTCGCCGTCGTATTTGTTGTGTACGATGTTGCTGCTGGCGTTCTTTTAGCACCGATAGTGTTGGTTCCTTGATGTGTTCTCTTCAAACGGTGGCTTTGTTGTTGTACTGCCTTGATCTCTGATTCTTCCAGATCTGTTGAGATCTGGAGTTTTCTTGGGTTGGTGCTTATTCACTGTTATCGTTTTTGGTTACTTCTGGTCTCCCTTCGAGACCCTTTCGCAGCTGTCCGGTGATGTATTCGTCTGATTTTGGCAGTTTGTGAGGTTTGGGTTTGTTTGGCTCGAAAGGGCCGTTTATACTTGTTGTGCTTTGTCATAGGGGGTTGTGGTATGGGAATCTGTCCGTGTTGACGGTCGTTTCATTCGCCGTTCTTACCTTAGTAAATGCTCGCACATCACTTTTTTTGCTATTTGGTTTCGGGTCCGTCCGCGTGCTCGCTGGATAGTGTCTGCTGTGTAGTGTTTGCTTTGGTTTATTTCTTACCTGTTATGGTTGCTTTTAACACCACTTGTAGTTGGTCTTAATAGTTTTATCTTTAATTTGCTACATTTTTGTGTGGTTTAACTGGGTCAGGTGGATGTCCCCCCAGTTTCTTGTAATCTCTTTTATTTTAATTTTAATATATTTGGGGTGGTGTAGAGGTTCTTTCTGCACTCCTTTTGCTTTAAAAAAAAAAAAGATAAGCTTTTATTTAATTGAAAACAATCCCAAAAAATATGTTAAATATTTAATTTTCCCTTTTATCATTATTACTATTTTTATCATATTATTTCTTTCCTTTATTATTTCCTCCTTTTATCATTATTGTCATTTATCATCATTAATTAGTATTTTATTTATTCTTATTATTATTATATAAGGAAAAAAAACAAAAAAACAAAGAAGAAGAAGAAGAAGAAGAAGAAGAAGAAGAAGAAGAACAGCACGTGCTGTCTTCCCCCCTCCCCTTTTCTCTCATTTGTTTGTTTTATTTATTATTATTATTATTATTATTATTATTATTATTAAACAAAAAAAAAACGGAAGTCAGTAACAGCAGAACATGGAGCACGCATTCTTCCCCTTTTTTCTTCCACTTTTCAGAACTTTTTTCAACCTTTCATCAAAAGCTTAAATTTTTCTCTAGATTCCCACTCAATCACAAAAGCCACAATCTTCACCAAATCCACACACTGAGCAAAAGTGCAGTAACTTCTATTCATTCTTGAGCTTTGCAAAACCAATTTTTCTTCCAAAAACCAAACTTTACTCATCACACAGAAATCATTCATTGGTCCAAGAATTCAACAATTTTCTCTATAAATTGGGACTAAGAATGAGAGGCAAAGGGGGACAAAAACACAATTCAGAAATATCACAGAGAAAAGTTTTCAACAAAATAGAAAACTTCTCAAAACCTTACCTTTTTTTTTCTTCAAATCCCATAAACACACCCACACTCACACAAATCTGAAACTTCAAACACACACACAAACACAAAAAAAAAAAAACAAAAAAAGAGGAGAGAAAGAAAGAAAAAGAAAAAACAAAGTTTCAAACTTTCCATTCTGATCCGGTTGTTTTGGTAAGGCTTTAGGGGTTTTTGAGTGTAGATTCGAATTTAAAAGGTCTTAAAATATTTTTTGGGTGAAAAAAGTTTAATTTTTTAGGTGGTTAGAGTTTCCGGCGCGGTGGCGCCGCCGTCGGGCTCCGGCGACCACCGCGCCGGTGTTCATGTGTGTTACTGAGAGAGAGGAAGGAGAGATGAGAGAAATTTTGGCAAAATGAAAGTATTCTGCCGTTTTCCAGCTTTTATAAGCCGTTGGATCCTATGCGTGCCACCCTACCGTAACCTCATGCACCCTCAGTGCATCTGGCCTCTGATCGTTCATCAGGCGGCTCACATCAGCCACCCTACCGTAACTGTTTTTTTTGCAGGTTTGGGTTTGGGCTTGGCCCTGCATTTTGCTAATGCACCCCTGTTCAACTATTTTACCCTTTCTGTTTTTGTTTATTTTTTTTTTAAAAAATCATACATGCTCTTTTATTTATTTGCTTTATTTGATTATTGTGATCTAGAATGTATTTAGGACCGATGTAAATATATATGAGAAAACTTGCATTGCATGCATATTTATTTATTCCGCTTTATTTCAAAAAACGAAAACACAAAAAATAATAGCATAATAATTCCAAGGAAAATGGGATTTTCATCTTGATCCGATATCATTATGAAATCCCTCGCGTTTAGTTTATTTTATCACGCTTAGTTTTTTAGAATAACAAAAAAATCACAAAAACATTCAAATATTAAAAAAGCTTCATCAAAAATATTTTTCTATTAATGAACCTTGGACTTCAAACCAAGTGATTCCGTCTTTTTTTTTTCAAATCAAACTTCAATCAATTTAAATCACATTTAGACTTTTCTTCACAATTTAAAATCAATCAACATCACACTTCATTTTTCTATGCCATTTCGGCCTCTTACCTTTTAAAAAACCTTTTTTTAAACTTTAAAATCAATCAAACAAACCACTCCGCTTTTTTACCCCGAACTACGGGATTTTGATCCCTCACGGGTACGTAGTGCAAAAGACTTCGCGTCTTCCCAAATCAACAAAATAACAAAAAAATATTTTTCTTTTCTTTCTCAATCATCACTTTAACTTTTCACATTTTTAAACTTTTATTTACAAGCAAACAAGTAATTTTAGCACAAAGATAAATCAAAACAAGAGGTTCCTATATAGTACTATAGACGTTTAGGGTGCTAATACATTCCCTTAACGTAACCAACCCCCGAACCTTTAATCTCTAAAAAAAAATAGGATTTATTCGAACTTTTCCCCTTTCCTTGAAAAATAAAAGCTTGGTGGTGAATCATAAAATTGTGAGTCAAAACTAATCAATAGTTTTGATATCCGAAAATCACCGCGACAAACACACTCCTATTTTTTTTAGAAATAACAACGATAGGAAATAGTTGAATTTGATTTTGATTGCATTACTTACATAGATAAGATAGATAAAATAAAAAATGTCACAAACTTTATTATTTTTCTTTGTTTACTTACAATTTAAATTTATATGTTATAATATATAATTATTAACAATATAGTTTTCTTAGCTTTTATTATTTCAAAATATTTTAGTTATTTTTTAAAAAAAATTATTTTTTAAATTTTTTGTAATAGTCTGCAGGTTAACCTTTTAACCCGCGGGTTAACGCGGACCGAACTCGGGCTTGTATATTTTAACTCAATTATATTTACTGACGGGCTTGCTCGCTCCGTTTAATATGCGGGCTTAAGCGGGGCGGGTTAAATGGGGCGGGTCAGCCCGCATACCTAGGTCTAGTAGCATTGGCCTTATATACAAATATGATAAATAATGGTTTGAGATATGACTCCTCTTATAAATGAGTGATTTGATTTGGAGTATACAGAGGATAATATTAATTGTTAATTAATAAATTAAAAGTATATATGATAGATGTATCATAACTGTAACTAATCTTAATTCTTAAAGTTTTTTTTTTGGTAGAGAATTCTTAAAGTTTTTTTTTATTGAAGATGAAAACATGTTTATATGAGGATTATCTGACGCAGTTGAGTTATTTAATAACTGTTATACTATAAAAATATTTATTCCCCAATTGATTGCCTTGTAGTTTTTTTTAATCTTTTCCGAACTTAGGCCCGCTTTATAATAATTAAAAAAAAAACACACACACACATTTAAGCCGAATAAATTATAGAGGCGGAAATATTTAATAACCGAAATGAAATAAAGACGTTTTCTATTAAACTAAAAATGTATAATTTTAGAAGTAACTATATTTTTTTAAACAAAGATTTTTTTTAAAAATTATTTTAGAACATACCAAGTGGTTTATTTCTAAACCAAATTAAATTTTGGTCACCTTTCTTTAAAACTCTAAGGTCATACCATTTAATCTTGAATATGCAAAATAAAAATGTTAATCTCTTAACTTAAACAATTCCTATTAATTTGGTTTATTCATCAAAATATCTCTTTAAAAAACATATATGAAAATCAACAAAAGATCTAAATATCACTTTAAATATTTTCTCACTATAATGAAAAATAATCTACTTACAATATATTAAAAGAAACTACTATTAAAAATCTAAGTTTTCCTTATTATTTTTAACGGTGTTCCAAGTTTTACGCCCTTAAATGTAATTTTAACTCTAAACTAATAAAAAAAATACAAAAAAAAAATAGGAAAGAAAGATAAACATAAAAGAAATCTTCCCATAAAAATAGCATCAGAAACTACATCTCTAAAAAAAAACACAAAACAAAAATAAGAAAAAAAGAAGATAAGCATCAAATAAATCTTCCCATAAAAATTTAATTAAAATAAATTTACACATAAAAATATGAACAAAAATCACTATCAAAGATACGCTTCAAAAATAGTAACATTTTTTTTAATGAAAAAATAGTAACTCAATCTAACCTATAAAAACTTATATATAAAAAATAAAAATAGAATAACCTAATAAAAGGAGATACTTATTTATGAGTTTAAAAATAAAAGAACAGAAAAATAGAAACAAAAACACAATCAACCCGTTTGGATTGACTTATTTATGAGTTTATGCAAAATAAGTTATGCAAATAAATAAGTTTTTATGTATTATTAGTTTTTTAATGTAGTTCATGAAAACAATTTATAAAGATATAATTTTTGTTAGTGAAAACTTATGAATTAACATGCGTAAAAAAAAACTTATCAATTAAAATAAAAGTTTATTTATAAATTATAACCATAAACTATTTTCATAAGCTTAAAAATAAGCCAAATTCAAACAGGCCTAATATATTAAAAGGTATTACTACTAAAAATTCTAAAATGTCCTCATCAATTCTTAAAAATATTTCAAATCATCTATTTCGTAAAAAAAATTATATTTTTTAATTTAATATATTATTATATAATAGTTAAATTCGACACTATTTTTATTATAAAAAAGTATACTCTATTTTTGTTTACTCTTATATAAAAAATATAGAAGAAGTGTATTATTGATGAATATATATTATAATAATTACGGGGTAAGTATTTGTCATTATACTTAAAATATCACGGGACAAGTGTTGATCAATAATTTTGTCAAAAAAAGAAAGAAAGTGTTGATCAATAATATATAAAAAATCATACACGGGACAATTGTTATAATACATTTTTTTTAATCATACACGAGACAATTGCTTTAATAAAAAAAATTTAATCATACACGAGACAATTGTTTTAATAAAAAAAATTTAATCATACACGAGACAATGCTTTAATAAAAAAATTAATCATACACGAGACAATTGCTTTAATAAAAAAAATTAATCATACATGGGACTATTGCTTTAATAAAAAAAATTTAATCATTTACAGGACAATTGCTTTAATAAAAAAAATTAATTATACACGGAACAATTGCTTTAATAAAAAAAGAAATTAAATAGTAAATATTTTTTATTATTAATTATAATTTATTACACAAAAATCATACACGAACAATTACTTTAATAAAAAAATGACTTAATAATAATTTATAAAAAATAACAGAATGATATCATTTATAATTTAACAATAATTTATAAATAAAAGTCAATAGACCTGTGAGAATGCACGGGTCTCAAAACTAGTTATAAATTAAAGTTTTGGTGTTAAAAAGAACCCAAATTTTTAAAACTTAAATTATTTATAAATTTTTTTAAACCTTGTAATTTCAAGAAACAAAATCAATTTCAAGAAACAAAAGATTTACAAGTAAAAGTTACTACAGTATGTAAGTTTGAAATTTGAAAAGGAAAGTAAATTTATTGGAGCAGCCAGACTCTCTCAGCTTCCATAGAAAGCCAAAGCAGTCTCCCTCTCATCTCACGAACCCTAAGCCCTCTCTGTCACGCTACAGGCTAGTTGCTTCAAATACTCGCTTTCGATCTCTCTCTCTCTCTCTCTCTCTCACACACACACACACACAGACGCATTACATACTCTTGTATCCCTATTTCTCTCGCGCTCCCACTTCACCACGAGAAGAAGAGGAAAACTATCACTCTCGAGGTTGAGACCAGCGACACCATCGACAACGTAAAGGCCAAGATCCAGGTTCTTTTCTTTTACTATCATCTTTCTTACTTAGGGTTTCTCCTAATTTATTCCTGATTTTAGTTAGGGTTTACCCGATTCTAGGTTTCTAAATTCAAATTATTTCTGCAACTACATAGATTAAATAAATTCTAGTGATTAAACTTTGGATTTTAGTAACTGTTTTGATAAGGTCCCCTAAGGGTAAACTATGGAATTATTAATACTAATTTTGGTATATGACGGACTTGATCATGTTACTAGGGCATGATTGAATTTTAACCGGCTTAAGAATGCTTCAACTTCTGATAGATCATGTTTAACGGTTCTAGAAATTGCGGCAGTTGTTGCGGCGACGTTTTTCTCCACCTAATTGGTTAGATTATCTCGATTTGATGGTGTGAAGCCTTTTGATGTAGTGAATGTTGATCTGATTCATAAGGAGAGGTTATTGTTGTTTGGGAGTATATCAATATGCTTAAACCAAACACACGATAAATAGGATGTATTGAATATCAGATCTTAGAAACAGAAAGCATTGTAAAATATCGGTGTAGGGAGTAGCTTCAGAATTAGATTAGGCACATATTATCTGCAACTCTGTGATTAGGTTTTGAGCAATGAATTTCTAATATTTGCTTGCTGGAATATGGTACAGTAAAGATTAAAGAAACAGAGCTTTAGGGTCCACGTTGGTTTGAGTTGTTTTCTACAGTTCTTTGAGTTGGGGGAGCAAAGATGAAGGACGAAACGACAATTAGTTAATTAAGTAAAAAATATTGTATTTTTAATGTTAACTGACTAATAAATATTAAAATATTTGAAATACTTTATTGTTGCAGTGTAATTTGAGCAGTACTTTTTGGACCAAAACTTAATTGATCCTTGCTAGAATGACCCAAATAAACTGAAATTAATCCCCATGGAATTTATCTGTTTTATATGATGTGATGCTGACTGATTTTGTGTGTTACAGTATAATTGGTAGTGTCGTTTTCATTTGTACTTTGCATTATTCATTTCTAATGGCTGCTAGTGGAATATGTATGTGGTTGTAGGACAAGGAAGGTATCCCTCCTGACCAGCAGAGGTTGATTTTTGCTGGTAAGCAGCTGGAAGATGGCCGCACTCTTGCTGATTATAACATACAAAAGGAATCAACCCTTCACTTGGTCCTAAGGCTCAGAGGAGGAACCATGATTAAAGTGAAGACTTTAACTGGAAAAGAGATTGAAATTGACATTGAGCCAACTGATACAATTGATCGTATCAAGGAACGTGTTGAAGAAAAAGAGGGAATTCCACCTGTGCAGCAGAGGTTCTCGCTCTCTCTCTCTCATGCTAATTGGGCTTGATTAATTCATTGTTAAATGGTTATAACTATTAAATTAAAACATGTCATCTGTTCATTGCAAATTACTGGTAATATCATAGGCCTGTCGGTCGGTTAAGGGATTTATCTAGGTAATTAGTTGGTTAGGCTGAGATAGTTAGAACTTAGAAGAAAGAAAGAAGGTGTTGCCTATGATAATAGGGGTTTGAGAAGGAGGGAGTCATTTGGTTAGAATTAGAATTGGGACCGGTTGAATCCTGGATCTCTAAATTTGCAGGTACATACTTTCTGTACATTTTATACTCAGTCTGATCTAGTTTCTAGGTTTAGAAAAAGCTGTATTACTCATTGGGCTTAGGCCCTCTTGTAACAAAAAACAACTTTACTTCTCATTTATCTATTCAAAGAGTAGTACATGGGTAGTATTTAGGCAGATTTGGTTGACCAATTCTGCTGCAAGACAAATATACTACAAATCATTGGAGAAATAAAGAGATAAAAACATAAAGATAAAAACTTTTTTAACATATATGGATTGATTTCATATTTGTTTCTCCTAATAGTTCCTATGAATCTGAGAAAAATACTCGATCAGTTTCGACACCTCCTTAAGTTGATTATAGAAATCCGTCATGTACAACTTGCTCACAAGAAGTTCAGATTTAAGTCATGCGATCCTTTGGTGATAATGTCTTCCACTTGCTGTACAGTTTGAACAAATGGAACACAAGTAACTCCTCCAGCAATTATAATGGCTAATCTAGATTAGTAGCAAGAGATAAAATGACTCAAATTGTATTTAGTTTTGCAGTTCGAGCGAAGGTTTCAAAATGATCAATCTTGTAAGTTTTAGTGAAGCCTTTGGCAACCAACTCAGCCCTCTATCTTTCAATAGAGCCATCTGATCTATACTTCTTTGTTAATATTCATTTGCATCCCACTGTACTTTTTCCTTTTGGAGGCATCCCCACCATTTGTCACTTTTTTAAAGTGACTTCATCTCTTCTATGACAACTTCCTTCCACTCTGGAATTTCTAAGGCATGTACATTTTTTGAACCCTAGTAGTAGCAGTTGAACCCTAGACCTCCTTCATATAATAACTCCTCCGGTGTCCTGACCCATACCACTGGGCTACTCCTTCGGGACAAACATTGCCATATTTATTCCAATATTTCACAAACATTACATCAGTTCAGCTTCATGGTAAAAAGACAATGTTGACGACAAACGATTATTTTATGCAATTAGGAGATCAAAATTTGTTCATGATAGTTGATACACTATCTTTTTATGAACCCAGGTAAAAGAGAACAAGTAATGGTTTGACCCACATAGAGCTAGTTTTGTTTTTAGCAACTAAGCTGCTCACCTTGAGGACGAGGAGAATGTTGGGGGTTGATGCGGGAGTATTGATAGGTATGTTAAGAGATTTATTTAGCAAGTTAGGTTGAGATAGTAAGAAGAAATAAATGTGTTGCCCATCAATAATAAGATGGTGCTGAGAGGGAGTCATTTGGCGTGAGTTAGAAACAGGGACTTGGGAGAGTCTAGTATATCTTGAATATCCAGGGATCTACATATTTAATGTACTTTTGTACACTAATCTTATCCAGTTTCTATCATAGTAGTGCATAATTTCCTTCTTGTCTTTGATAGTTTGATATTTCTTATACAAGTGTCACTTTGTTGGATTGCGTTGTTATTGGTGGGTCTATTGAACAATGCTTACTTGCTCAATATTCAAGAACAATACCTAATTCTGATGCTTTACTTTTCTGTTGAATTTAGTTTGCAGATTTTGAAATATGTTTTAGCTTTCTTCACTTAGTACTGTAAATGAAAAGTTCAGATATGTAGTTTTAACTCCGTTGAAAACATTAGAATCTTACACCTGTTGTCACTTTGCTGCAGACTCATATATGCTGGTAAGCAGCTGGCTGATGATAAAACAGCTAAAGAGTACAACATTGAGGGTGGTTCTGTGCTTCACTTGGTGGTTGCATTGAGGGGTGGTAATTAAGGTAGAATGCACATCCGATTTAAAGAAATTAGCTTGTTCAGGCTTGATAACTTTCTAGTTCTTGGTAAATGTTTAAAAATTGCTTCTGAACCTAAAGACATGAAATGAAGCTCTATACCGCCCGCCCATCGACAACGTCAAGGCCAAGATCCAGGTTCTTTTCTTTTACTATCATCTTACTTAGGGTTTCTCCTAATTTATTGCTGATTTTACTGAGGGTTTACCCGATTCTAGGTTTCAAAATTGAAGTTATTTCTGCAACTGCATAGGTTAAATAAATTCTAGTGATTAAACTTTGGATTACAGTAACTGTTTTCATAAGGTCCCCTAAGGGTAAATTATGGAATTATTAATACTAATTTTGGTATATGATGGAATTGATCATGTTACTAGGGCATGTTTGAATTTAAACAGACTTAAGAATACTTCAACTTCTGATAGATCATGTTTAACGGGCTAGTTGCTTCAAATATTCGATAAGACTAATTTTGGATTTAAACTTTGGATTACATAATCTGTTTTGATAAGGTCCCCTAAGGGTAAAGTTTGGAATTATTAAAACTAATTTTGGTATATGATGGAGTTGATCATGTTACTAGGGCATGATTGAATACTTCAACTTCTGATAGATCATGTTTAACGGTTCTAGAAACTGTAAATTCTCTTGCGGCAGTTGTGGCGGCCACGTTTTTCTCCACCTAATTGGTTAGATTATCTCAATTTGATCCTGTGAAGCTTTTAATGTAGTGAATGTTGATCTGAGTCATAAGGAGAGCTTATTGTTGTTTGGGAGTATATCAATATGCTTACTTCATTTCCTAAAAGAACACTTTTCTTAAATAAATCTCCTTAAATGGGATGTATTGACTATCAGATCTTAGAAACAGAAAGCATTGTAAAATATCGGTGTAGGGAGTAGCTTCAGAATTGGATTAGGCACATATTATCTGCAACTCTGCGATTATATTTTGAGAAATGAATTTGGGATATGGTACAGTAAAGATTAAAGAAATAGAGTTTTAGGGGCGACGTTGGTTTGAGTTGTTTTCTACAGTTCTTTGAGTTGGAGGAGCAAATATGAAGGATGAAACAACAATTAATTAATTAAGTAAAAATATTGTATTTTTAATGTAAATAAATATTAAAATATTTGGATTATTTTATTGTTGCAGTATAATTTGAGCAGTAATTTATGGAGCAGAACTTAATTGATCCATGCTAGTATGGTATAAAATGAATTTTGTACCGATGTCTCTAAAGTAAATATGATATTTGACCCATCGCGGTTTTAAATTCGAAAAACCAAAAAGATGATGATATTTTATCCGAATAGAATTGGAAATCAAATTTGATATTTGGATCAAGTTGTCCTAAACTTGATAAATCGAATTGATGATATTGGTTGTCGGAATGAAGGCTTTTTGATCAACAAATTGCGAAATATGCGGTTCCTTCAAGGCATGCTATTATGCTTTTTTAACTATTCTTCAATTGATTCTTTAATCACACTACTTACATTTAATGGTATTTTATGATGGAATTAGAAAAATGTGATATGTTTTGCAATCATACACTTGTCTTGAATACGAGCCCAAAATGAATACGTAACCTTTCAATTTACCTGATAGCATGTATGAATGAATGGATTGTGTCGTATCCATATGTTCGTAAAGGAAAATATGATATTTGAACCTACACGGTTCTAAAATCGAAAAACTCAAAAGATGATGGAATTTTGTCCGAATTGGATTGAAAATATCAAGTTGTCTTAAACTTGATAATTGAATTGTTGGCTTCTCATTGGAAAGTGACCTCGAATTATATCTTAAATTTGATAAGTTTAATTGATAGTTTGAAATTGATTTTGTCCCGGTGTCCGTATAGGAAAATATGATATTTGAACCTACACGGTTCTAAAATCGAAAAACTCAAAAGATGATGGAATTTTATCCGAATTGGATTGAAAATATCAAGTTGTCTTAAGCTTGATAATTGAATTGTTGGCTTCTCATTGGTAACTGACATCGAATGATATCTTAAATTTGATAAGTTTAATTGATAGTTTGAAATTGATTTTGTCCCGGTGTCCGTATAGGAAAATATGATATTTGAACCTACACGGTTCTAAAATCGAAAAACTCAAAAGATGATGGAATTTTATCCGAATTGGATTGAAAATATCAAGTTGTCTTAAGCTTGATAATTGAATTGTTGGCTTCTCATTGGAAAGTGACCTCGAATGATATGTTAAATTTGATAAGTTTAATTGATGGTTTGAAATTGGTTTTGTCCCGGTGTCCGTATAGGAAAATATGATATTTGAACCTACACGGCTCTAAAATCGAAAAACTCAAAAGATGATGGAATTTTGCCCGAATTAGATAGAAAATATCAAGTTGTCTTAAACTTGATAATTGAATTGTTGGCTTCTCATTGGTAACTGACATCGAATGATATCTTAAATTTGATAAGTTTAATTGATAGTTTGAAATTGATTTTGTCCCGGTGTCCGTATAGGAAAATATGATAATTGAACCTACACGGTTCTAAAATCGAAAAACTCAAAGATGATGAAATTTTGCCCGAATTGGATTGAAAATATCAAGTTGTTTTAAACTTGATAATTGAATTGTTGGCTTCTCATTGGAAAGTAACCCCGAATGATATCTTAAATTTGATAAATTTAATTGATGATATAAAATGGATTTTATCTCGATGTCCCTGAAGGAAATATGATATTTGTTTTGATCCATTGTGGTTTGATATTTGAAAAATTAAAGAGATGATGGTATTTTGTCCGAATAGAATTGAAGATCAAATTTGATATTTGGATCATGTTGTCCTAAACTTGATAAATCAAATTGATGATATTGGTTGTCGAAACGAAGGCTTGTTGATCAACAACTCGCGAAATATGCGATTCAATCAAGGTATGCCATTATGCTTTTTAAGCTATTCTTAATTTGATTATTTAATCACTACTTACATTTAATGGTATTATATGATGGATTTAGAAAAATGTGATATGTTATGCAATCATACACTTGTCTTGAATACGAGCCTAAAATGAATACGTAGTCTTTGAATTTACCTGATAGCATGTATTAATTGATGGATTGTGTCGTGTCCATATGTCCGTAAAGGAAAATATGATATTTGAACTTACACGGTTCTAAAATCGTAAAACTCAAATGATGATGAAATTTTGCCCAAATTGGATTGAAAATATCAAGTTGTCTTAAACTTGATAGTTGAATTGTTGGCTTCTCATTGGAAAGGGACATCAAATTATATCTTAAATTTGATAAGTTTAATTGATGATTTGAAATTGATTTTGTCCCGATGTCCGTATAGGAAAATATGATATTTGAACCTACATAGTTCTAAAATCGAAAAACTTAAAAGATGATGGAATTTTGCCCGAATTGTATTGAAAATATCAAGTTGTTTTAAGCTTGATAATTGAATTGTTGGCTTCTTATTGGAAAGTGATCCCAAATGATATCTTAAATTTGATAAATTTAATTGATGATATAAAATGGATTTTGTCTCAATGTCCATAATGGAAATATGATTTTTGACCCATCGCGGTTATAAATTTGAAAAATTCAAAAGATGATTTTATTTTGTCCGAATAGAATTGAAGATCAAATTTGATATTTGGATCAAGTTGTCATAAACTTGATAAATCGAATTGATGATATTGGTTGTCGAAATGAAGGCTTTTTAATCAATAAATAGCGAAATATGCGGTTCACTTAAGGT
Source organism: Trifolium repens (assembly GCA_030408175.1). NCBI lineage: Eukaryota > Viridiplantae > Streptophyta > Magnoliopsida > Fabales > Fabaceae > Trifolium > Trifolium repens. The sequence goes on from CP125837.1 coordinate 53,368,209, forward strand.
ATGATATTATGGTTTTTTAGCTATTCTTAATTTGATTATTTAATCAATACTTACATTTAATGGTATTTTATGATGGATTTAGAAAAATGTGATATGTTTTGAATTCATACACTTGTCTTGAATACGAGCCTAAAATAAATACGTAATCTTTCAATTTACCTGATAGCATGTATGAATGGATGAATTATGTCGTGTTCATATGTCCGTAAAGGAAAATATGATATTTGAACCTACACGGTTCTAAAATAGAAAAACTCAAAAGATGATTGAATTTTGCCCAAATTTGATTGAAAATATTAAGTTGTCTTAAGCTTGATAATTGAATTGTTGGCTTCTCATTGGAAAATGATCTCAAATGATATCTTAAATTTGATAAGTTTAATTGATGGTTTGAAATTGATTTTGTCCCCGTGTCCGTATAGGAAAATATGATATTTGAACCTACACGGCTCTAAAATCGAAAAACTCAAAAGATGATGGAATTTTGCCCGAATTGGATAGAAAATATCAAGTTGTCTTAAACTTGATAATTGAATTGTTGGCTTCTCATTGGTAACTGACATCGAATGATATCTTAAATTTGATAAGTTTAATTGATAGTTTGAAATTGATTTTGTCCCGGTGTCCGTATAGGAAAATATGATAATTGAACCTACACGGTTCTAAAATCGAAAAACTCAAAGATGATGAAATTTTGCCCGAATTGGATTGAAAATATCAAGTTGTTTTAAACTTGATAATTGAATTGTTGGCTTCTCATTGGAAAGTAACCCCGAATGATATCTTAAATTTGATAAATTTAATTGATGATATAAAATGGATTTTATCTCGATGTCCCCGAAGGAAATATGATATTTGTTTTGATCCATTGTGGTTTGATATTCGAAAAATTAAAGAGATGATGGTATTTTGTCCGAATAGAATTGAAGATCAAATTTGATATTTGGATCAAGTTGTCCTAAACTTGATAAATCAAATTGATGATATTGGTTGTCAAAACGAAGGCTTGTTGATCAACAACTCGCGAAATATGCGATTCAATCAAGGTATGCCATTATGCTTTTTAAGCTATTCTTAATTTGATTATTTAATCACTACTTACATTTAATGATATTATATGATGGATTTAGAAAAATGTGATATGTTATGCAATCATACACTTGTCTTGAATACGAGCCTAAAATGAATACGTAGTCTTTGAATTTAGCTGATAGCATGTATTAATTGATGGATTGTGTCGTGTCCATATGTCCGTAAAGGAAAATATGATATTTGAACTTACACGGTTCTAAAATCGTAAAACTCAAATGATGATGAAATTTTGCCCAAATTGGATTGAAAATATCAAGTTGTCTTAAACTTGATAGTTGAATTGTTGGCTTCTCATTGGAAAGGGACATCAAATTATATCTTAAATTTGATAAGTTTAATTGATGTTTTCAAATTGATTTTGTCCCGATGTCCGTATAGAAAAATATGATATTTGAACCTACATAGTTCTAAAATCGAAAAACTTAAAAGATGATGGAATTTTGCCCGAATTGTATTGAAAATATCAAGTTGTTTTAAGCTTGATAATTGAATTGTTGGTTTCTTATTGAAAAATGATCCCAAATGATATCTTAAATTTGATAAATTTAATTGATGATATAAAATGTATTTTGTCTCAATGTCCATAATGGAAATATGATTTTTGACCCATCGCGGTTATAAATTTGAAAAATTCAAAACATGATGTTATTTTGTCCGAATAGAATTGAAGATCAAATTTGATATTTAGATCAAGTTGTCCTAAACTTGATAAATCAAATTGATGATATTGGTTGTCGAAATGAAGGCTTGTTGATCAACAACTCGCGAAATATGCGATTCAATCAAGGTATGCTATTATGCTTTTTAAGCTATTCTTAATTTGATTATTTAATCACTACTTACATTTAATGGTATTATATGATGGATTTAGAAAAATGTGATATGTTATGCAATCATAGACTTGTCTTGAATACGAGCCTAAAATGAATACGTAGTCTTTCAATTTACCTGATAGCATGTATTAATTGATGGATTGTGCCGTGTCCATATGTCCGTAAAGGAAAATATGATATTTGAACTTACACGGTTCTAAAATCGAAAAACTCAAAAGATGATGAAATTTTGCCCAAATTGGATTGAAAATATCATGTTGTCTTAAACTTGATAATTGAATTGTTGGCTTCTCATTGGAAAATGACATCAAATTATATCTTAAATTTGATAAGTTTAATTGATGTTTTCAAATTGATTTTGTCCCGATGTCCGTATAGAAAAATATGATATTTGAACCTACATAGTTCTAAAATCGAAAAACTTAAAAGATGATGGAATTTTGCTCGAATTGTGTTGAAAATATCAAGTTGTTTTAAGCTTGATAATTGAATTGTTTGCTTCTTATTGGAAAGTGATCCCAAATGATATCTTAAATTTGATAAATTTAATTGATGATATAAAATGTATTTTGTCTCAATGTCCATAATGGAAATATGATTTTTGACCCATCGCGGTTATAAATTTGAAAAATTCAAAACATGATGTTATTTTGTCCGAATAGAATTGAAGATCAAATTTGATATTTGGATCAAGTTGTCATAAACTTGATAAATCGAATTGATGATATTGGTTGTCGAAATGAAGGCTTTTTAATCAAAAATAGCGAAATATGCGGTTCACCCAAGGTATGCTATTATGCTTTTTTAGCTATTCTTAATTTGATTATTTAATCAATACTTACATTTAACGGTATTTTATGATGGATTTAGAAAAATGTGATATGTTTTGAAATCATGCACTTGTCTTGAATACGAGCCTAAAATAAATACGTAATCTTTCAATTTACCTGATAGCATGTATGAATGGATGGATTATGTCGTGTCCATATGTCCGTAAAGAAAAATATGATATTTGAACCTACACGGTTCTAAAATCGAGAAACTCAAAAGATGATGGAATTTTGCCCAAATTTGATTGAAAATATCAAATAACCGATTATCTCAAAAATTTAAGCTGTTAGGATAGGCCACATCAATGGTTTTATATTATTTCGAACACGCCCCCTCACGCAAGAGCTAGGGATGAGCATTTTAACCGGTTATCATGGATTAACCATAATCAAATCCATATCCAATTTTAAAAACCAGTTATTTATATTTGGGTTTTATAACCAAACCAAATAGTTTTTTATTTAGATATCCATAACCATAACCACAACCAAAGTTAATTCATAACCAAAGTTAAATTACTCAATGTCCAAATTTTATCCATAACCAAATTTTATATTTCTCCCAAATTAAAATGATGAACCGTAATCCCCAAATCTATTCTCTCAATTTCTCAAATCTGACTCAATTTCCGACTCAAATCGCAAATCGCAAATCCATAATCCCAAATCCCAAATCGCACTTCTCCCATCCATAATCCCAAATCGCAAAGCAGTGTTTCAATTTCTCACTTCCGACTCAATTTCTCACTCAGTTCCGACTCAGTTTCTCAGTTTCAGTACTCCGTTTCTCAATTTCTCGGTTTCAGTACTCAGTTTCTCACTTTTGGTAAGTTTCTCACTCAATTTCCTTTGTGGGTTTAGTTGAATTAACTTTGTGGGTCTTAGTTGAATTTGTGGTTTGAATTTGTGGTTTAAATTAACACTGGGTCTTAGTTGAATTTGTGGGTTGAATTTGTGGTTTAAAATTATTACTTCTCTTAGTTGAATTTGTGGGTTGAATTTGCATTAAACATGGTTTGTATTGCTTCTCTGAGTCTTCATTTGTTTCTGGTATATATCATTGTTGAATATGATTCTTTATAAATATATGTTTTGAGTTTTGAAGATAGTTTTGTTGTTTTAGAAATTAATATAATCTTTGAGGTTGAAATCTTGTTATATGAATTTTTTTGTAATGCCATTTAATAAATTTAGAAGCCATTAGAAAAGTTGAAAACATTGTTTTGCATCATTTCTACATGATCATGATGTTAAGTCCCCTGAAACAGATTTAACATTAAGATAGAAAAGCTATTGTTAAAGATAACAATACTTTCTATGAAAATGCATCTCTATGAGCTGTTGACTTGTCTTAGATGGTTATACTTCTAGAGAAGATTAATTACGTTGTTTATTAAGTATTTATATTCTGTGTTTTTTTTCCTTAAAGCCTGTTTAAATGTGTAATAGGTAAAATTTCAAACTCTCATGTCACAGATTTTCATAATAGTCATATTTTTTAGAATGATCAATGAAAACTCACTCAAATTATATGTTGTTTAGATATTTGGGTTAAATGGCTTCTGAACTTAGCATTGATCCAAACCAAATAACAAACTTCCTTAGTCGTTATAAATTCTAATGGATATAGCAAAGCCTAAAATCAGTTTTTATTTCTCAATAGTGTGTTATCAGTTTTTTTATTCTTTGAAGAAAGCTGGTTTTTTGGGAAAAAAAAATTCTTATAAACAAAAATGGTTTTTAAGAGGAATTGAATTGATACTGGGAGAGTATATATATTTTGAAATGTGCCTATTCAAAGTTTGCCTTAAGCTTGGCAGTTGTTTGTAAATATTTCCCTTGAAACTAAGTCTCATGAATTTTAAATTTTATAATTATGAGTAGGACAGGGAGTGTTAATGTGTTGCAGCATGTTTATGAAATCTAAAATCTAGCATGAGGTAGAGATAGACATTATGTTGGATTGCCCCTCATAGACATTATGTTAGATTTAGTTGATAAGTACATGGCATTATGTTTATCTTTCAAAACCAGTATTATTGTTTTCATACAGGTAGTGCTTGTTTTCATACCAGTAGACTGTTGCTATCAGACATGACTTATTGCTTGCTGCTTGGTTTCAAAGAAACTTGGTTTTGGAATTACTAGTTTATATATTTAGTTCCCTTATACAGGTCTGGAAAAGGTCCAGTCTCTTAATATTATATTTCTATAAGGATAGGATATCCTGCATGATGCAGTTGCTAGTAGCCTGGTTCATTGCATAGTATACTATTGGTTGTATATTAGCACTTATTGTAATGATATAGTTTCTGTTGATTAATATTGGTTGTGTATTAGCAGGTTAGTAAATTAACTTTGGGTCTTAGTTGAATATGGTTATGGTTATGTTACTGATTTAGTGATATTGATATTCTTATTGTTGCAGGAAATGACAACCTTTAATGTTGAAACACAGAATTTGGAAACTACTGATCCATCCATTGGGTCAAATGTTACTCGAGCACCTCGTAGAAACAGATCTAGTGTATGGAATCACTTCACTCCCGATCCAAATTTATTTCATACACAACATGTAGCTTTAAATATGAGGGAGAAGTATGATAAGTATTGGGGAGGTTACGAGAAATTGAACATGTTGTTGCTAATTTCTTTTGTATTAGACCCTAGGCAGAAAATGGTGTATGCAAATTTCGGTTAATAATTGGAATTGGAATTGTTTTCATGTTATGTGAATTATTACTACCTAGTTCTTTTACATTGAATTGTGTTGATTTTTACTAAAGCAGGGTGTTATTGTTCAGTTTTTCCTCTGGTCTTCTATTATCAATATATTATTGTTTTAAGGAAAATTGGGATGCAAGAAAACATATCTTAATAAATACATGTGATTATTGAATCAATATGAATCAATAAACTTTTGCTGAGATTGAAAAATTGTAGGTTTACAATTGTATTTAAGTGTGTTATAAGAATCTCATGTGGCATTTGTTATTTTAACTTTGAATTTATTGTTTTCTCTCTATATAAGGAAAATTGTAGGTTTACAATTATATAATATAATTATATTATATAGGTTACCATAATATCACGCTACTATTGTAAATATAGAAAATATATATGTGTTGGATTCTTGTTTTTTTATTAATTAGTTATATAGAAAATATATAAAAAAAAAATTGTCAAAAAAAAAAAAAAAAAAAAAAACTGGATTTTTTACTCAAAAACCGGTTTTGGAAAAAAAACCAGTTATTAAACCAAAAACCGGTTTTTAAAAGCAAAAACCGGTTATAAAAGTGGTTATGGATATAACCAGTTTTATAACCGGTTATGACATTTGGTTGTCTTGTCCAATTATAACAAATGGTTATGGATTGGTTATGGACGGTTATTTTGGATTATCCAAAATGCTCATCCCTAACGACGGGGGTATTTTAGTTATTTCAGAAGACGCGTGAAGACAATCGGGGATCAAAAAGAATAACTCAAAAAATAATAACGTTTTGGTTTGGAGTAAGGCTCACAATACTGACATCCCATTTATGTCTTAAGCCCAACACAACACTCCCTCGTCTATAGTGTATCGCCCTCATGATACGCCATAATTCACATCAAATAAATGACTCCTGTCAAAATATACCTTGCTCTTACTACACTGCCCATATGAAATAAATAACCCTGTCACGAGATATTCATTTCTCATTTCACCCACACATTGTGACCATGAGACGGTAATTATATCGTCTCCTATATATATATATATATGCATATGCACTCATCCTCAAGATACACATAATTCACCCAATTCTTACAGACATATTCATCTTAAATTGTTACTAACTTGAACTTTGAAGTACTAATTTTTTTGCGTGTACCATTTCCCATCATAAGCTACACCGGATATCTACCGGAGAAACCATCTAATCGTATCCATTAATGGCAAATAACATGATAGATACCCTATGAAGTTCATATACATGACACGATACTGATACGATATGATACCGATACGGCGATACGGGAAAAATTTCAAAATTCCCGATATGATACGGCCGCGATACATTATTTAAAAAATTAAATTTAAAATTAAATATATAAATACACAATATATAACATAACTAAAATTGATAATGATAATTACTCAAAATAAGCAAACAAATGACAATTAGTAATTACATATCTTAAATTAAGTACTACCCCAAAAGGACATAATTGGTATTATCCAAAAAGACATCTTAGGACTATCCAAAAAAGAAATAGTTGATTATCCACAAAGAACATTATACTTTAACATTAATTCACTACTTAAGAGAAAACACAAATTGTATCAGTCTATTCTCTTTCGTTTTCATTAACAAAGAACATTAATTGCCTGATACTTCTCTGATACGCGTATCGGAGAAGTATCCGACACGTATCGATCATTTATTTTTTTAAAAAATAATATTAATTGTCTGGTACTTCTTCGATACGAGTATCGGAAGGTATCAGCAAATATCGGTATCGAATACGATACTTGGACATTTTTAAAGTATCGGAGCTTCATAGTAGATACCAAACCGATCTACCTATACCCCAGCTGACAGACATGGATGGCGTGTATATAAATACAAGTGGCAAAACCTACATTGTAATTCACAACTAATTAGTCATTTAGGTAAATGACAAGAAACTTGAATAGAATGGGTAATAATATTGAGAAACTATTTTGTGTTGTTTTAGTGATCTTGCTAGCAACAGAACTAGAACTAGTGAACTCACAAAAAACAGTTTCTTTCCGCTTCTCCGACTTCAAAAATAAGAAACCATCTTTAATCCTTCAAGGTTCTTCCCAGATTTTAGCAAGTGGAGCTTTGGAACTAACCGACCCTAATAATCCTGATCAAAATCAAGTAGGCCGTGCCTTGTATACAACACCCATTCCAATTTGGGACAGTGCCACAGGCAACGTTGCTAGCTTTATCACCACTTTCTCTTTTATCATTGAGAACATTGGAACTGAAGTTCGATCTGATGGATTTGTATTCTTTCTCGCACCACCAAATACTCAAATTCCCAGCAACTCACGAGGTCAATATCTGGGAGTAGCTGATTCAAAACAAGCTATCAATCAATTTGTTGCTGTAGAATTCGACAATTTATTCCATCAATTTAATGAATGGGATCCCCAATATACACATATTGGAATCAACGTCAACTCTGTATTTTCTCTCAAGCATACGAAATGGGACAGGGTGAGCCAGGTGTTGGTCGATGTAACTATCATCTATGACTCTCAATCACAGACTTTGAGTGTTGTTTTAAAGGACGAGAAAGGTCAATTGTGTATCATGGCTCAAGTCGTTGATTTAAGATATGTGCTCCCAGAAACAGTTAGGATTGGTTTTTCTTCTACCTTAACAGAGTTCCGTCAACGACTCTCCATCAATTCATGGTCTTTCCGTTCAAGTTTGAAGACAACTATAAGCAACACCAACTCAAAAAATATTTCAAGCTATTAAGCTTGATTGATTTCACTACTATCTTCTAAATAAATAAAGACAATATTAATTTGCTAGCTATATCTGATCTAGCATGTCTTCCATGTTTGAGTTTTTTCTTTCTATATATAATATAATAAAGATCACGCTTGTAGGCAACATAGGTTTGTTCGGTTGATAAATAGTTGACTCGCAAAGATATGGGATTGTGGGTTTAATTCTTGCTTTCACCATACAGACGTTGTTGATGTCAACGCTATGTGAGTCTTGAGGTCTGACATGACTCTGGTGAGCCCATTATTGTCCCAACTCACCTAATCTTTTATGTAACAAAAAAACACCATGATTGTACTATATTTGATTATATTGTCTCAAATCAATTCAGTTCTAATGTGTTCAAACGTTATATAAGCAAATCTATGTAAGTCATGAAACACTTGTTATGCATAATATCAATACTAGGAATGAATTAAAAGCAAAATTATGTTATATTAGCAACAACAACAAAAAAAGCAAAATTCATTTAGCTAAAATTTTTGGAATGAAATGTAAGAGTTCTTGATCTCTCCTATTTAATGATAGGTGAACACTTCTTCTTTCTTCGGTTGGCATTCAATGGTGTGGGTTGTCGGGGATATGTGTGGATGCCACAAAACGATGTTATTTTTCAAATAAATTTCCTTGTGTAGAGCAATTGATAGACCAATTTAAATTCTCTTCTTATAAATTGTTGTTGAAGAAAGACCCGAATTTCTTTTGCACGATGGAACCTTTTCTTTTCCAGCAGAGTTGGTCTCATGGTGGATTTCGAGTATTTGAGTTTCATAGTATTTATGTGTTTTTCTTGTTTTCTTTCTTTATCCTTTCTTTATAGTATTAATTAAATATAATGTTAATATTAAAATATGATATCACATTGAATTTTATCTAAAAAGTACTGGAGTGCTATCATTACAACATTTTTTGTCTCTAACAACAGCTAAAAATCGTTTCAAAAACTATGAAAAACATTGCTTAATGAATAGGGGATGTTTTTCAAGCGTGTTTTATGCAAACGTTGCCTATTGGCTAAAGAAATATTATTTCTTGACAAAGTTTTAATAAGTGTTGCCTAAACTACTAGGGCTGGACAAAACCGACCCAAACCGTTTTAACCCGTTTGGCCCAAACCGAAAAGAAGAACACGGGTCGGTTTGCTTCGGGTTGCGGGTTGGCTGGGTGTAAAACCGTGGGTCTTACAAGTTCATTCGGTCAGGTCCGGTTGGGTATTTTGGACCCATCGGTGACCGAACCCGAACCGAATTAGTTATTAATATTATTTTCATTATTTTGGCCCACATATATAAAGTCCAAATGTTAAGAAACCCTAATTTCATATTTGTTTCTTTCACTTTCTCTTCTCCGTCTGCCGCCGCTGCTCTCTTTCTCTTTGCCTTTGGTAAGTTGATTTTATAACACTTCGTCTTCATCATCTTCTGTTGATCATACATCCACTACATTAAATTTCTTTCTTATTCACTCTTTGATTTTTCTTCTAACATGTTTATTTTTCTTTTTGTAGCTATACTGATAAACTTCAAAATCCCAAGGGTTGTTCTAACATGATTATTCTCTCTTTATTTTCGCTGTTAATTTTTTTTGTTTAGGTTTTGCTCTAGTGTGTATGATATTTTGGTTTTCTGTATCTCTGTTTATGTTTATACATCTCTGTTTTTGCTGTTATTTTCTGTTGCTTGAGTTCATGTTTACATATCTAGGTTTTTGGATTTTCTTTTATACTTTGTATTGTACTTGATTTAGTTTCTCTTCAGGTTAGTTAATATCATTCTATGATTTATATACTTGATTTATCTTATCATTCTATGATTTATATACTTGATTTATCTTATCATTCTATGATTTTAGGGTTTTTTTTATACCTGAGTTAATCTGTTTTTCAACCTCTTTTAGCTAGAAGCAAGCAAAAGCCAAACGGAGTACTGCATCAAAGCATTGGATCTGGATCAAAGTATTGTTGGTTCATTAATTCTGTGTTTTGAATCTGGGTTGTAATTTTGAGGTGTTCTTGTGTAAAGTATTTTGCTGTAATATCTTATGAAATTGTAATTTTCCTTGATTTTTTTTTGACACAATTTTTTTTCTTTGATTTTTGTTTTAACATTTTTTGTTACGATTTTGGCGAAATATTAATTTTATAGATCCGTAAAATAAATATAAGAAAGTATATAAATTTAATATAAGAAATCTAAAAAAGTTTTGATTTTTTTCTTTAAAATAAGTAATATATAAAAAATATGGTGCAATGGTATAATTTGAATTTTTGAGCAAGTAAAAATAACAAAGTTTCACAAAAAACTAAAATGGGCTAGTGGCCGAAACCAATAAAAAAAGCTGTTGAAAAAAAAACTAAGCCCAAATCAATAAAACAGGTGTTGAAAAAAAAGAAAATTCAAACAAAATTTAATGGGCCACAAGTAGCCTAAACCGTCTAAACCGAACCGGACCCGTGCGAACCGAACAACCCGTAAACCGAAAAAACCGGTTCGAAATGGGCCCGAAGATCACAACCGTCGGTCCGGCCGGTTCTGGACTTTGGGCCCGAAACCGAACCGGCCCGAACCGATGCCCACCCCTATAAACTACGAGGATATGGGTCGCTTTTTCCTGCAAACTTCAGACAACGTGTACTAACTATTGTCATTTCTTGCAACAGTCGGTAATTATTGCTATAAGTGACACAAAGAGAACATTTAATAGGAGAGAAGAACTCTTACGTTTCATTCCAAAAATTGATTCAAATTAAAGTTTTCTTTAATTCATTCCGAGTATTATTTTTTTTGTCGGGTAGTCTAGTAGTCCACCCTTTTAAGGTGAACTAGTATGAATACCCGTGCCTGTTTAGAACGATGTTCCACTCACAATCCCTGTGGGATCGATAATTTATCTTATTACTTAGCTACAAAGTGATTGTGTATACTTGCACAGCTACTTAGTACGCAACAACCACCGCATTAAAGTCTCCAATAACACACCAAACACCACCTCCAAAACCCCGTTTTGACATAAGTAAAGTCTCCCAAAGCCTCCTCTTTCCCCCAAGGTCACATTTTGAGTACACATTAACAACAAAACAAATTTCCTTGTTAATCCCTCATTCAAGACACACCACAATGAAACCTTCTCTACTAAAATTGAAAATAATGGAAGAAGATGATTTATGCCAAATCGAAAGAATCTGATCAGTGCATTTAGATGCACATTCTTCTACTATTGTACTTAAGCATTTCTCTAGTTTGTTTAATTATTTTTACTATTTTATTGTGTTTTTAGATTTAAGTTTATTTTTGCCTTTATTTTATTTTCGTATTTTATTTTCAGCATTAGCAGCCATTTGATACATGTTCGCTATGCAAATCATAACTTGAGCTCCGCGTGTCGGATTGAGGCGCGGAAATATGCGTTGGAAAACTAAAGGAAAGAGCTACAAGTTTTGTATTGACTTAAAATATGTGTGTCGGATTGAGGCCCAAAACTTAAAATTTCAGCCCATGACTTTTGGAGTTCAATTTTCCTCTATTTACTTAAGCTGAAAACACAACAATGAATGGTCACATACTCTAGGAAGCACTATTCACGTAATTTAGAAACGAAACAAAATATGGTTGCTGCCTTCATGGAGAACTAATCCAAGGCAATTTCTACTAATCATAGGTTCCATCATGCTTTGAGGTTATCATAATTTCAATCAAGTTTTATTCCTTTCAATGTTGTTATGTGATTATTGTTTGCTTAATTCAATTATCATATAGTAGTATTGATTCAATTCGATTGTTGTATGTTCCTATTTTGTGATCACGTTAGCATAGCTTCTTCGTTATCGTGTTTATTTAATTCGTGAAGAGCTTAAAGTAAATCTGTTTGCTTAATTCGGATAATAGGAACTTACATCACATAAAACTAGTTGCGCTTGTCAGTGAGTTTTATAATCGAATAGGAATAGATAGGAGATTGGAATCATAATCAGTGATATGTCGGAACCGAGATCGGTGGATTAGCCGCTTCAGCTTATTTTATAATTACTTATTTTTAATCACTTTTTCTAATTTGAAACCGAAAACCCCCCATAATTTACAGTTTTTCTTATTGATTCTAATATTGCTAAACCTATCGTGAGTCCTTGTGAGACGATACTCGAGTGTCGCTTCTCCTAAACTCCACTTTTAAAACTCATTTTTGACCCGTGTGCGACAGCGGATCAAATTGGCGCCGTTGCCGGGGACCTATGATTAGTATTAACAAAATTAAGAACCAACTAACATTACTAACATTCTCGGATGAATTTTGCATTAAGAACCAACTAACATTACTAACATTCTCGTTATCGTGTTCTGACGTTGAATTTTGCATTGAAGCTGGAAAAAAAAATCGGGTTTCTGTTCAACAGCTCGGATGTGTCTGAAATTTGGTCACAAAATTCGAAAAACATCAAGGAATAATACTTTTGTATCTTTGATACGAAAATTTAGGCTGAAAATCCGAAATTCCTTCGTTTAGACCACTTTTATTTTTTTTAAATTTTCCATATATTTAAAAAATCCAAAAAAAAATTATTTTTAGATATGTTTGATATTTATAGATTTTAGGTGGTATTTTTTTTTTGTTTTAGATGTTATTTGACACGAGCTTTCATTTTTCTCTTTATTTTTACTTCTTGAAACTTAAAAAAAAAATTGGAGACTCATTGGATCAGTTGGCTTATCTTATTAATTTGATGGAAGCAAGAGAACAACAAGCAGGCTTTCAAAATCATATTCCACTTGCAAATTGCAATATTTGTTCTTCAAGTTTTCATGGTAATGATGCATGTCATATGTTGTTATATACTAAATTTTGTGGTGAGACCCAAATTGCAGGTGATCCTTAAGGACAATACTATTGGGAACAAAATTCATATCTTGAAGAGCAGCCTATATGGCCACATCAGTAGTTTCAGCAAAACGAATCATTGGAGGCTGAGTCCCAATATCATTTGGAAGAAATTATCAAGCAGATGGCTGAAAGTAATTTGCAATTTCAACATGTCCAATCTTCTCTTCAAAGTATAATAGTCCAAGTTGAGCAATTAGTCTCCACTTTTCGTCAAATTCATGAGAACAAGATGTTTCATGAAAATGTACAACCCGTTGCACTTTTAGAGGTAATGCAATGTGATACCAGTTTTCATGAAACTCCAGGTGAGCCCATTAAAACATTGTTTGTTTCATCTGATGAACACAGAAATTCAAGTGAATGCATGAACGAGATTATACCACAAAATTCCTTGAAATCTGATTTAGATGAATTATATGCTTCCTTAGAAGTAGATAAATCTTTTGAAATTTTTGCGTGTGAATGTGGTGTTTGTTATAACACCCTAACCCATATACGTAAAAAAAAAAAAAAAATAAATAAATACATGTATAAGCATCAAGGTGTATACAATTAAATAATAGGCTAAACTGTACTTTTGGTCCCTTACGTTTATTTTAGGTTTGAATCAGGTCCCTTACGTTTTAAAAGTTTCAATTTGGTCCCTCACGTTATCAACTTTTGCATTAGTTAGTCCATTACGTCAAATATTTCACTAAATTCGTTTGATTTTTACACGTGGCTGACGGTTTGGACATGTGGACGTTATTTTGGACACATTGACACTATTTTGAACACTTTTTTTGGGACCAATTCCATTATTATAAGTAATATATATTATTTTTAATTATTTCTTTTTACTTAGTTAGCATCCCAAATGGCACCGAACATGTCCAAAATAGTGTCCATGTGTCCAAACGGTTAGTCACGTGTAAGGATCAAACGGATTTAGTGGAAAATTTGACGGAAATGACTAACTAATGCAAATGTTGATAACGTGAGGGACCAAATTGAAACTTTTAAAACGTAAGGGACCTGATTCAAACCTAAAATAAACGTAAGGGACCAAAAGTACAGTTTAGCCTAAATAATAAAGCATATCATCTTAAATTCAGAAACATAGCAGCGGATATAATTATCGTATCATGACATCACAAGTCTTCATACACATATGAATAAAAATCCCTTGACGAAGATCAATAGTCTCAAAATAATCCCACATGAAAATCATACATAAGTTATAAGCAAGGTCATAGAAGTAATAATACTCAATACATCAAGAACGGAAATAAACTACCCGACACGATGTTACAAGTACCAGAGCACTAATTATTACAACCCAAAACTAGTAAGAAGTCTAGGAGAAGCATAATGCTAACTCCTTACCACTAATAGCTAAGCAAACCACCAAAGATTCAGAAATTAACACAAAATAGAGAGTTAGTATAACATTCCAAAATAAGCGTAAGTATAAGCAATACTATACAACTTCATACAAAATAATTAAGAGACATTCAATACTCTCATAATAGGTGCATAATCACATAGGCAATAAACATGAGCAATAGATATACATATAAATCAAGGACCATGGATCAAGTATACATAATTAATCACAAAAGATCAAGGATGTACAATAATGACAATTACCATTTAGTTCATATAATTATTCACCTTCATCTCCTAATGCAATCTAATGACACATTCATGCAATGCATCCTAGTAATATTGCTAAGTGTATGTGGTAACTCATAGTTATTGGAAAACTTATTCCTAATATATTTTAGTCAACCGCAGCTACTAAAATATCTGCCATACTTTAGGATCCCATCTAAAGTATCTGCCCATCATACAAAATGATGCATGTATGCAAGATTACCAATCACATAATTTAATCATCCCATCCCATAAGGATATCACAACATAAACATATCTCAATAACTTAATTGAAGATATACAATCCCATTGATTAAATCATATTCAATAAATCTCACAAGTAATCAAGTATACATATTCAATAACAATATTATCATAATCAATTATTCATAATGCAATACTAACTCAAGTACCCAAACCATATTATCTTCAATAAGGCATTCATATATAAGCTATCATGCCATTCTATAATCAAAAGATCATAATCAAGACATGTTTTAGCATAGGATTCATATTTTCAAGAAAAAGACACATTTCTGCACTGATAAGCTCGCCGGGCGAGCTTGGGGCGAGTTCAGAGCGAGTAAAGTCAGAACCCATCAGGTCCAACTCGCCCTGGCGCGCAATCACTCGCCCTGGCGAGTTTCTCAGGACAGCAAAACCTCATTCTCGGGTTTTTGGTGAAAAACCCTCAAATTTCATATTTTCAACATGCCAATTCGAAAATGTAGCAACTTATACATATATAATCATGTTAAACATAGAAGTACAGCTCATTTCATGAATCAACAACATTTCATCCATTAAAGTTATCATTTTTAGCAAATCTTCATGAAAACTCATAAACTACAAACATCTAGCGAATTCCCTCAATTGAACCCCAAAGTTTGTAAATTTCTTTCATCAAGACATGTGAGCAATCTATCTATAACATAAAAATCATTCATTTTTAAGAATCAAACCCAACCCAAAGAAAAAGAGTGAGAGAGGATTGGGTTGGAGATAGTAAGACTTTCTCCTCCTCTCTTAGTCACTCTAGGAAACCAATACCACTCTCTTACCTTAGAAATTCTGAATTCTCTAGTCCTTCTTCTTCCTCTAGCTTTCCCTTTTTCTCTTCTCTTCTTCAAAAATGGGTTCTTCTCTCCATTCTCTTTTCTACCTCCTTTTCTTTCTCAATCTTATGACTTCTCTCTTTCTATCTTTTTCTTATCTTAACCTAATTAGTATTAGAATGTCTCTAATACCCATCCTTATCTCTTATTCTTTATTGGGCTTGGCCCATTCACACTATAAGTCTAACATAACTCTATCTCAATTATTAATTCTAACCCATATCTCATTAACTCTCATAATCAATCAACTAACCAATTAATTCATTCTATCTCAACTAAAGCTTCCTAATTAAATTAATAATCCTAGTGAATTACTAAAATACCCTTTAACTAACCAAAAGCATAAGACATTCATAAAATCATGAAAGCACACATATTCAAATAGATAAGTAAATAAATAAATAATCACATAAAATCCTATTTATCTAATTACGGCTGTTACATTTGTAATGTTTGTCATGAGATCAGTGCAGCCATTTTAGGTGAAGATATTTTGATACTGACAACCACTTGTGCAGAAAATCAAGGAAATTCAACAACTCTTGAATTTGACAACAAAAATGTGGATTTTATCCATAAGCAACCATTGTCTATAGCAGAAAAATTGTTGGTGGAACCTCTGATTAAGTCACGCAACATGCAGATGTCTTTCACCATTTGTTCATCTTTTTCACCCAATTTATCTGACTCACAAGCTAAATGTGCATTTTCTGATTTCCATACTTTTGTTATTGCAAGTTTACCATATGTGCTGGTTATTCCTCCTAAGCCACCTGATTTTTTACTAATATTCAAATTTACTTGCTCTTTACTTTTTCCTAATTCATATATTCATAGTGCGGAAAGGCCTCCACCAAAACCACCAGACATGGAAGCTACAATTCCACCTTAACCCCTCAGGTGTGTTCCTTCCTTCTTTTTGAAGTCATTAATCTTAAATTTTGTTCAGGAGTGCAAAAGTTCAAGTGTGATGGAATTTGATTAGAGCATTTAGATGCACATTCTTCTACTATTGTACTTAGGCATTTCTCTAGTTTGTTTAATTATTTTTACTATTTTATTGTGTTTTTAGATATAAGTTTATTTTTGCCTTTATTTTATTTTCGTATTTTATTTTCAGCATTAGCAGCCATTTGATACATGTTCGCTGTGCAAATCATAACTTGAGCTCCGTGTGTCGGATTGCGGCGTGGAATATGCGTTGGAAAGCTAAAAGAAAGAGCTATAAGTTTTGTGTTGAATGGAAAAGCTGGTTCGGAGTGCCGAAGCCTTTAATATTTCATTGAAGTTCCAGACTTTATTTAGATTAAATAATTTGGGCCCAAAACTTAAAATTTCAGCCCATGACTTTTGGAGTTCAATTTTCCTCTATTTACTTAAGCTGAAAACACACCAATGGATGGTCACATACTCTAGAGAGCACTGTTCACGTAATTTAGAAAAGAAACCAAATATGGTTGCTGCCTTCATGGAGAACTAATCCAAGGCAATTTTTACTGATCATAGGTTCCATCTTAGTCATATTATAAAATTACCCGCTAACCTGCCATTGCAAAATTGTTGTCCCGTGTATGACAACTATATTTTGATATTTATTTTATCAGTGACAACTTGTTCATATATGAATAATATTGAACATATTGAAATGATATTTCTCATTTTAATAGTAGCAATTTCTCATATACATGTCCTATAAAATATAAAAGAAAAAAAATACTATTAATATTAAATCTCGTAATAAATTTTTAAAATATAACAAAGAAAATTTGACGAGTTAAAATGTGAGGAATATATAATTCATAGGATTGACGCTTATTATATTGCCTAGAGTGGGGTAAAATTACTTGTGATAATATGCTTGAAAACTATTTTACTATCATTTTGAAACGGAGGAAGTAATAATATAGATTCCTACTACATCATGCAGACTTGCAGTTGTTTTAGACACTATTGATTAGTATACGTCTCGTATTTTTTTTATATATTTTGAAGGCAAATATTTATTTAGTGATTTATTTTATATATCCATGACAATTATTTATCTTGTATTTTTTGTTTATAATTATTAAGGATTAATATATTTTTGTCATTTTCTTTTTTATGTATCAATGTCAAACATCTATCCTATCCTTGAGTATTATTGAAAGAATATATTTGTTTGTAATTATCAATAAGAAATATATGTCCCGTGTTAATTTTATATATCAATGATAAACATAGTCTATTAGTGTTGTATTTGTTTGTATCAAATTACATTGTACAACTTTTTTTTAAAAGAAATTATTAATTTATGGTTAAATTTAATTCACCCCTCTTTAAAAAAAGGCTAAACTACACATTTAGTAAAAAAAAAAAGACTAAACTACACATTTAGTCCTTACGTTTATTGTAGGTTTCAATTTGCTCTCTTACGTTTAAAAAGTTTCAAGTTGGTTCCTTACGTTTATTTTAGGTTTCAATTTGGTCATTTTCGTCAGTTTTGTCACATGTGGCAAACGGCTTGCATATGTGGACAGACACGTGGACATGTGTCCAATTGAAACGGTGTTAATGACAAAACTGACAGAAAGGACCAACTTATGCAAACAGTGAAAATGTAAGGGACCAAATTGAAACTTTTTAAATGTAAATGACTAAATTAAAACTTAAAATAAACGTAAGAGACCAAATATATAGTTTAGCCTTAAAAAAATATTTTATTTGTTCGTATCACGATTGGTGTGTGTTTCATATTGCACTATGGAGTATCACATAAATTAATGAAAAATATAAATCTCTATTATATACATTTCGAGATTCCCACGGAGCTCTCTCGTGCATTTTCAATAGAAATTGCTTAGGTAGCATTCAATTAGAGCTTCTCTAATATTATACTTATATGGAGTTTCTAGCTTAAGGTCTGCTGTTCAAATCCCACCGACGACAATAATTGAATTTTTATAATAATTTATGAAAAACTACTTTATTTTTTGTTTTTTCTGTTTCTATCCCAATTAGTGCATATCAAATATATATATTTTTTTAGAAACTCTTTCAAATATATTTTTTGTTTGAAAACCCTCAATTTTTTTTTTTTTTTTTGTGAAAACTCTCTCAAATATACTCCATCCGTTTCTTTTTATTTGTCTTTTACTGTCATATTTAGCGTTTCTATTTAATTGTCCTTTTTGTATTTTATGAGTATGATTTGTCAATTATATCCTTTGTCAATTGCTCTTATCTTTTTCAATAAAACCAATTAATGCTATATATTTGGAAAACTAAATTATTATTTTTTTAATTTTTTTTTGGTACATAACATATTAATTTTTTTTGTACTTAATATATTAAATTTATTGGAAAGAAAAAGTGTGTGCAAAAAAATAGGAATTTATTGGTAGATTAAAATGAGGGTATAATAGGAAGATGAAGTTTGTGTTACTATTCTAAAAAGACAAATAAAAAGAAACGGAGGGATTATATTTTTGTAGAAACTCTTTTTTTTTTTTTTAATTATTTTAGAAACTTTCACAAATATTATATTTTTTAAGAAACTCTCAAATATTTTTTTTTAAATTTTTTTTTTGTTAAACCAAAGGTATCCTCCGCGCGCAACTTCAGAGACTAATTCCCTCGAGGTAACTGAGATCCATTTAAGGGGTTGACCTCTTCCATGAAATGCTTCTCCATAGGCATTGGTCAGGGATCAAACTTAGGACAAAATGCTTAAGGGGCCCAAATATCTACCACTTATGCGGCACTATCTTGGGACATTTTTAATATTTTAATTTTGTAAAATAAAGGAACACTCATATTTAGATTACTATGAAATAAATTGAAATAAGAAAGTATACTAATTTTTCCATAGATGAGATCACTTAAAGTATTGAACCCAAAAAATAGCTTACGACATATTTGTACACTTATATTTTATTTTATTTTGAAGAAAAAATTATGTTCGTTAGGGAGAAAAACAAAATAGAAGATTTTGAGAGAGAGAGAGAGAGAGTAATTTCTCAGTGTTGGAGAATGAGAAACAGTGAGTACTTCCTATTCCACTATTAAAAATACAAATTGACAAATTAAAATTTGAATTACAAACTGCGGGAGTTATCCTTATTTTCATATTTCATATTTTATCATGGGGAAAACGTATTCAAAATTTTCATGTTATTTTTTTATAATTCAAATTTTAAACTTTCCATAAACCTTCGTTCGAACTTTTTTAGGAATATAAATTTATCAATGTGAGTGGAGATTCACACATATGTTTTCCCATTTGATGCTCACGCGTGAAGATTGCTTCTTTGTGGCACGATGACAAGAAAAAATTTGAGAATAGGAACAAGGTAAAAGTATGTTAATAATCATTTAAAAAATAGTATAGAATTTACAATTATTTTTTGTTGATAAAGTCCCTACAGTGTCCTGGGTTTAAACATATATCATATTTTCATACTCAAATAAACTAAAAGAAATCAATCTCATAGACAATTGAAAAAACATAGACAACCTTATAAATAATATAAAATGAAAAAAGACATAGATAACCTTAAAAAAAATTGCATATGAAAATAAATATTATTAAAAAAATAAAAATTATCTCGTGTTTGACAATGAACCTAATGTAGATTTTCTATAAAGAGTTAGCTGGAGATGAAAAATAAAAAAAAAATCATGGTATATTTTTATTTTATGGGTACGCTCCCAAAAAATCTTAAGGCCATGAAAAATCGGAGTATATTTTTATTTGAGAATGAAGTTTAATATATTTTATATTTATAGGATCACTATATAGTTTCGGGAATGAAGAAGAAATAAAGAATTAATCTCATAATAGTGTAAAATGTAAAGCAAACTAATACTCTTCATCTTGCTTTATTCTGTAAGTAATCTCATCTTTTTCCTTAAAAAAAAAAAACAAATCTCATCTTTTATTACTTATTTTATCTAAAGATTTTATGCTAACTAAAATTCCTTATTTTTAGGTAAAATTATTTTTAGATATTTTTTTAATTCTTTAATGGGCCGGCCCAAAAGCCCGCGGGCCCAGCCCATGATGGCCCATTAAAAAATTAGGCCCGGTGGCCCAGCCCAATAATATTTTTTGGGAAGCCCGGCCCGTATAAAACTATAGGGCTACTGGGCCGGCCCGATAGCCCGGCCCATTTTTACAGCTCTATCTGTAACAACCTTAAATCTATATCTTGCAAAATATATCTCAATTTTATCGTAGAATTTTAAACCAAATTACTCAAATAATATATCAAAATAAACACAAAAATAATATTAAAAAAGAAAATAATCCCGTGCATGGCACGGGCTAACATATTAGTACTATTTAAATTACAAAGGTGCCCGTCTTTACACTATACTTGTGTCGCATCAGTTTCTTCTCCCACACACCTTATGACATTTGTAATTTCCATCATATTGGTAAAAAACAAAATATTACATTTTCAAAAACACACCAATTGTTGATATTATGCAATATTCTTGACACATTTCCTGTAATATATTATCACAGTGGGGGCGAGTGACACGACTAAAAATTATTATCATAGTGACCGAAACAATAATACTACTAATTATAGCTCCAAAGTTTATTGATTAAGTCATAGTAAAAGATGATTCCTTTTTGTTTTTATTGGGAATAAGGTCAGATAATTTCATAGCTACCATCGAAGGGAATATAAGGGCCTTGCTTTTGTTTAGCTTTTTTATGAAAATAATTTCAAATTTATGTTATGATAACTAGTAAGATTTCAACTCTCTTTTTTTTTTTTTGATATTTTTGAAATTTATATGTTTAGAAATATTCGTGTAACCTTATAGGTTTTTTTTAGGGGGCTTTGGCCTTCTTTCTCCACCAAGAAAAGAAAAATTGGTGCGCATTAAATCAAAAGCCGAAGAAGGGTTAGCATGTCAATAGAAGTTTTATAGTATTAAAGATTTTAATATTATGTTTGTAATGAAATTATATAAAATAGTTAGTTACAACATAAAAATTATATAAGTAGTGTTTAATTAAGTGGATACAAACACTTCACCCTTAGGCGGATAAACTTAAATTTTAGTCAAAAAGTCAACGGGGGAGTAACAAATATAAAATGAAGTAAACCTTGAGGCTAAAATCGAGCAGTTGAAACCTGAGGAACCAAAATTGAGCAACATGTAAAACTTAGGAGATTAAAATCGAAAAATTAAAAGTAAGAGGGCAATAATAATACAATTTTGAAACTTAGGTGGCAAAAACTGCATTTAATTAAGCAAGGACAAATCATTTAAAATTTAATCTTTAATATTTATTAATTTATCTATAACTTCAAATTTAAGATAAATCATTAAACTAAAGATTAAATGGATAAGTTATTAAACTAAGGGTTAAATATGTTTTTCCTCAAGCCACTAGGCTACTTACCAAAAAAAAAATATGTTTTTCCTCTCTATATAATGGATATATTCTAAGTTAAATCATTACTTAATTTTTATTATATTTTTAGGCTCTATAAAAAATTTATTGCACATAGTTTTAATATATCCCTAACTAAAACTAAATTTGCTTAATTATCGTTAAGCTATTTTTTAATGATTTTTATAGGCATATGTTAAATATCATATAAAGTATTTATAAAAATATAGTAACAAGGTAGTTAACCTTGGTCGTCTCTCAAGGACTCTATTGATCAATCTTTAGCAGTATTAGAATCACTTAAAAAACTGTAAAAAGGGGGGTTTAGGTTTGGTTTCAATATTTAGAAACAAGAAAGTAATTTGATTGGAAACAGTTATGAAAAATAGATTAATCTACTACTCGGAAATTTCAGACTTATCATTGGTTATTATATTATCAGTCCCTAAGCGGATTTAATTCTCTTTCGATCATAGAAACGAATAACAAGCGTATTGGATTCTATATGAGTTATATTCCTTTTGTTAGATTACCGAATTAAGCAAACGGTTAAGAACACGTGAATTAACGAATAAGCTAAGTTAAAAAACGACTACCTTAGGAAATATAAATCAATCGAAACTAACAATCATATTCTACGAAACTTGAATTAAGCAAACAAGAACTAGAACATAATTGAAAAGAAATAAATAAAATTGAATAATATAAATAACCTCAAGGTCTTGGAGAAATTCCCTTACAGCAGATCAACCTTAGTGGTTTAGCAAGCCATGAATACTAGAGAATATAAGAGTTTTCGTAGAAAACTGGAATGAATAAAATATGAGGAGTGAGACTCTATTTATAGATTTATTTAGCTTAAGAGTTACGTCCCATCAATGGCACGATGGGCTTCCATCGTGACACGATGGGTCTTCCTTGGTCGCCAAGTTTGGTTCATTTCTTAACAGTTAAGCTTCCTTCTCATCGTGGCACGATGAGATCCCAACGTAGCACGATGGGCTTTTAGAATTGGCTCTTTGCTTCAACACGAAAGTTGTAGCTTTTTCTCTTAGCTTTCTAACGCATGGTCACAGACCTCAATCCGATACTCGTGGCTCAAGTTATGGCCTGCAGAGTGCAAAGAGGTTAAACTGCTGTTTATTCATGAAATAAGTACTGAAAACAAAATAAAAGCAAAACTATCCTAAACCTAGAAAACACATTAAAAACACTAAATGTAACAGGAGAAATCGATTTATTGATATAGAAAAAGATTATAGAAAGTGCATTAGAAATGCACTAATCAATCATCTTTTACTATGACATCCTCAATCAATAAACTTTGGAGAAATAAATTTTTTGGTATAAATCTTCTGGTTCTCAGAAAAAAGAGGTCCCGATAATTCAATGTTCAATCGTGAGATAAATAAAGTCTATCTAATATATAATTTTAGACTTAATTCAACATTTGGTCATTTATGTTTATTTTAGGTTTCAACTTGGTCTCATATGTTTTAAAAGTTTCAATTTGGTCCCTTATGTTTATTTTATGTTTCAATTTGGTCCTTTCCGTTAGTTTTTTCACATGTGGCAGACGGTTTGCATATGTGGACAGACACATGGACACCTTGACACTTGGACACGTGTCCAATTTAAAATGTGTTAATGACAAAACTGACGGAAAAGATCAACTTATACAAACGACGGAAACATAAGGGACCAAATTGAAACTTTTAAAACATAAGGGACTAAGTTGAAACCTAAAATAAACATAAGGGACCAAATATTGAATTAAGCCATAATTTTAATGCTTCCAGTACTATTATTGTTTGTGTCACTTTGATAATAATAATTTTTAGTCATGTTACTAGCCCCCACGGTGGACATGAAATTAATAATATTCCTACTATATTTGTAAAATTTGTTCCGACAAGTGTGAGATGAGTTAAGTCACACATTGTTTAGAAAAGTGGAGGTTGAACACTTTATAAGTGAGATGAAGTCCACATAGCTTAGAAAAGTAGAGGTTGAACATTTTATAAGTGAGATGACCCATAAACCTAACGTCTTAATGTTTTGAGTTAAAAGTGTGGTGTTCAACTCACTTGTATAGTTGTTCTTAAGCCCAATGTGGATGATCCCCCGACTGCCCCCTCATGGTGACCCAACAGTGGTATCAGAGCTGATGGTTCGACGAAGGGTTCGACCGGCTCCTAGTATCAAAAGTCTTCCTGACAAAGGTGGTCAGACGGCGTGTCTCGTTGAATGCAGCAGCAATAGCTGACTCACACTTGAGGGGGAGACTGTTGTGGCAAGTGTGAGGACATTTTATAAGTGAGAGGAAGTCTGACATTGGGTAGAAAAATGGAGGTTGAACATTATATATGTGAGAGGACCCATAAGCCTAATACATTAAAATTTTGGGTTAAAGTGTCACGTCCAACTTACTTATATAATTATTCTTGAACCCAATATGAATAATCTCCGGCCACCCCTTGTGACCCAACAATATTGCATAATATCAATCGTTGGTGTGTGTTTCATAATGTAACATTTTTATTTAAAATTTGGTTCAACATAACGTACCATTGATTCAACATTTGTATTGAAGATATTATTGTAGAGTTGTTCACTCTTCATATCATGAAAATCAAGACCGTGAGTAAATAGTGTTAAATCAGTGAGCAAATTATAATGATCCATGTGTACACGGACGATATAGTGCATGGGTCATTTGTAATGAAATAAATGGTCTAATATTTTGTTGTTGGGTACTCCTTTCCGCAATTGTAGACTTTAATCCTTTGGGCATTATGGATTTCAAATGGATGAAAAACTTTCTTAAGAGTTTTAACGTTTATGCATATTTAAACTCGATATCAAACTCAAAACCTTAGTTAAAATAGAAGAAACTCACATAATCTCATATTACATTCTAATTAAATTTTCAACACTTTGAGGATATTATACAAATGCAAAATCTCAACTCAGAATGGGTAATAAATTGACAACACGGTTCACTTTAATTTAATTAAACTTAAATTGCGCTTCATTTATGGACCAGCTGGTTTATCAATTTGATAAACTTTTATTGCTCCATAAAATTGTATTAATTGATGATTTTTGGAGAATTTGTGAGAGAGGTTGCGTGTAGCCCTCGGTACAAAATTGTAATCTTTGATATCATCAATTCAACATATTCTATATGGTTTTGCAGTAATCAATGTAGATTTAATTTACCGATCGTTAGTTGGTTCATTGGTGATTGGTGCTGAACTTGGTAATGAGGATCACGGTTCGATCCCCCGTAACTGCGATCGGGAGGGGGCTGAAACTACTTGATGTCAGAACTGATCCCTGAACCAGATTCAACTGGTGGTGAAAGCAAAAAAAAACTAAAAATAATGCCAAGCCCAACTTGATTTCAGCAACGGCAATGATCACACTAATACTTCTTTCTTTCTCTTGAAATGCAACTAAACTCACTGCTACTTCTTCTATGTCAGATTTTAGAATTCTTATATATAAAGACTTCAATGTTAATCTTCACCAATTATAAATGAGAAAAAGATCAAGTCTATTGTAGTAACATATAAATGAGAAAAAGTTTTCACCAATTATAATGTGATATACCTTCCTAACTACTATTAGAGATAGCCATTAAAAAAACATACTAAAAAAATTACTAATTAAAAACATACTATAAACATACTTAAAAACATACTTACTATTAGAGATATCTTACATTTTGTTCACAATCTCATTCTTTGTTTTATTTCATTTCTTTCGTCCAATTAAATTTGAAGCTTTGTTGGCAAATTTGTTACGATTTCATAAAGAGTGCTTCAGGGCACTTATTAACCATTTCAAAAAAAAAAAAGACAAAATTGATGTTGGTAAGGTTCTTTTAAAGTGTTAAATATACAAATTTTAAAATAATTTTTTTTTTATCAATATACTTAATTAGTATCTTGTGGCACTGTTTAGCATTATATTTAGAAAAACATGTAGCACGCTTAATACATGTAAGATATCTCTAATAGTGTCATAATAATGATGAAAATTTTTTTCTTTGTCAAAAAAAAAATCATTTGTGTTCTAGCATTCAAAAGTGCTACATGTAGCACGCTTAATACATGCAAGATATCTCTAATAGTAATAGTGTAATAATAATGATGAATTTTTCTGTCCATGTACACGGACGGTATAGTAGGTCATTTGTAAAGAAAGAAATGATCACATGCAAGATTTTTCTTTCCATGTAAACAAAGAAATGGTGGATTGAATGAGAGTAAAATTGAAAAAAAAAATACAATAATAAATTATTTTTATTGGAGAGCTTTTTAAAACATTACTTTAAAAAAATTGGAAGAAGTAATATTTTGTTATTGGGTCTTTTTTGTAAAGATAGAAATGATCACAATTTTTTTCTCCGTAATAAGGTGTTATTTCAGGTGTAATTTCTAATAAGAACATCATAGAGAGTTTCATAGACTTAAGAGCAAGGGAGAAACATACTATATATTGAACCTAGGTTTTTTGTTTTTAGATGCACCGAAAATATTTTAATTTTATATCTGACTTAGTTTAAATATTTTAATTTTATATCTGACTTAGTTTAAATATCTGACTTAGTTTAAATGTTTGTTATCCCATCTTCGTACGGTGTTTGTTTTGATTTCCCGTCTTTGTACGGGTTTTGTTTTGTTCAGATTTATAGATTTGATTCAATCCAAATCCAGTGCAGATTTAATGATTTTAGTGTGACAACCCGTTTTTCAACGGCCAGAAAAGGCATTACTTTTTTTTTTATTATACACATCAGAGTTACGCATAAAAGATTTTAAATGAGCCGGCATTCAAATATACAAAAGAACTCATTACCATAAGGTGCTTCGACAAGCAAAGTGTATTCCGGAATAATTACAATCCAAGTCTAAATATTTAATACTTACAACAAAACAAGTTAGAATCCTATGCCTGAACCCAAAAAGCACGGTGTACAACCCACACCGGTGCATAGTCTAACTAAGCTAAAACTCCAACAACTCACTGAGGCCTGGAACAGCCACCGTCGTCACCACGACCTAACCCATCATCTGGGTGGGATGAGCCCGCAAATGAAAGAAAGGGTCACCACAAAATAAAAGTATATATATATATATAACCAGTGCGAAAGATGTACACATAACAAATTTCCACATACACAAGAGAAAGCTCTTTAACACAAAAGCAATTCCCACCAACGGACTTAAAATATAATGCACACCGAGCCTAATGCAGACTTCTACAATGAGTGTGGTAGATTCCCCATTACCACATGCATATGAATTCCGGAAGTCAGTAATCATAATCAATAAAACCACAAAGGGTTAGGATGGATCCATTCCCGATAATCGCACCCCGCAGTCCATTCCCGATAACCGCTTATTGGACTCAATAATTCCCGTAGGAGTAAGGTGGATCCATTCCCGATAATCGCACCCCGTGATCCATTCCCGATAACCACGTACTATGAATGCATGAGCATACGATTCCCCTTATATGCTAATGCAACACATACATATCGTACACGCACATGTAATCACACCACAACAACACATACATATACATCTAATCATATGTATTTAATCACCTGTTCATACACATATTTCACCAAACATATGTAAGACAACGAATCATGTATTTACCACGATCTCATATCGAGAATATGTAAGACCCAAGATTTCACTGTACAGTTCTCCTAAGGAACTTTAGTGTCGGCTAAGTTTTAGGGTTTTTGGTGAAGCGTTTTCCTGAATATTGTCGCGATTATAGGATTTTGCTGTAATTGAGCCTGTTTTGTGCTCGTGCGCTGTAAAGGCACAGACTTTTGTCTTGTAATCCTCTTTTGTGAATAAGAAGGTTGATGTGGATTTAGAATAACGATTTTTGGATTATTCTTGTTTTTGGAAAAACGAGTAGGATTTTACCCGCTGATGTAAAATTTTACTGCGTCTGTTTTAAGTGAGGTTTCGGATGGGAGTTTTATATATCTGCGTGAGTTAGGATATGTTCTGAGATTAATTTTCCAAGGTGTGGAAGAAAATTACAGTCGCGGAAAAAGATTCGGCAATAAGTTTTGGAATGGAAAAACGATAGACGTTCTTTCCGTAGGTTTCCTGTTTTTGTGTTTTACGTTCGTCACGATGCGCGAGAACTGAACGTCCGTTTTGTTGTAAGAGGTTGTGGGAAATATCTTGTGAGGATAGACTTGGATTTGATCCAATGGCTAGATTTGAATCTTAGAACTTTATCCTATTTGATCTAATGGCTAGGAATTAAATGAGATATCTACAAGTAGCAAAGTCATGAGATTTCCTTCCATTCTTCTTCTCTTTGGCCGTGAGTCCACCCTTTGTCTTTCCACCATCACAAAATTGTCATTTCATAACCATTTCTCTTGATTAAAAGCTTGTTGGAACTTAGGAATTGCAAGGAGATTCATCACTAAGGTAACTAGAACTTCTTTCATCTCTTAGTTGGCTAAACCCTTAGAGATTCATGAGATTTTTGGTTTATGTTCTTGGGAGAAATTTCATAAGAATTGGTTTTGAATGGTTTTGTTCCATGAAAGTTGTTCATGAGGGATTAACAAGCATGCTAGGCTTTGTTATTTCATTTTTCCCATGAGTTTGTGAGAATCTCATGAGAGTGAGAGTTAGGGTTTTGGAAATAATTATATTGATCAATTACATGAGGTTATGTTGTTTGGTTTTGGAAAACGAAGTTGCTTTTGAGCCTTTGGGCAAAGGGGGAATGTGTTGTATGGTTTTGTTTTAGAAAATCCGATGAAAAATATTTTGGGGGTTTATGAAAATATTTACTAAGTGTTTTGTGTGGGGTTTTGGTATTCCATGTGGTTTAAAACTCTTGTGACATGTGGTGTTGCTTTTCGCTTTGAAAACATGTTTGAAAATGGTTACCGGTCGGTGAAGGCCGTAATAAAACTTGTGCTTGGGTTTGGTTTTGATTTTGGGAAATGAAAACCAAATGACTTGCACTCGAAGCAACCAACATGCTTTCGGAGATGTATTGCTTGCTTATGAAAATGATTTGTTTTTGTGCCTTGAAAAAGTGTTGGGAACTAATAGAATCAAACTAGGCTTGGTTGGAAAAAGGTGGTGTGAGTTGCTGTTTTTGCTGTCATGACAGGTGCAACTCGCCGGGCGAGTGTTAACTCGTTGGGGCGAGTATCACATGCCATGAACACGCCAGGGCGAGCTCCACAGCGAGTGAGACCTGACTTCACTGCCTTCACTCGCTGCCAACTCGCCAGGGCGAGCTCTGAGACCTAAAATTTTGGATTCTGATTTCTAAACTTGGTTTTTAACTTTCTAATCCCTTTTTATTAATTTATGGAAGTGGCGGGGATTGGAAACGAGTTTTTCGGGTACTCGGAAAGTACGTAGCTTGTAACGCAAGAAAACGGCCATTTTGCATTTCAAATTATTTAAGACTTTGGCCAATTGTTTTGGGTCCTAAAAATAGTACAAATAACTCGTGGGGGTTGATCAATACGGTAGTTTTTGGTATGGTATCCGAAAGAGTGGTTTTTCCTTAGGAACCTTTAGGTTTTTGGGGTTTTTGGTTTAGTTTCAATACGATTGGTTGGGAAACAATGTATTGATGGTACGCTGCTTGTTTTAGGAAGCGCGTTGTGTTGTTTGGACGAGTTGTAGTAAACGGAAGCTTGCTGAGGTAAGGGCTCCACTTTATTTCCGTCTTTTCAACTGGTTATGACATGCTCGGATTTCTGCTGAAATGCTTTGCTTTGTGTTTGGCATGTATGGTTGATGTATTCTCGTGATGAGAACGTGTTTAAAATACTTGCGCTGTTTACATATGATTATGAGAATATATGTATGAACAGGTTGTTGGAATACATATGATTGGAAATGTATGTATGTATGTATGTCGTTGTGTTTGGTTTACATATATCTGTGTGATATGTAATTGTTGCATGAGCGTGTATGGAACGTGTAAGTCAGCTGGGATTACACGGGTGGATGTGTCTGTGTGACTCCGCCGGGGCTGTGTCTGTGTGACTGCCCTATATATGCTTAATTAGAAAGTATGCTCATTCATTTCATAGTTGGCGACAGCATCTGTGTGGCTGGTAGCATCTGTGTGGCTATTTTCGCCTGGTGACAGCATCTGTGTGGCTGACAGCATCTGTGTGGCTGGTAGCATCTGTGTGGCTATTTTCACCTGGTGATAGCGTCTGTGTGGCATCACCTGCCCTTGTGGCTTTAGTGGGTTGGACCTACGATTCCGGAAATCATGCATGTGGTAGCTTGGATAGTACCACACCCATTGTAGAAGTCTGCATTAGGCTTGGTGTGCATTATTTATATAAACCCGTTGGTGGGAATTGCTTTGGTGGTTAAGAGTTTTCTCTTATGTTCGTGGAATTATTGTTATGTGTACAATCTTTCGCACCGGTTATATATATACAAACTTTTATTTTGTGGTGACCCTTTCTTTCATTTGCGGGCTCATCCCACCCAGATGATGGGTTAGGTCGTGGTGACGACGGTGGCTGTTCCAGGCCCCAGTGAGTGGTTGGAGCTTTAGCTTAGTTAGACTATGCGCCGGTGTGGGTTGTACACCGTGCTTTTTGGGTTTAAGCATAGGATTCTAACTTGTTTTGTTGTAAGTATTTGAATACTTAGACTTGGGTTGTAATTATTCAGGAATACACTTTGCTTGTCGAAGCACCTTATGGTAATGAGTTCTTTTGTATATTTGAATGCCGGCTCATTTAAAATCTCTTATGCGTAACTCTGATGTGTAAAAAAAATAAAATAATAATGCCTTTTCTGGCCTTTGAAAAATGGGTTGTTACAGAATACATCACAAAAACATGCCAAGCACACCACCAATTGCAACACAGCAAAATCTAAAGCATGTTTAACAAAACCGTTTGAAAAGACGGAAATAAAGTGGAGCCCTTACCTCGGCAAGCACTCACAACAAGCAACGTTCACACAACACTACGTGCTCCCTAAAATAAGCAACGGACAATCAATACATCGTTTCCAAACCCAATGTATTGAATCTACATCAAAACCCCAAAAACTCTAAAGGTTTCTAAGGAAAATTCACTTTTTCGGATACCATACCAAAATCTATCGTATTGATCAACCACCATGAGTTATTTGTACTATTTTTAGGACCCAAAACAATTGTCAAAAGTCTTAAATAATTTGAAATGCAAAATGGCCGTTTTCTTGCGTTATAAGTTACGTACTTTCCGAGTACCCGAAAAACTCGTTTCCAATCCCAACCACTTCCATAAATTAATAAAAAGGGATTAGAAAGCTAAAAACCAAGTTTAGAAATCAGAATCCAAAATTTTAGGTCTCAGAGCTCGCCCTGGCGAGTTGGCAGCGAGTGAAGGCAGTGAAGACAGGTCTCACTCGCTATGGAGCTCGCCCTGGCGTGTTCATGGCCTGTGACGCTCGCCCGGCGAGTTGCACCTGTCATGACAGCAAAAACAGCAACTCACACCACCTTTTTCCCCAACCAAACCTAGTTTGATTCTATTAGTTCCCAACACCTTTTCAAGGCACAAAAGCAAACCATTTTCATAAGCAAGCAATACATCTCCGAAAGCATGTTGGTTGCTTCGAGTGCAAGTTATTTGGTTTTCATTTCCAAAATCAAAACCAAACCCAAGCACAAGTTTCATTACGGGCCTTAACCGACTTGTAATCATTTTCAAACATGTTTTCTAAGCGAAAAACAACACCACATGTCACAAGAGTTTTAAATCACTTGGACCCCAAAACACCACACAAAACACTTAGTAAATATTTTCATAAACTCCAAAATATTTTTCATCGGATTTTCTAAAACAAAACCATACAACACATTTCCCTTTTGCCCAAAGGTTCAAAGACAACGTTTCTTTTCAAAACCTTACAACCTAACCACATGTTATTGATCAATACATAACCAACTCAAAACCCTAACTTTTCTCATGAGATTTTTCACCAACTCATGGAAAACAAAAATAACAAAGCCTACACATGCTTCTCTAAACTTCATGAACAACATTCATGAAACACAAACCATGTAAAGTAACATTTCCTAACAAACCCTCATGAGAACATAAACCCAAAAACTCCTAAACTCTATAAGTCTACCAACCTATGAGATGAGAAGAGAGGGTTACTGTAAGACCCAAGATTTCTTTGTATAGTTGGTTTAATGAATATTAGGGTTCGATGTGTTCGTGTGACGAAACATCGTGTAATTATTAGCTTTTGCTGTAATTGAGCTTGTTTAGTGCTCGTGCACTGTAATTGTACAGACTTTGGTTCTGTGATCCTGTTGCTTGAATAAGAAGTTATATGTGGTTTTAGAATAATAAGTTTTGGATTATTCTTGTTTTTGGAAAAACGAGTAGGATTTTACCCGTCGTTGTAAAATCTTATTGCGTCTGTTTTGAGTGAGGTTTCGGATGGAAGTTTTATATATCTGCGCGAGTTAGGATATATTCTGAGATTAATTTTCTGAGGTATGGAAGAAAATTACAGTCGCGGAAAAAGATTCGGCGATAAGTTTTGGAAATGTGAAACGTTAGACGTTCTTTCCGTAGGTTTTCTGTTTTGGTGAGTTTCGTTCGTCGCGGCGTGCGAGAGCTGAACGTGTGAGTGTTTCTATGAGGTATTGAGTTTTATCTCAAGTGGATTTGGTTTGGTTTGATCCAATGGCTAGGGTTTTGTCTTGGCATTTTGTTTTTGATCCAATGGCCATGAGTGAGCAAGAGCTATGGCATAGTAAGGAGGTTTGGTCACTTGGTCACTTAGAAAACATCACATATTTCACTCCTTTCTTTCTCTCTTTCACGTAGACTCCATTACTTTCATTTCCAACCTTCACAAATTTTCATTTCCTCACAATTTCACTCCATTTCAAGCTTTGGAGCTTTGTGGAATTGTTTTAGAGAATCACTTTCTTAAGGTAACCACTCTTTTCCTTTTCTTTTTGGTTGATTATAACTCTTGGAGTTAGGTTTTTATGGTTATGTTCTTGGGAGAAATTCCATAAGATTAAGTTAGGATTTGATTCTTGGTTCATGAAAGTTGTTCATGAGAGCTTAGGAAGCATGCTAGGCTTTGTTGTTTTTGTTTTCCATGAGTTTGTGAGAATCTCATGAGAAAAGTTAGGGTTTTGAAAGTTTAGAGTATTGATCAATAACATGTGGTTAAGTTGTAAGGTTTTGAAAAGAAACGTTGTCTTTGGACCTTTGAGCAAAAGGGAAATGCGTTGTATGGTTTTGTTTTAGAAAATCCGATGAAAAATATTTTGGGGTTTATGAAAATATTTCCTAAGAGTTTTTGGGGAGTATTTTGGGGTCAAAGTGGTTTAAAACTATTGTGACATGTGGTGTCGCTTTTTACCTTGAAAACATGTTAGAAAAGGATTACCGGACGGTTAAGGCCCGTAATAAAACTTGTGCTTGGATTTGGTTTTGAGTTTGGAAATGAAAATCAAATAACTTGCACTCGAAGCAACCAACATGCTTTCGGAAATGTGTTGCTTGCTTATGAAAATGGGTTGCTTTTATGCCTTGAAAAGATGTTGGGAACTAATAGAATCAAACTAGGCTTGGGGTGGAAAAAGGTGGTGTGAGTTGCTGTCTTTTGCTGTCATGACAGGTGCAACTCGCTGAGCGAGTTGTTACTCGCCAGGGCGAGTGTCACAGGTCATGACAACACGCCAGGGCGAGCTCCAGAGCGAGTAAGACCAGTACTCTCTGCCTTCACTCGCCACCAACTCGCCAGGGCGAGCTCTGGGAGTTGAGATTTTGGATTCTGATTTCCAAACTTTGTTTTTAGCCTTCTAATCCCTTTTTATTAATTTATGGAAGTGGTTGGGATTGGAAACGAGTTTTTCGGGTACTCGGAAAGTACGTAACTTATAACGCAAGAAAACAGCCATTTTGCATTTCAAATTATTTAAGACTTTTGGCAATTGTTTTGGGTCATAAAAATAGTACAAATAACTCATGGGGGTTGATCAATACGGTAGTTTTGGGTATAGTATCCGAAAGAGGGATTTTACCTTAGAAAACCTTTGGTTTTTGGGGTTTTAGAGTTCAATTCATTAAGGATTGATTGGTTATGGTTTTGATTGAATACTTTGCTTGTTTTAGGAAGCAAGTAAGTGTTGTGTGATCGTGCGATAGTTGAGTGCTTGACGAGGTAAGGGCTCCACTTTATTTCCGTCTTTTAAAACGGTTACGACATACTTGTTTTTGCTGTTTATGCATTTGCTGTGTGCTTGGCATGTTTGTACTTATGTATTCTCGTTGATGAGAACGTGGTTATAAATTCGTGTGCAATTTACATATGATTAGGAAAATGTATGTATGTTGTGTTGCTTTGTACATAGGCTTTAGGCTATGTGAATGTTTGCATGAGCATATATGAATGCGTGCGTCAGATAGGACTACGCGAGGATTTTGTCTGTGTGACTATCCCGTATATGCCAAAGAGAATATATGTCATGCATTTCATAGTTGCGTGCCTAGGTGTATGTCTGTGTGACTTTGCCTACGTACCGGGCGTTTGACTGTGTGGCTTCGCCAAATCCTTCTGGATTTATATTGAGTTGGTGTTTGTCTGTGTGACTTCGCCTGGTGTTTGTCTGTGTGACTTCACCTGCCTTGTGTGGCATTTTTAGTGCGGGTACGTATATTTCTGTGTGGCTTTGCCTACCCTACGACTCTTCGAGGAGAGGTTAATTTTTCCGGAAAATCATGCATGTGACGAACCAGTAATCGGTTGTCACACCCATTGTAGAAGTCTGCATTAGGATTGGTGATTTATTTATATAAACCCGTTGGTGGGAATTACTTTTGAGTTAAAGAGCTTTCTCTTGTGTTTCGTGGAAATTTGTTATGTGTACATCTTTCGCACCGGTTATATATATACATACTATATATTTTGTGGTGACCCTTTCTTTCATTTGCGGGCTCATCCCACCACAGATGACGATGTAGGTCGAGAGGATGGTGTTGGCAGCTCTAGGCCATAGTGAGCTTGTGTTGAAGCTTAGAGTAGTTAGACTATGCGCCGGTGTGTTTTGTGCACCGTGCTTTTTGGTTAGCATAGGGTCTCTAACTTGTTTTGTTGTAAGTATTCGAATACTTAGACTTGGGTTGTAATTATTCAGGATTACACTTTGCTTGTCGAAGCACCTTATGGTAATGAGTCTTTTTGTATATTTGAATGCCGGCTCATTTAAAATATTTTATGCGCACTCTGAGTGTTAGTTGAAAAAGAAAAAAAAAATAATGCCCTTTTTGGCTTGTGAAAACGGGGTGTTACTATTTGGTATCAGAGCACGGCTTTAAATCTTCAAAGGGAAAGTGTATACTTGAGTCGTTAGTCCAGAGTCGGTTAGAACATAGCTAGAGTAGTGTCAGTTCTAGTGGTTGTTCGGTGTCGGGTTATGTGCTAGTAACCGTTGTATGAGATTTCTGTTGAGACTCAGAAATGTTTGGATAAGGAATCTAATCAGAATTGGTATTGTGCAGAATAGAATGCCTCCGAGAAGGGCACCTACAACACCTATGGCGGATAATGTTGATGTAAACCAGATGGCTTATGCCATGCACACGATGGCAGCGGCTGTGACTGCTCAGAGCCATGCTAAGGCGCTAAGGGATCTGGAAAAGCGCGAAAGGGAAATACTTGCGGCTGGATCTAGACTTCTTTCAAATTTCAACCACCAGACTCCTCCAAAGTTTAACGGAGAGGGAGGTCCGGAAACTGCTGATCTATGGCTCCAATCTGTGGAGAGGATATTCGGGGCAATTCATTGTCCGGAAGGAGAGAAGGTGGTCTTAGCTACCTATCAATTACTCGGGGGTTCTGAGTATTGGTGGAGGAACACCCGACTGATCATGGAGAATGTTCATGAAGAGTTAAGTTGGGAGAACTTCAAAAGGAGGTTCTTGGCCAAATACTTCCCTGAGACAGCTAGGGAAAGGTATGGTGAAGAGTTCTTGAGGTTGAGGCAAGCGGGCATGAATGTTGAAGCATATGCCAAGAAGTTCGAATCACTATCCCGTTTCTTCCGCTTCTTTAGGGATGGGATAGATGAGGATTATATGTGCCGTAGATTCCAAGATGGATTGAGGTACGAGCTGCAGGATGCGGTTGTGCCGTTGGGTATTCGACAATTTCAGGTATTGGTTGAAAAGTGCCAAGAGGTCGAAGACATGAAGAATAAGCGGGTGAACCGCCAAGGGAATTCTAATGCCGGAGGACCAAGTCGCACCAATGATCGTGGTTCGACTCAGAATAGTGGGAGGCAAGGGAGTAAGCCGTATAACCGTCCTCAGAATAGTAAAGGACCGGGCCGATCGGTGAATCAGGGAACAAGGGAAAGTCAGAGGGTAGTAAGGGGACTTGCTACAACTGTGGAGAAGCGGGGCATTTTTCTAATGAGTGCACGCAACCTAAGGTGGGAAACACCTGCTATAATTGCAAGAAGCCGAGACACTTTGCTAGAGATTGCAGAGCCCCGAAGACTGGGCCGTCGGCAAATGTGGCACAAGGTTCACAGGGTGCCAGACCTGCGGCAAAGGCACGTGCTTACTGTATGGGCACTGAGTTGAGTGGGCAGGCTAGCAATGCCATCCACGAGAGCTGTCACATCGCAGGTAATTCTTTAACTGCTTTGATTGACACGGGGGCAACCCACTCATTCATATCTTTGGCATGTGCAAATCGTTTGAGTTTGAATGTTTCTGTGCTTCCGTTTGATTTGAATGTTTTGACTCCTGCTAAGGATTTGGTAGTGAATACTGCATGTTTGCATTGTTTGGTAGTAATCCAGAATAGGGATTTTCTGGTCAATTTGGTTTGTCTACCGCTTTTATCTCTCGAGATCATCCTCGGGATGGATTGGTTGTCGTATCATTATGTGATTCTAGACTGCGCTCGGAAATTGGTTTTCTTTCCCGAGCCAGGTGTGCGAAGGTACTTGTCTGCAAATCGGCTTTCTGTGGTTATGTGTAATGGAGAACCGGAGATAGTTTCACTTGCTAGCTTAGGAGTGACGTCGGAGATCCGAATTGAGGAAATTCGAGTGGTTCAGGATTTCCAAGATATGTTTCCATCGAAGATTCCAGCTTTTCCTCCGTGTAGAGAGGTGGAATTCTTTATTGATTTGCAACCGGGTACGGGTCCGATTTCAGAATCAGCTTATCGGATGGCTCCAGCTGAGTTGGTAGAGTTGAAAAGTCAGATTGAGGAATTGTTAGGTAAAGGTTTCATAAGACCTAGTGTGTCGCCTTGGGGAGCACCGGTCTTATTGCTTAAAAAGAAGGATGGTAAATCTCGTCTGTGTGTGGATTATCGGAAGCTTAATAAGGTGACTATCAAGAACCGATATCCATTGCCACGAATCGATGATTTGATGGATCAGTAGAGGGGAGCCTCAGTGTTTTCCAAGATTGACTTGAAGTCTGGGTATCACCAGATAAGAGTACGAGATGAGGATATTCAGAAAACGGCGTTTAGGACGCGGTATGGGCATTATGAGTTTCTAGTGATGCCGTTTGGAGTGACGAATGCACCTGCTATCTTTATGGCATACATGAATCGGATATTCCATTCATTTTTGGATAAGTTTGTAGTGGTGTTTATTGATGACATCCTAGTGTATTCGAAGAGTGAAGAGGAGCATGTGGAGCATCTTCGTCTAGTGTTGCAAGTTTTGCGGGAAAGTAAGCTGTATGCGAACCCGTCAAAGTGTGACTTTTGGTTGGAAGAGGTGAATTTCCTTGGCCATGTTATATCAAAAGAGGGAATAGCCGTGGATCCAGCCAAGATTGATACGGTACTTTCATGGAAGCAGCCTCAAACAGTGACTGATGTGAGGAGTTTTGTGGGTTTGGCCGGTTATTACCGAAGGTTCATTGAAGGTTTCGCTAAGATTGTGGCACCGATGACACAACTTACGCGGAAAGATCAACCGTTTGCGTGGACGGAGAAGTGTGAGTTGAGTTTTCAGTTGTTGAAGGAGCGATTGACGACTTCACTAGTTTTGATGTTACCACAGTCGGATGAACCGTATGAGGTTTATTGTGATGCTTCTCATCAAGGATTGGGTTGTGTGTTGATGCAACACAAGAGAGCAGTGGCTTATGCGTCCAGGCAACTGAAAGTGCATGAGAAGAATTATCCTACGCAAGATTTAGAGCTTGCGGCCGTTGTTTTTGCATTGAAGATTTGGAGACATCATCTTTATGGTTGCACTTTTGTCGTGTTTAGTGACCATAAAAGTCTTAAGTATCTGTTCGATCAGAAAGAGCTTAATATGAGGCAACGGAGATGGATGGAAACATTGAAAGATTTTGATTTCACGTTAGAATACCATCCTGGAAAGGCTAATGTGGTAGCCGATGCCTTGAGTAGGAAAAGTGTGTCTGTTTGTTCGGCACAGATGGCTAGTCAACAAGAGTTGTTGAGAGAGTTTCGTGACTTGCACCTAGAGGTAGAGTTTGCTTTAGGGAATATGAGACTGGGTATGATTACCATCTCAAGAGGGTTGTTGGAGGATATTGCTAATTGTCAAGATGACAAGTTTCTCATGGAGAAAAGAGCTTTGATTGTTCGAGGAACCAACCGAGATTTCAAGGTGGGATCGGACAACATCTTAAGGTGTCAAGGTAGAGTGTGTGTACCCGATGCTATGAACTTGAGAAACATCATTCTAGGGGAGGCACACAAGAGTAAACTTAGTATACATCCCGGAGCAACAAAGATGTATCAAGACCTGAGGCATGATTTCTGGTGGCCGGGTTTGAAGAAGGATGTGGCTGAGTATGTGGCGTCGTGTCTGACTTGTCAGAAGGCGAAGATTGAACATCAGAGACCGGCAGGGATGCTGCAGTCATTAGATATCCCCGAGTGGAAGTGGGATAGCATTTCTATGGATTTCATCACTGGTTTACCTAAGACCAGGAGGAAGCATGATTCCATTTGGGTGATAGTGGATCGTTTGACGAAGTCCGCTCATTTTCTACCGGTAAGGACTACGGATACAGCGGCAAGGTTGACCGATATTTACATTGCTGAGATTGTGAGGTTACATGGGATTCCGTCAAGTATAGTGTCAGATCGAGACCCAAAGTTTACTTCACACTTTTGGAGGACTTTGCATGAGGCGTTGGGGACGAAACTGAGATTGAGTTCCGCCTATCATCCTCAGACAGATGGGCAGACCGAGAGGACAAATCAATCTTTGGAAGATTTGTTGAGAGCTTGTGTATTGGATGATCGTGGAAGTTGGGATGATGTGTTACCTTTGATAGAATTCACGTACAACAACAGTTTCCACGCGAGTATTGGAATGGCACCATACGAGGCTTTGTATGGGAGGAGATGTCAGACTCCTTTGTGTTGGTACCAAGATGGGGAAAGTATGATAGTAGGACCAGAAATGGTACAACAGACGACGGACAAGGTCCGAAAGATAAGGGCAATGATGAAGGTTGCTCAAGATCGACAAAAGAGTTATGCGGATAGGCGTCGGAGGCCTTTAGAGTTTGAGGAGGGAGATCACGTATTTCTCCGAGTTACACCAACGACTGGCGTTGGAAGGGCTTTGAAAGCGAAGAAGTTGACTCCAAAGTTTATAGGGCCTTATCAGATTTTGGAACGGATTGGGAAGGTAGCATACCGGATCGCGTTGCCACCGGTACTATCTTTGATTCATGACGTGTTCCATGTGTCGCAATTGCGGAAATATACACTGGATCCATCACATGTGATCACACCAGATGATATCCAGTTGAGGGATAACTTGTCATTTGAGGTTCCGCCAATCAAGATTGCGGATAGGAAGATGAAGCGTCTGAGAACGAAAGAGATACCTTTGGTAAAGGTAATATGGAACGAAGCTACAGGAGATACCACCTGGGAACTCGAGAGTAAGATGAAAGAATTATACCCCAGTTTGTTTGACGATGTCTAAGTTTCGAGGACGAAACTTCTTTTAGGGGGGTAGTATTGTAAGACCCAAGATTTCTTTGTATAGTTGGTTTAAGGAATATTAGGGTTCGATGTGTTCGTGTGACGAAACATCGTGTAATTATTAGCTTTTGCTGTAATTGAGCCTGTTTAGTGCTCGTGCACTGTAATTGTACAGACTTTGGTTCTGTGATCCTGTTGCTTGAATAAGAAGTTATATGTGGTTTTAGAATAATAAGTTTTGGATTATTCTTGTTTTTGGAAAAACGAGTAGGATTTTACCCGTCGTTGTAAAATCTTATTGCGTCTGTTTTGAGTGAGGTTTCGGATGGAAGTTTTATATATCTGCGCGAGTTAGGATATATTCTGAGATTAATTTTCTGAGGTATGGAAGAAAATTACAGTCGCGGAAAAAGATTCGGCGATAAGTTTTGGAAATGTGAAACGTTAGACGTTCTTTCCGTAGGTTTTCTGTTTTGGTGAGTTTCGTTCGTCGCGGCGTGCGAGAGCTGAACGTGTGAGTGTTTCTATGAGGTATTGAGTTTTATCTCAAGTGGATTTGGTTTGGTTTGATCCAATGGCTAGGGTTTTGTCTTGGCATTTTGTTTTTGATCCAATGGCCATGAGTGAGCAAGAGCTATGGCATAGTAAGGAGGTTTGGTCACTTGGTCACTTAGAAAACATCACATATTTCACTCCTTTCTTTCTCTCTTTCACGTAGACTCCATTACTTTCATTTCCAACCTTCACAAATTTTCATTTCCTCACCATTTCACTCCATTTCAAGCTTTGGAGCATTGTGGAATTGTTTTAGAGAATCACTTTCTTAAGGTAACCACTCTTTTTGAAAAGAAACGTTGTCTTTGGACCTTTGAGCAAAAGGGAAATGCGTTGTATGGTTTTGTTTTAGAAAATCCGATGAAAAATATTTTGGGGTTTATGAAAATATTTCCTAAGAGTTTTTGGGGAGTATTTTGGGGTCAAAGTGGTTTAAAACTATTGTGACATGTGGTGTCGCTTTTTACCTTGAAAACATGTTAGAAAAGGATTACCGGACGGTTAAGGCCCGTAATAAAACTTGTGCTTGGATTTGGTTTTGAGTTTGGAAATGAAAATCAAATAACTTGCACTCGAAGCAACCAACATGCTTTCGGAAATGTGTTGCTTGCTTATGAAAATGGGTTGCTTTTATGCCTTGAAAAGATGTTGGGAACTAATAGAATCAAACTAGGCTTGGGGTGGAAAAAGGTGGTGTGAGTTGCTGTCTTTTGCTGTCATGACAGGTGCAACTCGCTGAGCGAGTT
Organism: Trifolium repens; assembly: GCA_030408175.1. Classification (NCBI taxonomy): domain Eukaryota; kingdom Viridiplantae; phylum Streptophyta; class Magnoliopsida; order Fabales; family Fabaceae; genus Trifolium; species Trifolium repens. The sequence continues at coordinate 53,409,838 of CP125837.1, forward strand.
GTTACTCGCCAGGGCGAGTGTCACAGGTCATGACAACACGCCAGGGCGAGCTCCAGAGCGAGTAAGACCAGTACTCTCTGCCTTCACTCGCCACCAACTCGCCAGGGCGAGCTCTGGGAGTTGAGATTTTGGATTCTGATTTCCAAACTTGGTTTTTAGCCTTCTAATCCCTTTTTATTAATTTATGGAAGTGGTTGGGATTGGAAACGAGTTTTTCGGGTACTCGGAAAGTACGTAACTTATAACGCAAGAAAACAGCCATTTTGCATTTCAAATTATTTAAGACTTTTGGCAATTGTTTTGGGTCCTAAAAATAGTACAAATAACTCATGGGGGTTGATCAATACGGTAGTTTTGGGTATAGTATCCGAAAGAGGGATTTTACCTTAGAAAACCTTTGGTTTTTGGGGTTTTAGAGTTCAATTCATTAAGGATTGATTGGTTATGGTTTTGATTGAATACTTTGCTTGTTTTAGGAAGCAAGTAAGTGTTGTGTGATCGTGCGATAGTTGAGTGCTTGACGAGGTAAGGGCTCCACTTTATTTCCGTCTTTTAAAACGGTTACGACATACTTGTTTTTGCTGTTTATGCATTTGCTGTGTGCTTGACATGTTTGTACTTATGTATTCTCGTTGATGAGAACGTGGTTATAAATTCGTGTGCAATTTACATATGATTAGGAAAATGTATGTATGTTGTGATGCTTTGTACATAGGCTTTAGGCTATGTGAATGTTTGCATGAGCATATATGAATGCGTGCGTCAGATAGGACTACGCGAGGATTTTGTCTGTGTGACTATCCCGTATATGCCAAAGAGAATATATGCCATGCATTTCATAGTTGCGTGCCTAGGTGTATGTCTGTGTGACTTTGCCTACGTACCGGGCGTTTGACTGTGTGGCTTCGCCAAATCCTTCTGGATTTATATTGAGTTGGTGTTTGTCTGTGTGACTTCGCCTGGTGTTTGTCTGTGTGACTTCACCTGCCTTGTGTGGCATTTTTAGTGCGGGTACGTATATTTCTGTGTGGCTTTGCCTACCCTACGACTCTTCGAGGAGAGGTTAATTTTTCCGGAAAATCATGCATGTGACGAACCAGTAATCGGTTGTCACACCCATTGTAGAAGTCTGCATTAGGATTGGTGATTTATTTATATAAACCCGTTGGTGGGAATTACTTTTGAGTTAAAGAGCTTTCTCTTGTGTTTCGTGGAAATTTGTTATGTGTACATCTTTCGCACCGGTTATATATATACATACTATATATTTTGTGGTGACCCTTTCTTTCATTTGCGGGCTCATCCCACCACAGATGACGATGTAGGTCGAGAGGATGGTGTTGGCAGCTCTAGGCCATAGTGAGCTTGTGTTGAAGCTTAGAGTAGTTAGACTATGCGCCGGTGTGTTTTGTGCACCGTGCTTTTTGGTTAGCATAGGGTCTCTAACTTGTTTTGTTGTAAGTATTCGAATACTTAGACTTGGGTTGTAATTATTCAGGATTACACTTTGCTTGTCGAAGCACCTTATGGTAATGAGTCTTTTTGTATATTTGAATGCCGGCTCATTTAAAATATTTTATGCGCACTCTGAGTGTTAGTTGAAAAAGAAAAAAAAAAAATAAATAATGCCCTTTTTGGCTTGTGAAAACGGGGTGTTACAGTTACCTTTAGAAAGTGATTCTCTACAATTTTCCTCAAAGCTTCCAAGCTTGAAATGGAGTGAAATGGTGAAGAATAGAAAATTTGTGAAGGTTAGGAAAAGTAATGGAGTTCACGTGGAAGAGAGAAAGAATGGAGTGAAGTTTGTGATTTTTCTAAGTGACCAAAGTCATCAAACCTCCTTACTATGACAAAGCTCTTGATAGCCAATCCACCCTTAGATCAAAGTCAAAAGTCCAAGCTTAAACCCTAGCCATTGGATCAATTTGCTTTATGGATAATCACAAGATATATACAACTCTTCCATAACAAGACACGTAACCAGCTCTCGCGCGTCGCGACGAACGTAAATCACAAAAACGTAAAACCTACGGAAAGAACGTCTATCTTTAACCATTTCCAAAATTTATCGTCGAATCTTTTTCTGCGACTGTAATTTTCTTCCATACCTTAGAAAATTAATCTCAGAACATAACCTCACTCACGCAGATATATAAAACTCCCATCCGAAACCTCACTTAAAACAGACGCAATAAGATTTTACATCGGCGGTTAAAATCCTACCCGTTTTTCCAAAAACAAGAATAATCCAAAACTCGTTATTCTAAAACCACAAATAACTTCTTATACAAGAAACATGATCACAAGACAAAAGTCTGTACAATTACAGTGCACGAGCACAAAACAGACTCAATTACAGCAAAAACCTATAATTACACGATGCCTCACCAAATGAACACATCGGAATCCTAATATTCCTTAAACCAACTATACAATGAAATCTTGGGTCTTACATTTAGAGTCGTCAACGTTGCAGATCCGAAGGCATGACCATTCCGAACACTTGAATTTTGTTATATCAATTGTAGGCTTTGTCATATTTGTTGATATTATGCCGTTTTATGCTAATAATTCGGGTGTTGTGAGCTTGTTCGCATATTCATCATTTTTAATTTTTAGTGAATTTGAATATGTAATAATTTCGATCGATGTACTATACCAATTTGAATAAATAAATATCGTTGTTTTGTAGTAAAAAAAAAAATGTTATTTAACATCTTATGCTAGCTCGAATGTTTGTTTAAAATAATTTCTTTAGCTTCTAAAAGAAAGACTTATCCAACTCATTTTATCTAAAAGCTCTGGAGTCATATTTAAACTTTTATATTTGTAGTTTTTAACTTTTATTAATATTTGAATAATTGTAGACACTAGACACTAAATATAGATAAATTCAATTTGATATCGTATATATGCTTGTTATTACAATTTACATTCTAATGAAGGAGAAGTATAAATTTCAGCCACCCCGTTCTTTTATTATTGTTTTTTTAATAAGGGTACGTTTGGATTAGTTTATTTTTTAGCTTATGCAAACAGCTTATGCAATATAAATTAAGTTTTATGCTATTTTACAAGTTCACACTAGTGAAAATTGTATTTTTATAAGCTATTTTATCATAAACTACATTGACAAACCTATATCTATACCATTATATAAAGAGAATAACCCCTTTCGTGTAGACGTTTTTTATTGTCACTTTTGCCCTTCATTCTATTCAAATATTTGTATATATATATATATATGTTTGTTAAAAAATATCTTCCACACAAAAGTTGGTTTTCTTTTCTTAGTCAAAAAATAAAATTTCTTTTTTTTTTCCTTAATAATAACTAAGCACAACAAAAAAGAAGGTAATTTGTATATGTTGAAAAAAAAAAAAAACTTCCACACAAAAGTTGGTTTTCGGTTTTTTTTTCTTAGTAAAAAAAAATCTTTTCTTTCTAAATAAGCACAACAAAAAAGGAGGTAATTTGTATATGTTTGTTGAAAAATAACATCCACACAAAAGTTGGTTTTCAATTTTTGTTTCTTAGTAAAAAAAAAATATTTTCTTTCTCAATAATAACTAAGCACAACAAAAAAGAGATTAAGTAGTTATCAATTAACAAACTTATTTTTATTGAATATCACTTCTTAATAGATTGATATATATTCAACTCTTATTCTAAACCACCTAATATGTTTGATAAAATTTAATATTTCTCAGATACAACGTTAAAATGGAAAATAGAAGAATTCAACAAGAGAACATGAAAAGGAATAAGGGCACAATATCAAAGAATGAGCAGTGAACAAGAACATCAAAAGCTATTGAGAAGGCGAGAGAATTATAATCAAGGAAGGAAAAAGGGAAACAAGTGGAAACATCTACCGATAACGTTGCTTCAAGAGTGTCATTCCAAAATTCAACAAAAGTACTCATCAGAGATGGAAAACTACAAGGTTAAGGTGGAGAGTTAACAAAAAATATAGTTTTTAAAAATATTCTTTTATCACAGCACATGTAGTTTTTACGTGTTTAAATTTGTTTTCAACAAATATATGTGTGAAAAATTTATAATCATCTTCAACATATAAACTAGTATAATAGAAAATATGTATCACACAAACGGGCACGGAAGGCATGCTAGTAATACATAAAAATTGTATAAGTTGTTTGCATAAGCTCAAAAATAAGCTAATCCAAATAGTGCAATTCTTGCCTATAATTTTCGCATAAGAAATAACACAGTTCATTCAATATTTCAAAAACATCAGCAACCGCGTGATTCACATGTTTACAAACTCATTTTTCATTATTCATTTTTAAATTTGGGTAAAATACATGTTTACAAACTCATTTTTCATTATTCATTTTTAAAAAGTAGAATACACAAACAATAACACTTGTTTTTTGGTGAATTTGGGTTCGATTTTTGGATGAAACAATTTTTTTGCCAAACTTTACTTACCGTGCTCGCAGCCAAATTTTGGATTACTATGGGCCCCTTCCCCAAGGAACGAGGGTTAAAAAAAATATTAAGACTTTTTTACTATATTTAATTTTTTAATTAGTGTCCCAAGAATATTAGTTAGCACTTTCCTTTTTAATCATGAGTAGTGCTATATAATATAACCACACAAATGCATCACGAAGCTCGCGAACGAAGCATTTGGGTAGAAAAGATAGATGTAGGTGGTTGTTAATTTAACAAACTATTATATGGACTATCTGAAAATCTCGAAATGACATCTTCTTTTCGGAAAGAATCTTTTATGTTGAGTGTTTGGTCGATAGGGTGAATCTTTTATCTTGAAAGTGGTTCCTAGGTAAAAACTCTGGCTCCTCTTTTCCTTTTATGAGTGGTGTATGCACCATACTTTATGCTAAAATTGGTAGAGTTTGTTTGGGGTGTCGCGTTGGGTCCCAATGGATCATAAGGATTGGATGCCCTCTTGTTGTTTTGTGGTATCTATGGTTGATCCTTGCCTCTCTATTCATGAGGGGTATTCTCTTTCTCGTGGTGATGATTTTGAGAAGTTCTAGTTTGTTGGCCGTTTTCTTGTAGTTTCATTTGCCTTTTTGTTTTCTTGTCTTACCTTAGAAATTGTTAAGTTCTGATACAGTATATAATATATTCAACATTAAAAAAAAAAATCTTAAAGGTTGGCCAAAATTTTGATGTGTAAGTTAACGGAAATCATGTGGGTATGGTGATAGTGGCCAATACGAGTCGAAGATAGGTTAGTGAATAGTGATGAGATACAAATATGAATAATTTTTAGTAGTATTTTAGTTAAATAAAATAAATTTTATTATAAGGTAATAATCATTGCACATTAATCACATACAAGACATGCTCAATATAAAGATTAAAATCATAATATTTTAATGCGGAAACATATGAACATGCTTTAGTTTGGATATACAACATATTAATTTATAAAAAATATTTGGAATACCAGGATGGATGACATTCATGCAGTTGAAGCAAAAAATAGTTAATTTTTCAAAAATTAAATAATACTCCCTCCGTTCCTTTTTATTTGTCATTTTAGAAAAAAAAATTGTTTCAAATTATTTGTTATTTTGAAAATTTAAGGTTATATTTTGTCTAATATACACTTCTTCCTAATTTTTTTTATTGATTCAATTTTATATAATAATTTTTTGGAAAGAGAAAGTGTGTGCAAAAAAATAGAAATTTTTCGGTGGATCAAAATTAGGGTATAATATATTAAAAATAAATTATGATATAATAGGAAGATAAGGTAGAAAAATACACTTTTTTAATTTTAATTTTTTTTTTCCTTCTAAAACGACAAATAAAAAGAAACGGAGGGAGTAATATTCTTGAAACTATCATAATGATCCACTTCAACGTTGTACTGTTATATATCTTCAAATAAGATGTACATTTACTGAAGAATTCATCTACATAATTAAATATCTTAATAAGTTGTACATTAATATGAGTCACATAACTCGTCCTTAAGGTCTCAAGTTCGATTCTCTCAAGTGCTAATTTAGATGAACTAATTTAACTTCTTAAAAAAAAAATGAGTCAACTTTATTTTTAGAGGAAATGAGTATATATACACATAGTACAAAACCGATGGAGCTAGAGTGTATATAAATAGACTTGACAAACATACAATTCTCATTCACAACTAAAATAATCAGTCATTGAGTATATGAAAGCAAAGTTCAATACAATGGCAAATTTCTTTACAACTAATAAACTATTTTCTGTTGTTTTAGTGATCTTGCTAGCAACAAAACTAGTTAACTCAGACAAAACAGTTTCCTTCACCATCTCCAACTTCTCGGGGAGTAAATCAATTATAACCCTTGAAGAGGATGCCAAGATTTCAGCAGATGGGGTTTTGGAACTTAACAACCCTGAAGAGTCTGATGTGTTTGTAGGCCGTGCCTTCTATACATCACCCGTTCCCATTTGGGACCCTTCAACCGGCAATGTTGCTAGCTTTATCACCACCTTCTCTTTTATCCTTCAAGACTTTGGAAATACGCAGCCGGCTGATGGACTTGTCTTCTTTCTTGCACCACCAGATGCTACCATTCCCAGCACCTCAGTTGGTGGATGGTTGGGAGTAATTGATGGAAAGAATGCTTTCAATCAATTTGTTGGTGTAGAATTCGATAACTTTATCAATGAATGGGATCCCGATTATTCACATATCGGAATCGATGTCAACTCTTTAATATCATTGAAGACAACACCATGGAAAAGGGTTAACGAGGTATTGGTCGAGGTAAGTATCGCTTATGACTCTAATTCTAAGATTTTGAGTGTTGTTTTATCCGATGATCTTCAACAACTTTCTACCGTTGCTCAAGTCGTTGATTTCAAAGATGTACTCCCAGAAACGGTTAAGATTGGTTTTTCAGCTTCCAATTCAGCAGGTCAACGACACAACATTCATTCTTGGGCTTTTAGTTCAATTCTGAAGACAGCTACAAGCAGCACCAACTCAAATAATATTACAAGCTATGTTGCATGATATCACTACTGTTTTGTTTTCTAAATAAGGACAGTATATAAGCTAGCTATATGATCTAGCTTGTCATCCATGTTTGAGTTTTTTCTTTCATTTAAAAAAAGATCATGCTTGCCATTAACATAGCTTGTTCAGTTGGTAAGAAGTTAATTAGCTCATACCTGCAAAGGCGTGGGTTCAACTACTACTTCAACGTACAAACGTTGCTAGTGTTATATGAGCCTTGATCTATGCATGTGACCTTATCTTTATGTAACCAGCAAGAACACCATGCTTGTACTATGTTTGAACGGATTAATAATGGAATTAATAATGTTATTTATAAGACTTTGGGCTTATCAGGTCCTATAGCAGTAGCATGGATTGTCTCAAATCGATCCGGTTCTCATGTGTTGGAACGTTACATAAGCAAAGCCTGGATAAGTTATGAAACGCTTATGAGTAACTATTTATACTCAGAATGAATTATAAACAAAATTTAGTTATGTTTTTTGAATGAAATATAAGGAAACTTTAGCTCAAAGTATATGGGCAACTATATTGCTTTTCGTTGAACAAACTTTAGCTCAAAGTTGTAATGGCGTACCTTGTATTGGAAGTCTGCTACAAATATTATCAAATGTTAGATCTTGTGTTGGAAGTCTGCTACAAATAACTTGAACAAAAGATAAAGAGAAGATTAGAAGAACATGATAATGGTAATTACAAATAAATTCCAAAGTATGGGTATCACACTAGCTTTAAGTTCGATTCGCCGTCACTAGTTTATGCAAACCTAAAGCAAATGAGTTAATTGGAGAATTTCTTTCAGGATACTTTGGAATCCTTGATATTAATTACACACTCATATCAAATATATCAATCAACGATATTTAAAAAATAAAGTTTCTCGAGTGCTCTTGTGCACTAGAGAAAAGAAAAATTACTTAGAACACATTCACTCCAGGTGATCCTAGAATTATCCTCCAACGGATGCCATGATTATCCATGATCCCGTTGGGTGCCTGTAAATGACCGCTCCTACACATCATGATGAAGGTCGTGTCTTGTATTCAAGTCTAGTGCCCATTTGGGACAGTACGACCGGCAACATTGCTAGTTTTGAAACTTCATTTTCTTTCAGAGTATACCACTTAGGAAATTATGCGCCCGGTGATGAATTGATCTTCTTTCTTACAGATCAATTAAACGCCACAATTCCCAAAAACTCGGATGGAGGCTTTCTCGGATCGGAGTAGCTGATGCAAACAATGCTTTCAATAGATTTGTAACTATACGCATATTGGAATTCATCTCAACTCATTATATTCGGCCAAGTGAGATGGAGATATAAGTACTATGCAATGGTGACAATAACAATCATTATAACTCTCTACTACCTTGACTGTTGTTACCACCGATGAAGATGGTCAAATTTCCACACTTTCTCAACAGCTTGATTTGAAATGGTTGTCGTTGGTATATGTATATCTGCTTCTTCAGGGATTGCTCAAGAACATGAGATCTATTCATGGTCCTTCACTTCAGTTTTAGTGTGTGTTGTTTAAAATTTGGCTGATCAACTCTTGTAGTTGGATATAGTTGAAAATTGAACAATATATGTAATAAGATCTGGACAATTAAACATATATTCAGTGCAAGTCAAATTCATGAAATTGAAGTTCAAATTCATGCAATTAGACGAAGCTCAATCTCTTGAGCAAAAGCTCTAGGCTAAACAAAGAACCCTAAAATCACATGAAAGAGTACATAGAGGTAAAACTAGGATGATGGAGAGATGTTGGATGGTCCGTCCAAGCTCCAAGATCTTACCCAAGGCTTGAATTCTTCGGTGGATAGGGAGAAGAGATGAATTTAGGGTTCAGGGCCGCTAAAATTGCCCCTAGTCTGCAATTCATTTATCTCCAACCATAAGGGAAAGAGGAAAAACGGGGAGGGCGGTTTGAGTATAAATTTTAGACATCTTTATACAGTAATTGGTATTTTGGTATCCTGTCAGCCGGGAGAGGACAATTCACAATGAGCTTTCCATTCATTGCTCCTCTAAATATTGTCTGTAGAAATGCAAAAACATTTTCATGAATATTCATACAAATACTTGGAAGCAAACATTTTCAGATATCCTAACTTCTTAAATTATCTTCAGAAATTTCAAAATAATAAAACAGAAACAAACAAATAAAACTACTAGAATACTAAATTGGTGTTGCTAAAGAAAGATGCACTCAAATGATCAAGTCCGGGTTTGGGAATCAAGACCTTGAGTCTTGAGGGGACAAACTTAAATTTTATATATTTATGTAAAAAGATAGAGTAGCACACCTTTTTCTATTTGTTGAGAGAACAACTTTCTCCTATCTATCCAGTTCTATTCTATTGGGTATTTTAAGTTAAAAACCTAGAAATCTACTCTTTATTATTCATAATAATTAGAAATGAAGCACAAGAACGACATCGGTCTATAATTCTAGCAAACATTCTCATATAAAGGATTTAACAATCGAAAGGAAAAGAAAATTGATCTGAAATAAAACTATCCTCCGAGATACATGAGGCAGTTAGTATATAAGTACAAAGACCCAAAGATGATAAAGTTAAATGGAGGCTAATCTAACAACAATAGATGTACTTCAAACATACAACTATAAGTCTACTATCCAATCATAAAAGCAATTGAGAAAAGGCATGCTCTAATATTGAAACTGAATTTACAAATGACAAAGCACGCGCCAACCAAATATACGCTAAAAAAGGGACATGTCGGCAAATGGATGCGCTCAAGCAAGCCAATAACTATTCTTCATTTTCTCCGCCATTGAAATGGGGGTGCTTTTTGTGTCCTCGGTATTTACATGTTAGAACAACTAGCTATTTGAAAAAAATCCTATTTCTCAGTAAAAGACTTGTTAAATTCATGAACGATGAAGTTGAAGTGGCTCTCACTAGAGAAAAGATGATAGAATTTCTTCTAAGTTAATTTGGACATGTGGAGAACAACCATAGAAACACCGGTTAAGAGGGTTGGCTAGCTAGATGAGAAAAGGTCTGATAGTTAGAAGTAAAGGAATGCCAAAAAATAAACATTAAGAGAGAATTAGAAGAGGGTAACACGGCACTATTAGATCCATATAGCCAACCTCATCTAGTGGGAAGTTGGATGATAATAAAAACGGGAAGCAGATGTTAACAAATAAAAGCAGTAGAGATTTGGTGTGTTCACTTTTTTCTCCTTATCGCTAATTTATTATTAACAGGACCACTGCACATACTTCCACACTTGTGCTACATAGTATTGTAGGTTTTCATATGATCATTATCTATTACTATCTTAACTATAACTTTAATATTCATTAAGTCATTAGCAATTAAGATTTTTATTATCATTCCAACAAGATGAAATATCCACATATTCACTTTATTAGTCCAGCAAACAAGGATATGTACCTCTACCACATCAATGAAGTCTTGCTTTTTGTGAAAAGCACCAATCCATTTAGTATGATCCACAGTCCTACATATGATAACAAAAATGTGAAAAAAACATAAACCCCTGATTTCATTGTAACAAGTCAGAACATAAGTAAACATAGCTCAAGAATTGATGGAGAAAAATCTCTTCTGCAAAACTAAAATTGATGACATTGCAACTTCTAGAGATCTAAGCCAACGTTTGTAGAACAAGAGATTACAAAAAAACACAAAGTAGTAGTTTGCATTTGCACCATCTAAAGCTTTTTATTACACATAATTTATTTGAACTGCAGAGAAAATGAAAAATTCCGTATGTTGGGGTATACCTTAGATTGCAACATATTTTTTAGACCCAATACTTGATTTGATTAGCATCACACGGGCACAAATTTCAAAAACCAAACTTAATACGACTTCCGCCCCACCAAAAATTAGTTCGGATTATATTTATTGTTGTAAACGTATCTACTCACTTTTCGAGCAAGCTCATTTGGCTTACTACTAAATGAGCAAGCTCATAGTAGTTTTTGTCTTGATTGAAGTCTGCATGTCTCAAAACTTTGATATCAATCAAACATGAAACAATAACTAATAGTTGTAATAACAAAACAGATAATCAAACAACCATGAAATTAGCTGCAAATTTTACCTCGACAAAAGTTATTATACATAATCAATATAGAAGAAACAAATAGTTGAAGAAATTTGCAAATAAAAACAGAACAATAAGCAACAAACTGAAGCAAAAACACAACAGCAGTGATACGGTCATACCCTGAATCCATTTTCATGTGATGAGCATTGAAGAAAAACACCATAGATGGAATTAATGTGATGTCAAAATATTTGACATAGACTTGAATGTCCGGAGAGTCAATATCAACCAGTGCCACGGTTGCAAATTTGGACACCTCTCTTGCTGCTTTAGAAAGCTGTATCACAAACACAAATGAAAACTAAAGGGCTGGAATTGTAAATAATACAAAATTCTAAAAATAAAAAGTATGTGTTTAAAGAAAAACACGAAGAAAAAAAAGTGAGAAAAGGAAAGCACACAATTTGATCAAGGTGGAGACAGATAGGATCAGAACCACGACCAAAGCGGAGGACAAGAACCTTATCAATGGTATCTCTGATGATGGAATCAACCTCTCTCTTTTGCGACAAAGTAGTTAGCATGTAACTCATTCTTCTTGACCTTGAGCTTTTGCTTTACCTTTCTTGTTTTTCAGAAAAAACAAAAACATTAAAGAATTCAGACAATGTTCTTTGATCGGCATCAAAATGAAACTCAAGCAACTAATCAATGTTTCAGCTTGAAAACTCATTTAAGTATGAAAGTTCTACCAAAAAATTTAAAACTAGATAGCAAGTCGCAACACAAGCAAAATTCAATTCTAACAATGAGAAAGATTGAGGCTGAGTCTAACCTGCATTCCATTAATAGTGGACTGCAATTTAAACAATCAATGTAATTATTATCTATGAAACACAGACACTTCTCAGATTAGGCATGTCCTGGTGTCAGACACACGACGTGACACAGACACATAGGATTACATTGAATTATGTCATTTTCTCTAAAATTATTGTCGGTGTGTTAGCGTATATGTCATGTGTGGTGTCCGTGTCTGTGTTCGAGCTGCATAGATTCTTATTGTTTTCTAAATGAATCCATCACAAATTCTTAAATTTTTCATCTTTTCTTCATGTGGTCAAGACATTTCATCAAGCTAAGTTTCTCATGGAAATTAAAGTTGAAAACAAACAATTTGAAACACCTAAAAGAGCAATAATGCATAAACATAACATAGGAACTCATAATCATAGAATTACTTTCAAACAAGATAACCGGATATGAAAATATTTCCATAAACTATAGAAATCCTACAATCTCTATCTATTGTAATTGTAAAGAAAATAAAGTTGGATTCATAATAGTGTTTGATCAAATTACAATAATAAATTTTCTCTTAATTAATTAACAAAGTTGTTTGAACAGATGACACTGTAAATTGAAAACTAACCTAAACAGAGTTGGTGATGCACGACGGTGGTGCGACGTTTAATTGCCGGCCGGGTTGGGAGGACGACGGATTCTGAATGGCGTTGCACGCGCGATAGAGTTACAGATTTTTACTTTATTCCCGTATTGCCCTTAATAATAGTGATGGAGAAATTGAGCTTAGAATTTTAATAGCACTTTTTGTTTTGTTTTCTCATTATTGGGTTGGGTTTTTGTTAATTTTTTGTTTTGTTTTTTTACTATTGAGTTGGTTTTTTGTTGATTTTTTTTACTATTGGATTGAATTTTTTTTGTCACAACGAAAAATACAGTGATCAATTAGTAAGGAGTTTTTTTAAGGGTGTGATTATTTAAATATTATATTTTTTTTGTTTCATTTAAATATTATATTTAACTATCATTAATTTAGTTTTATAAAAATATACATATTAAAACCCAATATGGTCTAGAAGTCCTAGCTCAACTGGCAAATGCCGAAATTGCTAGGCCGGACGTCATGACCCGGGTTCGAACCCGGGACCTCACAGTTGTGTGTGAGTTTAATTTCAGTGGATTACCACTTCTTCTAATACCAAAAAAAAAAAAAAAAAACCCAATATGGTAATTATGCATCTATAAGTGATTTTAATTAAACTATCCAAACAATATCAAAGGCTGAGAATCACTTTTATATTGATGTATTCAAACATAAATCAATTTTGTTCAACTCACTTTTAATCAAAATCAATTATGTTAAACTCAAGTTTGTCAAACTCAATTCTTTTCACCGTCAAACCAAACATATACTATGCCATTGGATCAATAAAAGTAATTTAAGGGTTCAGATTTATTGAAAAAAAGAGAGCAACCTATTTTTTTCTCCAACTAGACGGACCCGAATTAATTATGACTGTTAATTTAAAATTGGACGGTTCAGATTTAAAATATAATTTTATATAACAAAGAAATTTCAACCGTCGATCAGAGATCCGACAGCCCAAATTAGTTACAACAGGGTCCATAACTGTGGGAAATTTGATTCCGAACAACACCAATTGCAAGTTCATAGGCATTTCGATGAACCTTGGAAATAGATTTGTGCAAAGAAAACCATCATAATGTACTCCTACTTCGATGAACAAGACTGTTCTTTATATGTTTAAAGAAAATATTTTGTTGTAATAAATTTAGAATTTTAAAAAATTTAAAATTATTTTCCGTTTGTTTAAAAAATCCATAACAAATGGTATTAAAATGATAAAATATACAACTTTTTTATAAAAAAAAATTATATATTTTTTCTTAAAAAAATCGGACCCTTTATGTTATGTATGAATTCTTATCAAAATTTATTTTAGGATAGTCATCTTTTGCCGTCAAATTTTTATGGATTTTAGGAATTTGGATCTTAGATTCATACATTATCTACAAAATCTTCATGACTAAAACAATAGTTTGGTTCGAGCTTTGTGTTATTCAGATTCCAAAACAGTTTTGGATATTATTTTGAAGGGACATATCTATCACTACTATGCTACTGTTACTACTAATAAATATGCAAGATATGCTGAAGTTGAATTGGGATGTTACTCTACCTCATTCTCTTCAAGAAAAGAAACTTCAGTGCTGATTTTCTTGCTAAGTTGGGTTTGGCCAACGATATTAAGATATATTTTAGGATTCCATTTGAGGCTTTGAAGAGCATTCTTTTGTCTGATGCTTTAAGGTTGCTTTACCTTAGAGCTTAGTTTTTTTTTTTGTCTTTCTTCTTCTCTTTAGCCAATGTACCAAAAAAAAATAGTAATTATATTTTCAAAAAAAAACTTTTTATTTTTGAATAAAAAAACACAATTTTTAATACACAATTATTATTTATAATACGTTAACATGTGTCCTAAATATTTGTTCAAAAAAAAAACATTTGTCCCAAATATTTAGATAGAGACATGATAAGATAATGATATGATAGTTTCTGTGAGTATAACTTAGTTGATAGCTCGTAAGAATATTGTATTATATAGTGTTTGATAAAAAGTAATGGTAGAATAATAAGAAACATATAACATTGTTATATCCTTGTCAAATATATTTCCATTGTTTGAATTTTAAAAATAATAATGGAATGGAATATGATGGAATGAATTTCATCTCATACCATCACCTACCTTCAATTTTATTCATCTCCTTATTAAAATATTCAAACAATGAAATGAAATATTTATTCCATTCTGCTCCATCTCATTCACTCCACTCTATTTCGTTCTGCTACGCTTTATTCCATTATATTTCATCAATCCAAACGGAGCCTAAGTAATCAATTGATTTTGTTTTAATTCAAAATTAGATAACGCAATTATGAATTCCAATTTCGAGAGTCGCGAATTTAGACCTGTCAACTCAACATTAACCGGTCACATTAACACCTTTTGGGGTAGTTGGTTAAAAAAAAGGGAATGGTGCATATATTAATTTTATGACTTAAAAATCAATTTGTTAAAAAAAAAACTCTTAAATTAAAGATTAATTTGTTACAAGAATCTAATTTAAAGGACTTTAAGATGTATTTGACCTATATCTTATGTAAGTATAGAGTGCAATCTAAGAGAGGGTGAATTAGACTTGTTGGATTTTTCTTGTAATTTATGCAAGTTTCTTTTCTTTTTACTTTTGCGGAAACAAGTGATGTATTGCCCTTTGTTTAGAATGATGTTATGCGGAAAATTAAAGTGCAGAAAAGTAAATCACACAAGAACTTTATACTGGATCCCTTTAAAACCAAGGGAGTGTCCCGTCCTTCCAAGCCTTGGAAGATTATTCACTATATATGTATCTTTGTACAAGCCTCACGCCAAGACTCTCTCCTACAATCTTCTAACATACACACATCAAACCTATGGTGGACTTTGAATTAACCCAATTCAAAAGACAATTTCACAAACCATCAACAACTATGATGATTCTCAGATAAATCAGAAAGCACACCGCATTCTTTATAAACAAGTCACCACACATTTGGTGATCAATTACAAGTCTTGAACAAATATGAATATGAAGTTGTTCTTGAATCAATTTCCAATACAGAAAATTGATCTTCTCTTTCAATGTACAATTCAAAATAATACACTCTAAGTGCTCAAAAAACTTTTATCTGATATGAAAATGATATGCAGTAAAGTTTTCAAGAGTTTGGAAAAATTATGCAAAAGAATAGTTATGAAAGTTCGAATGAAAGAAGTAAATTGATTCATGGAAAATTCTGATATTTACAGAGTATATGATACCTCTTGGAAAATTAAATGGTAATGTTTTGGAAAAGGTATATTGAACAAATGTAATGAAGATGTATGACAATGATTCAGAATTTTTCAAAAAGTTACAGAGGTAAATCAATTTACCTTAGAGGGTCAATTGATCTTCTAACATTAAAAAAGTTGACAAAATACACTAGATAAATCAATTTACCTGCTTTCAACATTCAAAATTTTGTTTGATAGATGCTAGGTAAATTAATTTACATAGAGAGGTAAACTGGTTTACCTTTCCAAAAACTTGAAAATTTTCCCTAGATTAAAAATATTTTGAATGTGAATCATGCACAAATATTATAGCAAATATTAGAATAGTTTAGATGACAATTTGTGAGCAGCTTATAAACAATGAATTGCATATTGTATATTGACCAATATAATACATTCAATCTTTTGATTTCCAAAACTTATGCAATTTTGATGCTTGGTTCCAATCTTTTGTTTCTTTGATCATTTTTCAATGATAAACTTTTGTCTTCATCAAAATTCAAAACTAAGCTAAAATAGATGATGAGCATCTTCTTCACATTTTATTGTGTTTGTCTGTTTGGTGAACACTTGATATTAACTTGATAAGAAATATACAATATATTATATTTAAATGACAAAATTATCCTTATAAAACAATAGATAAATTTTCTTTGAAAAAAATAGATAAATTTTTTAAAAAGTTAATTTTATATATATTTTATATTGACATTAAAAAATAATAAGTAATGAAATAAATTCATATAATTATAGATTTTTATCTCTCAAGTAATCCAAAAAGAGGAAGACGCTTGGTAGGTACACTTAACTGTACCAATCAATCTTTATTTTATTATTTTTTTAACCGTAGACGAAGTGAAGAATATCACTTAAAATCTAATCTAATGCACTATAAAGCATATGAGTTTACCTAATTAATTAACAATATAACATAAAATTTATAGACCTTGTTTCGGACTGAGCCAGGCCTCATTCACAAACTGAACTATGTTACCCAAACTACATTTATAGTTGGGCAGACCATGCGGTGGTTATGACCTAAAACACACAATTAACGCTCGTTTGAACACGTGGACCGTTAGATCATGTTGCACCGACCATCATATACTACACATATATATATCTCTAAAAGTGGTGTCCAAGAGAAAGTTATGAATTCCCCAAAACCCTAGTTTTCCACCTGTATAAGTCTACCTTATAGTCTAGGTCAAGTACGTACTATGTCACATTTAACCCTAATACTTCTCAACTTCGGCATTTAGGAGTGTGTATGGTCGGTTATTTTGTCAAATCAAATCATATCCAAACCAAAACCAGGTATATGGATTTGGATACACGACCATAACCATTATTTTTTATAAACCGATTATATAACCAGTTATAAATTTGGATACGGATACATAACTGGATATTTTTATAAAACCGGTTTAAAAGAGGTTAATTTTTAAATCCAGTTTTAAACTGGTTATTTTTAAAACAGGATTAATAAACGGTTAATTTGGTCTGGTTTTTTTTTTTACGCAGACGAAAAACATATTAAAAACCGTAAAAAAAATACACTTTTCTTTTTATTCTTTGCATTAATAATTAGCTTCAAGCCAAATTGCTTTTGATATGTGTTTGAAAGAGATGGAAAAAAAAACATGTGAAGAAGACCATTCACATTCCTTCTTCTAATTTCTTTTTTCCAATTCTAACGATATAAGGGTATACAAATTATTAGTGTAAAGATAAGAGATTGTTTATATTTTATGTGTTTTTTTTTATCTGGAACCAATTGGAGAGAATGAGTGTGGTTCGATTGGAAGAGAATATCATCGATTAGGGTTCAATTGGAGAGATTATTGTAGATTTGGGATTTATGGTTCATCACAAATCACAATTGTAGAGATCACACGGTGAATCGGTGATGATTTGTGCGTAAATTAATTTTAATAAAATGATATTTGTTTTTTTTTTTGTCAAAAAAAAAAGGATATCTGTTTGTTTTGTAAAAAAAAAACGGATATTTGTTTGTTTTGTAAGGATATTGTTTGTTTTTTTTTTTTTTTTGACAAAAACAAATTTGAAAAGGATGTAATAACCAATTTAAACCAAATCCGAAAATTTAATTTGAATGGATAACCGACCAGATGAAAATGGTTTGGTTAATAACCATATACCAAAATCTGAATTTTTTAAAACGGATTTGGATCTGGTTATGGGTTTAGACCTTCTAACCAGATATTTTGCACACCCATATCGGCATCTAGTCTACTAAGAGAATCATGTGAGAATAAGAGATATGTAGTCAAGAACAATGAGAATAAGAAATGCAAAATGGTAGTTAGATTAGATGACATGTTATTGCTCCTTATTTTCATTTGTTTATACATGACCGTAAATGTGAACCCTCCCAATGTCACTCCTTTTATTTTCAATATAAAAAATAATAATTCTAATATTCTCATATTCACATCTCTCAAAAGCTTGAACTTTTAGATAAAGACTAAATATTTATATTATCTCTTGTTTTGTCTCGTACGTACAAGAGTCAAAAATTTGAATATTACTATTATGTTATAAATATTATAGTTATTAGGTAAACTCGCACTTATATTATTTATTTATTTTTTTAACTAACTCGCATGCTTACAATTGTATCTCTAAAATTATAGTTGCCCACCATGTGTTACTTACTTGTTGTGGTATTGACGCAATCAGAGATTGGTAGAAACACTACTAGAAAAGTCTTAAATACCGATGGGTGAAATCTGTCTCTAAAATGCAAATATTTCGTCACTAAGCAGGCTAGAGACGGATTTGATTCTGTCGGTAATTTCCTTGTCTTAGAACTATTAGAGACGACAAAATCTATCTCTAAAATGAAAATATCTGTCTCTAAAATAAATATATCTGTCTCTAAATACTTTTTCTGTCTCTAATTTCATCTCTATTAGAGACGAAATATATTCCATCTCTAAATTTCGTCGGTATTTCAACTTTTTCTAGTAGTGAAATAATATAAAACTATTAATGTGGTCTATCCTAAAAGCTTTAACTTTTGGGATAATCGATTATTTGACAAGAGTTCATGATGAACGGTCCGTGGACGGTGGTGCTGGATCATGTATTTATGTTAAAGCCTATGATATGAGAGTGTTGATGTGGATCGTATGCTGCATCATGGTGTCAAGGAACGAGTTCACATTGCTTGGAAAGCTCCCCAATGAGCCTCACAGGGCGAATTTAGACATAAATTATTTGTGGGGTTAACATTTTTGGTTGAAGAACTAAGTTATATTAAATTTATTAAAAAAAGTCCTAGTAACTAAATTTATAAAGAAGTCGATTATCTATTTATTGAAAATGAACTAAAATTATATTATTATTAACTGTTCTAAGAACATCTCTTTTCTATAAAATGAGTTCAAGTTTCTTCCCTTGCATATACGGTGCATCCATATCAGGCACATATATCATATATATTTATTGAAAATTTTCATAACTTTATATATAATTTCATTTTGCTTATTTTAATAAGGATTTGAGTGAGAAATTAGCACGCATCTTGATCGTTGGAAGATTTAGGGAAGAAAGAAAATAAAATTTGGCGACTATGGTTATGGGCCGGGGAAGGTTAGGCCGGGCAATGAAGAGGAGCATGAAAGGGAGAGTACTGAAATGTGATTAAGGTTGAAGTCTTCAAGAGCAATTCTGATTTTTTTTTTTTTTTTGGTATTTCTTTTTCAGTAATTAATACTCTCTCCAATCTCATATATAACCAAAAATTAACTTTTAAAATTTATTGAAAAAGTAATGTATCTAATCTACAATATAGACTAAACTAGTGTGCAAGTCCGTGCCAAGCACGGAAAATAAAATAATTATAAAAATTAAATAAAAATTCAATGCAAAAAATGTAAGGTCAATTTACATAAATTAGTATATGTTTATATTTTTTGACGTATAAGTTGGCATATATTTAGCAAAAAAAATTAAAATAAACACAAAAGTTAATAGTAATATTTAATATTTTTATTGAATGGATAATCGTTTTGGACAATTTTAAAAAGATTAGGGGGAGTAGGTCTTGTGTTAAATTTATATAATATTTAATATAAAATAATGTAGGAAAGACGCATAATTTTATAGATTTTAATTAATAATGTAAAGACAATATAGGAAAATACTATAGATTTTAATTTTATATATATATATATATATATTACTCCGTATAAATTACTAAAAAAAATGTTCCTTATAGCAATTCGTCTAAATTATAAATAAATGCCCCCATATAAATTAGAACAAAATAGACACACATATTAATATATAAGTATAAATATAGGCCCCATGTAAATTAAGAAAATAAAATAGATAGGCTCTTCTATTAATATATGAGTATAAGTATAGATCCTAATATGAATTACAAAAACAAAACCCTCATGTTAATATATGACTATAAATATAGTTCCGCGTACATATAAATTACAGCTTACATGTTAACTTGTGAGTATAAATGCAGAGATTTACTTTTGTCGCCTTACGCCTTTTCCGTTTTAACCTTCCGCTTCTTAAGTAGCAAACGTTATAAAAAACAATTTTGGTAAGGTGTTTTTGGGGTGTATTCGCTATTTAAGTAGCGGATATGAGTATTTTGGTAAAATTATAGGGCGCTCGAGAAAATGGGTAGGCTACAAAAAGTAAATTCCATAAATGTATTCCTTATATAAATTACAAAAAAAGGCCCCATATAAATTTACTTGTGCTACTCTACCAGTTTCTTGCGAGCCCTACGTCTTTCCCATTTTGTCCTTCCACTACTTAAGTAGCAGACGTTATAAGAATGAAATTTTTGTAAATAAGTGGCGGACGTTATAAAAATAAAATATGGTAAGGGTGTTTTTAGGGGGTATCCGCTACTTAAGTAGCATACTCACTACAAGAAATATCGTTTTTTGCAGCGACAAATGTCGCTGCAAAAAACGCAAAGTTGCTGCAAAAAGTATTTTTTGCAGCAAAAAAATTGTTGCTGCATGTCGCTGCCATAAGTGCCGTTGCGAAAAGTTTTGCAAGGACAATTAATGTCGCTGCCATAACTAGTATTTTGCAGCAACAATTAATGTCGCTGTCATAACTAGTATTTTTTAGCAACAACTATTGTCGCTGTCATAACTAGTATTTTTTGCGACAACTATTATTGACGCTGGCAAAAAATGTGTATTTCGCAGCAATTTTTTTTTCCGCTGCATACCGTTGGCATAAGTGCCGTTGCGAAAAGTTTTACAAGGACAATTAATGTCGCTGTCATAACTAGTATTTTGCAGCAACAATTAATGTCGCTGGCATAAATAGTGTTTTTCGCAGCGAAAAAATTATTTTTGTCAACAATATAAATTGTTGTTATATCTTTTATACATCAACAACAAAAGTTGTTGGAATAAATTAAATTTCCCAACTATAAATATAATTATATAGTTTTATTATTATTTTTATCAGAAATTAGCATCAATCACTGAATTTCAATTGTCATAACTATACATAAATAAATTCTTTTACATTGTAATGTTTTAATCAAGAAACACAAACACAAATTATTATAAACACAAAATTTGCAGCTCCTGGTCCAACAGCTACAATTTTATCGATTGGAATATCAACATGCAATTTTCCGGTAGCACTCTTCTTTTTCTTTTTTGCAACACCTAAGTCAATAGTTCTTCCTTTTTTTCCTTGTATTTGTACATTATTTTGCATTTTGACCTAAATGAGAAATTTATGAGAATTATATATAAAGTGAAATATTAAGATGAAAATATAAGAACAAATAGTATATGAGTAAGAAAAATTAAAGTTAAGCGAATCAAATAATTACCTTCTTGTTGTTGCTTTATAGTATTTGAAGAATTTGAAAGTTGTAAACTTGGACTATGATTTGATGCTGCCATAACTATTAAAAGAAAAAAATATATAAAAGAAGTATGTTAGAAAAAAGAGGTACAAACATTGAGTTGAAGTATGTTCGAAAAAAGAGCTTTGTCAAAATAAAATAAAAAGAGAAAGAAAAAGAATCAAATATAGAAGAAGAGATGAGAAAATAATTCTATTCAAAAATAAAAAAATAAAAAATCAACTCATGGTACCGTTGGTTATTATCACACTGAATCCAGTCTACTTCTTCTATCCATAAGAAAAATCAATTAGAACTAACAACTTAAAGAAATAAAAATCAACAGTTATTGAAATAAAAATTAACATTATGCTTGTATCCAAATACAGTGATTAAATGAAAAGGTCCTGGCAAATGCTTCTATACTTCGACCAAGCCATAACTACAGATCATTAAATTTATAATTGTTTGTTATATTACGTCGATGACCTCAAGCATTGAAATTGACTAAGAAGTAAGAAACACACATATACAACTAGAAAAGTTCGTGATTGAGATGGATTCAATTTCCATATTAGAGATTATATATTTTAACTTGATTGCTCCACCGATTTAAAATTATCCATTGAAAGAGAATTTTTTGTTATTTCTTTTAAAAAAAATCGGTTACAAAAAGAAAAACAATGACATCAACAAAGTACCATCTATGTAACTCTAGGCACATCAACTATCCAAAGAGAATTATTTGTTAGTTATCGATGAGATTTGATTTAAGAAATTATTCGTAACATAAACTCTAACCTTGTGAATTTAGTTTCCTAGAAATCTAGAACCCATAAAAAAATTGAAAACATAGAAATTATTTAGAAAATATAGAAATCCACTTACTTGTTCAATGAAGTATTATAGAACAATTTGTGATTTAACCTGTAATCTTTGATCATAGGCGATTTACAAGAGAGTTAAAGATTTAAAGTGAGAGAGATGAGTTAAAGATTTAAAGTGGGAGAGATGAAAAAACAGTTTTTTTTTTATTTAAGGTTTAATCTTATCTATTTGTTTGTTTTCCTAAAATCAAGGTCAGTGTTGTTTGAGTTGCCATTAAACTTTTTTATTGGATGTTATTTGTTAAGTTATTTCTACCTTATCCCTTTTTTTTCTTTTCTATATAGAATCTACTTAATTTCCTATTTTAATTAGAGTTTTTGTTTTTTTAATTTTTTGGCAAAAAAAAAAAAACTAGAGTTTTGTTTCTTATCTATTTGAGAGTTAAATGTTTTTTTTTTAAAAAAAAAAGTTTGTTTTCTTGTTAAAATTATTAATCATATATATCGCGACTCAAAAAGCTGCTCCATGTAATCTTGTTTCCTGCTATGAACAAATACTCTCATTCAATTTGTAAAATGTAACAATGAGTTTTTGAATCCTCATCATCTCATCATGCTATTGTCAAAGGGGGTTAATTTTGCAGGAAAATACGTGTTCACTTCTTTTTAATTAAAAAAATTATTATTAATTAAACAAATAAAATTAGTTATTATTTATTGTTGTAAAAAAAAGTTGTTATTATAAACAAAATTAAAAAATTAAAGATATCAAAAAAAGATACAAACATAAAAATAGGATGAAAAAACAAAAAAAAAAAATTTATGTTAAAAGAAATCTACACATAAATATAGGAACAAAAACCATAATAAAAGATACGCATAAAAAAAATAGTAACAGTTGGTTTCCCAGCGATTTTATAAGGTTTGATGCAAAAAAGCTATACGATTAGTGGCAAAAATAATTATTGTTGGGATAAATAATTTTTCCCAGCGATAACGTAATTGTTGCGAAAAAACTAACTTGTAACAACAACTTAAATAAGTTGCTGCCATATATATGTTTTTGTCAACAATTTGAATGTCGCTGCAAAAAAGTCGCTGCAAAAAATCATATTTCTTGTAGTGACTGAGGTATTTTAGTAAATTCGTAGCATATGAGTATAAATATAGTTTCGTGTAGCAATTTGAAAAAAAAAGCACCGTATTAAAATAATTATAAATATAAGCCACGTATAAATTAGAAGAAAAAAAAAGTCCCCTAAATTAATATGTGAGTATAAATATAGGCCCCGTATATATTACAAAAAAAAATATGCGTCGTATTAATATATGAACATAAATATAAGTCTCATATTAAGAAAAAAAAGAAGATAAGTCTTGTATAAATTACAAAAAAACAAAAAGACGACCCCTATATTATTATACAAATTTTTAAAAAATAATAGAGTCCAGTATTAATATGAGTATAAATATAGTCCCATATAAATTACACACAAAAAATAGGTTTATGTATTAACATATGAGTATAAATACAGGTTATTGTATAATTTTTTTTTAAAAAAGCTTCTATATTAATATGAGTACATATATTGACCCCGTATAATTTTTTATAAAAAAACTTATTAATACATGTGTATAAATATTTGTCACATATAAATAGGGAAACAAAACAAATAACAAAGCTTACTTGGACATATAAAAGAGTAAAAAAAATATAATTTTCATTAATGTATTTAGATAAAATATCGCACAATATTAACTATCACAATTCTAAAAATAAGAAGAAACAAAAAACAATATTTGTTATATAGAAAAAATCCAACTTTATTTATGCATTAGAACCATTTCTAATTAAGTTATATAGAAAAAATGTTTGAAAATTTATGATCTGCAGTGTTCATCCTAAAACCATTTATATAGGAATATTCATATAAGGTGCATTCAAAACATATCTCAACAAATATTTTATCTTAGAAAAATCAAAACGATGTATTAAAGGAATACTATTTTATTTTATTTTTTTTTGGTATACTATTTTTTTCTTAATGAATAAAGAGTATAAATATCTTAACTTATCCAAATTCATTATTTCTTGATATGTGTGACCAAGCTACATAAAAAAAGTGTGTCCAAATTAAAGCCTAAAAAATCAAAAATTGTGGACGGAAGAGGACTCTTTTAATTTACGGAAATATTTATATTTATTGTTTTTATGATGCAATATGGTAATAAATTATTTTTATTTTGTTTCCTATTTTGCATTTACAGCGTTTTTAAAATATTTCAATTTTCTTTTTTTTTTTTGACGAGAAAATATTTCAATTTTCTTACACATTTAAAATATTTTCATTGGTGACTATATTTGCTATTTTTTACATGCTTTCATATTTCTATTGACCTTCTCAGGGACGTCTCTGAGTTTTTGGAGGCTCTGCAAAATATAAAAGTGGCCCTTTAATAATAATAAAAAATTTAAATCGATTTAAATTGCATATAATTTTTTTAAAAAAATAACCATTCTTATTCTTGTAAATATATAAATTATCAATATTAAGAGCTCAAAAAAAATTATCAATATTAAACCAATTGCATTAAATCAAATAGGACAAAAAAAATACCTAAAAAAAAAGGACAAAAAATACAAAATAATTATCTTTGTATATAACGTCAAAAAAGAACATCCTAATCTAAGATTAAATTTTATACAAAGATTAAAATAGACTATATTTACGAGTATAGATAACTAATCTATTGATACTCATTTGATATTTTATGAACATTAACAATATATAACTATTATTTTAGAGCCTAAAAATTAATCTATTAATATACATCTGATATTTTATGGGTATAAATAATATATAAGTAATATTATATGACCTCAAAATTTTGAGTTGAGGCCCTCAAAATTTGGAGGCCCAGTGTCGTCGCACATCCCGCACATGTATGCGGGACGCCCCTGGACCTTCTTAATGGTCTCTTAATTATTTTTTCAAAAGAGACTACACCAACTAAAACTATTTTAAGACAGTAAATAATTACAATAAAAGAGGAGGACCAAACCTAAATCTCTCAAAATGAAGAAGAGAACATATAACTTGATAAACCAAACTTGTTCTTAGCAAAACTATTACATGAAGAAAAAAAGAAAAAAAACAACTAAAGTAAAGTCTGGCCAGAGTTCGGTCGCAAGTTAAATAAAGATTGTCCAAAAATTACTTTCACCAAGAATTGAATTTGGATTCTTCCGAATAAACCGTTGTAGTATCCGTAAGGACACAATGGAAATTTAGAAGCATATCATAGTTGAAAGAAACAAAGACAAATAACAAAATTATACCCAAAGAAAGATATTCAAATAAGAATGGTGGAAAACAATATTGAATAGAACAAATGAAAAATGAGAGTCCTATAATAGACCAAATTAATCAATACCATTCAATTGCATACTAATTCTTTCCTTTTCTTTCTTATTCTCCAAAGGAATATTTGAATAATTTCAATTTGAATTGTTTCCTTTATAATGCAAAATTAAATGTAAAACTATAAGAAATAATCTGGTGATAGCAAGCATTTAATGAGGACTTAGAAAATAAGTCTCATTTGTAAAAGATATAGATATAGATGAACAAAATGATAGATGAATATTATGAATGTAACATTTCCACGATAAAGGTAGGTGTGTTGTAGTATTTTTTTATTTTCACCACCAGTTGAATCTAATGCGGGGGTCAGTTCTGGCATCAAGTGATTCCAGCTCCCTTCAGATCGCAGTTGCGTAAAACAAAACAAATACTATTAGAATTTTAATGCGATTCAATCAACATTTAATGTTTTTTTGTCAAGTCAACATTTAATTTAATGTTATAAAGAGCAAATATAAATATTAGTTGCAAAAAAATATCTATACATATTAGTCAGGCTATATTAGACACATAAAATAAGTAGAAATTGATTTAAAATTAGACAAATGAACAAATTATCATGAATGGTGATTTTTTCAGAACCAAGCGTTGGTGTGATGATCACAAACATATTGCTTCCATAATTATATGCAACTATATAAAGTAAAATTAACAATATATAATGCGTAAAAAAAACTATATTACAATGAATAAATAAAATAACTACATTACATAAATTATTCCGTATATATTGAACCATTAAAATGGGGAACTTCATACACAAATAAACGTTTAAAAAAACAAAGAACAAATTTCATGAGAATGATACAGACTAATTAATCCAAAGTTGCGATAAATAAATAAAAAAAATTAAAATGTCTTCATTGATATGAAACTTGCTCCAAAACTACTCCTTTTGTGTATCTTCATCTGCTAATTGTTTTTATAACTTCCACAACATGACCTTCAAGATAAGATGATCTCTCATTAGCAAAAACACATTAGCATCTCAAAAAAAATGAAGAAATACAAAGAATTGTAAAACAAAAAAAGGGTATAACAAATAACAAAAAAATAATAAAAAGTAAAGAACTAAAGCATAACAATGTTAGAAATGGTGTAATTTGCAATGTTCAGCCAAACACCATTTATACAGAAAAATGAGAATTGGTATTTAAGTAATTTTACCCAAAATATGTAATTAAAGCTATTAAAACAAATATATTGATTTAAGTAAAGAATATTGATTTACCCAAATAGACTTGGTAGACTCGACCAGAGAATTGGTATGGACTTTTGAAATAAGTAAAGACTATTATAAAATTAGAATGAATTTAATGCTATAATGTAAGGCATATATCATTCCATTTTAAAATAAAGCATATTATGAAATAAGGCATATTCCATTTCATTATTCAAAATAATAATAATATTAATTTTAAAAATTTCACTATTTAGTAATTTTAAATATTCTATTTCACTATTTAGTAAATTTAAATACTATTGAATATTTTTATTTTTTTATATGCTATAAACATTTTTTATTTATTTTTTATAATAGAGATGATATTTACCAAAAATAAAAAGAAGAATATTTCACTATATATATGCATCCACGTAAAATATGAGAGTGTTTTCACTATATATGTATCCACAAAAAAATAACGTTTAATTTTATAAATGATTTAAACATGAAATAAGAATAATTGAATACCACTCAAAAAAAAATTATTTAAATGAATTAGAATTGCTTGAATATGATGATTTGTTTCCTTTTTAAATAGAAACTTAAATGCGTTTTCATAGAATGCTTGGAGGTATGCCATGTGTAAAAGAGCATTTAATGAGGACTTTCAAATCATTGTGGCTTATTACATATTATAGATACATTACATTTTTAATAATGAATATAAATAATCAATTTTTATTTATATATGAAACTAGAAGGAGTACATACGTTAAAAAAAAAATTAGCGTGACTATAGCAACACTCTACCTTCATTTGGATCCGCCCATGCTCGTGCAGGAAAGAGAGAGACACAACGAGCTGGTTGCGGATGTGTGCGCGTGATGAGGATGGGCCGTTGATAGAAGGATTTGCTAAGATTTTTGGACATACCAATGCATATGACTGAATTATGGGGAATAATCGAAGGTATGCAGTTAGTATAAGGTGAAGGTGAATGCGAAATTGAGGTTCAAACTGATTTGTTGGCCCTTGTTCAAAATTTGCTGAGTGCAAAACATGGGAGTGCATGTTATGGCCAGGGCCGTTTTTGAGATTTGGGTCCTAGTTAGTAATAAGTAATATAAAAAATTTGAACTCATAAAAAACATTGAATTTTTTATTTAATATCTAACCAGAGAGAATTTGATCATTAATCAACCATATCATAATACTTACGTTTCATTGTATTAACTCATTAATTATCAACCATATCAAGTATTACTGTACCAAAATTGTTATTTGGTACTTGATACAATGATACTACGTCGAGAGAGAATAAGAAGCGACAGGCAAAACCAAAAATTTTATATTCTTTTTGTTGGGCTTAGTAGACCCTTAAAAAATTATTTTGGACCCAAATTTTGGATATATTTTTTTGTGACCTAAGAGCTAAGACGGTCTTCCTCTTTGCTCTGCTTTAGATAAAACACTGACTATGTGATGTATATGAAAAGAATCAGCAACTTGCTAAATATGGATGGAGGTCAAATAAATTACTCATGTGTTTAGAGAAGGCAATGTGCAATTGTGCCAGCCAACATTGGTAGCGAAAGGAAGGACTAGTGGTGTTCTTTTCTTTGATAACTCTCCTTTCAGGTTGCTCTAGTTGGTTTTTTTTTTACGGTAGAAACTTATAGCATTTCATTAATAATCAGATTCTGAATACATGTAGGAATATCAGTAAAATATGGAATCTAGCTAAGCATGGGGCTGCCTTTGCTAAACAGTGAGGTTGCTCTAGTTGTTGTTAATGATTTATATATGCATATATACACAACCACGTAACCTGGTTTCCTTGTTGTAGACCTTACAAGTAAAATCAGACGGTGTAAATTTAAAGTAAAAAAAATAAATAAGATTATTATAATATATGAAATGGTTGAGATTACTTTGTAGTTCACTCTCACTACTAGAAAACACGCTTTTGGCAACCGATTTAGAGACCGAAACATTTCGGTTACTATAGAGACCGATTTAGAGACTGATATTTTCAATGTAAACTTAAAAAAAATTCAGTCACTATATCGGTTGCTACATAATTATAGAGACCGAATTAGAGACCAATAATTTGTGACCAAAAAATCAGTTGCTTTTAGAGACCAAATTAGAGACCAATATTTCAACTTCAAAATGAAAAATTTATCCGTTGCTATATCAGTTGCTATAGAGACTGAATTGGAGATCGATTAGATAGCGAGCAAAATATCCGTCGCAAACTTTTTTTTTTTTAATTTTTACAAATCACTAGAAAAAGCAAAAACACTTTCGGCTTCATTCAACCTTCAAACTACCCTCCATGGCACTAGAACAGCGCCCACCCCTAAAACAGAAGCAACAGTAGCGCTTAAAAACAACCCAGGAAAAACAAACCGCATGACAGTACCTGAAACAGAACCAAACAACCAATAAGCTAAAACAATGAAATCGGAGGAGAGGTCAGAGAAGAGAAGAATCAAGCTGAAACAATGAAGCCGATGGGTACAGTTACAGGACGGAGGAGTATGTCGATGATATCCAAAACTGTCGCCGAAATAGTCGGAGTCAGCAAAACCAAGACACGCAAAGCTACAAGTGACCTCTGCACTTTCATGGGTATCCCTCATCACTCTCGTTCCGAAATCTCCACCATAATTTCCAAGTTCATCAAACTCTACAGTGCCCGGGTTCCAATTCTACCCTTTTTTTTCTCTCCTTTTTTTCATCACAACACACCAACTGTTTGATCAATGTCCTCACTCACAAAACATGCCAATTTATTATTATTTTGACTATTCTTATTATATTCTTGTAGCTTAGAAGTTAGAACTAAGAGTATGTTTGGATTTTGGATTGACTTATTTTTTATTAAAGCACTTGTGACTTATTTTGGAATGAATCATGATCTACCTCTACTGTCATTCAGAGTTAGAGTTAGAGTTAATCATAGTATAGAGATTGATTTGGCTAACTGTATCTATTAGAGATTAATTTCCTTGTATCATTCAGTTGAGGAGATACTAAAACAATGTGAATCTTCTTTTGTCTTGTATAATTATAGTTAGTGTTCCTATCTCCATCCACACGCCAAAAATCTATTGTGACTTTCAGAAACAGACTTCTCAGCATTGTTAGATTTCTCTCTATCATTGTTTGATTTTTGCACAACCTCAATTACTTCAGTTTCTTTTGGTATTTCTTTCCCTGACACAACTTGAGCTTCAATGACATTGACAACACTTGTGAGGCTTCAACATTAATAACTCCAGTTGTCTTGTTTTGTTCCACTCTTCCATCTTTTATTTGTTCCTTTAATATTTGTTGTCCATTATTCAGAATATAGGCATGAACTTACATGTATGCATACATTAACTAATATAGCTACTGAGTCCTTATTGGCTTATGCTTTTACTAGGACTCTTATCATATGGAAAATATACGGCAGCATATAAAATTCAAAAGTATGAAGAATTTGTTGATAAAAGCTTGAAATCTGATCTTCTTCATGCTACTGCTCAGAGGTATGGTGTTTACATGCATTTTATTCTTGGTTGTTGCAAATAATGTGTATAGATGTATGTCCTAAATTTGATTTTGAATGTTATTCCTCTATTATCTCCAGGTCTTTCTAGTTAAAAGTGAATGGTGTCTTTAAGCACCGAAGTTGCAATTGATGAAGATACATAGTTCATTCTGCACCATAACTTTGTTTTTTTCATGGGATTCAAAATCTTCTTTACTTATTTTTCTCACTTCATTGCAGGGACAAGGTGTTCGAACAACAGAAAATTTTGTGTCCTTTTTCACTTCTATGTATACAGGTTCAATTAGTATCACCACAGTAGCGCATGTACATTATACTTGTAGACCGAGTTTGGAGAGTAGTTTGTACTCAATGACTGACTAATTTTTAGAATTAGCACAAATTCAATGAAGTACTATTGTTCTGTTTGAAATCCACTTGACTCATTTCCTCAGTGCTGATTTGCGAAGAAACATTGAAAACCTTGAGAAGAATAGTGTAACCAGTCTGAGAACTTTGGTCAATATTGGGTCTTCTCGCCAGCTTGCAGTTGGCCCGGTAGCATTGGTTTCTCTGTTGGTCTCTAATGTTCTAGGCAGTGTAGCTGATTCATTCAGTGAAGTATACATAGAGTTGGCAATTTTACTGGCCCTTATGGTTGGGATACTGGAGTGCATAATGGGACTATTGAGGTATTTTTTCCATTCCTTATTTTCATCATCATACGTATAGCATTTTAACTTAGGTATGAATACGAGAACAAAGTTTTCTTCCTTGTGTTTTGTCCCCTAGAGCATCTGATACTCTAACTAATGTTTAATGGTACATTGGTACTTTCTCCTCAGTGTCCACGCATCTAAGCATTTACAAATGATCACATGATTATATTAATATGCCAATAAATATTGTTGTAGTATTGCCATTATAATTGCAATGCCTTGAAATTTTTATTACCAAGAGGAGGGGCTGAACTCTTCTAGCAGTTATATGATTTTGATAACTTAGCTCTCATCAAGCTTGATTTTTGTTGTTAAAGGGTTTTTATGATTAATCTATATGTACACAACTTCATAATTTGGAGGCAAGCTTTAAAAGAACCTTATCTGTTTTTTTTATTTTTTATTCAGATCTTTGTTTGGTCTTCGACTTAAGTTTTCATAAAACATTTGTATTTTTGCAGTTCCTTTTTGTAGCTCAAAATAAGTTGAAATCTCTCACAATGGCAAGTCAACCTCGCCTCCAGGTTGTTTTGTTGTATCAATTATTGACCATATAGTGTGTGCTTTATTTAACTCTATATTGAATAATAATGAAGTAATCTGATGCAGGTCTTAGCTGCCAGCAAAAACAGAATTTCTACACTAAAGGGTTTTCCATATTTACCTGTTCTTGAGGTTAGTCTGATATCATTTTTATATGGGCATATTATAACCTCAAACAGTTGATCACATGTAAAACTTTTATTAGTGTAGACTTTTTCATGGATATGGTTACTCAGTTTGTGTTATTGTCTGATGCAATTTCTGAACCAGTGGAGATGTCTTGTTATCTCTTTAAGAAATCTAGAGAAATGTTGTAGATTAGTGATTTTTAAATGCTAAGTCTTTGTTTTAGTTTGTAATTATTTTAAGGGTTTTAATTGGTAATGAATTTATGGTTTTTTTGAGAAAAGCAGTTAGTAAAAAGTATGAGTTGCCATTTAATTTTTGGTTCTATCCTTGTCATATTTATAGATAATTTTGAACTTCCTGGTATGTCTTGATTATTGGCGGGTGTTAGCATTTATATGAGCTTGCATTAATTGTAGTCTTGATTGTAGCCGTTGCTTTGATTGTACACAAATTCGTTTCACTATAGAACTTTGTTTTCTATATAAAGGAAACTATATTGGCTTCTTTAAAATGAAGGACACACTTCAGAGAGAAAAACACATAATTAAACCATTGATTAGAAAAGAAAAAAAAATAGTGAGTTTAACCATTTATCACACTGCATGTTCACAAGTTAAAGTTCAGTATATTCAATTTAGCAAGTTAAAGTTCCCTCTAAAATTGATAAATTATTAATTTGAATTGAATCAAGATTTTGATTTTGAAATTCAGATTGCGATCGATGATCCGTTTCTTAATGCTTTTAAATCATCATATATATGTTCATTTTCTGTCTTTTCTTTCTTCCGAAGTTGTTCTGGTGCCATACCTAAACCCCTTAATTTAACAGAGGTGGTTTTCCCTTTTGTAGTTTTCATGGCCCCCTTTTGTATTGGGATCAGTTATGCTTGCAATACTTCTTGTCATGAAACACCTGGTATGAATCTATCTCTGATGTTTGGTGAAATATTTATATTACTTATCAACATCCTGCTCATTGTATGATGTTATGTATCCAGGGAAAATCAAGGAAATACTTGCGATTCTTGAGAGCTGCAGGTCCTCTTACAGCAGTAGTCCTGGGAACACTCTTTGTAAAAATATTTCACCCACCATCAATTTCTTTGGTAAGAATCAAATGGATGAGATGTGTTTGGATTTATAATATATATTTTAGAACACAATCATGTTGATATGAATTTCGGTGAAGCTACAAAACTGGATTTAAAAATTAAATAATAAGATTAAAACCTTTTGTTCTTATACCCCTCCATAACTGTTCATAATTTTTTTGAAGTATTAGTTCAATTAGGTTTTAATTGGAACTAAATCAGCAACAAAAACGTTTTGTTCATAACCTTTTGTTCTATTCTGTTTGGATTTATTTTGTTGCTAGTTGGTAGCCTATTTTTAAGGTATAAATTATATGCAACAAAAAAAACAAATTAACTTTGTTTAAGAAAAACGTTTTAAAAACAAACTAACTTTGAATAATATTTTTTTTTTTTGGAATAACTTTGAATTAGATTCCAAAACTCAGTTAGAGATATTAAAACAAAACCAAATCACAAAGTTCAATTTTCATCTTCCTATTAAAAGGCATCGCTTTTTCTTTTGTTTAGATAACTATAAATAATAAAATATAGCTCAGAGGGAAAAATCAAAAGTAGAAATTTAAAGAGAAAGTGAGAAACAAACAACAACTCAGTTCGGTGAGAAGCCTCAGCCGCAATCGCCGTTTCATTGTCCACCGTAGTTTTTCTCTTCATGTTTGGTTTATTGAGATTATATGTGATATATTCTATCTTAACCGTATTGTATTTTCTTGTTCTTCTAATCGTTGTGTGAACCCTGCTAATGATTTTGGGGCCTCTATTTTGTTAGCAGGTTGCTGGAAAACTAATTATAAATATGTGTATGTGTTTTTTATTGTTTTGAGTTTGGTGCCGCATTAGGATTTCAATATAGCTGGTTCAATTGTTTGCTGAAGTTTTATGTGGATTGAGGAACTTTTTCTTTCCAGAAATTGAATGATTTAATTGACAAATTGATTAGTTTTTCAATTCAATCAAGAATTTGTTGACTTTTCAATTCTTTTCTCTCTGACCTTTTTTTTTAGATCAAATTTTGTAAGGTATATGGATTCAACAATTAAATTAAGATGCACTTTCCATTACAAACTTCTTGATTTGCACTTTCCATCCTTCTATTTACTTGTTTGTCCCTTTACATTCACCTGTTATATTTTTTGGCTTATGCTTTATAAATTTATACTATAAATAATTCTTTTTTTTTAATTAATTGCAGATGGCAAATAAAGCTACAGAAAAGGCTTCCAAGAATCATAAATTAAAACATCTCAAACGTTCAACTCAACAAATATCATCTCATGATGCAACTCCTCATACTATGCCATCAATTACTAGGACATCTAATAACACACATACTAATACTGCATGCACCTCATATAAGGGAAAGCTTTGATGATGTCCGATGATAACGATGGCATGTCTGATGATAACGATGGCATGTCTGATGATGATAATGAGGAAAGCTTTTAGTAGTGTGGTTTACCTTAGTAGTTTTTATTTGAGTTAGGATATTAACTTTGCGGTTTACTTTAGTAGTTTTTATTTGAGTTAGGATATTGAATTTTTGTATCCAAGAATTGAAAGGAATTTATTCCATCTTTTGAATTGATATTTTTTATAAGTATTTCTTTTTGAACATATTTTTTTATAAGTATTTGGTAATACTTAAATATATTATGCTTATATTGTTTTGTGGGATTATAAATTAGATTTAAAAAATTGCTTTGATGGGAATGTAAATTAATAATAATAATAATAATAATAATAATAATAATAATAATAAAAAATTATTATATACCGAAATAGAGACTAAAATAGAAACCTAAATATAGACCGAAATGAAGGTGGAAAAACACAAGAAGGGGGGGGTTGAATTGTGTTTTAAAAATTAAAACTTTTTGCCTAATAGCGACTAAGTATGCAGCGGATAAAAACACAAATTAACGAGAGGATGCTGAGAGAGAGAAAGAAAGACACAGAATTTATCCTGGTTCCCCTCACAAATCGAGAGTACTCCAGTCCCCTTGTTACTAACAAGAGATTTTCACTATAATCTACTAAAGATTACAAATTGCTCAAGCACACTTGCAAGAGACTTCTCAGGTGCTCAAGTTTCACTAAACAAGAGACTTCTCAAATGCTCAAGTTAAACTTAACAAGAGACTTCTCAAACAAACTTAAGAATAAGAATGAATGTTAAGGAACACTTGATATACTATCAGAGGTGTTTACAAAATACAACTCAATTTGTTCTAAGACTTAGAATGACAGATTTAAGATATGATGTCAGAATGCTTCTTAGTCTTTGAACGCAGTAATAGAACAGTAGTAGGAACAGTAGTCATTTCTTCCATTTGAGTCTTCTATTTATACTTGGAGGAAGATGATGACCGTTGCAGAGAGAGAGGTGCCAGCTGGAATTTACTCGTACAATTGATAGCTGTATATTGCCTTCTTTGGTAAGGAATTCCAATTCCACTACCTAGCTATTCAATTTATCACTCCTCCATTTTGAGTAATAATAGTACGATAGTACAATCCTCAAATGCGCTCCACTTATGGATAAGGTTAACGTTGTACCAACGAATATTCCTTCCTGTGGATGTGACAGAGCCTTGAAGTGGATTGTTCTTCAATCATTGGTTCTATATAGGTCAGCTCTTGAGTGACGTAAATTCCTTTTGCTTCTGATGCTGTTGCCATAGCTTCTTGAGGTCTTTTAGCTTCTGAGTCCTTCAGAGCCTTGTTTTATCCTCAGAGTCACTTTCTTCAGCATTCAAAATTTAAGCTTCTGACGAACAGTGTCGTGCTTTCAGAGCTTGTTTTGACTGGCTTCTCTGCTACTATTCATAGTGCTTCTGAATGAATTTTGACTTATAATTCTGCACACTAGAATAATCATTAGTAATACCAATTGCAATTTTAATACCTTGTTATCATCAAAACTACTTAAAACATTAGAGGTTCAAGTCAGACCCACTTTGTTCCAACAATCTCCCCCTTTTTGATGATGACAAACCAAAGCATTAAAATTCAATTGTTGTTGATTTAATTTAATTATGATGACTTCAGGTTTCAAAGGTTTGCAATCTCCCCCTGAGTCTGATAATCCATAAGGGTAGGTTTGTAAGCTCCCCCTAAGTTTTATCCATAATTAATTAAAACAGTTTAAGAGTTGATTTATTAACTTAAAATAAATTTTCATATTTAACTCTCAGAAGCATAGTTTTGCAAGCTTTGCTTCTTAGAGTTTGATAATGCTCAGAAGCGGTTTGCAAGCTCTTCTGACATTGTCTATGAATTTTATTTTAGGTTCTTAAATTTTCTCCCCTTTCAATAATCGTACAGAATGAGAAAGAATCATAAGAGATAAATATTGATTCATAATGTATTTAACATAACAGTTTCAGATTGAGCAGTATATGAGTGAATCAACATTAATTTTAACGCTACTCTTACTCCCCCTTTTGGCATCAGTCAAAAAGACACAGAAAACCAAGCAGTCAAATGCGTCATAACAAGGCAGTCAAGTCAAAAAGTGATGACAACTAAATTCATATAATGAATTGTGTTGAAAACCGTCCTGACAAGAGAGCTTGATGACACTATAAAAAGGGATGATTCCTCTCATTTTACTCATCCAGAGTAATCAAGTAACATCAAAAGAAAAACATACAATGGAAAGGCAGGTTACCAAGGATGCTTCAGGCTCAAAAAAAGAGAGCAAGAAGGGAGCAGAGCCCTGGCGCTGCGAAGAAAACAGGCTACGATATGAGAGAAACAAGGAAGAACTTATTTTAACAGAGTCAGAGGAGGAAGAATTGGGCTCTGATCTGGAAGAGTTCTTATGGACATATGAAGATAATCTAGCAGATTATCCAGCTGAGGTTCAGAAGCTTGCTGATGAAGCACTATCTCTTCTCAAGGAGAAACTGAAGAGTATAGAATCAGAGGCGTCTAAATCTAAGCCTTAGGCTAGATGCAATCATATGTAATAAAGAATCTTTCTATTAATAATAAAAGTTGTTCCTCTACCTATCTCTCTCTCTTTTAAGCTTGCTTTCTTTTTATATACCACATAAGTATTGTCAGAACACCAGTTACCAGACACGCCTCATTCGGTATTGGTGCCCCGTTGTTAAACAGGCTTTAATACTAAGAAGCTATTTCATGAGTAATCAGGAGTACTGATGAGAGGGACTCTTAGGTTTTGAAAATCCTAGGCTTATTAGTTTAAATACTAAGATGCTCTTCAGCATCTTTCACTAGAGTCAGAAATCTCAAGAGTACCAGACAATATTATGGTATATAGAAAAGTTAAATTTTGAAAAACAAAGATAAAACAAACATATAAGCAAATAACAAACACACAAATATGGATAATATAGATATGAATTAAAAGAAAATTATCCAAAAATTACACAAGAACTTAACAATAAAACAAGTGCTCAAACATAAGGGTTAAGGTTTGGGTTGCTGTTGAGTAAGCTTCAGAAGAAGTTCCATCATTGCATCTATCTTCTTGTTTGTAGCTTCACCAGATCTGTTCATGTCTTCTCTTATATCGGCCCTGAACTCATCCATTTCATTTCTTAGTTCCTCTCTTATGTCATGCTTGATTACATCCAGAGCTTCTTGCATAACAGAGGGTATAGCAGATGAAGAAGAGCCTTGGACAAGTACTGGTGGAGATCTTGGAGTAGATGAAGCAACAATGGGAGCTTTTCCTTTATCAGAATCTGGTTTACTAAGGTTCTGATCATTCATAACAGTATCTTCTGCAGCTCTTTGATTCTCAAAAATCTTATTAGTCTCAATGGTAGCAATGTGAACAGCTCTATCAACCAATAAGTTTAAGGCTTCTTGTTCAGCAAGCCTCTGACGTTCCATTTCAGCAGCTATCCTAGCCTGCTCTTCATCAAAAGATCTTCTCATACTTTCATCAACAGCAGCTAAAAAGGCTAACCTCTGACATTCTTCTTCATGGTTGAAGAATGTGAGCCTTGGAGCACATGTCCTCTCAGCAATCTCAAATAGTTCACGTACAGTGTTTGCTCCTCTACCCTTAATCTTATCCTTCAGATGAGTACTGAGAATTCTTAAGGATTTACCAAACAAGTACTCTAATTCCCTGACCTCAGCATCCATATCAGAGGGGAAGATAAGAGCTTCTTCCTCTCTTTGTTTGAACCTCTTAAGTCTAATACCTATAGCATTATTTAGCAGCTCAAGGTTTGGTTCAGAGTCAGAATTGAAAAAGGATAAGGATGGGTCAAAGGGAATGGTTGGTTCAGGTTCCTTTCTTTTGAGTTCAATAATTTTGATTTTGCTGAGATTTGGAGGTATGATATCATCATCAAGATTGATGGAATCCTTGAATATTTGATGTTCAGCTTTAGTTAGGTGTTGGTAAAGCTCAAGAACCTCTTCTAAAACTAGAGGTCTGTTGAGTGGATCAGGGACAGGTTGTGGTGATAGATGTTGTTGTTCAGTCATGACATTGATTGGTGATGAGTGAGGTGATTTTTGTTGTTCTTCAGAATGAGCAATTGGCTCATTCTGAACAGGGGTGAATGTAGGTGGATTTACTCGTGAGATGTGATCAAGTGAGGGAGGGGGTGTGTGAATGACCTGTGTGTTTTGTGTTTTATGGACGGGTGGATCATTTGTGAGATTCATGGATGGAAATTGATTTGGTGAATTTGGATTTGAGTTGGTAAATGCAACACCACACATGTGTTGTTCAAGATGTTCTATGACAGAACCTTGATTTGTGGATTGATGGAGAATGGTGGTGTCTACATTAATAGTAGGTTCTTCATCAGAAGAAAGATGAATGGGCTTTATGGTGATCTTCTTTGTGGTTTTCTTGAAAGAGGTTCTCTTTGGTGTAAGAGTTTTCTTTTGTTTTGGGTTGGATTCTCTGATGAGTGTAGCAATTAACTCATCCGAGGCAGTGCTGGTATCTGATGAAGATGATGATGATATAGCTTTATGATCAGGTAAGACTACACTAATAGGTACAGTGAAGTCTATGGGTTGAGGTTGATTTGTAGATGATGGAGGTTGAGAAATAGATGGTTTAGCAATAGAGGGTTGAGGTTCAGAACCAATAACCTGAGCTACAGGAATGCTAGAAGTATTAGATTCAGAGATCTTACCTTTTGGTTTAGAAGCTCTGGTCTTTAGTCTCTTTGCAGGTTTAGCAGGGTTCTGATCTTCCTCAGAAGCTGAAGGCCTATCATGCCTTTTCTTTGTCCGCTTTTCCTTCTGAACAGCTTCAGTCATCATATTTTCAGCACCTTCCTCAATCTCATCAGCACTAGCATGTCCTTGATCATCAGAGCCTTCATCAATCATTTCTTGCTCAGTAGTTCTTGGCTTTCTTCTGCTCCTTGTAATATCTCTTGGTCCCTTGAAGATATCCCAATTAGGAACACTTACAACCATTTTCCTGGGCACACTGACCCCAGTTTCTCTTCTTACTGATTCAAGAAAGTTTTTGATGACCTCATCATTATCATGTTCTGATATGGTGGGAAACCCATCACACCAGAAGTACTTTTCGTACACTTGCTGCAGAGGTGTTTTCACTTGAATGATTTCTTCCTTGGTTTTTCTCTTCATGTTGACCAGAACTGATGCATCATACTTAGCAGTTTGGAAAACTCTAAGTTTTTCTTTGGCACTCACAATGTCTGTGAGTTTGGTTTGCCTTATCAGTTCTGAGATTAACCTAGGGTGATGAATGACTGATGGTATTTTGGTTCTACCCTCATTGATGGTAAGACACATGTGATCAAAAAGAATCTTAGCCAAATTAACTTTTACCCTCTTGTATAAGAACCAGATGAGATGTTTGTGTGGAATGGAGATGGTATCCAATCCACCTTTTCTGGTGAAGATAGTGGACAAACACATTCTGAAAGCAAATTCAAATGTGTTCTTCATGTGCATTACTTTTCCAAAATCCTTTTGTGTGCAACCAGATTTAAAGAGGTCCTGATGAATTGAATCCAAATGCTTGCTTCTCTTATCATACACTTCTATATCTTCTCCTTTGTTGTCTAAACCCAGAATCTTAGCAATGTGTGCCTGAGTTATCACAACATTGATTCCCAAAATATTTGACCTAATTTCCCTTTCTCTATAAGGTTTAAGACCAAGTTCCTTTCTTGTTTTCCCTCGTAATTCCTGATTCTTCTCAACCATATCCTTGTATTCTTTATCAGCACTTGCTCTATCGTACACTTTAGCCTTCTGCCAGAAATACTTCACTATGTCGTAGTATACGAAGCCATTAAGCATCTCAAAGTAATTTTGCCATTGTTGGTTGTAGAACAAGTATTGAATGTCAATCCCATTCGCTTTCAAACTTTCAAAATCCACGAACTTCTCAGTGAAGAAATCATAAGCATCTGGTCCAGCGTCAGTTTGATGATGTTCGTAGACTAGGTTATCTTTTGAATTGAGATCGATGATGGGTGATAACGTAGGGTTAAAGGGTTCTTGAACGATTTCGTTTGATGAACGAGCAGCCATTGTTTCAGACAAATGAGAAGATGAAGATTGGGAATTTTCTGTAAAGCCTAGGGTTGTGTAGGTAGTGATTTTGTGTAAAAAGTTGTGCAAGTGAGTGAAGTGACTTATAAATAGTAACTAGCACACATACACAGAGAAAGTAAACATTGGGAGGGAGCGCGAGCAGTTTTAAAAAATTAAATAATATACTTAACTGCCATAATCATCAT
Source organism: Trifolium repens (assembly GCA_030408175.1). NCBI lineage: Eukaryota > Viridiplantae > Streptophyta > Magnoliopsida > Fabales > Fabaceae > Trifolium > Trifolium repens. The sequence goes on from CP125837.1 coordinate 53,450,658, forward strand.
TAACTGTTCTCTGCCCGTCAGGATCTAGACACGTGTTGAAAAAGTTTAAACAAAGCTGACGCGTGTATAGACAACTGTTGTACACTTACACGTACTGAACGTTTCATTTCTAAAAAGGTTCAGAGCCTCACTCATTTGTATCTGACACCTCATCAGAACCTTTTACTCTTCAGAGCCTAAATTATTCAGAGCTTCCCAAGGGATACTCTAAATTATAAGAGGTTCTGATAAAGCTTCAGATGCTAATTTTATTCTACTTCTCAGAGCTAATTTTCTTCAGAGATATAGTGCATGTTCAAATTCTTTTTGATAAAATCAAATCTTTCAATAGCTAAAGGTTTAGTAAATATGTCAGCCCATTGATGTTCAGTATCAATGAATTGAATATCTATTGTACCTTTCTGAACATGATCCCTTATAAAATGATGTTTTATTTCAATATGTTTAGCTCTTGAGTGTAGAATAGGGTTCTTAGACAAATGAATAGCAGCAGTATTGTCACAATATAGTGGAATACTCCTTTCAGCTATGTTATAATCTTCCAACTGATATTTCATCCAGAGAAGCTGTGTGCAGCATTTAGCAGCTGAGATGTATTCTGCTTCTGCTGTAGACAAAGCAATAGTTGTTTGTCTCTTACTGGCCCAAGATATGAGATTCTCACCAATGAATTGGCAATTTCCACTAGTGGATTTCCTCTCAATCTTATCACCAGCATAGTCAGCATCACAGAATCCAACTAGCTTACTATCTAGGGATTTTTTATAAAGAAGTCCTAGATTAGTAGTTCCTTTCAGATATCTAAAGATCCTCTTAACAGCAGTTAAGTGAGGTTCTCTAGGATCTGACTGGAATCTTGCACACAAGCATACACTATATAGAATATCAGGTCTAGATGCTGTAAGGTAGAGTAAAGAACCAATCATACCTCGATACAGCTTCTGATCTACTTTGCTTCCTATCTCTTCTTTGCTTAAGCTGCTGGTAGGATGCATGGGTGTAGACATTATCTTGCAGTCATCAAGGTTGAACTTCTTCAGAAGCTCTTTTGTATACTTGCTTTGATGAATGTAAGTGCCATCTTTTCCTTGATTAATTTGGATTCCAAGGAAGAACTTCAATTCACCCATCATACTCATTTCAAATTCATCCTGCATAAGCTTAGAGAAATTCTTGCAAAGAGAAGCATTAGTTGAACCAAAAATTATATCATCTACATAAATTTGAATGATTAAGATATCTTTCTTAGATGTCTTTCTGAATAATGTATTGTCAATTTGACCTTTTTGAAAACCATTTTCTAAAAGGAAATTACTCAGTCTTTCATACCAAGCTCTTGGAGCTTGTTTGAGACCATAGAGTGATTTCTTAAGTTTATAAACATAATTAGGATTTTTCAAATCCTCAAAACCTGGGGGTTGTTTGACATATACTTCTTCAGAAATAACACCATTAAGAAAGGCGCTCTTAACATCCATTTGGTACAATGTGATTCCATTGTTAACGGCATATGAAAGAAGTAACCTGATTGCTTCCAGTCTTGCTACTGGAGCAAATGTTTCAGTGAAGTCTATACCTTCTTGCTGACTGTAGCCTTGTGCTACCAGTCTAGCTTTATTTCTTACCACTTCACCTTGTTCATTCATCTTGTTCCTAAATACCCACTTAGTTCCAATGATGTTCTTATGTGCTGGTCTTGGCACTAAGTCCCATACATCATTTCTTTGAAACTGATTGAGCTCATCCTGCATAGCTACAATCCATCCATCGTCCGTAAGTGCTTCATCAACATTCTTTGGTTCTATCATTGAGATTAGTCCCAGAAGAGAATCAAGTTGTTGATAGTCTGATCTTGTCTTTCTTGGACTTTCTTTGTTTCCAAGAATTAAGTCTTCTGGATGTGATGATCTATATTTGAACTTCCTTCTTGGAGCTTCATCAACATCAGCACTTGGTTGAGTGTCTTCTTCTGAAGTGTCATCATGTTCTTGTGATGCTTCTAATTGAGATGCTTCTTCAGCATTTTCTTCCAATACAGCTTCGGAAGCTTCAACAGCTTCTGATGCTTTTTCAGGTTCTGAATCGATGTATTGGTATGGAACACCTGCATAACTATTATCTTGCTCTGACATTTTACTGTCAGGCTCTTTATCATCAAATCTAACATGTATAGATTCTTCCACTGTGTTGGTTTCAGAATTATACACTCTGTATGCCTTTGAGCGTTCAGAGTAACCTATAAAGATTCCCTTACAAGCTTTGGCATCAAATTTTCTTTTGTAGGCCTTGTTGTTTAGAATGTAACATGTACATCCAAACTGATGAAAGTAAGAGATGTTGGGCTTTCTTCCTTTGAAGAGTTCATATGTTGTTAGATTCAATAGAGGTCTTATATAGATCCTATTTTGAATATAACAAGCTGTGTTTACAGCTTCTGCCCAGAAGTGCTTAGCAAGTTTTGTCTCATGCATCATGGTTCTTGCCATTTCTTGTAAAGACCTGTTCTTTCTCTCTACAACACCATTTTGTTGTGGGGTTCTAGGAGCAGAGAACTCATGAACAATGCCATGATCTTCACAAAAAGTTGCAAATGGTTCATTTTCAAATTCACCACCATGATCACTTCTAACTTTTAAGATTTTGAGACCTTTCTCATTTTGCACTTGAGTACAGAAGATGCTGAACACATCATATGCATCATCTTTCACTCTTAGAAACTACACCCAAGTCCATCTACTGTAATCATCAACAATGACTAATCCATATTTCTTCCCATTGATTGAGGCAGTACTTACTGGACCAAACAAATCAATGTGAAGTAGTTCTAAGGGTCTTGAGGTAGAGACAATGTTTTTAGGTTTAAAAGAAGTTTTTGAAATTTTGCCAATCTGACAAGGACCACACAGAGCATCTGAATGATATTTAAGATTTGGCAGGCCTTTAACCAACTTTAGTTTGCTAAGCTTAGAGATTAATCTCCAGTTAGCATGACCTAAGCGTTGGTGCCAGACCCACTTTTCATCATTCAGAGATAGAAGACAAACTATCTTCTGCTCAGTGAGTTCTGACAGATTCACTTTATAAACATTACCTCTTCTTAATCCTTTAAACAATATGGACTTGTCAGAATCATTGATTACTGTACATGCCTCTTTATCAAATTTAACAATAAATCCGCTATCACAAAATTGACTAATGCTAAGCAGATTATGTTTGAGGCCATCAACTAACCAAACATTATTAATTGAAAGAGAAGAGTTACCAACTATACCTGTACCAATGATCTTCCCTTTTTGGTTTCCTCCAAACCCCACAGTACCTCCCTCTTTCAGAGTCAGGGTTTGGAACATATGCCTTTCTCCCGTCATATGTCGTGAGCAGCCACTGTCCAGGTACCAGCATTGCTGCTTTGGCCTTCTTAGTGTGCAAACCTGAAGCAAATATTATTTGAGATTTTGGTACCCATATCTTTATGGGTCCTTTTGTGTTAGTCTTTACAGGTCCAGGTGGTCTTTGTTTGAAAGACCTATCAGAGCCTCTAGAGTTAATCACCCTTGTTGAAAAGTTTTTGGGTTTAGTATAGCTCTTGAGCTTTGTTCTTGAATGTGTCAGAGCTTCTTTAGTTTTAACATTAGCTTGAGGCTTAAAAATCTTAGGTTCTGAGGTTTTATCCTTCAGAGTCTTTGACTTTTGAGCCTCTGGCTTTGATGTTCTATTAGAAGCTGACTCATTTAGAACCTCTGATTGACTCTTTACAAAGACAACCTTGGGTTTTGATTTATCTATATTAGAGGACTTTGAAGATAATGGATTATCTTTAAAACGAGAGAATCCAAGACCTTCTCCTCTATTTCTACTTACATGATAAATCAAAGAGGCTATTTTACTTCTTTTCATTCCATTGATAAGGAATTCCTGAAGAGCAAATTCATGTTCTGGAGGAACCTTATCATCAAGAACATAATGAGTTTCCATAAATTCATTTCTTGATTTTAGAGACTCATTTTGTTCAATTATTTCATTTGCCTTTTCGGTCAGGTTGTTATAGGCCTTTTTAAGAACCTTACACTCACCTGCCTTTTTGGTTAAAAGTTTTAAGGCATCTTTTAATGAATCTATTAATTCAGAACGAGAAAGTTTAGCAAGTACCTCATCTTCATCTTCTGAATCTGAGTCATCTTCGTGCTCAGAGTCTTCTTGGTCAGAAGCGGTTGCCATCAAGGCTAGGTTTGCTTCTTCTTCCCCATCAGAATCTGATTCCTGATCCAAATCATCCCAAGTGGCAAGGAACCCCTTTTTGAGCTTACTTTTGTATCTTTCTTTGTTAGAGGTTCTCTTGGATGATTTACTCAGGTTCTCTGGGCAGTCAGCAATGAAGTGTCCTGGTTTGTTGCACTTAAAACATTTGTTTTGTTCTTCCTTTTTATCCTTAGAAGTACCAACCTTCTTGGAAGAACCTCCAAACTTACCAGCATACTTCTTGCTTCTCTTAGCCCATTGCGATACTCTTGCAGCCATCAGAACCATTTCTTCTTCTTCATCAGAGTCCATCTCGTGACCTTCTTCAGAAGCTTCTTCATCAGATACTATAACCTTCGCCTTCAGAGCCTTAGAGGAACTCTTGGTGCTTAGTGCTATCCCTTTTAGCTTCTTAGTCGATTCATCAGTCATGAGTTCCATCTCATGACTCTTTAGAGAACTAACCAAGCTTTCAAGAGACACAGTATCTAAATCCTTAGATTCCTGAAACGCTGTCACTTTTGGTCTCCACTTTGGCGGCAAGCTTCTGAGTACTTTCCTTACATGATCAGCCTCAGTATAGCTCTTATCTAAAACTTGAAGTCCAGAAACAAGAATTTGAAACCTAGAGAACATTGTCTCAATGTCCTCTCCGTCCTTCATTTTAAATAATTCATACTGATGTACTAACAAGTTGGCCTTAGCCTCCTTAACTTGTTTATTTCCTTCATACTTGGATTTAAGAGAATCCCAGATAGACTTAGCCGTTCTCTTATCTCCAATTTTCAAGTACTCATCATGAGAGATGGCGTTTGTCATCATCCCTTTTACACTGTGGTGCTTCTTATATTCCAGCTTTTGAGTGGGTGTAAAAGCCTTCCTGTCTTTAGAGCTAACAACGCCTTCTAAGTCCATATTTTCAAAGTTCACTCCATCTTCTACCAAATCCCACAGATCACAATCAATCGCCATGATGTGACTGTACATCTTGGTTTTCCAGAATGGATAACCAGTCTCAGTTCCATTGAAAAAGGGAATTTTGTCAGAAGACCTTCTGTCTTTAGAATTAGAATCATAGTCAAATGGAACTTCATTGAGATTCTTCTCAGCAGACATGTTTTTCCTCCCTGAATCTTAACTGTTTCACTGATAGGTGAGAGTTAGGCAACAACCAGGCTCTGATACCAATTGAAGGTGGAAAAACACAAGAAGGGGGGGGTTGAATTGTGTTTTAAAAATTAAAACTTTTTGCCTAATAGCGACTAAGTATGCAGCGGATAAAAACACAAATTAACGAGAGGATGCTGAGAGAGAGAAAGAAAGACACAGAATTTATCCTGGTTCCCCTCACAAATCGAGAGTACTCCAGTCCCCTTGTTACTAACAAGAGATTTTCACTATAATCTACTAAAGATTACAAATTGCTCAAGCACACTTGCAAGAGACTTCTCAGGTGCTCAAGTTTCACTAAACAAGAGACTTCTCAAATGCTCAAGTTAAACTTAACAAGAGACTTCTCAAACAAACTTAAGAATAAGAATGAATGTTAAGGAACACTTGATATACTATCAGAGGTGTTTACAAAATACAACTCAATTTGTTCTAAGACTTAGAATGACAGATTTAAGATATGATGTCAGAATGCTTCTTAGTCTTTGAACGCAGTAATAGAACAGTAGTAGGAACAGTAGTCATTTCTTCCATTTGAGTCTTCTATTTATACTTGGAGGAAGATGATGACCGTTGCAGAGAGAGAGGTGCCAGCTGGAATTTACTCGTACAATTGATAGCTGTATATTGCCTTCTTTGGTAAGGAATTCCAATTCCACTACCTAGCTATTCAATTTATCACTCCTCCATTTTGAGTAATAATAGTACGATAGTACAATCCTCAAATGCGCTCCACTTATGGATAAGGTTAACGTTGTACCAACGAATATTCCTTCCTGTGGATGTGACAGAGCCTTGAAGTGGATTGTTCTTCAATCATTGGTTCTATATAGGTCAGCTCTTGAGTGACGTAAATTCCTTTTGCTTCTGATGCTGTTGCCATAGCTTCTTGAGGTCTTTTAGCTTCTGAGTCCTTCAGAGCCTTGTTTTATCCTCAGAGTCACTTTCTTCAGCATTCAAAATTTAAGCTTCTGACGAACAGTGTCGTGCTTTCAGAGCTTGTTTTGACTGGCTTCTCTGCTACTATTCATAGTGCTTCTGAATGAATTTTGACTTATAATTCTGCACACTAGAATAATCATTAGTAATACCAATTGCAATTTTAATACCTTGTTATCATCAAAACTACTTAAAACATTAGAGGTTCAAGTCAGACCCACTTTGTTCCAACACGAAATAGAGACCGAAATAGAAACCGAAATAGAGATTTAAATAGAATAGACATAGAGACCAACAGAGAGACCGAAATAGAGACCCAAATAGTGACCAACATAGAGATCGAAATAGAGACTCAAATAGAGACCATAATAGAGACTGACATAGAAACCGAAATAGAGACTGAATTTACCACACAACATTTTCAAATCGGTCTCAAAATTGGTAGCAATGAATAGAGAAATTAATTGCAAATCGGTCACTATATCAGTCTCTAATAGCGTCGCTCATAGCGTCGAAATATGTGTCGCAAAGTCAGTTTCTAAACTGGTTGCTAATTCAGTCGCTATTCCAGTCGCTATTTCGGTCTCTAAATTCGGTTGCTCATTTAGTCGCTGGCAAATCGGTTGCTAATTTGGTCACAACAGATCAGCGACCAAGGTATTTGCTACCGATTTTCATCGGTTGCCATTTCGGTCGCTAACGCATTTAGCGACCGATTTTCATCAAAATCGGTTGCTAATTCGGTGGCTAAACGCTGTTTTTCTAGTAGTGTCTTTAAATGCGGGAATCTATTTCCTACGTTTCTTTGGTGACATAACCTTATAACGGTGAGGATTTAACACGGTGACTACGTCGACGTAGCTCTCATATTAGTCGTTTGATTTGCAACTAACTGTTGTGGTCATATATAGTTAAATGTATTACTATTTAATCTAGATCGCTCAATCATTATTTAACAGCCAAGATTTGAAATTGCGTAAAATTGTATCTGAACTTATTTTTATACCGTAGACAATCTCGGTCCACCTTATAATTCTTATATAATACTCTTTTTCGGGAGTGGTTATGGTGCATAAGCTTTAATAATGAAATTTGCTTAATGCACCCTCCAGATTGCTTAGCGCACCCCCAGATTGTTTAGCGCACCCCCCAGATTTCTAGCACACCCCCTAAATTTCTAGCATACCCCCCAAATTTCTGGGGGTGCGCTAAGCAATTTGGGGTATTTATGCACGGTGCATAAACATTGCTTATGCACCATAACTTGTGCCCTCTTTTTCTAGTCAAGTGAGCATAACTAGATACCGTTTGACCTGACTTATTTTATAATTTTTTATAAGTCCAAACAGATTTTCAAGAAGCTAGTCCAAACAAATTTTCAAGAAGCTCTTGATAGAAAAAAATTGCTTAATTTTTATGAGTAAAATACATAGATAAAAGACTTTTAAGCTAAAAAAAAAAAAATAATTACCAAACAACTTTAGTTTTTTTTTCTTTCTAAAAGCTCTTATTTTCACTTTTAGATTTCAGATAGCTTTTAATCCTAAAAGTGCTAGGCCAAAGGATACCTTAGGAACATTACATATAATATATATGAATTGATATTTGTATATACATTCACTTATTAATCTTAAATAAATAAAATTATAATCACTAAATTACTTAGAAAAAATAAAAATAAAAATAAAAAAGACATGTTCATACTAGCTAGTGCAGTATAACAAATTAAAGTTTGGAAGGGAGAAGCTAAGATGCTTCTTCTTCTTCTTCTTTGATGCTTCTTCCCAATACACTTGTCATAGAAAAAAATCGCGAAAGTAATTAATAATTCTAATAAGATTTATAGTCAACTAAGAACCTTTTTTTAATTTTTTGAATCACCAACTAAGAACCATTTAATATTTGATATTCTTAGTATGAACAAATTTTTTACTTAAAAGTTCTAGGTTTTTTTATTTGTTTTGAAGTGGACGCGTAAACCTCCATCTCCTCCTATAAATTGGGGTGAACAAGAAAGTAACCGGCAAGAAGTCCTTCCAAGAAGTCATAATTTCTTTGTGCGCTTTTGAGAAGTACTTAAGTAAGTCCTCTCTTTTTGAAGTACTTAAGTAAGTCCTTAACTAGGTATTCTTTTAGAGTAAGCTTTAATCGATATTGGAGAATGTTATGGGACATGCATAAAATTTAATTTCTTACATTATTAAATGCATAATTTATATATTAAGATATTTTAACATATACGAGTATCTTCAATAAGAGTATCAAATAGAGTTTCATAGACTAATGATCTGTATTTTATTTTTTTTTATCATTGGAGTTTGATTACGTGACATAGAGGGTATCAAAATTGATGATATGGTACCCTATAAGGTATCATATCATTAATTTAATATTACCTTTTTTATTTAATATCAAATTAAATAGAATGCACCACTTAGTGATGTATGATACTCAAAGTGATATCATCATTGGAACAAAATATATATGAATTACATAAATATTACATGACATTGTAGGTACAACTTTTTAGTGATTTATGATACCTAAAATAGTATTACCATTGAAGATGCTGTTAGAATACATATTAACATGACCCTCCTCTGCCCTTTAATTATAGGGTTAATAGGCTTTTACCCCCCTGCAAAGTAGGCGAGTTTTGCGTTACCCCCCTGTAATTTTTTTTCTTGAGATTACCCCCTGCAAAATTTATTTTTTTGATTTACCCCTTTCTGCTGACGTGGCAGGCAAAAGTCAACTGCCACGTCAGCAAAGTTCACTGCCACGTCAGCAAAAAACTTGACTTTTTGCCTGCCACATCAGCAAAAAGTAGGTAAATCAAAAAAATAAATTTTGCAAGGGGTAATCTCAAGAAAAAAAATTACAGGGGGTAATGCAAAACTCGCCTACTTTGCAGGGGGGTAAAAGTCTATTAACCCTTAATTATATGTTAATTAATTATAATGATGCTTTAATTTTGTGTAACTTGGTATTTGTAAAAGTACATGTACTAAACATTCCTCTATTGATTACAGATATGGATTATGTTAGCAGCGCAATGATCCTTTTGGTGACATGCATTGTCACATACTTTATTGGTTCACTTTATGCAAGAAGCAAAAATTCAAATTACAAGCTTCCACCAGGACCTTCCATTTTCACTATTATGTCACATGTTTTTGAATTATATTACAAGCCACAACAAACACTTGCAAAATTTGCTAAGTTTTATGGTCCTGTTATGCTTATTAAGTTATGCACTGAGACCACTGTGATTATTTCATCATCAGATATGGCCAAAGAAATTCTTCATACTAATGATTCTTTGTTCACTGATAGATCTGTTCCTCATAACACAACAACTCACAATCACAACAATTTTAGTTTAGTCTTTCTACCATTTTCACCTCTTTGGCAACACCTTAGAAAAATATGTCATAATAGTCTATTCTCTAATAAGACTCTTGATGGAAGTACAGAACTTAGACGTATGAAATTGAAAGATCTTCTAAATGATATGCATAAAAGCAGCTTAATTGGTGAAGCTGTTGATGTTGGAAGAGCTGCTTTTAAGGCATGCATTAATTTTTTGTCATATACTTTTGTGTCTCAAGATTTTGTTGAATCTTTAGATGATGAATATAAGGATATAGTTTCCACTCTATTGAGTGCTGTTGGAACACCAAACATTGCTGATCATTTTCCTATATTGAAGATTCTTGACCCACAAGGCATTAAAAGACACACTACTAAATATGTTGCAAAAGTGTTCTATGCATTAGATATCATAATTGACAAAAGAATGAAGCTAAGACAAAGTGAAGATTATGTCTCAAAGAATGACATGTTAGACACCTTGTTGGACATTTCCAAAGAAGATAGCCAAAAGATGGATAAAAAACAGATTAAACATCTATTACTTGTATGTATTTTTCTCCCTCAATCACCTTTTTGTTTTCTTTCACACAGGGCCGGCCCAAGGGTAAAGCAGCCCAAGCTAGGGCTTTAGGCCCACCAAAATTTTTTTTTTTTATAAAGGGTATAGGCCCCCCAAAAAAAATTCTTTTTATTTTATATATATATTTAGGCCTCCATTTAAACATGATATGCTTGCTGGTTCAGTTGGTCGCGTGCTTATTATGTGAAAGGGAGAATGCTGGTTCAAGCCCTGGCAGGGGTGTGTTTTCCATTTATTGTTATTTTTAACTTATTTTTCATAATCTTCTAATTGTTAAATAATAATTATTCAAAAAGAAATTGTTTAGAGAATAGTATTTATTTTAAGAAGTTTTTCATTTTCTACAAGTTTTTCTAATAGTATATTTTATTTGCTACAAGTAATAAATTTTAATTTTATTACAAATATAATTGTTACATTTTACAAAAAAAAATTATTTAACTATTTATAAATATAAATTCTACGTTTTTTTCTTGCACTATATTTTATTAAAAATATATTTCTTGTAATACGGTGGACTTTATGTTCGGCGAAAAATCAAATTAGGCCTCATATTAATATCCGCTTTAGGCCTCACTTTATGTTGGGCCGGCCCTGCTTTCACAATAACTTTATCTTTAGATCAACCTTTTTTTTAATTAAAAATATTACTATATATTCTAACTTATGATACATATAGTGGAATTTGACACATAATTTTCGTCATTAAATTTTTCCTTAACATTTCTTCTACAATCTCACGAGTTCTTTACTTAACATATGACTGTTGTACTTTTAATAGGATCTGCTTGTGGCTGGAACAGAAACGTCAGCATATGGATTAGAAAGGGCAATGACTCGTCTAGTACACGATCCAAAGGCTATGTCAAAAGCAAAAAGGGAACTTGAGGAAACTATTGGAATTGGGAATCCAATTGAGGAATCCGACATTCCTAGGCTTCCATATTTACAAGCAGTGATAAAAGAGAGTTTGCGATTACACCCTCCAGCACCACTTTTGCTTCCTCGAAAAGCAAGAGTAGATGTGGAAATATCAGGTTACACAATTCCAAAAGGTGCACAAGTTCTGATCAATGAATGGGCTATTGGTAGAACAGAAATATGGGATGATGCTCATTTGTTCTCACCGGAAAGATTTTTGGGATCTGAAATTGATGTCAAAGGTCGACACTTTAATCTTACACCATTTGGTAGCGGAAGACGTATATGTCCCGGCTCACCATTAGCTGTTAGGATGTTGCATTTGATGTTGGGATCGTTAATCAACTCCTTTGATTGGAAACTTGAAAATAATCTGGAGCCTAAGGACATGAACATGGACAAATCCCTAAGAGCTATTCCAGTTATGCTAAACAACATTAAGTAATTATCCAGATCAATGCATTATCTTAATTACGTTTGTTTAAGATTAGGTCCGATTGATCTAGTTTTATGGGAGTATATTGTATATCTTTATCTAGCTTTCTTTATTTTATAAGTTTAATATTGTAGTTTGAGTCGGTTTGTATGGATATATTTTAGGCAAAATGCATTCATAGGTCCTTTAAATTTTATGTTTGTAACAGATTGGTCCTTTAAGTTTTTTAAGTAACAAATGAGTCCTTTAAGTTTTTTAAGTAACAAATAGGTCCTTTAAGTTTGTAATTTGTAACATCTAGGTCCCTCAATTACTTAAAAAATAGGACCTAAATGTTACAAATTACAAACTTAAAGAACCTATTTGTTACTTAAAAAACTTAAAGGACTTATTTGTTACTTAAAAAACTTAAAGGACTTATCTGTTACAAACGTAAAACTTAAAGGACTTATAGATGTATTTAGCCTATATTTTACCATTTCAAGTTTCAACATATAATAAATTGGTTTGATTGATTTTCGTTTACGAACTTCATATGATTAGATTTTATTTGTGTTTATGTAGTTTGACTTGTTAAAATGATGAGAAATGATATTTTGACACACTTTTCCTTACATAATATATATATATAAGAGAGAGAAACCAAAGGAAAAAGAAGAAATTGAGAGAAAAAATATTACAAAATTGCCACTGTATATGTATTGTGTAAGAAAAAGTATGTCAAAATAACATTTCTCTAAAATGATGGCCAATGAGATCAAGCAAACATTAGAAAGTTGTAGATGAGGAGTTATCTATTAATTAACTTTCGATTATAATGATTTCTCTTTCAGCCCTCCACATTTTTTTTATACCCCCAAAAATCCAATTTTGCTCTTGATAAAAAATTCGGTTGCAGAAATCAAAATTTTTCTAGTTCAAATTTCAGGAAAAATTCAGTTTCTAGAAATCAAAGTTGTATTTCAAGGCAAAAAAAAATTCGATACAGAAATCAAAATTTTATTAAAAAGTAAAACAGAAAATTCAAAATGTGAAAAAGAAACTTGAGGGCCGGAAGTATTGAATTGTGATGTAAATTTCTAGAAGCTACTTGATACATTGTATAGCTAGAAATCTTGTAATATCTAGTATTGTATAGATTAATCTAGACTATTGTTATATCTAGTATTGTATAACTAGAAATCTCTAGATTATTGTATTGTATAGGTTAATCTAGAATCATCTAGTAATTAAATTAAATAATCAACCCCATACTAAGGGCGGTAATCCAAGCCTATAAATAGGCACTTCACTATGTAATTGCTGATCAAGGAAACCAATCACAATTTCTCCTACAAGTCTCTTAGTCCTATTCCAATACTTCCTTTGCCACATAACTATTTTAGCTTTCTTTCTAAACAAGTTTAATAATATTCTATAACAACTATTCAAATACTATCAGTGGCATCAGAGCTACGTTCGATCATATATTGGGCGTAGAAACTTCATTCATATATTTCCAACCAAACCCTCCTTATATCCTACGTCATTTCTAAATTTTCCCCCTAAGACATGGCTAATACCATTCAACCATCATCTATGACTATCCCTATCTTCAATGGTGAAAACTATGATTTTTGGAGCATTAAAATGAAGACATTTTTTTGCTCTCAAGATTTATGGGACGTTGTAGATGAAGGATTTACTATTCCTGAAGACCCTTCAACTCTCAATGCTAATCAGAAAAAGGAGTTGAAGGAAAATAAACAAAAAGATTCAAAGGCGCTATTCTTTCTACAACAAGCTGTAGAAGATAGTATCTTTCCAAGAATAATGGGAGCTACAAGTGCCAAAGATGCATGGGGTACATTGAAGGAGGAGTTTCAAGGAAGTGACAAGGTACGTGCCATTAAACTTCAAACTTTAAGGCGTGAGTTCGAATTGATAAAAATGAAAGAGTCTGAGATCGTAAAAGACTACTATACTAAAATAAAAGAATTAGTGAGTCAAATGAGATCATACGGGGATAATATTCTTGACAAAAGAATTGTTGAGAAAATTCTAATTTCTATTCCTTGTAAGTATGATGCAATCGTGACTACGATTGAGCAAACCAAAGATCTATCTACTCTGTCGGTGACAGAATTAATTGGCTCACTAGAAGCTTATGAGCCAAGATTGAGTAGGCACGATGACAATACAGTTGAAAATGCCTTTCAATCAAAGCTCAAATTACGGTCTCATGACAAAAGATATGGAGGAAAGGAAAAAGGTCGAGAAAATTCTAGAAATGGAGAGAATTCTAGAAATTTCTCAAAGAAAAATCAAGATGAGTATCCTCCATGCGGCATATGCAAGAAGACAAATCACGCCGAGAAATATTGTCGATGGCGCGGGAAAGAGCAATGTCGATACTGTAAAAAATTTGGACATGAGGAGAAAAATTGTTACAGCAAAAATAAGCATCAAGCAAATTTTGTTGAAGAGCACGAGTGTGAGAATGATCAACATGACTACGAGCAATATCTTTTCTATGCTACACAAGACTGCAATGATGAATTGAGCAGAAATTGGTACTTGGATAGCGGTTGCAGCAATCACATGGCCAAAGATGAGAGCATCTTCAAGGATATTGATGACTCCGTCAAAGTAAAAGTTCGACTGGGAAATGGCACTGTCGTAGAATCTAAAGGCAAAGGCACTGTGATGGTGGAGACTAAGAAAGGTACGAGATTCATCAAAGATGTCTTGCTAGTTCCCAATCTCAAAGAAAATCTTTTGAGTATTGGTCAAATGATGGAGAAAGGTTATACTCTTCACTTTGAAGGAGACACATGTGCAATATATGACAATAGTCACAAAAGACATGAGATAGCCAAAGTAAAAATGGAGAAAAGAAATAGAAGCTTTCCAATAAGCTTTAAATATACAACCAACATCGCCTTGAAAGTACAAGTCGATGATTCACGGTTATGGCATCGAAGATTTGGTCACTTCAACATTCAAGCATTGAAGATGTTAAATCAGAAGAATATGATGAGAGATCTACCATACTTGAAGGAAAGTAATGAAGCTTGTGAAGGATGTCTTCTCGGGAAGCAACATCGATTGACATTTCCAACAGGAGAAACGTGGAGAACAAAAGATGTGTTAGAGCTCATCCACACTGACGTTTGTGGACCGATGAGGACACCATCACTCAACAATAACAGGTATTTCATTCTCTTCATTGATGACTTTTCTAGAATGACTTGGGTATACTTCATCAAGGAAAAATCAGAAGTCTTTGGAATATTCAAAAAGTTCAAGACCCTTGTTGAGAAGCAAAGTGGTAAACATATAAAAAAGCTAAGAAGTGATCAAGGCAAAGAGTACAACTCTCACGAGTTTGATAAATTCTGCGAGGATGAAGGCATTGAACGACAACTAACAGTTGCATATTCTCCACAACAAAATGGCGTGTCGGAGAGGAAGAATCGCACAGTCATGGAAATGGCTAGATCAATGATGAAGGATAAAGGCTTGCCGAATATTTTTTGGGCTGAAGCAGTTTACACGGCCGTCTACATACTCAATAGATGCCCAACTAGGGCAGTTCAAGACAAGACTCCAATTGAGATTTGGTGTGGTAAAAAGCCATCAGCTAAACATCTAAGAGTTTTTGGATCTATCTGCTATATACATGTTCCTAAACAAAAACGGCACAAGCTAGAAGACAAGACCACTAAAGGTATCTTCTTGGGATATAGTACACAATCAAAAGGCTATAGAATCTATAACTTGCAAACAAAGAAGCTCGATGTTAGTCGAGATGTTGAGGTTGATGAAAATGCTAGTTGGAATTGGGATGACGGAAAAGTTGAGAGAAGAAATATTTCCATCCCAATACCACAATCAGACATGGAAGATATGGAAGAAGCAACAGAAGAACCAGGTACGCCACCTTCACCTCCACAACAAGAAATTTCTTCACCAGAATCTACTCCAACAAGAGTAAGATCATTGGTGGATATATATGAAACCTGCAACTTGGCCATACTTGAGCCTGAAAACTATGATGTGGCTTCAAAATAAGAAGTATGGGTTAAGGCAATGCAGGACAAGATTAAAATGATTGAGAAGAATAATACTTGGGAGCTTGTAGATTGTCCACATGGAAAAGATATCATTGGAGTTAAATGGGTCTATAAGACAAAGCTTAATCCTGATGGCTCGATACAGAAGCATAAGGCTAGACTAGTTGCAAAGGGTTACTCGCAACAACCTGGAGTAGACTACAATGAGACATTTGCTCCAGTTGCTCGCCTAGACACTATTAGAGCCTTAATAGCTCTTGCCGCACAAAAAGGGTGGAGCATATATCAACTAGATGTGAAATCTGCTTTCCTAAATGGTATACTTGAAGAAGAGATTTATGTGGAGCAGCCACAAGGATTTGTAGTCAAAGGAAATGAAAGCAAAGTTTTGAGATTAAGAAAAGCTTTATATGGCCTGAAGCAAGCTCCTCGAGCATGGTACAGTAGAATTGATCAATATTTCATGGATCGAGGATTCAGGAGGAGCAAGAGTGAGCCAACACTATACATCAAGACTCAAGGTCAGTATGATACTCTCATTGTCTCCTTGTATGTTGATGATCTTATCTACACGGGAAACAATATTACGCTGATAAATGGATTCAAAGAAGACATGATGAAGACATTTGATATGACCGACCTTGGTTTGATGAATTACTTTCTCGGCATAGAGGTAAAACAAAAAGAACAAGGTATATTTATTTGTCAGAAGAAATACACTAAAGCACTATTGGAGAAGTTCAAGATGAATGATTGCAAGCCAGTTGCTACTCCACTCGTAACAAATGAAAAGATGCAAAAGGATGATGGATCACCTGAAGCTGATGCATCGCGCTATAGAAGTTTGATCGGGAGCCTACTATATCTTACAGCTACACGTCCAGATATCATGTATGCTGCAAGTCTTTTATCAAGATTCATGCAGAAACCAAGTCAAATTCATCTTGGAGCTGGTAAAAGAATTCTAAGATACTTGCAAGGAACAAAGGAGTATGGTATGTGGTATAAATCCATGAACAACTCTAAGTTGCTTGGTTACACCGATAATGATTGGGCAGGTTCATTAGATGACATGAAAAGTACATCAGGCTATGCCTTCTCACTAGGATCAGGATTTTTCTCATGGGCATGTAAGAAGCAAGCTACAGTTGCACAGTCCACAGCAGAGGCTGAGTACGTGGCAGCAGCTGAGCGACAAGTCAATCTATATGGCTTCGAAGAATACTAGGAGACATGGGTGAACAAGAAGATGAACCTACTATAATATACTGCGATAACAAGTCAGCTATAGCAATGACAAAGAATCCGGTTCATCATCATCGAACCAAGCATATAGCAATCAAATATCACTTTATAAGAGAAGCAGAGGCAACTAAACAAATTCAGCTCAAGTATTGTACGACAGAAGAACAAATTGCAGACATATTCACGAAGGCACTACCAAGAGCAAGATTTGAGCTACTACGAACTATGCTTGGAGTTACTGAAATTTACATCAAGGAGGAGTGTTGAATTGTGATGTAAATTTCTAGAAGCTACTTGATACATTGTATAGCTAGAAATCTCTAAGATTATTGTAATATCTAGTATTGTATAGATTAATCTAAACTATTGTTATATCTAGTATTGTATAACTAGAAATCTCTAGATTATTGTATAGTATAGGTTAATCTAGAATCATCTAGTAATTAAATAAAATAATCAACCCCATACTAAGGGCGGTAATCCAAGCCTATAAATAGGCACTTCACTATGTAATTGTTGATCAAGGAAACCAATCACAATTTCTCCTACAAGTCTCTTAGTCCTATTCCAATACTTCCTTTGCCACATAACTATTTTAGCTTTCTTTCTAAACAAGTTTAATAATATTATATAACAACTATTCAAATACTATTAGGAAGAAAAATCTTCTTTCTTTCTAAACAAGTTTAATAATATTCTATAACAACTATTCAAATACTATCAGGAAGAAAAATCTTCTTCCATTATCACGACTATAAATATTTATTACATCACACTAAAACCTCAACTAAACCCCAACACAAAAATGACTTCCTTTTTTTCTTCCTTCTCTTCCACTTCATCGGAGACAAACCTAACCACCGCAAAGACAATCCTCTCAACCGCCGCCACCGTAGCCGCCACTGCAGTTCTAATCCGTTCCATCGCCAACGAATTCCTCCCAATGGACCTCCGCGATTACGTATTCACCGGAATCAAATCAATTTGCTCTCGTTTCTCCACCGACCTAACAATGGTAATCGAAGAATTCGAAGGTCTCGACAATAACCAAATCTACTCCGCCGCTGAAACCTATCTCGGCACCATAATTTCACCTTCAACAAAACGACTCCGTATAAGCAAATCCGATCACCAACAAACTTTCACTCTCACAATGGAACGTAACCAATCAGTAACCGATTTCTTCAACGGCGTAAAACTCAACTGGTTCCTCTTCATTCGCCGCGTCGAGAATCTCCACAACAACCGCGATCCAACATCCTCCACATTAAAATCAGAAATCCGTTCGTTAGAATTAACATTTAACAGAAAACACAAAAACATGATTCTGAACGATTACATCCCGTTTATTCTCCGAGAATCAAAATCAAAGAAACAAGAATTAAAAGCTTTACGAATCTTCACTGTTGATTATCAGAATCTGTATGGTAATCTGAGCGACGCGTGGATAGGGACGACGCTAAATCATCCTTCAACTTTTGATACGCTGGCACTTGAGCGTGAATTACGGGAGTTTGTTATAGATGATTTGCAAAGATTTGTTATGAGGAAAGAATATTATAGGGAAGTTGGAAAGGCTTGGAAGAGAGGTTATTTGTTGTATGGTCCACCTGGAACTGGTAAAAGTAGTTTGATTGCTGCTATGGCGAATTATTTGCATTTTGATATTTATGATTTGGAATTGACTGAGTTGAGTAGTAATGCTGAGTTGAGGAGATTGTTGATTGCTATGCCTAATAGGTCTATTGTTGTTGTTGAGGATATTGATTGTACTGTTGAGTTTCAGGATCGTGTTGCGCAATCTAAATGTGCCCGATGTGCCCGAAACGATAAACAGGTTTGTCTATTTTTGCTATTTTCTCTCAAATGTGTGTGTAGCTGCCGCGCTCAAATGAAATGTCTAAATGTTTGTGTCTAACCTGTCTTATACCATTTTGATATTTATGTTACTTGTATCCTGTTTTATAAGATATATATTAGATAAAGGTATGATATAAGTTGATGTGATAAATGTGGTATATGTGGTAACTTGCATTTGGAAATAAAGACTTAAGTGGTTAATGAATTTTTCCTTACTATGAATTGTTTGTGAGAATCCGAGTTCAAATAATTTTTTGTCAAGATTTTAAGCTGAACTCCGATTTACCAGACGCTTTCTGTAGTGAAGAGGAGGGTAACACAAAAAGATATGATAATTTTGTTCACAATTAATAACCTTGACCGAAGGGAATTAGAGACTCCTCAACTCTAAAGTGAAGTATACTCTTGTGTGCATGATTATGGAATAATGCGGCCCACTTACTTATTAGCTTAACTGCCCTTGCAGAGGCTAATTTGGTATGAGAAGGGTAGAGGAATGTTTGTGAGTGAGGCAAATACTCGAAGTAGATGGTTATTGCATACTGTATTTTGCTATGTCGTTTATTATCATGTGAAAAGCTGATAACCTAGAGCCTAGAGGGATTGAGATCTTATGTATATAGCTGCCACATGGAACATAAATCAGTTTGATGCTAATGTTCATTTATATGATTTGTTTTACTATTTACGGTATATTATTTTCAGCTTAAATATAATTTAAGCTCCATTTCGTCCACAGGTTACATTATCAGGGTTGCTAAATTTTATTGATGGACTATGGTCAAGTTGTGGAGATGAAAGGATTATTGTGTTCACAACAAACCACAAGGAAAAGCTTGATCCAGCTTTGTTGCGCCCTGGCCGCATGGATGTTCATATACACATGTCCTATTGTACTCCCTATGGTTTTAGACAACTAGCTTTCCGTTACCTTGGAATTAAAGAACACACCCTATTCAAAGAGATCGAGGAAACAATTCAGCAAACGCTGGTAACTCCAGCTGAAGTAGCGGAGCAGCTTCTTAAGGGCAGCGAGACAGAAACTATTCTTAAAGATGTATCAAATTTTCTTAGAAAGAAGAAAGAAATTCAGGAACTCGAGGCTAAAAAGAGAGAACAAGAGGAGCGGCAGCTGGTAGATGGCCGTGTTAATGAAGAAAATGCTGACAACAAATATGACAGAGTAATTCAGCATTTCCCTCCTCAAACTTGTAACGGGGCAATTTAGTTCCTCAAATTTACAAAATAGTAAATTAATCTCTCAAATGATAAAATATCTGTCAATTTAGTGGCCTTTTGTGTATGCTGAGATATAATTCAAATAGGCTAGTAGATATGTTAATAATAATTATCTTTATGTCAGGTTAGTTGAAGTTAGTATTGTTAAATGAAGATCAATGAATATATAGCTGCAAGAGGACTTTTTCCTCTTTTCATAAGCTTCAATCATAGGTTTCCTTTTTACGATAATGTGTTTGATTTGGTTCGCGCTTCGAGTACATTGGATTATGATGATGATGTTGTTGGTGGGAAATAAGAGAAGTTGGAGTTTTTGATGTTCGATATTGATCGAATTTTGCAGGCAGTTGGTTTGTTTTGGATTGATAACTTCTATTGTTCTAATGAAAAGAAAATTGCATTGACTAGGTTGATTGAAAGGTTTGGATATAGAAAATTGAAATGGGTTGTGGGAGAGAAGGTTGATAGTGGCAAGTATCATGTTTTCTTATCTGCTGTTCTTCAGAAGCCTGTTAGGGTTTAAAGAGGCTAGAAAGCACTGATAAGGTTTTTGCTTCTGCACAATTTGTGTGAATGAATTTGCTTCGAAGTTCTAAAATTTTATCAGAAGTGGAACAAGTGCATGATATTTCAAGTAATGTAAAATGTTATATATTCTGGTACTAGTTAGTTAGGAGTATTCTGTAGCAGTTGATAACTTTATTAGAAAGCTGAAAGTAAATTACAATTTTTTAGTCATAGAGTTAATTCTTGAATCTTGAGTATATACTAAATATTATACTACATAGAATAGAATTTTCCTTTCTTGACTTTCTCATTGACTCGTTGAGCAAATCTATATAGTGCAGCCTATATGCATGTCCTATTTTGGTATCTCATGCTATTTATTTATAACATTAAAATTAAATAGTGAGGCCTACATCTGATTTCGCTGTGACAGCTGAGATTTTGTCAAACTCACAGCAAACGTAAACATGCACGGACAAATATTATCAGACCATTTTCTTATATATAAAATGATCATGTGTATATGATTTCGGACAGAAGTACTAAACCAGAACAACAAACAATTACCAAGACAAGTAATTGGAATCCCGGAATTTGTTTTAACAAGTAATTGGCATTTGGAGTAGGAGTGGTGTTGGTGGCTGTTTCTGTCCTGTTTTGTGTGGAAGGGTTGCTGCTATGCTGTTGTTTTGCTGCCTCCTGTTTGGTTTCTGTTGCGGTATTTTGTTCTATGAATTTTTTTTTTGAACTACACTTGTCAGAAAAAAAAATTGCCAAACTACACCACCTTTTCAAAAAATTTCGAAACTACACAACTTTTCTATGTGTGTAGGACGCGGTATTCTGTTCTGTGGTTTGGGGTTTGGATGATTTTTTTTTTGTAAAAATTATTTTATAAATTTTACTAAAATTGTATTAATTAATACTAATATAAAATTATTATTTTTCTAATTTTTTTTTAATGTTTGAATTTTTTTTTGTAAAAAAGGAGATCCGTGTAATTTAAAACTTAATAGTTTAGTTTAATGTATTCAAAAAAGTTTTTTAATTGTTTGTTTAATGTGTTTGGATGTATTTGTGGTTTGTATTTATTAACAAAATAAATATAAAATATTGCGAAAAAAAATACAAAAATTAAAGTAAAATTTAAAATTAATAGTAACAAAGATCATGCATATTTATTACATCCGAATAATTATCAATGACCCGCATGCCCATGCCCACGACCACGACCCCGACGCCCACGTCCACGTCCACCATCCGCATCTTCAACTTCATTAGGATTCAAATTACCACCGGTACTGCAGGCAGGAGGCTGACGAATTCAACTACCTCGCCGAGGTCCATCTCCACCACGAGGTCCATCTTCAATTGGTGCATTATCTATAGATACGTGGGTAGCAAAAGTTGAAGTTGTGTCAAGAGAAACCCCGGAAGTTGCGCCATGATGATAACCCGAAGTTGCTCCAGGAAAAACTCCATCACTCGAAGATAAAAACTGTTCTAAGAGTCGTTGGTCTTCCGGTGCAAACAGTGGATCAATCCATGGCTCAGATGTTGAGGTATCTGGGTCTGTGTAGTGATAGTTTTGGTGGTGGGTGGGTTGGTTGTTGAAAGGATGATAGTTTTGAGTGGTTGTTGGTGAAATGTATGTTTCGCGGTCAAAGATTGGGAATTGGTGAGGGGTTTGATATAAATGGTAGGTCGGTTCATGTTGTGTTGTTTGAATGGGTGGTTGGTTTTGCGTGGTTTCAATGTATGTTTGGTGTTGGGGAATGTTAAAATCTAGATGATAGGTTGGTTCATTTTGTGTTGTTGTTGTGTGAATGGGGGATGGGTCAGGGGTAAATTCTCTTGTTGAGGTAGATGGATTCCCTTGTTGGGTACGTGAGTCAAAAACAATGAACGGGTTATATTTTGAATAATACCAATTATATTTTATATTAGTATTATATTTATAATAATTAATACAATTTTAGTAAATTAATAAAATAATTTTTAAAACAAAAAAAAATCATCCAAACCCCAAACCACACCAAAACCCCAAACCACCCCAAAACCCCAAACCACTTCAAAACCCCAAACCACTAAAAACCCTCTAACCCCAACCCTCCCAAACCCCTCTAACCCCAACCCTCTTTAACCTCTCTAACCCTTCCCACGAAGAAAAAAAAAAGCAGCTGAAGGACGCTGGCGCGTCCTTCATTGGACGCTGAGCAGCCAACGGCGCGTTCTTCACGTGGTCGTGAAGCTGCAAATGGCGCGTCCTACACACATAGAAAAAGTAGTGTAGTTTCGAAATTTTTTGAAAAGGTCGTGTAGTTTGGCAATTTTTTTTTTTGACAAGTGTAGTTCAAAAAAAAAATCTTGTTCTGTTAGCATTGTATTGTTGTCCTGCTGTTTGCTGCGGTTTTGTTGTTGTTTAAACCGCTTCTGGTGCTGTTTGTTTCTGTTTGTTGTGGCTTTCTATTGTATGTTGCTTCCCCCCCTCCCCTTTGGTATGCCTTATACTTGGGCTATGGTATAATAAAATTTGCTATTTCAAAAAAAAAAACATTATTTTTCCCATGATACTTTTGAAGATTCTCATTTGATCTTTATTTTCTTTTCAATGAGTTGCATTATTTAACGGTAAATTCTAAAATGGACCATTTCATCAAGTGGTTAATGGTGGACCAGTTATGAATAACACGATAACGAATACGAATTTTACAAAATCCACTGTTGGATTGAAAATTTGTTTCATATAGATCATTTATAAAAAAAATTAGAAAAATTGAAAATTATTTTATATGTTATTGAGACCCGTTAAGATTAACGGTTTATAAATTTTTATTAAATATCGTTAATCTTGATAGGTTTTAATATCATATCAAATGATTTTCAATTTTTCTGAAAATTTGTTTGGATGATATATGTGATATAAACTTTCAATCCAACGGTGGATTTTGTAAAATTCGTATTCGTTATAATAATATCGATCACTTGTCCACGGTGGACCTTCATAGCCTATTTAAACATATCGCTAATTATCACTTGATGGATCATATTTTGCAAAACTTCATACTTGAAATATTTTCTACACCCTCCGTGATTAAGAGTAATAAAAATCCTTATTCACTTGTTATATACTATTATTCATTTGCCAAGGAAATAATATTTGAACTTTTTGCAAAAGCCCAATGATTTTAGCTTTTTGCAAAAGCCCAATGAGTTGGTCTAATACACCAAAAACTTTTTTTCCAATAACCATCAAATTAATCATCTCATTAGTTCTAAATGGCTTTTTTTTTTTTGAATAGCAAACACGCACCATATATACATATATAAATAAAGTGTACAAAGTGAGCAAGAGTACAAGTAGTACTAGACCCGCACTTGGGGAAGTACATAAGGTACTCAACCCATAAGTTAAAATAAAAAGCTCCAAAAAAGCACTTAAGCTCTAAAAAACACCTAAGCACCACCACCCAAAAATGAAGCATTTCTACTTCACTCTTTAATACTGCCTTCATTTTGTAGTTAACATCTATGTAGGTTATATGAAATTTCTTTGACCTAAAACGAAACAAGATAACTTTAAATGTGCATCACAAGGTTATAATATAGTCAGGTTTGAGTAGTTGCTCCTTTATACTCATGTAACATTCCCAATCATCACCGATCTCATCCAGAAATCAAGTTTAAGATCGGACTTCGAAATAATAGCCATTGTAAAATTGCCAATGTTATTTGCCGAATTTGTGTCGTTACTAATTACGAATGCAGTAAAACATGAGATATAAATCAAATTGATCGGGAGAATCCGAGTTTAGTCTCAACTTGAACAATTCTTTGGGAAACTAACAGCAAGGAAACCAAGTATAAGAGAGCAAAGAAAATTTGTTTTTCAAAAACGAAAATTGTATTGTTTTATGTGAATGAAGGAATTAATATTGAAGGACTACACTTTTAAAAGAAAATTACTATTATATCTACATCTTTAAGTAGTTGTTAAACAATTATAAAAAGTGGGTATAAATCAGCATAGTGGGCTATACAACATTTAATTAAACTTACCAAACTAATCCCTCAATTAATTGTTTGTAAATAATAACTATTAATGGTTTTTTTTTTTCAATTGAAAAGGGTGCACATTACTAATTTACACATTCATATTTTTAAATGGGTGTAAATTAGCAGCTATATATATATATATATATATATATATAAAATCTTGTATAGATAAAAAATATGTTTTCTATATTGTCTCTTAATTAATAATTTGGAAGTAATTATTCAATAATAATTGAGAACAAGTCATATGCATCTAAAGTAAATGTTGATAAGAAAAAATTAGTTATGGATACACATATAAATTTATTTATGTGTCTTGTTTTCATTAGTTGTCGAATAAATACCTTTAAATTATCAAAGGTAATTAATATGCAAGGCTTTAAAAAAAATTATCAGCTATAAACTATTGGTTTGGCAACAAGTTTAAAGAAAAATAAAGCTTTTAATTTTTTAGTCATTCGCTAGTTTTTGAAAATAAAATAAAAAATTGTCTTTCACAAATAGACTGATACCATGGCTAATGTTGCGGTAAACCACCTTTATAAGTGGTCAACCGTGGATCAATATTTAAAATTATTATGAATTCTAACTATTGACAATACAATAATATTTTTTAAAAATAAAATAATAACTTTTTTTTGTGTTTACGGCTAAATAAATAAATTATTGACGTCATTTCAATACGAGTTACATATTTGTTATTTGTTATATTTTTGTTTTTAGTCAAGTTGTCTAATGGGTAGAAATTTCACCCTTAAAATGGATAAGTAGGATAATCGGAGTTCAAACTCCAGCCCCTGCATATATAATGCAACAATTATCGAATGTTTTAATCAAAGTAGTTTTAAATAAATAATGATTTTAATCGTAAAATTAAAAATGACCATTACATTATATTTTAGAACAATAACATATATATTAATAAAATTTTAAATATTTTATAAATACTAATCCATAAAGGACCACTTTCAAACCAATCCATATTAGAATTTTATGTCTTACTATCTGTTATAAGTTATAACTGGCCAGCGTCAATATTATTTTATAATATGAGTTAAAGTGGTTCTTATAGTTGTACCAAAAAAAAAAAAGCCTTTTTTAGTCTCTTAAGGTAATTACCCTATTTTCTTCTAAAGTTAATGATATTGAGAATTTGATACTAAAATAAATTTGAAAACTGATATAGTCAACATCTTTTATAATGATTTTAAAAGACAAGACCTTCAATTTGGCAAAAAATAAACACTTGATGCAAAATCAAAATTATACACTAAGCCACCATATAATAATAAAAAAAACGTATAATTAATAGACTACGAAAACCGTATATAATGTAAAACAAAGAGTTGGAAAAAATTCAACTAGAGTGTGCAATATAATAAGGGAAAAAAACAGAAATCTAGCAAGTTGAGAAATATTTTTTTTCTGAAATTCAATTGCTTAAGTCAAATATGTACATTTTGATAGTGTGGTACACTACAGCTTTGCTCTTTTCAAGCTTTAGCTTGTTAGTGATGTGATGATATTTCCCACTTGCGCAGCCTGTGTAGACTCCCCCTTGCTTTGAAAAGAAAAAAATAGTATTTCATACATAAAAATTAACTAGAAATAATTTTTTTCTTTTTTTCCGATTCTAGAATCAATATGAAATTATATAGATGACTCAGATTAAAAGTTTAATTTATTTTTTTTTCACCACCAATTTTATCTGATTCGGAGGAACAGTTCTTGCATCAAATAATTCCAACCATCTTCCGATTGCAGTTGTGAGAAATCAAACCATGGTCCTCCCTACAAAGTTTAACTTCGTAATCTTAAAAGTTGGATTTCGAATTTTTTTAGAAATATGATTTTGAAATGGTTAGTGTCAATTTTATAGATTTAAATATACCTTTCTTTTTGTACCAAATTTTTTTTTACCATTCTTCAATTTTATTTTTAAAAATAAAAAAATAAAATTGAAGTTATCTTTGTTATTTGCGAGAGGATTATAGTCTATTCACAAGTTAAAGTGAAGTAAGAAGTTTTTTTTTTTTTTTTCTTTCACCACCAGTTTAATCTGGTTTGGGGATTATGTTTATCATTAATATCACTTGTTAGAATTAAACTTAATTCGTAAATCCTAGAATCCAATCATGTTAATCATTAAGAAATACTGTAAACATAAGCGGAAGCGTGCCTGAGTTTGTCACTAGAATAGATTGAAGATTACATGTATGTGATCTTCCAATTGTAGAGTTCTTTACGACACCTTGAATCTCCTCTGATGGGGATGAAGAGAGAAATTGACCTGATGTATCGTTCATGTTATCTACAGTTGGGAACCATAACCCCTATAAATAACCTTAGAGTTATTTTTTAATTTTTAATATTCTAATTTGGCTCCTCATCAAATTAGATATTGACTTATGGTATCTGCACAATAATATTACATTTATTGATATTTATGCTTTTACCCACTGGCTTATTATTAATTAGACCACCATAGCTTTGGCTAATTACATAATGGCCCTAACGCATGTAACATTACACTTGTGACCCAAAAATTCTAACAATCTCCCACTGATCGCATATGTAATTACACACATGTGTTAGACTTTATGAGCTCAAAATTTGCTATTATATTCCTTAAGCATATCCAAATTATCTCGTCCATTAGTCATGCCAATATATAGAACCAAGGTGATTTTCGTTATATCAATCATAACTAAACCCATCAATGATCACTAATAGTGACACAACTAAATGACATAGATCCATCATGAAATGTGCAGCGCGAAAATCACATAAAGTTGGTCTGTATATGTTGATTTTCAACTGGTCCTCCTTAATCTTTAGTGAGATCAAACCTTAACCAAAATTAGAGTGTAAAATACAAAAATTTTATTTCTGCAGATAATATTCTTAAGCCTCACTTGAACTGAAGTATGTCTATATCATAAAAGCATTAAAAATAACAAACTCCCACTAAAATTGAATATCACTTAATGACTTAACACCCACACGAGCAATATGCTCATGAAATCTCTTGGGTGGGAAACTTTAGTAGGCGGATCCGCAAATATGGAGTTTGTACACATATGCTTTATAGACAACCGTTCACTCTGACCTTAATTTTTATTGTCACAATTAACTTTAGTGGTCCTTTAAATCCTTACCCGCTATGTGCAACCCCGTGACAAAGTTCTATGATCGGATGCTTCATAATACGTTATCTTTGCATCCGACAATATTGGAGTTAGTATACCAAATGATCTCAACCTAATCCGATCTCTAATATATTAGCATCAGTGGCGAAGCTAGCACATTATTTATGAGGGGGCCAAATATATATACAAATAAAATATTTTCTAAAACTAATATATTAAATTTAATTTATAAACAAAATATTCACAATATTTTTAATAACATAAAATTTTGAGTTTAATGACACTTCAAAGAGTCAAATTGACTTATATTGTCTTTTTTTATATAAGCAATTAATACATTTGCCGATAAAACTCTCTTTATAATTGTTAAAGAAACTGAAAATGATAAAATAAGATTAAATAAATTTACGAAACAAGTAATAATTTTTTGATACACTTGTTTCTCCTAACTTTTGACAATTAAATTTATTTGAGGTAGCTAATTATAAATTTTTGAGGTAGCTAAATATTACATATACTAACTTATATAAAGAAAACAATATTGTTTGGGGTAGCCAAAGCTACCCCATGCATGTACATAGCTTCGCCCCTGATTAGCATGTAATCTTTTGTTCTCTTTAAATATTGTATGACTCATTTGGCTGTTTTCCAATGGTCCAGTCTTAAATTACCTAAATACTTGGACAACATCCCAAAATATTGTACGCAATAGCCATTTATGTGGAGTCTAATGACTTTAAAAGTAAATAATTTTAATCATATATCTGTCATTTATGTGGAGTCTAATGAAACCCACTTTAAAAAATTTGTGAGTTGTGTCAATATTTAGAAAATGTAGTTGAATTATTTAAATAATTTAAGAGTATAAAATAATATAAAAAATTAAATGAAGTCCACTTAAAGTATTCAAATGGATGTTATGGATATTAATGATGCTTTAAAGCTCTTACTAAATTTTGTATATTCATTATATACAAAATCAACATTCAAGGATAGTGTTGCTAGTATGACTTTTTTTTCCCTTTTTCTTAAAAAATTGCTTAATATGAAGAGCCTTTTATTTTTATTTTTTTCTTTATCTTAAAAAGTTTTAACTTAAAAAAACTGGATAATCTTCAAATCACCACACTAAAAATCTAATAAGTATATCGATATATGGAAACAAAGAAAAGAACACAACAAAAAATAAATAGACAAACAATGAAATTTTCAGCATTTTAAATTTTTTTAGCCAACTCTAATTTACATCCCCATACAAAGGCATTCAAACTCTGGGAGGCACTTAAGCCGACTCAAACAACAAACTAAAATGGCTTAGAGCAAAATAAAATGCACCCCTTAACGTAGAAGAGGTGTTATGCAAAGAGATTACAATATCCATCAAGTTAAATTTGTACTTAATTAATATACTTTGTTTAGTGCAATGGGAATAGCTCTTAGAGGTTTGTGCAAGTTCATGTCCTTTGCTTCCATATTATTTTCAAGTTTCCAATCAAAGCAGTTGATTAATGATCCCAACATCAAATGTAACATTCTAACAGCCAATGGTGACCCGGGACATATTCGTCTTCCACTGCCAAACGGTGTAAGTTTAAAGTGTCGACCTTTGACGTCAATTTCAGATCCTAAAAATCTTTCTGGTGAAAACGAATCAGCATCATCCCATATGTCTGTTCGACCAATAGCCCATTCGTTGATCAGAACTTGAGCACCTTTTGGAATTGTATATCCTGATATTTCCACATCTACCCTTGCTTTTCGAGGAAGCAACATTGGAGCTGGAGGGTGTAATCGCAAACTCTCTTTTACCACTGCTTGTAAGTATGGAAGCCTTGGAATGTCGGATTCCTCAATTGGATTCCCAATTCCAATAGTTTCCTCAAGTTCCCTTTTTGCTTTTGACATAGCCTTTGGATCGTGTACTAGACGAGTCATTGCCCTTTCTAATCCAGATGCTGATGTATCTGTTCCCGCCACAAGCAAATCCTATTAAAATTACAACAATCAAATGTTAAGAAAAGAACCCGTGAGATCGTAGAAGAAACGTTAACGAAAAAATTAATGACGAAAATTATAGGTGTTGAGTTCCACTATATATTTTTTTAAGCAAGAGTTCCACTGTATATATCACTACTTAGAATAATAATATATTTTTTTATAAAAAAAGGTTGATTCATAGATAAAGTTATTGTGAAATAAAACAAAAAGGTGATTGAGAGATAAAAATACATACAAGTAATAGATGTTTAATCTGTTTTTTATCCATCTTTTGGCTATCTTCTTTGGAAATGTCCAACAAGGTGTCTAACATGTCATTCTTTGGGACATAATCTTCACTTTGTCTTAGCTTCATTCTTTTGTCAATTATGATATCTAATGCATAGAACACTTTTGCAACATATTTAGTAGTGTGTCTTTTAATGCCTTGTGGGTCAAGAATCTTCAATATAGGGAAATGATCAGCAATGTTTGGTGTTCCAATAGCACTCAATAGAGTGGACACTGTATACTTATATTCATCATCTAAAGATTCAACAAAATCTTGAGACACAAAAGTATATGACAAAAAATTAATGCAAGCCTTAAAAGCAGCTCTTCCAATATCAACAGTTTCACCGGTTAAGCTGCTTTTATGCATATCATTTAGAAGATCTTTCAATTTCATACGTCTAAGTTCTGTGCTTCCACCAAGAGTCTTATTAGAGAATAAATTATTATGGCATATTTTTCTAAGGTGTTGCCAAAGAGGTGAAAATGGGAGAAAAACAATGCTAAAATTTTCGTGATTATGAGTAGTAGTGTTATCAGGAATAGATCTATCAGTGAACAAAGAATCATTAGTATGAAGAATTTCTTTGGCCATATCTGATGATGAAATAATGACAGTGGTTTCAGTGCATAACTTAATAAGCATAACAGGACCATAAAACTTAGCAAATTTTGCAAGTGTTTGGTGTGGCTTGTTGTATATTTCAAAAACATGTGACATAATAGTAAAAATGGAAGGTCCTGGTGGAAGCTTATTTGGATTTTTGCTTCTTGCATAAAGTGAACCAATTAAGTATGTGACAATGCATGTCAACAAAAGGATTATTCCACTGCTAACATAATCCATATCTGTAGTCAATAGAGGAATGATAATTAGTACATGTACTTTTGCAAATACCAAGTTAGAAATTAAGGCATCATTATTATTTAACATATAATTAAAGCTAGAGGAAATATTGAGTAAAGCTTGAAATAATCAGAAAGAATAGCTGATTAAGGACTTACTTAAGTACTTCTCAAAAGTGCACCAAGAAATTATTATTTCTTGGAAGGACTTCTTGCCATTTACTCTCTTGTTCACCCCCAATTTATAGGAGGGATGGTGCTTACGTGTCCACTTCAAGACAAATAAAAAAAGCTAGACCTTATACCATGTCTTGTCACATCATGTCATGTAAGTTCTAACATAGTAGTTGTTTTCACAATTTTCACGTGTAATTAATTTTGTATAGAAAAAAATTATAAGTTATTGTACAAATTAATCTTGTATAAATGATATGAAAAAGATAAATTAAAGTATTAAAAGAAGAGTTCACAAGTTCTATTTTAACGGAAAAAGATGTTGAAATTGTTAGACCTAATACTATGATCGAAGTCGAATCCCAACTTCATTGCTTGTGTGTGAGATTATGATTGTTTTATCATTTGGTCTATTCTAAAAAAATTGAAAGAAGATAGGGTGATAATTAAATGGTATTATGTTAATTTAAATAATTACACATGAATAAAAGGAAGACGAATAACAAGTTTTACTACTAGATTTTTTATATTTTTTTGCCAAAACAACTTATAATTTGAGATGGATGATGGTCATGTATATACAAATCAATGGAAGAGTATTGACAATACAATGTACTATTTACTTCGGTCCATTTCTTTTAAGGGAAATTTATAAATAAGTAAATAAATAAATAAATAAATAAAGGACAAGGGTACTCAAATTGCATAAATTGACCTCCCAACCAATAACAAAATTGCAACAACGGAATGCAGCAGAAGAGTACCCTATGTATTAAACCCCCTTGGCATGGTCTAACGATTATAACACTACTGATAACACATATTGTTCTCACGTTTTTTCTGCTTCGGCAGCCTAATAACTTATTAGGGTAGATCTTGATATAAATTATTACTCCCTCCGTCCCTTTTTATAAGAGTTAGTTTGACAAAACACGGGTATTAAGAAAGTGGGATTTAATATTAAATTGATTGACAAATTATATTGATTTTACATATTTACCCTTACAATTAATTGTATTGTTTTGTATCAAACAAAAGAGAATTTAATGCTATTAAAAAAACTATGCAAAGTAAATAAGGGTAAGTTTGGAAAATAAATAATTAATATCATTGATAATTGTAAAAGGGTCTTATAAAAAGGGACAAATTTTTTGTTAAACTAGCTCTTATAAATAGGGACGGAGGGAGTAGTAGATTTAGATCTAGATTTAAACATTTCACTTTAAAAAAAATTATTTAAAAATTTAAATAGCACGATTTTCAATGCGTTGACTTTACACATTTTTTTGAAAATTCTATAAAAAAAAATCTATTTAAGGTGCTTAAAGAGTGTCCCGGGGCACTCGTTAGCATTTTTCATATTTTTTTAGATTTAAATGCAGTTTTGACTCCTCAAGTTTCATAATTGTGCAATTTTTAGTCAAAAAAATAATTTAATCATCGGGGGCTAGAAATGCAAAATAGGGTAAACTTGGGGCCAAAATCGAGCAATTAAAACTTAGGAAGCTAAAATTGAGCAATTGTAAAACTTAGGGGGTTAAATCAAGCAATTGAAACTTGGGGGGCCAAAATTGCATTTAAGCCTAATTTTTAGCAATTGATGTGTAGTGTTAGGTAAAATTAACAATTGAACTAATTTATAAATATGAAATAGCATAAAAAATAATAGGGATGAAATTGGAATAAAAAATAATAATTATAAATTAAGTGAATTAGCTTATCCAAATAAACTACTACTATAAACTAGTAAAAATGAGTTATGAACTAATGAAAAATTGTTGACAAATAGATTTTTTTTTCAATATAAGTTTATTACTTATAAACTATCAGTCATAAGTTCAAAATATGAAATAATATTTGTATATATACGAAATATAATTTTTATATTTAATTTATATATTATAATTGTTTTAATAACCATCGAAATTATTTTTTTCTAGTTTTTTCATTGGTTGAAAACAAATTAAAGATAAGAAGTGGTTGGAGATTTTGAAGTGGAATCAAATATACTCACATTACTTCATATTAGATAATAAACTATTTTTCAACTATGTTTGAAAAGTTTATATAAAACATCCATATCCGTGACTTGTGCTACGAACACTCCCAAAATACCCTATCAATATAACATCCGTGACTTAAGTAGCAGACGTTATTTTTCAAAATTACTCATGTTTCTACATATATGACTTAAGCCACATAAATATATTTTAGTCATTTTATAGGACGCGCGAGTAACTCAGGGTAGAAAAAAAAAATGTCATATGTAAACTTAACCCACCAGTTCTATCAATCGTTCATTCAAGGTCCACATGATAGTAATCCCGGCACATTACAATCTGTCAAGGTTTTAAATAAAGGTCTGCGGCTGCGAAAATGGCCGCGACAAAACAGTTTTGGCAGGTGCTGATACCGTTACCGTTATCACAGTTTTTTATATTAAAGAACAAATTGTAATTAATTTACACCGCGACGATCACAATTAGTGTCGTAACACCTGTACCGACCGAAATCGCAAAAATCTTTACGTAACCGAGACGTGACCGCGACCGTTTTTTAAAAACCTTGCAATCTGTATAGTTTTTTTTCCCAATTATGATTGGCCATTAAATATGGAAACATCGTTTCTCTGTAGAGGAATTAAGTTTGTTGGTAAAAGTGTGAAAAACATGGCTTATTTCAAAAGTTGCAAATCTTCTTTTGACAAGTTTTTAGGATAAAACAGAGTAAAATTTAGAGTAAAATTTCTATAGATGTCGACAGATTAGAGAAGCTAGTGATTCTTTATGTGCTATGGTTTTTTTAGGTGGTAAGTGGTTAGTGATGGTCCTAATTGGTAAGTATATCAATTTGTCGTTAAGTAATCATACTTATATAAGTATCTCAATTATATAGATTGTGTAATAAAGTAATTAGTATAAATTTAGGATATAAAGTTGGAAGTAAAATCGGGGGTTTTGAAAGTATGAAAAATACTAGAAAGTGTTGAGAAAGTTTCAAGAAGATAAAGATAATTAGTTTATTTCGAATCTCTCCTCTATACATATTAGGTTATATGGCGTTATATTCCATTACAATCTCTTTTATTATCACGATGAATTAGCTCTATAATAGTGAAATGTACTTCCGCATACTAAAATCACCATATTCAATTAAATACACTCACTACTTTCGTAGACAAGTTGAAAATAATGAATGCATTAATTATGTGTTCGTTAATTCAATGTCACTAACCTCGAGTTCAATGTGTATATCTAATGCATGTTAGTTTAATTATCACAAATCGAGAATCAAAATGATCAAAAAAATTCTTTTTGTTTTTAACTTTTTTCTTATATTTAAAATTAGAAAGAAAAAAAAATATTCAAAATAGTTAGTACATTGTACGCAGCCACCACGAATGAAAGCAACATCGAATGCTTTTTTCTTCCCTATGAAGAGTAAGGGACAAAGCCCTCTAACTAGAGTTGTCAAAATGGGCCGGCCCATATGGGCCGCCCGAATAGCCCGATTTTTTTCCGGGCTTGGGCCTTAAAAATCGAGCCCGAATTGACATCCGAGCTTTTCAGCCTGGCCCGACGAAGCCCGCAAAAAATATGGGCCGGCCCGAATGGGCCGCGGGCTGCCCGCAAGCCCGAATAAATTATAATAATTAAAAAAAGAGTAAATAAGGAAGGATGTTTATAACATTTTTACTTGAGCCACCAATCTAAAAGCCCACACAAACATAATTAGTTAACAACACGGACGTCACACACACACACCTTCTAATCCCATCAAACGCGCATTTAAGAGAATAAATATGCACTAGTAACACAAATTATATACATGCACTAGTAACGCAAATTATATACATAAAGAAATGAAAATAAGCTAAAAGTAAAAATAATTTATCGTGTCATTGAAATAAATAAGCTAAAAATATAAAACCACGATCGTGAATTATTTCTCTACGTAATTACTCGTAAACTGTAACTAGCTTAAATAATTTTATATTAATTCTAACAAATTTCAACCTATTTGTAATTAATTAATTAATGTTGTGAACTCTCTGTAATTTGTTGCATAACAAGTCGCTGGATTTGTCAAATTTATTGGGTACTTAAATTTCTTCTTTTTTCATTACCCTTCATCTATCTAATTTTGTTTTAATTTTTTTTAAAAAAAAAACCGGGCCGGCCCGAAAGCCCGAGAGCCCGTACCGGACCGGGCTCGGGCCTTTTTTTTAGCCCGTTTTGCTATCCGGGCTTTTTAGCCCGGCCCGACAAAGCCCGAAGCCTGAAACGGGCCGGGCCGCCCGTTTTGACAGCTCTACCTCCAACATGTTGCTCTCTACTGTACAAAAGGCGTTGATCATGACAAAATGAGGTGAAGACGAACAAGTGTGATGTGAGAGCAAGAAATTGCATTCACGACAGTCAGTGGCGTCTCCAGAACCCTAGGTCAGGGGGTGCAATTTGGATTTTTTTTTATCATAGTTGTAAAAAAAAAATATATATATCATGGTCAAAACATTTCTCAAAATTCAGAAATCGCTAAAACAATCATATCAATTTAGGGTTACAGATTTATCTACCAATAAAATCTTCTCTGGTCCAATCTCAATAGTCAGATGTATTTTTTTTGGTTACATGAGAGAAAAGCTAAAAAAAGAAAAGCAACAAAAGGGATTACTCCCTAGAGAACACTACACCATGTGCATCAGCTGAGAGAGGACTCTGCAGCTCGTGGGGAGGTGTACTGATCTTCACCAACTGAGAGGTTGAAAGCGCCCCCATCTTTGCTGGAACATCCGCAGAAGCATTCCCTTCGCGGAGGGTATGACTAATCACCACTTCCCACTCATTGGCGAGCAAATTACGGATACATTGAATCTCGTTAGCAAAACGGTGATGAGGAGAGACTCCATCACGAATTAGATTCACTGACTGTAGAGAGTCAGAGAAGCAAATTACTTTCCGATATCCATTATCCCAACAAAGTTGTAAACCATGTAATACCGCCATAATCTCTGCAAAGAGGATATTTTGGGTAAAAATATATTTAGGGTTTGTTTGAATAAAGTTATTTTTGAGCTTATGTGACACAATCACAAATTCCTTTAATTATTTTGTTTATGTTAAATTTAAATTTGAACTAATTTAATAGGTTTTTTTTACTAAAACTAATTTAACAGTTATTGATCTCTTGAATGCGACAAAATTTTTTTATTTTATGATTGTAGAGAAACTCGATCCATTAGAATAAACTAGTATATAGGTCCCGTGGAAACACAGATAATTAACATTTATTTCAATTTTAAATATAAATATATATCTGACCTATGAAGGACGAATGCAGATAAGGACATTGGACACGACACATATATTAACATGTTGACATCAATAATAATTTTAAAAAATAATATAATTAAATATAATCATAAGTGTCGATGTCCGAAATGGGACACAATTAATCTGAGAAGTGTATGTGCTTTATTGATCCCGACTCATTTCCGCGTTTATAATAATATTTGTACCTGTATACATGTACTATTTGAATATCAGAGTATTCATACTCGCACTCATTATCAAACTATGCAGTAATTTATTATTATTATTATTATTATTATTATTATTATTTAAAAGGAAAATTTTTATTGATAAAAACTAAAATTGAACAAAATATAGTATTATTTCACCTACTCGGTACATTTGCAACAGAATAGCATAGGAGAAACATTCCAACAATTGAACTTTCATTCATTTCCACAATATAAACTTAATCTCGGTTGAAAATTTTATTAATTACAGTATACATTAAGTTTTTTTTTTTCTATAGATAAGAATTATATAGATCAATTTCATAATTATTTAATTTATTTAATTTAAAGTGTTTGAACAGCTTTATATCACACCTGACTCATACCAAACATTTTGTTTAAATTATAAAAAAAAAGTTTTAAATGTTTGCAGAAGTATATTTAGCAAAAACAGTTGGACCACAAATTATGAAAAATAATGTTTTTTAAACCGGTCAAATTAGCCTACTTAAATAAATATTAGAAATATTTTCTTAATATTATTATTATAATTATAAAGTCTACTTTCCCAACTTGACAGTACACATCGACTGAAAAAATAAAATCCTCCAACCAATTATTAATCCACCATCTAGATTATAAATTAGTCCATAAGATCAAACCATTATTTATGCACATAACAATACTGTCATATTTTTAAAGAAACAAAAAATAATATATTTTACATTAAAAATAATATATTTTATATTTTAAAAAAATTGACTATATAAATTTTTAGGTATTTTTACTTTTTTAACTAATGTACCATAATTATTTTCCTTAACAATAACAAAACCGGCTGAGCTAAGGTTAAATACTTACAAGACAAATTAAAATATCAATTTCAATTAAATAATTATATTTGACTTTAAAGATTTCAATAGAATTGAAAATACACTATATAGAAAGAGAGAGAGAAAGAAAGAAAAAAAAACGCACACAATATGTAATCCAATTAGAATAATTCATACGCCATACTCTATGAGCTCCCACTAAACCAAATCATGTGCATGTAATATCTTCTTTATCCATGCAGCCATTTTTGATTGTCCAACAAGAACTTCAATATCGAAATGTCTTTTCATTAAAAAGATACTTTGATGTCTTGCTTTTCAAATGGATCAAATTGCAAGGGAACCATTATATTGTTCTAAATTATGTATACTCATATTGACTGAATTATTGATTTTTTTTTTTTTTTGACCAAATGAATTATTGATTTATTCTAGTCAGCATCCGTGTGCTTTGATTAGTTTGTGTTAATAATTAAATTTTGTTGTTTCAAAAAATATACATAGTAGTAGTATAATTTAAAAGTTCAATCTACTCTCTCAAAAATGATTTAAAGATAAATTTTTACTAATTTTAATAAAAATAAATTTTGTAATAATAAGAAATGAAGAACAAAAATGATATTTTAATAAAATGTAATCAAAATATGGTTTTCCCTCAAACTGAATCCATTTGTATATACAATAATTAATTCGAATAATACCCGGCAAAGAAAAAAATATCATTTGATGACAAATCAAGCATTTTAGGGGCTCTAAAATTAAAAAACTTACAATACCCTTTTTTTTTTTTAAGCAAAAGGAGTGCAGAGGAAACCCACTGCAATATCCCAAATATATTAAACATAAAATAAAATATAGTACAAAACTAGGGGACATCAACCTGACCCAGTTAACATTTTTGTAACAATTAAAGATAATACAATTAATTCCAGTTACAAGTGGTTTTAGATCCAACCCTAGAAGGTAAAAAACCAAAACAAACACAGACGCAACGAACACTATCCAGCGAACCCACAAACGGGCGCGAAACCAAATAGCAAAAAAAAAAGGTGTGTCTGTATTTATTGAGGTAATAAACGGCGAATGAAACGACCGCCAACACTTACAATACCCTTTCTATTTGCACTTAGTAGTTAGTATGTATAAATTTCTTTTGGTGGGTCAAATGAATTATTCCACTTATTAGCTGTTAAAAAGTAGGCTCTTTGAAATAAAATAAAATAAAATAAAATGTTACAATTTTTTTTACTGATATAATACAATTTGTAAACTAGATTAAATATATATAGTTCAATAATACTAAGATACGCTTCAATTATATTCATTCTTTTTTTTTTAAGAATTTTAGATTCATTCTTATTTTCTCTTAATATGGTAAGTCGATGGGAGTGGTTATGGTGCATAAGCTTTTTCCTTATGCACCGTGCATAAATAATTAAAATTGTTTAATGCACCCCCCAGATTACTTAGTGCACCCCCCAGTTTGCTTAGCGCACCCCCAGATTTCTAGCGCACCCCACAGATTTCTAGCGCACCCCTTAAAATTATGAGGGGTGCACCAAGCAATCTGGGGGGTGCATTAGAAATATGGGGGGTGCGCTGAGTTTGGTTATTATACATAAGCCATCCTTATGCACCATGCATAAGTTACTTAGTGCACCTCCTAAATTACTTGTGCACCCCCCAAATTTCTCGTGCACCCCCAAATTTCTCGCGCACCCCAAATTTCTCATGCACCCCAAATTTCTCGCGCACCCCCAAATTTCTCATGCACCCCCTAAATTTCGCATGCACCCCCTCAATTTCTCGCACACCCCCATATGACTTTTGCCCCCCAATTTTTTTTTCTCCCCTTCACATTTCTATCCTAAACCATTTTGCTGTGGTAATGGTTTCAGAGATATGCACTCGAATAGAAACAATAATTGTGGTTTAATGGTTTCGATTGTCTTATATGAGAAACCAAAATTATTGTTAAATGATTTTAAATAATGATTATAATTGTACCAAAAAATAAAAAATAATGATTATAATAAAAAATCATTAAACCATTTTGCTGTGGGAATGATTTCAGATGGTTGTAATAAAAAACCATTAGGTGCATAAAATGGTTATGGAGTACAACCCTATAATTAGAATAGAAACAATAATTGTGATTTAATGGTTTAGATTGTCTTATATGAGAAACCAAAATTATTGTTAAATGATTTTAAATAATGATTATAATTGTACAAAAAAAAATAATGATTTTAATTATAGGTTGTACTTCAAAACCATCTTATGCACTTAATGGTTTTGGAGTGTATATATGTGAAACCATTCCCACAGCAAAATGATTTAGGCTAGAAATGTGGGGGGACAAAAAAAAAAAATTCGGGGCACAAGTCATCTGGGGTGCGTGAGAAATTTGGGGGGTGCACGAGAAATTTAGGGGGTGCATGAGAAATTTGGGGAGTGCACGAGAAATTTGGGGGGTGCACTAGAAATTTGAGGGGTACACTAGAAATTTGGCGGGGTGCACGAGAAATTTGGGGGGTGCGCGAGAAATTGGGGGGTGCGCGAGAAATTTGGGGGGTACACGAGAAATTTGGGGGTGTGAGATTAGGTGTGAGTGTGTGAGTTGAGATTGACTAGGATTATTACATGTGGATGCTCAATCTAATGGGTGTTATTGACTTATGTACCATGCATAAGGATTACACTTATGTATAATAACTTTCCCCGTAAGTCGATAATTCAATTAATAAATTACAAAACTCTACGTGTAGAAAATGTCGTGAAATGCCATACGGAAGTTAAAGTGTACTTTCAGTTCATGAAAATTCCAAGAAGCATGAATTTGGAGTATATAGAACTATACATATCGCAATGTGAACCAAAACATACATTAAATCTTTCAACCAAAAACAAAAACGTGCATTATGTTACCCGGATTTAATTTTCGGTGAAAATAATTTTTGCTCATATTTTATTTATATATTTTATAGTCAATTAATTCTGAATAACATAGACTCTTTCTCCTTGGAACTTAATACTAAAATAAAACATGCATTATGTCTTACTCCATATGATCCGTTTTATAAAAAACAACTCACTTTTTAAATCCATTAAATAATTTATGTAGTTGGTCTATAATATAGATTAAATACACTGATTATTCAATTAATTTAAAAAGTCAATTATTTATCATAAAAAGCACCAGAGATAATATCTAATAACACATGTTTTTTTTTTTTTGGTCGAATAACACGTGTTAAAGGTTGGGTTGAGCAGGGATGTGGACTTGTGTGGTGGATATGGTCCAATGGTACACCATTGATAGGATTGGGTATTTATTGATTTCTTTCCAAATTTCATTTAAACAAAATTATCTTGTATTAAATATTTACATCATTAAATATGAAATATTTATATTTAGTTAATTATCTTAACATATACCTTTGAAACACATGTTAACATTACTCTAAGTAAAATTATCTTGTATATATTATACACAAATTCTAGTTCACTGACAAAAATATCGAAATTGTTAAATCGGATGTCGTGGCAGGAGTTTGAACTCTGATTCCTTCACTTTGTGTGTGTTAGTTACTAACTTATTGGTTTGTCAACTCGTCTATATAAACAAAATTATCTTGTATTATTTTTTTAGGTAGATAATTATCTTGTATTATTTACAAGTATATGTTTTTTATTATTGAATCATCAATACAGTAATTATAACATATCTCATTTAATTTAATGGTGTAAATTGTTAATTTCATGATAAAAACACTAATTTGTGCATAATTTAAGTATCTTTCACTTGTGGACAATTCAAATGACATTTGTACAAATATCTACGGAAACTTTTTTTTTTTCACACAAAATATCTACAAAAACTTACAATTTCACAAACATTTGCTTTTATTGATGCATCAAAAAAACATGCTTGTATTGATTTGTACTTTCTGCATGCAGCGCGCTGGGTTAGTGGGTTACCCTCAAGTTGTGCAACTAATTGCCTGATCGATTGTAACTAGAGCTGGGTAAGCGGGCGGGCCCGCCCCGTTTAACCCGCCCCGCATATTAAACGGGGTGATCAAGTCCGTCAACAAATGTAAACGGTTTATGATATGTAGGTCCGAGTTCGGTCCGCGTTAGTCCGCGGGTTAAACGGTTAACCCGCGGACTATTACAAATAAATTAAAAAATCGCTTTTTTTTTCAAAAAATAACTAAAATATTGAATTAATAAAACTAAAAAAACTATATTGTTGATAATTTTATGTTATAACATATAAATTGTAAGTAACAAATAAAAAAATAAAGTTTCTGACATTTTTTAGTTTATCTATCTTCTCTATACAAGTAATGCAACCAAAATTAAATTCAACTAGTTCTCATCGTCATTATTTATCCACACACCTCAAATTCATAAAATAAACACAAGCGATATTTAATAAGAACTTCAACAGTCTTGTTCAAAAAATGAAAAAGAACTTCAATAGTCCAAGCCAATATTAAGAGCACAACAAAAAATCTAGGCTTAAATAGTGTTTTAGCCCCTGCAATTGTCTCTTGTTTTGAAAAGAGCCCCTGTTAAAAAAAATTTGATTTTAGTCCCTGCAAAATTTGAAAGTTTTGAAAAGAGTCCCTGAACAGGAATTCTTGATGCCATATCACTATTTTATTGTCAAGTACACCAAAGGGCTTGTCAGGTAAAGTCCCTGGTGCACCAACTTTAGGTTGTGATCCAAAATAGCAAGTCCTACCACTCGTTCTTAGCTTGTTGAAATCATACTTCTTTACTTTTTTTTTTGGGGATTTTGAAGTTGTTGCAGCAACACCTTTAACTTCGGATGGAGGTTTAAACTGTGAAGTTGCAGGCTTAAGATGTGGACTAGATTTTGTCAATAAAATGGTGATATGGCATCAAGGATTCCTGTTCGAGGGGCTCTTTTCAAAACTTTTAAATTTTGCAGGGACTAATATCAATTTTTTTTTAACAGGGGCTCTTTTCAAAATAAGAGACAATTGCAGGGGTTAAAACACTATTTAAGCCAAAAATCTAATATAAACGGGTCATGGGCCAAACCCGCGAATTTAATTCGCATAACCCACGGTTTTAACGGTCCAACCCACACGGGTAAAAATATAAACGGACAAAAAATAATTGGTCTTAAGGCCGCGCGGACTGCGGGTTAAACGGATCAGTCCGCGGACCTTGGCCCGTATACCCAGGTCCGCGGACTAATCCGTTTATCCCGCAGGTATACGGGCCAAGGTCAAAAATAGTTTTTATGTAAAAATATAAACAGACAAAAAACATTTGGTCTTAAGCCCATTTTTTAAAGAGTTTAATGGAGATATACCGATAATGTAAAATAGTTTTACACGATCATCTTATAAAAAATTATCAATTTGCTATGTCATATTAAAAATATGGGGTGATATGGCGGAAAATATTGTTATTATTGGTTGATAGTTTAAAATTATTTTACATTGTCCGTGTATATATTTTTTTCTCTTGTTTAAATATTATTTTTTTATAATTTGATATCCGGCTCAATGACCGACTAATCTGAAGAGGACAATCTCAACACCTGCATACATAATCTGTAAGACCCAAGATTTCATTGTATAGTTGGTTTAAGGAATATTAGGGTTTCGATGTGTTCGTGTGGTGAAACATCGTGTAATTATAGGTTTTTGCTGTAATCGAGTCTGTTTTGTGCTCGTGCACTGTAATTGTACAGACTTTTGTCTTGTAATCCTCTTTTGTGAATAAGAAGGTTGATGTGGTTTTAGAATAACGAGTTTTGGATTATTCTTGTTTTTGGAAAAACGAGTAGGATTTTACCCGTCGTTGTAAAATCTTACTGCGTCTGTTTTGCGTGAGGTTTCGGATGGGAGTTTTATATATCTGCGCGAGTTAGGATATATTCTGAGAATAATTTTCTAAGGTATGGAAGAAAATTACAGTCGCGGATAAAGATTCGGCGATAAGTTTTGGAAATGTTGAACGTTAGACGTTCTTTCCGTAAGTTTTATGTTTTTGTGATTTACGTTCGTCGCGACGCGCGAGAGCTGAACACGTGACTTGTTTTGGAAGATTTGATTAAATCTTGTGACTTTCTCATAAAACAAATTGATCCAATGGCTAGGGTTTAAGCTTGGACTTTTGACTTTGATCCAATGGTGGATTGGCTATCAAGAGCAATAGCATAGTAAGGAGGTTTGTTCATTGTGGACTTAGAAAAACATCACAAACTTCACTCCATTCTTTCTCTCTTTCACGTGTGAACTCCATTTCTTTTCTAACCTTCACTAAATTTTCCATTCCTCACCATTTGTGTCCATTTCAAGCTTGGGAGCTTTGTGGAATTGGTATAGAGAATCACTTTCTTAAGGTTAAGGCCCGTAATAAAACTTGTGCTTGGATTTGGTTTTGATTTTGGAAATGAAAATCAAATAACTTGCACTCGAAGCAACCAACAAACTTTCGGAAATGAATTGCTTGCTTATGAAAATGGTTTGCTTTTGTGCCTTGAAAAAGTGTTGGGAACTAATAGAATCAAACTAGGTTTGGTTGGGGAAAAAGGTGGTGTGAGTTGCTGGTTTTGCTATCATGACAGGTGAAACTCGCTGAGCGAGTGTTTACTCGCCAGGGCGAGTGTCACAGGTCATGACAACACGCCAGGGCAAGCTCCAGAGCGAGTAAGACCAGTCCTCACTGCCTTCACTCGCCACCAACTCGCCAGGGCGAGCTCTGAGACTTAAAATTTTAGATTCTGATTTCTAAACTTGGTTTTTAGCTTTCTAATCCCTTTTTATTTATTTATGGAAGTGGTTGGGATTGGAAACGAGTTTTTCGGGTACTCGGAAAGTATGTAACTTATAACGCAAGAAAACGGCCATTTTGCAATTCAAATTATTTAAGACTTTGGCCTATTGTTTTGAGTCCTAAAAATAGTACAAATAACTCATGGTGGTTGATCAATACGATAGTTTTTGGTATGGTATCCGAAAGAGTGAATTTTCCTTAGAAACCTTTAGAGTTTTTGGGGTTTTGATGTAGTTTCAATACATTGGGTTTGGAAACGA
Organism: Trifolium repens; assembly: GCA_030408175.1. Taxonomy (NCBI): domain Eukaryota; kingdom Viridiplantae; phylum Streptophyta; class Magnoliopsida; order Fabales; family Fabaceae; genus Trifolium; species Trifolium repens. The sequence continues at coordinate 53,495,156 of CP125837.1, forward strand.
TGTATTGATTGTCCGTTGCTTGTTTTAGGGAGCACGTAGTGTTGTGTGAACGTTTTGTTGACGGAAGCTTGCCGAGGTAAGGGCTCCACTTTATTTCCGTCTTTTCAAACGGTTTTGTTAAACATGCTTTAGATTTTGCTGTGTTGCAATTGGTGGTGTGCTCGGCATGTTTTTGTGATGTATTCTCGATATGAGATCGTGGTAAACACATGATTCGTTGTCTCACATATGTTTGGTGAAATATGTGTATGAACAGGTGATTAAATACATATGATTAGATGTATATGTATGTGTTGTTGTGGTGTGATTACATATGCGTGTACGATATGTATGTGTTGCATTAGCATATAAGGGGAATCATATGCTCATGCATTCATAGTACGTGGTTATCGGGAATGGATCACGGGGTGCGATTATCGGGAATGAATCCACCTTACTCCTACGGGAATTATTGAGTCCAATAAGCGGTTATCGGGAATGGACTGCGGGGTGCGATTATCGGGAATGGATCCATCCTAACCCTTTGTGGTTTTATTGATTATGATTACTGACTTCCGGAATTCATATGCATGTGGTAATGGGGAATCTACCACACTCATTGTAGAAGTCTGCATTAGGCTTGGTGTGCATTATATTTTAAGCCCGTTGGTGGGAATTGCTTTTGTGTTAAAGAGCTTTCTCTTGTGTATGTGGAAACTTGTTATGTGTACATCTTTCGCACTGGTTATATATATATACTTTTATTTTGTGGTGACCCTTTCTTTCATTTGCGGGCTCATCCCACCCAGATGATGGGTTAGGTCGTGGTGACGACGGTGGCTGTTCCAGGCCCCAGTGAGGTGTTGGAGCTTTGGCTTAGTTAGACTATGCGTCGGTGTGGGTTGTACACCGTGCTTTTTGGGTTTAGGCATAGGATTCTAACTTGTTTTGTTGTAAGTATTTGAATACTTAGACTTGGACTGTAATTATTCAGGAATACACTTTGCTTGTCGAAGCACCTTATGGTAATGAGTTCTTTTGTATATTTGAATGCCGGCTCATTGAAAAATATTCTATGCGCACTCTGAGTGTTAGTTGAAAAAGAAAAAAAAAATATTGCCCTTTTTGGCCTTTGAAAAACGGGCTGTTACAATTGGTATCAGAGCACGGCTTTAAATCTTCAAAGGGAAAGTGTATACTTGAGTCGTTAGTTCAGAGTCGGTTAGAACATAGCTAGTATCGTGTCAGTTCTAGTGTTTGTTCTGTGTCGGGTTATGAGTTAGTAACCGTTGGATGAGATTTTCTGTTGAGACTCATAAATGTTTGGATAAGGAATCTAATCAGAATTGGTATTGTGCAGAATAGAATGCCTCCAAGAAGGGCACCTACAGCACCTATGGCGGACAATGCTGATATAAACCAGATGGCTTATGCCATGCATACGATGGCAGCGGCTGTGACTGCTCAGAGCCATGCTAAGGCGCAGAGGGATCTGGAAAAGCGCGAAAGAGAAATACTCGCTGTTGGATCTAGACTCCTTTCAAATTTCAACCACCAAACTCCTCCAAAGTTGAATGGGGAGGGAGGTCCGGAAATTGCGGACTTATGGCTCCAATCTGTGGAGAGGATATTCGGGGCAATTCATTGTCCAGAAGGAGAGAAGGTGGTCTTGGCTACCTATCAGTTACTCGGGGGTTCTGAGTATTGGTGGAGGAACACCCGACTGATCATGGAGAATGGTCATGAAGAGTTAAGTTGGGAGAACTTCTGTAACAACCCGTTTTTCAAAGGACTGAAAGGCTGTATAAATTTTTTTTTAATTTACACATCAGAGTTACGCCTAAAAGATTTTAAATGAGTCGGCATTCAAATATACAAAAGAACTCATTACCATAAGGTGCTTCGACAAGCAAAGTGTATTCCTGAATAATTACAATCCAAGTCTAAGTATTCAAATACTTACAACAAAACAAGTTAGAATCATATGCCTGAACCCAAAAAGCACGGTGCACAACCCACACCGGCGCATAGTCTAACTAAGCTAAAGCTCCAACATCTCACTGGAGCCTGGAACAGCCACCGTCGTCACCACAACCTAACCCATCATCTGGGTGGGATGAGCCCGCAAATGAAAGAAAGGGTCACCACAAAATAAAAGTATGTATATATATAACCGGTGCGAAAGATTGTACACATAACAATAATTCCACAAATCACAAGAGAAAGCTCTTAACCACCAAGCAATTCCCACCAACGGGTTTATATATATAATGCGCACCAAGCCTAATGCAGACTTCTACAATGTGTGGTACTAACCCTAGCTACCACAATGCATGAGTTCCAGAATCGTAGGTCCATCCCCTACCAACAATATCAATACAATCCCGTAGCTCTCCCGATCACTACGAACCATTAGAGTGGGCTCTCCCGATCACCACACCCCTACCATAAGTATCAATAGAATCCCGTAGCTCTCCCGATCACTACAAGGATTAGAGTGGGCTCTCCCGATCACCACACCCCGTAGCTCTCCCGATCACTACGTATCGATCTCAACAAAAATCTCGTAGCTCTCCCGATCACTACAAACCATTAGGGTGTGCTCTCCCGATCACCACACCGAGCACGCAACTACCAAATGCATGAGCATACGCTTCCCCATATATGCTAATGCAATGAATACATACCTCTCTAGCATATGTAAACCAAACATAACAACATACATACATTTCTCATCATATGTATTCCAAACACCCGTTCATACATATATTCTCATAATCATATGTAAACAGCGCAAGTATTTTAAACACGTTCTCATCACGAGAATACATCAACCAGACATGCCAAACACACAGCAAAGCATTACAGCAGAAATCCAAGCATGTCGTAACCGTTTAAAAAGACGGAAATAAAGTGGAGCCCTTACCTCGGCAAGCTTCCACAATTAAAACTCGCTCAACTCCACAATTCTACAATTCGCGCTTCCTAAAATATAAGCAGCGTACAATCAATAAAATACTCCCAACGTATCATATTGAAACGAAACTCATTCTCTAAGTTCTAGAGAGGCTTAAGGTACTTTCTAACACTCTCGGATAGTGATTACGAGTCCCCCTTATAGCGATTAAAAATTCCCAAAGTTAATTGCACTATTTCTCGCTACGCGAAAATATTTTCGTTTCAAAACAAACTAAGAACACTTTGATTCCTAACTCCAAGGCAATCAATTTTCACATACTAAAACCATTTGAAAACAACCCAAAAACTCTTTGAAAATTTTCACAAAAATAAAAGTTTACTTGCGCCACAAGTTACAAGTTTTTCCTTTCAAATAAAATGGCCATAACTCGCTCATTCTTTATCCAATCGAGACGAGCCATACGCCGAAATCTTCGTCTCGAAAAGACAGATCACAGAGTTAAGTTTCCAGGTCATAAAAACAATTTTAAAAGGACCTAAATGCCCTTAAAGATTTCGACCAAAATTGGAATCACACCAAAATATTGTTTTTCACAAAACAAACATAGTTTAAACACTCCAATCATCACTAGTTTTCTCAAAACGATCAAGTACACACACCAATTCATTTGAATCAAAGAATACCATTTTCTTCTTCAAAACTTTACAAATTTTCACTTGTGCAATTAAATCACAAGTCACTAGTTTTCTTCCCAAACAAAACCACATTAATCCTCCCTTTTAAAACCATGATCATGCCTTCCCATATGACTTAAAAATTTGAAAGCCAATGGCCACACACACACTTGGTGCCACGGCCAAGAACACAAAACCCTAGCTAGTTCCAAAAATTTTCCATTTCAAAACCCTAGCATAAATCAACTATCTCATAAAATCATTTAATTGAACACACAAAATATTTCTAAAACACAATCCACAAATCAAAAGCTTTTTCCTAAATTTCTCATGAACACCAACAAAATGATTTTCTTGTTTTTCAAAACAAACCATTTTTCTCATATCCAATTCCCTTAAAAGTCTAAAAACAACATCATTAACACAAATCACTAACTAAAAGTTCATGTTCATGATCAAGAGAAATTTTTCATCAAAACCCTAACAAGAAATTTTCATATATGTTCATCCATCTATGGAAATCCTCACAACTAAGCTTAAACATACTAGTGAAGTCCTCATGAACAACTTTCATGGAACAAAAATCAATTATAAACCATTTCCAAAATTTTCATCCCATGAACATAAACTAGAAACCCATAAAACTCTAAGAGTTTGGCCAACTAAGAGATGAAAGGAGCTTAGTTACCTTAGAAGATGATTCTTTGCAAGTTTCCTTTGATCCAACAAGCCTAAGATCAAGTGATATGGTGAAGGAATGGAAATTTTCTCAAGATGGAAAGGTGGAAAAGAAAGCCACGGCCAAGAGAGAAGAGAGGAGTGAAATGTTGTGATTTTTCTAAGTCACAATGAGACCAAAAGTCTCCTTAAGTAATGGTCTTGCTACTTGTGAGCCATTGGATCAAATAGTATAAAGATTCAAGACAAAATCCTAGCCCTTGGATCAATCCGAGTCTATCCTCACAAGATATTTCCCACAACCTCTTACAACGAAACGCACGCTCAGTTCTCGCGCATCGCGACGAACGAAACTCACAAAAACAGGAAACCTACGGAAAGAACGGAAAGAACGTCTATCGTTTTTCCATTCCAAAACTTATCGCCGAATCTTTTTCCGCGACTGTAATTTTCTTCCACACCATGGAAAATTATTCTCAGAATATATCCTAACTCGCGCAGATATATAAAACTTCCACCCGAAATCCTACTGAATTCAGAACCAGTAAAATTTCACAACAGCGGGTAAAATCTTGCTCGTTTTTCCAAAGACGAGAATAACCCAAAACTCGGATTTCTGGCTTCACAGAAATCTCCTCATACTTAAAAGAGGATCACGACCCGAAAGTCTGTGCCTTTCCAGCGCTTGAGCACAAAACAGGCTCCGTTTCAGCAAAAATCTCATTTATACGACGATACACACACAAAACCGTGCTACTAAAAACCCTAAAACTTAGCCGACGCTAAAGTTCCTTAGGAAAACCGCACAGTGAAATCTTGGGTCTTACATTACTACCCTCCAAAAAGAAGTTTCGTCCTCGAAACTAAAGGCGAAAATAACAACTCAACCAGTTATTACTATCACCAACACAACAAAATCCCACAGGATTAGGTGTAGCCGCACCATAGCTAACACCGGGTGAAGCCACACACATGCTATCACCAACACACAGGCATACCCGTGCCCTAACCGCAACCCTTAACGAGGTCGCCACCCCAAAAGAAACACAGCACTCTTTGTGCACCACCAAAGTTAGCAAAACTAGTCAATTCCAATCAACACGACTTACATAAAACAATCCCAACCTCCAGTTGGTGATTACACTCCTCATAGTCTTGACACTTGCCAAACTATACCATCTACTTCTCGGAGGCATTCTTTCTTTCCTGCACATACCAATTCCTCTTGGTTAGATCCTTAACCAAACAATTCTGAATCCTAACAGAATATCTCACTCAACGGATTACTAACCCCTGACCCGACACCAAACAAACACTAGAACTAACACGACTCTAGCTATGTTCTAACCGACTCTGGACTAACGACTCAAGTATACACTTTTCCTTTGAAGATTTAAAGCCGTGCTCTGATACCAATTGTAACAACCCGTTTTTCAAAGGCCTGAAAGGCAGTATAAATTTTTTTTTTATTTACACATCAGAGTTACGCCTAAAAGATTTTAAATGAGCCGGCATTCAAATATACAAAAGAACTCATTACCATAAGGTGCTTCGACAAGCAAAGTGTATTCCTGAATAATTACAATCCAAGTCTAAGTATTCAAATACTTACAACAAAACAAGTTAGAATCATATGCCTGAACCCAAAAAACACGGTGCACAACCCACACCGGCGCATAGTCTAACTAAGCTAAAGCTCCAACATCTCACTGGAGCCTGGAACAGCCACCGTCGTCACCACAACCTAACCCATCATCTGGGTGGGATGAGCCCGCAAATGAAAGAAAGGGTCACCACAAAATAAAAGTATGTATATATATAACCGGTGCGAAAGATTGTACACATAACAATAATTCCACAAATCACAAGAGAAAGCTCTTAACCACCAAGCAATTCCCACCAACGGGTTTATATATATAATGCGCACATAGCCTATAATGCAACCTCTACAATGCGTGGTACTAACCCTAGCTACCACAATGCATGAGTTCCAGAATCGTAGGTCCATCCCCTACCAACAATATCAATACAATCCCGTAGCTCTCCCGATCACTACGAACCATTAGAGTGGGCTCTCCCGATCACCACACCCCTACCATAAGTATCAATAGAATCCCGTAGCTCTCCCGATCACTACAAGGATTAGAGTGGGCTCTCCCGATCACCACACCCCGTAGCTCTCCCGATCACTACGTATCGATCTCAACAAAAATCTCGTAGCTCTCCCGATCACTACAAACCATTAGGGTGTGCTCTCCCGATCACCACACCGAGCACGCAACTACCAAATGCATGAGCATACGCTTCCCCATATATGCTAATGCCATGAATACATACCTCTCTAGCATATGTAAACCAAACATAACAACATACATACATTTCTCATCATATGTATTCCAAACACCCGTTCATACATATATTCTCATAATCATATGTAAACAGCGCAAGTATTTTAAACACGTTCTCATCACGAGAATACATCAACCAGACATGCCAAACACACAGCAAAGCATTACAGCAGAAATCCAAGCATGTCGTAACCGTTTAAAAAGACGGAAATAAAGTGGAGCCCTTACCTCGGCAAGCTTCCACAATTAAAACTCGCTCAACTCCACAATTCTACAATTCGCGCTTCCTAAAATATAAGCAGCGTATAATCAATAAAATACTCCCAACGTATCATATTGAAACGAAACTCATTCTCTAAGTTCTAGAGAGGCTTAAGGTACTTTCTAACACTCTCGGATAGTGATTACGAGTCCCCCTTATAGCGATTAAAAATTCCCAAAGTTAATTGCACTATTTCTCGCTACGCGAAAATATTTTCGTTTCAAAACAAACTAAGAACACTTTGATTCCTAACTCCAAGGCAATCAATTTTCACATACTAAAACCATTTGAAAACAACCCAAAAACTCTTTGAAAATTTTCACAAAAATAAAAGTTTACTTGCGCCACAAGTTACAAGTTTTTTGTAACGCTCCTAATCGATTCGCATGCAATAATTAATTTAAATCATTCAACATACAAATCATCAAGAACATTACTTAACACAAAGAACTAATAGCATGCATTTAATTCACTTAAGCCAACGGAAGCATCAAATTACTATACTAATAGGTTATAGCAATTAAATCCAAGCATGCAAGTCATAAATCATATTACAACTTCGACTAGGTACTTCCACAATGAAGACCCATCATATAATCCAAGATAATCCAATCAAGTAATAAAAGATAAGACAATATAAGTAGCAAGGTCATACATATATAAAATCTCAAACAAGCGAAGGACCGAATACTAGTCTAAGCAAGTTACAAGTATCAGAGCATATCCTAAACTTCTAAGTTTCTAGGATCCTCCTATCCTTCACCTTACCAAGCTATGCTAGTCCTCACGAGCTAAACTCCAAGCCACGGGATCACTCCTCAAGTGGAGAATCTGGACCCAAACCATTACACATACACAAAAATAGAGAGTTAGCTACGATTCAAGTCTATAATGATAAGCATAGTATACACTTATATTATAGGCTAAACTACATATTTGGTCCCTTATGTTTATTTTAGGTTTCAATTTGGTCCCTTATGTTTAAAAAGTTTCAATTTGGTCCCTTACGTTATCAACGTTTGCATTAGTTGGTCCCTTCCGCTAGATTCCACTGTTCCACTGTTTCAATTGGACACGTGTCAACATGTCCAGGTGTCCACGTGTCAATCCACGTGCGCATACCGTCCGCCACGTCAGAAAACCGTCTGCCACATGTGCAAAAACTGACGGAAGGGACCAAATTGAAACCTAAAATAAACTTAAGGGACCAAATTGAAACTTTTTAAACGTAAGGGACCAAATTGAAAACTAAAATAAACGTAAGGGACCAAATGTGTAGTTTAGCCTATATTATATAAACAAACATAATAAATTCAATCATGCATATACCACATTGTATTAACAATTTTCAACAACGTAGCAATATCATACTTATTAATAAGAATTAGATCATCTAATCAAATCCACATAATCCAAACATTCACAAGATCATAATGGAATACAATCACACTTACCAATTATCAATTATCAATTATCAATTAGGCCACATAATTCCCTAATGCAAACTAGTGCAAATACACAATGTATGTCACCCTAGACATATCTAATGCATGTGGTACCCGCATCAAATTAGGATAAACATATATCCATCGCCTCAAGTCAGTTTTAAGTCATGGGGGACATCGCATCAAGTTGACTCATGAATGCATGAATGTACACATACCATACAATGATGATACCCTAAACAACTACTCATGAATAATAGGCCGCTCAACCCTATTACTCCTCCTCAATTCGCATCAAATTCACATCATCATATCATCATTAAGGTATACATTCAAGCAAGATACAACATACCTAACATCTTAGCTAATCATAGCTCATCATCTCAATTTCAATCAATTACATACATAAAAGTACTTCATCATCATACTAACTCAAGATTCAATCAATCCAAATCAATAACATGTTATGAGACCAAATCTAATCATGTTATAAGCTCATAATCATCATGCAACATCAAGAAATTTCTCAAAATCAGATCATGGTCGCTGGGCGACTACCAGCGATGGAATAAACGAGCAGAGGCAGACAAGTCATCGCTCAGAGCGAAGCCTGGCGACATCTGGTCGCTGGCGGTCGCTACTGGTCGCTGGGCGACCACATGAAATTCTGGGTTCGCGAAGAACGCATGAATCCTCGCTTGGAGCGATGGATTGGTGGCTCAGCGACCAAACCCAGATTTTCATGCTCTGCTCACGGGTTTGCATAACAATCACATAAAAACCACGAATTTCATGTCATAAATCCTTAAAGCTATTACATTTAAGCATACATATCATATATAGACTTAAAAGTACAAGTCCTAACATCATCAAACATCATTTCAAGTAGAAAGTAGAGATTTTTCCTCATTTTATTCAAAACCCATTTTCAAATATCAACAACAACAAATCTCATATAATACACGAAATTGATGATTGGAATAGCAATTAGGATCATGTAATAACATAGTAATATCATGCAATAACACAGAAATTCATTAAATCACATTCCCTTGATTCCCTAACCCACCAAAAGAGATGAGAGGGTTTGGGTGTGAAGAATAGACATCTCCCCCCTCTTTGTTCATCTCCCCCCAAAGACAATAATATCTCTCTTACTAGCTTAGGCCCATTAACACTCAAGCCCAACTCTTATTATCATAACTCTAATAAAACTTATCCTACTCAAAACACTACTCTTTCCCAAAATAGCCACAATTCTTAATTAATTACTAACTCACTATAAAATACTATAAAAAGGCTAATTAACTCTAATAAATAAAATAAATAAATACGGGTGTTACATTTTTCCTTTCAAATAAAATGGTCATAACTCGCTCATTCTTTATCCAATCGAGACGAGCCATACGCCGAAATCTTCGTCTCGAAAAGACAGATCACAGAGTTAAGTTTCCAGGTCATAAAAACAATTTTAAAAGGACCTAAATGCCCTTAAAGATTTCGACCAAAATTGGAATCACACCAAAATATTGTTTTTCACAAAACAAACATAGTTTAAACACTCCAATCATCACTAGTTTTCTCAAAACGATCAAGTACACACATCAATTCATTTGAATCAAAGAATACCATTTTCTTCTTCAAAACTTTACAAATTTTCACTTGTGCAATTAAATCACAAGTCACTAGTTTTCTTCCCAAACAAAACCACATTAATCCTCCCTTTTAAAACCATGATCATGCCTTCCCATAGGACTTAAAAATTTGAAAGCCAATGGCCACACACACACATGGTGCCACGGCCAAGAACACAAAACCCTAGCTAGTTCCAAAAAATTTCCATTTCAAAACCCTAGCATAAATAAACTATCTCATAAAATCATTTAATTGAACACACAAAATATTTCTAAAACACAATCCACAAATCAAAAGCTTTTTCCTAAATTTCTCATGAACACCAACAAAATGATTTTCTTGTTTTTCAAAACAAACCATTTTTCTCATATCCAATTCCCTTAAAAGTCTAAAAACAACATCATTAACACAAATCACTAACTAAAAGTTCATGTTCATGATCAAGAGAAATTTTTCATCAAAACCCTAACAAGAAATTTTCATATATGTTCATCCATCCATGGAAATCCTCACAACTAAGCTTAAACATACTAGTGAAGTCCTCATGAACAACTTTCATGGAACAAAAATCAATTATAAACCATTTCCAAAATTTTCATCCCATGAACATAAACTAGAAACCCATAAAACTCTAAGAGTTTGGCCAACTAAGAGATGAAAGGAGCTTAGTTACCTTAGAAGATGATTCTTTGCAAGTTTCCTTTGATCCAACAAGCCTAAGATCAAGTGATATGGTGAAGGAATGGAAATTTTCTCAAGATGGAAAGGTGGAAAAGAAAGCCACGGCCAAGAGAGAAGAGAGGAGTGAAATGTTGTGATTTTTCTAAGTCACAATGAGACCAAAAGTCTCCTTAAGTAATGGTCTTGCTACTTGTGAGCCATTGGATCAAATAGTATAAAGATTCAAGACAAAATCCTAGCCCTTGGATCAATCCGAGTCTATCCTCACAAGATATTTCCCACAACCTCTTACAACGAAACGCACGCTCAGTTCTCGCGCATCGCGACGAACGAAACTCACAAAAACAGGAAACCTACGGAAAGAACGTCTATCGTTTTTCCATTCCAAAACTTATCGCCGAATCTTTTTCCGCGACTGTAATTTTCTTCCACACCATGGAAAATTATTCTCAGAATATATCCTAACTCGCGCAGATATATAAAACTTCCACCTGAAATCCTACTGAATTCAGAACCAGTAAAATTTCACAACAGCGGGTAAAATCTTGCTCGTTTTTCCAAAGACGAGAATAACCCAAAACTCGGATTTCTGGCTTCACAGAAATCTCCTCATACTTAAAAGAGGATCACGACCCGAAAGTCTGTGCCTTTCCAGCGCTCGAGCACAAAACAGGCTCCGTTTCAGCAAAAATCTCATTTATACGACGATACACACACAAAACCGTGCTACTAAAAACCCTAAAACTTAGCCGACGCTAAAGTTCCTTAGGAAAGCCGCACACTGAAATCTTGGGTCTTACAACTTCAAAAGGAGGTTCTTGGCCAAATATTTCCCTGAGACAGCTAGGGAAAGGTATGGGGAAGAGTTTCTGAGGCTAAGGCAAGCGGGCATGAATGTTGAAGCATATGCCAAGAATTTTGAATCACTATCCCGTTTCTTCCGCTTCTTTAGGGATGGGATAGATGAGGTTTATATGTGCCGTCGCTTCAAAGATGGGCTGAGGTACGAGCTGCAGGATGCGGTTGTGCCGTTGGGTATTCGACAATTCCAGGTCTTGGTTGAAAAGTGCAAAGAGGTCGAAGACATGAGAAATAAGCGGGTGAACCGCCAAGGGAATTTTAGTGCTGGAGGACCAAGTCGTACCAATGATCGTGGTTCGACTCAGAATCGTGGGAAACAAGGTGGTAAGCCGTATGATCGTCCACAAAACAGTAAGGGACAAGGAAGGTCGGTGAATCAAGGGAACCAAAATAGGGTGAAACAAGGTTGTTTCAAGTGTGGCGAGGTGGGCCACTATGCCAATGAATGCCCGACCGCGGCAAATGTTTGTTATAATTGTAAGAAGCCGGGGCATGTGGCTAGAGAGTGCAGGGCCCCAAAGGCCGGGCCGTCGGCAAATGCGGCGCAAGGCTCACAAGGTACTAGACCGGCGGCAAAGGCACGTGCTTACTGTATGGGCACTGAATTGAGTGGGCAGGCTAGCAATGCCATCCACGAGAGCTGTCACATCGCAGGTAATTCTTTAACTGCTTTGATTGACACGGGGGCAACCCACTCATTCATATCTTTGGCTTGTGCAAATCGTTTGAGTTTGAATGTTTCTGTGCTTCCGTTTGATTTGAATGTTTTGACTCCTGCTAAGGATTTGGTAGTGAATACTGCATGTTTGCATTGTTTAGTAGTAATCCAGAATAGGGATTTTCTGGTCAATTTGGTGTGTCTACCGCTTTTATCTCTCGAGATCATACTCGGGATGGATTGGTTGTCCTATCATTATGTGATTCTAGACTGTGCTCGGAAATTGGTTTTCTTTCCCGAGCCAGGTGTGCGAAGGTACTTGTCTGCGAATCGGCTTTCTGTGGTTATGTGTAATGGAGAACCGGAGATAGTTTCACTTGCTAGCTTAGGAGTGACGTCGGAGATCCGAATTGAGGAAATTCGAGTGGTTCAGGATTTCCAAGATGTATTTCCATCGGAGATTCCAGCTTTTCCTCCGTGTAGAGAGGTGGAATTCTTTATTGATTTGCAACCGGGTACGGGTCCGATTTCGGAATCAGCTTATCGGATGGCTCCAGCTGAGTTGGTAGAGTTGAAAAGTCAGATTGAGGACTTGTTAGATAAAGGTTTCATAAGGCCTAGTGTGTCGCCTTGGGGGGCACCGGTCTTATTGGTTAAGAAGAAGGATGGTAAGTCTCGTTTGTGTGTGGATTATCGGAAGCTTAATAAGGTGACTGTCAAGAACCGATATCCACTGCCGCGTATTGATGATTTGATGGACCAATTGAAGGGAGCGTCTGTATTTTCCAAGATCGACTTGAAATCTGGATATCACCAGATAAGAGTGCGAGATGAGGATATTCAGAAGACGGCGTTTAGGACGCGGTATGGGCATTATGAATTCTTAGTGATGCCGTTCGGAGTGACGAATGCACCTGCTATCTTTAAGGCCTACATGAATCGGATATTCCATTCCTTTTTGGACAAGTTCGTAGTAGTGTTTATTGATGACATTTTGGTGTATTCGAAGAGTAGAGAGGAGCACGAAGAGCATCTTCGCTTGGTTTTGCAAGTTTTGAGGGAGAAAAAGTTGTATGCAAACCCGTCAAAGTGTGACTTTTGGTTGGAAGAGGTGAATTTCCTTGGCCATGTAATATCAAAAGAGGGAATAGCCGTGGATCCAGCCAAGATTGATACGGTACTTTCATGGAAGCAGCCTCAAACAGTGACTGATGTGAGAAGTTTTGTGGGTTTGGCCGGTTATTACCGAAGGTTTATAGAAGGATTTGCTAAGATTGTGGCACCGATGACACAACTTACGCGGAAAGATCAACCTTTTGCTTGGACAGAGAAGTGTGAGTCGAGTTTCCAGTTGTTGAAAGAACGGTTGACGACTTCACCGGTGTTGGTGTTACCACAGTCGGAGGAACCGTATGAGGTTTATTGTGATGCTTCTCATCAAGGGTTGGGTTGTGTGTTAATGCAACACAAGAGAGCAGTGGCTTATGCGTCAAGGCAGTTGAAAGTGCATGAAAAGAATTATCCTACGCACGATTTAGAGCTTGCGGCCGTTGTTTTCGCATTGAAGATTTGGAGACATCATCTTTATGGTTGCACTTTTGTCGTGTTTAGTGACCATAAAAGTCTCAAGTACTTGTTTGATCAGAAAGAGCTAAATATGCGACAGAGGAGATGGATGGAAACTTTGAAAGACTTCGACTTTACGTTAGAATACCATCCTGGAAAGGCTAATGTGGTAGCTGATGCTTTGAGTAGGAAGAGTGTGTCGGTTTGTTCGGCGCAAATGGCTAGTCAACAAGAGTTGTTGAGAGAGTTTCGTGACTTGCACTTGGAAGTAGAGTTTGCTTTAGGAAATATGAGACTGGGTATGATTACCATCTCAAGCGGGTTGTTGGAGGACATTGCTAATTGTCAAGATGACAAGTTTCTCATGGAGAAAAGAGCTTTGATTATTCGAGGAACCAACCGAGATTTCAAGGTGGGATCGGACAATATCTTGAGGTGTCAAGGTAGGGTGTGTGTGCCCGAAGCTATGGACTTGAGAAACACCATTCTAGGGGAGGCACACAAGAGTAAACTTAGTATACATCCCGGAGCAACAAAGATGTATCAAGACCTGAGGCATGATTTCTGGTGGCCAGGTATGAAGAAGGATGTGGCTGAGTATGTGGCGTCGTGTCTGACTTGTCAGAAGGCGAAGATTGAGCATCAGAGACCAGCAGGGATGCTGCAGTCATTAGATATCCCCGAGTGGAAGTGGGATAGCATTTCTATGGATTTCATCACTGGTTTACCTAAGACCAGGAGGAAGCATGATTCCATTTGGGTGATAGTGGATCGTTTGACTAAGTCCGCTCATTTTCTACCGGTAAGGACTACGGATACAGCGGCAAGGTTGACCGATATTTACATTGCAGAGATTGTGAGGTTACATGGGATTCCGTCGAGTATAGTGTCGGATCGAGACCCAAAGTTTACTTCACACTTTTGGAAGACCTTGCATGAGGCGTTGGGGACGAAATTGAGATTGAGTTCCGCATATCATCCTCAGACAGATGGGCAGACCGAGAGAACAAATCAATCTTTGGAAGATTTGTTGAGAGCTTGTGTATTGGATGATCGTGGAAGTTGGGATGATGTGTTACCATTGATAGAATTCACATACAACAACAGTTTCCACGCGAGTATTGGAATGGCACCATACGAGGTTTTGTATGGTAGGAGATGTCAGACTCCTTTGTGTTGGTACCAAGATGGGGAAAGTATGATAGTAGGACCGGAAATGGTACAACAGACGACGGACAAGGTCCGAAGGATAAGGGCAATGATGAAGGTTGCTCAAGATCGCCAGAAAAGTTATGCGGATAGACGTCGGAGGCCTTTAGAGTTCGAGGAGGGAGATCACGTATTTCTCCGAGTTACACCAACGACTGGCGTTGGAAGGGCTTTGAAAGCGAAGAAGTTGACTCCAAAGTTTATAGGGCCTTATCAGATTTTGGAACGGGTTGGGAAGGTAGCATACCGGATCGCGTTGCCACCGGTACTATCTTTGATACATGACGTGTTCCATGTGTCGCAATTGCGGAAGTATACACCGGATCCATCACATGTGATCACACCAGATGACATCCAGTTGAGGGATAACTTGTCATTTGAAGTTCCGCCGATCAAGATTGCGGATAGGAAGATGAAGCGTCTGAGAACGAAAGAGATACCTTTGGTGAAGGTAATATGGAACGAAGCTACAGGAGATACCACCTGGGAGCTCGAGAGTAAGATGAGGGAATTATATCCCGGTTTGTTTGACGATGTCTAAGTTTCGAGGACGAAACTTCTTTTAGGGGGGTAGTATTGTAAGACCCAAGATTTCATTGTATAGTTGGTTTAAGGAATATTAGGGTTTCGATGTGTTCGTGTGGTGAAACATCGTGTAATTATAGGTTTTTGCTGTAATCGAGTCTGTTTTGTGCTCGTGCACTGTAATTCTACAGACTTTTGTCTTGTAATCCTCTTTTGTGAATAAGAAGGTTGATGTGGTTTTAGAATAACGAGTTTTGGATTATTCTTGTTTTTGGAAAAACGAGTAGGATTTTACCCGTCGTTGTAAAATCTTACTGCGTCTGTTTTGCGTGAGGTTTCGGATGGGAGTTTTATATATCTGCGCGAGTTAGGATATATTCTGAGAATAATTTTCTAAGGTATGGAAGAAAATTACAGTCGCGGATAAAGATTCGGCGATAAGTTTTGGAAATGTTGAACGTTAGACGTTCTTTCCGTAAGTTTTATGTTTTTGTGATTTACGTTCGTCGCGACGCGCGAGAGCTGAACACGTGACTTGTTTTGGAAGATTTGATTAAATCTTGTGACTTTCTCATAAAACAAATTGATCCAATGGCTAGGGTTTAAGCTTGGACTTTTGACTTTGATCCAATGGTGGATTGGCTATCAAGAGCAATAGCATAGTAAGGAGGTTTGTTCATTGTGGACTTAGAAAAACATCACAAACTTCACTCCATTCTTTCTCTCTTTCACGTGTGAACTCCATTTCTTTTCTAACCTTCACTAAATTTTCCATTCCTCACCATTTGTGTCCATTTCAAGCTTGGGAGCTTTGTGGAATTGGTATAGAGAATCACTTTCTTAAGGTAACCACTTGTTTCCTTCCCTTTTTGTTGGTTTGAACTCTTGGGGTTTTGAGTGGTAGATTATGTTCATGAGATGGAAAGGTTAGAAATTGATTCTTGTTTCATGAAAGTTGTTCATGAGAGTTTAGGAAGCATGCTAGGCTTTGTTATTTCAATTTTCCATGAGTTGGTGAAAAATCTCATGAGAAAAGTTAGGGTTTTGCGTTGGTTAAGTATTGATCAATAACATGTGGTTAAGTTGTAAGGTTTTGAAAAGAAACGTTGTCTTTGAACCTTTGGGCGAAAGGGAAATGCGTTGTATGGTTTTGTTTTAGAAAATCCGATGAAAAATATTTTGGGGTTTATGAAAATATTTCCTAAGTGTTTTGAGTAGTGTTTTTGGGGTCAAAGTGGTTTAAAACTCTTGTGACATGTGGTGTTACTTTTCGCTTTGAAAACATGTTTGAAAATGCTTACCGGACGGTTAAGGCCCGTAATAAAACTTGTGCTTGGATTTGGTTTTGATTTTGGAAATGAAAATCAAATAACTTGCACTCGAAGCAACCAACAAACTTTCGGAAATGAATTGCTTGCTTATGAAAATGGTTTGCTTTTGTGCCTTGAAAAAGTGTTGGGAACTAATAGAATCAAACTAGGTTTGGTTGGGGAAAAAGGTGGTGTGAGTTGCTGGTTTTGCTGTCATGACAGGTGCAACTCGCTGAGCGAGTGTTTACTCGCCATGGCGAGCGTCACAGGTCATGACAACACGCCAGGGCGAGCTCCAGAGCGAGTAAGACCAGTCCTCACTGCCTTCACTCGCCACCAACTCGCCAGGGCGAGCTCTGAGACTTAAAATTTTAGATTCTGATTTCTAAACTTGGTTTTTAGCTTTCTAATCCCTTTTTATTTATTTATGGAAGTGGTTGGGATTGGAAACGAGTTTTTCGGGTACTCGGAAAGTACGTAACTTATAACGCAAGAAAACGGCCATTTTGCAATTCAAATTATTTAAGACTTTGGCCTATTGTTTTGAGTCCCAAAAATAGTACAAATAACTCATGGTGGTTGATCAATACGATAGTTTTTGGTATGGTATCCGAAAGAGTGAATTTTCCTTAGAAACCTTTAGAGTTTTTGGGGTTTTGATGTAGTTTCAATACATTGGGTTTGGAAACGATGTATTGATTGTCCGTTGCTTGTTTTAGGGAGCACGTAGTGTTGTGTGAACGTTTTGTTGACGGAAGCTTGCCGAGGTAAGGGCTCCACTTTATTTCCGTCTTTTCAAACGGTTTTGTTAAACATGCTTTAGATTTTGCTGTGTTGCAATTGGTGGTGTGCTCGGCATGTTTTTGTGATGTATTCTCGATATGAGATCGTGGTAAACACATGATTCGTTGTCTCACATATGTTTGGTGAAATATGTGTATGAAAAGGTGATTAAATACATATGATTAGATGTATATGTATGTGTTGTTGTGGTGTGATTACATATGCGTGTACGATATGTATGTGTTGCATTAGCATATATATAAGGGGAATCATATGCTCATGCATTCATAGTACGTGGTTATCGGGAATGGATCACGGGGTGCGATTATCGGGAATGGATCCACCTTACTCCTACGGGAATTATTGAGTCCAATAAGCGGTTATCGGGAATGGACTGCGGGGTGCGATTATCGGGAATGGATCCATCCTAACCCTTTGTGGTTTTATTGATTATGATTACTGACTTCCGGAATTCATATGCATGTGGTAATGGGGAATCTACCACACTCATTGTAGAAGTCTGCATTAGGCTTGGTGTGCATTATATTTTAAGCCCGTTGGTGGGAATTGCTTTTGTGTTAAAGAGCTTTCTCTTGTGTATGTGGAAACTTGTTATGTGTACATCTTTCGCACTGGTTATATATATATATATATATACTTTTATTTTGTGGTGACCCTTTCTTTCATTTGCGGGCTCATCCCACCCAGATGATGGGTTAGGCCGTGGTGACGACGGTGGCTGTTCCAGGCCCCAGTGAGGTGTTGGAGTTTTGGCTTAGTTAGACTATGCGCCGGTGTGGGTTGTACACCGTGCTTTTTGGGTTTAGGCATAGGATTCTAACTTGTTTTGTTGTAAGTATTTGAATACTTAGACTTGGACTGTAATTATTCAGGAATACACTTTGCTTGTCGAAGCACCTTATGGTAATGAGTTCGTTTGTATATTTGAATGCCGGCTCATTGAAAAATATTCTATGCGCACTCTGAGTGTTAGTTGAAAAAGAAAAAAAAAATTGCCCTTTTTGGCCTTTGAAAAATGGGTTGTTACATAATCTAATGTTCCTACCAAAGTTTACGGGGTCATTTTTTTAGGTTTTAGCTACTGTGCAAGGTGTTTTTTAAAAGTGATTTTGGGCTCATTTGGACTAGCTTATTTTTGAGCTTATGCAAAACAACTTATGTAAATAAATAAGTTTTTATGTATTTTTTTTTAATGGCAAAATATATTATTAATCAGGTCTCTGCACAAGACGAACAGAGAATGGTAAAAAAAACTACATACACTACAAGAAATTTGACTTGTACCTACGGATAAAATCCGTCACTAAAGGTCAAAAACCATAGGTATAGACCCCGCCTGACTTTTACCGACGGCCACTGTACCCGTAAACTATGTACGCCGTTTTGCAACGGATTTTTGGCCGTCTGTCATTGTACATTGGCCGTCGGTAGAACCTTTTGACTTGTAGCTACGGTTTTGCCCGTAGGTATAACCTAGAAAGCCGTTTTTAAGAAAATACATTTACCCACAGTTTTTGGTGTCACTAGAAGTAACAATTATTTTTATAATTTAATTTTTATACTATTATACATTCAAATGAATAGATAATTCTTACTATTAAAATATTTAATTGAATAAAAATAAAAACAAATTTAGAACATTTAATAACACAAAATATGAATAACAATTAATCAAAAACACTTAAGTCATTGTCTTAATGATATATAAGATCCACAAATGTTAAACTAACACAAATTTAGAAAATTTAGAATTGATGTATCATGGTACTATTCAACAAGTGAAAAAATAACAAAAACAAGACTTCAACACACTTACACACATTGCCAACAGCTACTCCCATGGACATCACTTTCTTAAGTTGGAATTTGACCATTGCCTTAGTTTCGTTATCCTTAGCCTCAAGAGATTCTTGGTGGGAAACAACTGTAGGAATGCAAAGACATGCAAAATATCCAAATCAGCCCAAGCAATAGTTGCAATTTGAAAGAAACAAGTTATGGCTAACTTTCAGAGAACCCTTGTCACTAAATAAAAGTGAAGCAGGAGAATAGAGAATGAACAAAATACAGTTGGTAATTTAAAATGACTTGATACATATATTGCTAACATAAAACATAAACAAGATATATATGGACAAAATATAAATAACAATTAGCAATCCGAAATACCCAAAAATAAAACACATGCCTGCCTTGTTGAGACCAGGACCCAAAAGACAAGGAATCTGCTTGATAACAGCTTCAGAAGCTAAAAAGGCATGGTACTTCTTTGCCAATTTCTTCACCAGTTTCTTATTTTTGTTTAGCTTCTTCAAAGCTTCAACATCCATATATTCCAATCCTATTTTCTCTGCCTGAAATTGCATATTAGAATATAAGACATTAACACAACAAAAATATCCTAAGCCCCAGACCCAAAAATCACGACCATCAAAACTAAATGAAAGCTATGAAAAGCATATACAAACACGAAAACTATCAATTGGGTTCATTAAAACTATTGATTGTTTGCTCTTTCTCTTTGTTGACTCAGCATGACCATATCTATCGAGTTTGCAAATGCAAAATTGAGAAAACTTAAAATCCCTCTAATATAATCCACATTAGTTACAGAGTTGTTTGATATCCAACTCTTGTCCATTTGATAAAACAAACCGAAAAATAAGTGCAAAATCAACCAATAAGGAGATGTTAGCTTGTTCTCCAAGTGTCGAATATGATCATACAATGCACTTCCAGATTAAACACTAACACTTCCATATCAAATTTTCACAATAATTCAAAAAATAAGTGAATCTTTCATCAAAGTTCACCATCAATCAAGAAACTAAATCATAAGGTTTCTAAAACTAACCTGCACATAATCATATTCTGCCCAAGATGCACATATGTGGGGATTTTGTGTCATGGAGCGTACCCGGTTGACACAACCTTCGTGAGTTACCTTCTGCAACTGTAGGTGTGAATAAAATGTAAATTTCAGTAAGATCAGTAACAGTCAAGATATGAGAGCTCATATATGAATAGCTCTTTATGCTTAAATTTTTGTAGTGGAACCTAAACAACCTCAACTCCTTAAACACCTTCTATTTTTACTGATTCATTATCTTAAATAAAATGAATACACAAATAACATGTAAAATCCTAGCACTAACAAATCTATATAGTCTGATTCATAATGCAGGAAAAAGATCAGAAGAAGACATGTATACAAAAATAATAAAATATATCATACTGGAAATGAGAATAAAAGTACATCTTTATTTTTTTGCTGAAATAGAAGACTTGCAGCTAGCACCTAAATCTAAGGTTTATTTAGCAACCAAGCCTCTAAAGTTTACTTATTCCAATTCAAGTGGGGCCTATAAAGCTGCAGTGTTTTTAGCTTCCTAGAGTAGAAGTATTATCACATGAACTATATCTCACCACTAAAAAACAAGGCAAACATTTATTGTAGCATTAGTTAGTAAATAATGACATCTTTCAATGCTCGCATAATTATAAGTAGTCCTAGAAGAATTGACATCTTAGTATACTGATACGCTTGATATTGCCAAACATAGAAGATTTGACTAATATTTGTCCTTCAAGTCTCTCAACTTTGGTCTCCAATCAAAGACAACAACAAAAATAGGATTATAGTAACAAGTATAGCCAAAGTCATGTGCTCTATAACAGAACATGTACTAAACCTTCTACAAAATCATGTGCTACTTTAAACCTTGTCACAAAATGCTAAACAGATCAAACACAAAGTATAGTAGTGATGCAACTTCATCATGTTTTATTGACAAAGGAACTATTTCTCCCATTCCTCTATATGAGAATGAGAAACTCAGAATGTGTAAGCACTATTAAACATAACAAAATCCCATTGATTATAACATTTTACAAGCAGATACAAGATAAATAAATCTATTAATATCACCTATTTAAGCTTAGGTACAACTTTTGATGGCCTGCCCTCTAGTGCCACCAATGAGACTAAGAAAATAAGAACCGTAATTATATTTTATCACTCAAAATTAGAATATCAAACAAGCAGCATGCAAATAATGATTGATATGAAGTGACACTGCCACTGTTAAAGTATTTGGGTCAAGGGACCAAAAAAAGTGCCTTACCTGATCAATTACAAGCCGCAAAAGTGCACCTGATGTTCCAGGAAGTGTAACCAATTTACTCATATACAAATACCTATAAATTCAAATTAAATGTCAAGAAAGACACTCTAGTGATTGAGCTAAGTATATGCAGGAAGTCTTTTAAACTTGGCACCATAAATATCATACATAAATTAATGATCAAACTTGGCATCAAAAATATCATACATAAGTTAATCATCAAACTTGGCACCAAAGAGAGAAAGGTCATCATTTGAAATGGCAAAATTTACTAGCAAATTCACATCTAAAAATCATATAATATTTCTTGATAACCTATAAGCCAAATAAGCAATCAATTCAAATCAAAATCAAATTGTCAAATCATATTTATGTGGATATTGCTTGCACCAACCTTGTCAAGGGTCTCAATGGTAAGCACATAAAGTGGTGGAACAACAATTTTAATCTTCTGTAGTGATGGGTCACCATGGTGAACAACATTCAACTTTCTCCACCTCCGCATGATACTTGCATTAATTAAGAGATCGAACAATTAGTTTAGTTATTGGAAATGTAAAACAAGAGTATGTAAAACAAGAATTAGTTGCAGTAGGATAGCATTGCTAGGCATAATTAGTAACACCTTCAAGCTAAGAATTCCAAATTAATAATATTATTTCTTAGCATAATGTAAACAAACAGTTACTGTAGATGTCATCATTGAGTCACCATACAAAGTCACCACTGCTCACCATGCCACTGATTGCCACTGATTGAGTCATCTATCATGAACTTAAAATGGCTTCCCTTGCTCACCATGGACAAAATGAATCTAGAATCAACCACACAATTTTACAAATCAGACATAGATAAATTCATGCTTCACATTCAAAAAATCAAATAATTCATGCATGAGACTCTATCTATAATTTAAGTTATCTAATTACATTCTGTAATTGAAATCCCTAATCTAAACAAATTAATTGAACAAAATTGATTATAACCTAATCTAAATGCCATAATATAGTTTAAGGGAAATAGAGAAATCAATCAAAAACTCATTGAATTTGTTTGAGCAAATCAAAAGTCCAGAGATTCAAAAATTAAGAATCCAAAATCCGTGAACCAAAAAGCAGAGTAAACGCGAATCAAGATGAAAGACGTTGTTCTTAAATTGATTAGATCTGAGCAAAAACGTGAATATTAAATTACGATCTTAAACGACAAGCTTGACAAAGAGATAAGAGTCTAGACAAACCTAAACTGGAAGAATGAAATGCGGCGGCGCCGATGGCTCCGAGGCGGCGCCTAGGGTTTCACGATTGTGAGAGTGTGAACGATGAATCTTCAGTGCGATTGAACAATGAGCTATTGTGATTTGTGAAAGATGAACAACGAGCGATTTTGAGAATGAGAGTGAAATCGAAGAAGAAGGGAACGAGTGAAGGAATGAGTGATATTGATAAGTTACTAATAAACAAATTAATATTAAATAAAAAATGTAAAAGTCTACTTTTAGTGACAGATATGGCCGTCCGTAGGTAAAACTGTAAAAAGTGGCGGTGGGTATAGGTCACTTTTCTTGTAGTGATAACATAGGTGTCGTATATATGCGGAACACCCAAATAAATAAACCCCTAAACAAATAGCATAAGTTATGTATTTTTATAAGTTTGTCAAAGTAGTTTATGAAAAAATAGCATATAAAAATATACGATTAGTTTTTGTTAGTACGTAGAAACTTATAAATTAACATTATTTGCATAAGTTATTTTGCATAAGCTCAAAAGTAAGCTATTCCAAATGGGCCCTTTGTTATAAAAGTGTTATTTATGCGGAAAATAAAAAGCTATTTGGATTATTTGTTGAATAAAATCATTTTTTTAATAAGAGATAAATACAACATTTCTTTTTATAATTGTAAACCAAACTCAAATTAAAATAGTATAATTTTCTTCAAAATATCTAAAAATATAATGTTTAAACTATTTATATCAAAATAATTTCATAAAAAATTACATACACAAATAACTAAAACATCATCTCCTTTCTTCTCTATCCTTCTTCATGTTTAATTATAGTTTCATAACACGTTATGAGCACGAAACTCTACCGTATTAAAAAGACATGATTACGGTGCTGTTGCAACCTTTTACTTCTTGACTCTGGTTAGTTTTCTTTTGGCAAAATGCATCCATAAGTTCTTTAAGTTTTATGTTTGTAACTAATTGGTCCTTTAAGTTTTTTAAGTAACAAATAGGTCCTTTAAGTTTGTAATTTGTAACATCTAGGTCCCCCAATTATTTAAAATATAGGACCTAAATGTTACAAATTACAAACTTAAAGGACCTATTTGTTACTTAAAAAACTTAAAGGAATTATTTGTTACTTAAAAAACTTAAAGGATCTATCTATTACAAACGTAAAACTTAAATGACATATCGATGTATTTAGCCTTTTCTTTTTAAAAACTTTTTGTGACGTCAATACTAACATCTTGTGTTACCATAATTAAACTAGTACGGCAGATCAAACTTTTGTGCACCGAATAAAAAGAATTGTTTCTATAAATTGATTTTGACTAATAAATTATAATAACCCCTTATTTTAAATTTTGGGGATTTTGATTAATCTATCCATTTATATGAACATAAGTATTGTTGTTGTGTTACAGATGTTATGGCCGCGGTTATAATATTAATTTTCTAAAAAAGGCTGGCATAATTTCTGAAAAACTTAAAAAAAATTCAATTTTTCTAAGAGTCTAATTCCCGAAAAACTTGAAAAAAAACTCAATTTTTATTTTCTTTGAATTCTAGAAGAATTCAATCGGATGTATCTCCGAAGGATCACACAAATGATTATTCTTACATTTCATAGATGTTATGCAGTTATTGAAGAATTTAAATTCAATTCTTCAATGAATTCAAGAAGAATTCAATCCTAAAGGATACCCTTATATTTTTAGAGTTTTGACTATTTGTAATTTGTATTGAGATTGATACTTTTTTTTATAAAGGAGATTGGTTTTGTTTACTAATACCTATCAAGGCCGGTTCCGAATATTTGGAGGCCCAATTCGAATATGAAAAATGGCCCCATAGTAAAAATGGTTAAAATTTTAGATGAATCATTCTCGATTTAAATTTTAAATAATTGTCATTGCATAAAACATTAAATAAAAAGACACACATCAATCAATGATTAAATTTGTTATAAAGATTGAATTTAACTCTTTTAATTTAATTTAAAATGAATAGAACTAAAATTATTCAAAAAAATTTACAATATCTGGATTTGAATCAAGAACCTTGCACATATAAACATCACGGTCTACCGCTAATCTATTCATGCACATGTAATATTTAATAAGAAATGACAATACTACTAATGTATGAGGAACTCAAAATTTAGAAGCCTTAAAATTTTCCCAAAATTTAGAGGTCCGATACCGTCGCACATGCCGCATATGCTTCATAGCCGCCCCTGATACCTACAATATTATATATTGTTTCTCTAAGGAATATACACACAATGATGTGCTAAAATGAAAATAACGTTGAAACGATATGAAGAAAAAAAGAGGAAATATTGATAGGACAAAACTTACATGCATTGTTTTAGGTACATTTCTTGTTGTTTCACTCACAAAGAGATAGTTTTTTGTGTTTTTTAATTTTATGAGATATTATGAGATATATTTTTAATAAAATAAGTGAAATACCCACTTATTCATCGGATTTATACTACACTTATAAATATATTAGTGCAATTGAAACACAAATTGTTGTGAACCAGAAGTTTACAAATTATGGGAAAGTTCTCATTGCAAGACCGGTTGGGTTATCCTGGATCTATTGTGATGCGAAAGAAAGAAAGAAAATATTCTATAAATATGTATTGAAGGGTCTGAAGTTTCTTCGATCTAATATTTTTGTGTATTATTGGTTCCCAAAAAAAGTTGATCAATTAAGTAAATGAGCATCTCTTATTTTTAGAATAAACGAAAGGTGATATTTATAGATCAATACACCGATCATGATCACGTGGACAAATTAGATCTTTATAATTTTAATTGATGCATCAAATAAATGGTCACATGTGTGTTTGTTGTCAACTCATAACCAGGAGTTTGTGAGATTATTTTATTTACTAATTTGATTTAAGAGCTCATTTAATATATAATTTTCTAGAAGTATTTGATAAGTATCGTAGTTGAAATTGATATCGAACGTCGCTTAGTGATGACAAGAATTTCTATGGTATTTTTAGTAATAGTATTAGTAGTAAAATGACCAAGACAGGCCCAAATACGAAGGAAAACCTACAAAAGCAGGAAAAAGCATCAAGACAAGGTCCAAGATGTCAAAAGACAAGAAAAAGCCCAAAAAGTGAAGAAATTGAGCATTCAATCGCAGCACGATGACTCCCATCGTGCCACGATGGAAGCAGCTTGTTTGCCAAGAAAACAGAAGAAATAAATCTGAAGAAAATCTTTCATCGCAGTACGATGCATCAAAATGCAGTACGATGGAGAAACTTGGCGCCCAAGCTGATGAAATGCACAGGATCAGTTATAAAATTGAACTGAATCTTCACATCGCAGTACGATGTGCTCATCGCAGTGCGATGCCTTGCTGAGGCCCATTACGAAAACTATAAATAGAGCCTCCCATTCATTGTTAAAATCATTCAGAAATAGTAGAACACTCTCTACTATAAGGAGAGGTTCAGAGGAGCTCTATTGGGCATAGTTTTCTCCCCTTACGGGAAAACTAACTCAGCAAGGTATGTTTTCTTTAGGCTTTTATGTTTAGGTTATAATTTCTTTATTGTAATTTAAATATGTAGTCTTTTGTAATAGATGCCTTAGGTTGTGGTGGAGAAGATGAACTCCCCAATGAATATTTGGAGTCTGTGACTGAGTCTAAGTTATAATAAATGATATTTAAGTATTATGTTTGTTATTTACTTTCATGCACTTAATAACGTTTCTCGTAATCTGGCCGGATAAGCGGGAGCGCCCATATAATTGATATTAGGTTTTTAACTTAATGTGGTCCGGAACTAGTAGTAAATAATGCTAGGTGTATAGAGACGGTAACGTCCTGAACTAGTCGTGAATGAGCGGTTAGAGGAGGAATCATGAACTTGGTGTGAACTGAGCACTTAGATGATGAATAGCCCAATATTAGGATCTAGAGGTTAATTGGTGAAGATAATAATGCATGTTTATAAACAACTCACTTAGTAATTAGGGTATGTGACACATCGAGGTTAGGCTCTTGTAGGAACCTTAGTTATGAACGTAGGGAAACTTTAATAGACATGGTGTAACAGTAAGGTGTTACTACAACAAGGAAAAGTCACCGCCGAACATTAATCTGAATAACTATGTTATACACCGGTCATGCCAAATATGAAGAAGGGAGGGAGTCCAACCACCATACCTATCCTCTATATTTCTTGAATCTATATTTATACATTCTGTTATTTATTTTCTCGCAAGCATTACGCTACTTTTTATAAAACCTTTTTCCAAAAACCCAAAGCGAATGCAAACTATCCGAACTTAAATAACGCTAGTGAAGCTTCGGCACGATCCCTGTGGATTCGAACTCATTCTAGACACCTATAGTGTGAATTATTACTCGACGACAGACTGGTGCACTTGTCAGGCCGTAGTCACTTAGAATATGATCACACAAAAAAATGGACTTGAAGATCCATTCTTTAGACGTCTAAAGTAATCACACACGAATGATACTTATGAGATCATATTTTCTAATTTGTACTTTGGGAACATTTAAACATGTATGTTGAGACATTGAATTGCACCATGCCAACAGATTATTATATAAGTAAGTTCTCCCCTAATTTATATAAATTTTTGTTTATAAATCTAATTTCCCATATAAGCATTTTTGGATGTGTTGTGTACGTCTCAATTTCTCCAATATAATGCATTTAAATGGGTAGTAAAAGAATATTGGGAAAATAATTTTGGTATGAATCTCCGACAATTATAAATTTCCTTGAGCCAATAATTGGAGTTTTTTTACAGCCAAGTAGGCTGATTATCTATTGGTGAATTAGTTTTCCCAATATTAAGGGGGGATAATAAACAGCTGAAAATATGAACTACAAGTTCAAATGTGTTCTTTGAAATAAACTATTATTATTCTTTTGGGTAAATACGTGTTTATCCCCCTGCAAAGTAGGCGTGTTCTGGCTTACCCCCTAGAAATGACGTGGCAATTTGTTTTTTTTTATTTATTTAAATTTACCTATGTGGCAGTGCGACGTGGAGATTCCATATGCCACGTGGAGATTCCGTGCCAGTCAGCTGCCACGGTGTGTGTTTGAGGGGGGAATCCAGAAAATCATATTTTGTAAGGGGGGAATCTAAACGAAATTTTTTCCAGGGGGTAAGCCAGAACACGCCTACTTTGCAAGGAGGTAAACACATATTTACCCTATTCTTTTTTATCTCGTTTTGATCCTTAGAAAACAGGTGAACCAGAAGTTCAAAAGATAACTCATTTGCAAAGTTTATGAAATCAATCAATAGCTGCTAATGCTCAAATAAAAATGAATTGAATGTCTATGTTGGACAATTTAATATTGCAAATGATTCTTAACCACGCTTGAAGCATGGTAAGCAAATCGGTTTCAAGGACAACATTCCTCAAATAAGAAAATGAGCTTAAATGAAAGATGGCCCAAGTGAGGATATGAAAATTTCAAAAGAGTATTTGACATAATTAATTTTTCAGTTCCAGAAGAACTTATCAGGTACCTGTAATTGATAAAAAAAAAAAAGAGATCACAAATTATGTCATGAATGAAATACGATAAAATTGATATGAAGTCAACGTTGACAATATTTGTGGACATAATAAAGCGCTATACGTGACAGATGATAATGAGGATCATGAATCAAAGCCTATTACAGTTTAAACTAGCTTTGCAAAGCAAAAGGTTTTTAGACCAGCAGTCCATACACATGAAGATGGAAATAATTAGATATGAATAATTTTTCACGTGAAAAGAAAATAATGAAAATAAAATATTTAGAGTTTGACTTGTTATTCAGGGATATTGATAAATGTCAATCATTGATTTTCAAGAGGCATATTCACCTGAAGTGAATTCAAAAACTTCTTTGTAATTAATTAAGTCGAGTAGCATATCAAATACCCACTTTATGTGAAAGATGTGTTTTAACGTACTTGAATGGCTCACTTAATAATGA
This sequence comes from Trifolium repens, assembly GCA_030408175.1. Lineage (NCBI taxonomy): Eukaryota > Viridiplantae > Streptophyta > Magnoliopsida > Fabales > Fabaceae > Trifolium > Trifolium repens. The sequence continues at coordinate 53,524,072 of CP125837.1, forward strand.
TGATTATATGTGAATCCATGAAGGATTTAGTTTTTGTGAGACATATAAATCAAATTATTGAAGAGATGACTTAATAAATATGAATAAGTCTCCTTATATATTCGAACAATAATATATGCATGTTGTATAATATTCTTGTTGAATATTTCCGAATAAGAAATATGAAAATGACAATTTGTTAATTTTTGTTAAGAAAATATTTGGCAATTAATTTGTTATATTTAAAGAAGTATTTAAAGAATATTATCACGACTCCTGGAGAGCTTATGAGATATTGTAATTTCTTACCAAATGAGTATTTAAAGAATATTTTGTGAATCATGAATATTATATACAAAATGTTCTAAAATGATTCTATATGAAAAATAAGATCAATTACGTATACTCTAATTTTTGTAAGATCGCCAATGTAATCAAATGTCGGTTTAGAGTTCGAGTAAATGATGAAGAACTAATTGGTTATGTAGTACCACATCTTAGTTTAAATGGAGACTAATACAATGTTGATCTATTATTTGTTGTCAATATATCATCAAATATATATTTTATTATTTTAAAAATGTAGGTAATTTGTTTAATGCTTATAGTGGTATATATCACAAACAAACAATATGCTTACATGAAGAAGTACAGTCTCATGAAGATCTGTGAAACAAACTACAATAACAATCTTATAAAATAAAATGATGAGGAAAGTTTAGCACTACATGAGATAAATCAAGAATGTGATTTGCTTGAAGTACGCGATTCATCAGATACAAGAATTTGCGAGTTTTCTTCTAAAGGTTTCTTTCAACAATTCAATATGAAGATAATGTCAAACAAACTGCAAATTTGGAGGAGTATAATAAAGAAGATATGACATATCTTTCTACGAGTCAACTTTAAGTAAAGCTTTTGAGAAACTAATATAGAAGATTATTTGCACCACATATGGAATTGTTATTGAGGCCACCAAATTTTAGATTCTGCTAGTTTTCTTTGAGGGTTTGGTATGGTCCCCCTCCTTTTTGTATCCCACTTTTATTTCTATAATATGTTGGTTTAAGTAAAAAAATATAGAATTGTCTTTATGAAGGGGTGACACAAATATGTTTTGCACTCTTTTTCCTTTCACCATGGTTTTGTCCCATTGAATTTTCCTGGTTAGATTTTTAACAAGGCAGTTCACAAACAAAAGGATGTTGTATTATTTTTCCTTCACTAGAACTTTTTTCCCACGAAGTTTTTGTAACGACCCAATTTTATTAATTAGAGTTATTTGCTATTTATGTTTATTTGTGAATTAATTAATAATTGTTATGTGGTTCTAGCTATTAGTGGAAAGAGTAGAGAAATGAGTAGTAAATAGTAACACTAGTTATGTAATAAGAGTTAATGAGTAAGTTATGTTAGAATTATTATTGGGCTTTGTCATTGAGCCTAGATTAGAGGTGATGAAGAGTAAGTAGTGAAATTAATGGCGTTGTAGTAATATCTTAGAAGTGGTAGATGTCTTGTAGAGGAATTAATGACGTTTTAATAATATCTTGGAGTTGGTTGAAGATTTGAAGAGAAAATAAAGGTAATATAGGAATTTAACCATAACCTAAGTGGGGAGTATATAAAGGAGGATTTTATGAGAAGTGGTGAAGTGGTTCATTATCATAAGAATAGAGAAAGAGAGGAAGAAAGAGAAGAGAGAGTTGAGAGAGTAGAGAAAGAGAAGGAGATGAAAGGAAAGATCAAATAAAGAATAAGTCATTGTTGATTAAGAGATGATTGAAGAGATGGAGTAAAGTTGTCAACTTAATTGAGGTATGAGAGTAGTTGCATAATCTAGGGTGAGCATAGAGAGGAGAGATTGTCCAAATCTCCACTCTCAAACTCTCTACACCCTTTCTATTTTAGGGTTTTTGGGGGAATTAATTGGAAATATGTTTATCTATGTGATTTTGATGTTGATTGAATGATTCTAAATAATTATTCATGTTTGATAGATAGATTGATATGAGAAAAATCATTACTTTATGAGTTGATTGTGTTGTTGATATAAAAAAAATGAGTTTTTATGAAAATGAGTATGAATCCTTACATTTAAGTTGTTTTAAGTTGTTTATGAGTTGGAATATGTATTTTTATCCATGAATATGCTTGGAATCGGTTGTATAAATGTTATTGGATTTAAATAAGTGCTTTTGAGTAGAGAAAAAGTGATTTTTGAATCAAAATTCGTAACTTTCGATTTTCCCCCAGCGCGTTGTGCCACGCGCAGGAACCAGAAACTTTGGGTTTTTAAGTCCTAGCAATTGCGCCACGCGCAGATCCGGTCAACCCTGGGTTGACCGTTGACTTTTCGACTACTTATGCACCCGAAACCTATTTTCCATAATTTTTCGTGTAGAATCCATTTTTTATACCAGTTTGTGAAGATTATGCTTGGATAGTTCTATTGTGTATGAAATATCAATATGTTGTTAATTTTGATAATAACTTGACGTATGTAATTGAGTTGAAATTGATTAATGGATTGATGATTTAAATGTTGGTATATGTATGTAATTGAATGTATGGCCATAATGAGATATGAAGATGATTTGTGATGTAGATGATGAGGAGGAATATGGATTAAGTTATCCTATTATTCATGAGAAAGATCTATTGATGTAGAGTCCTTGCATGACTAAAAACTGTTTTTGATGAGATCATCATATGTTTGGTATATGTACATTCATACATGCATATCACTCGTGATGTAGAGTCCTTGCATGACTGTAAAATGTTCTTGATGAGAAGTAGGATATAATTTTAATAGTTTATCCTAATTTGATGAGGGTACCACATGCATTTAATTGTGTCTAGGGTGACATAGCATTGATCGATGTTTGACATTAGTTGCATTAGGAAATTGTGCACTATTATTTGATAATTGGTGCTTGGCATTAATGGTGAATTGTAACTACTTGTCTTTGGTAATATGGTTATTTGATCAATGTGTCTATATGTGGCTATGAGTTAGTTTATATATTTTTACTTCTTGTATGATGAAAGTACGAGACTAGATATGTTGCTTATCTAGTTAGTTTATGTTAATGAATGTAGGTATACATTATTCTTACATTTTGTTTCGGGTTATTTAACTAACTCTCTGTTTTGTGTATTTGCTGAACCGTTGGGGGTTCAGGTTTCTCAGGTTTTGTGTTTATGTTCGAGTTGTCGGTGAAGACCCGCTCTGATACGACATAGGGAAAGGGTTCTTATAATGTATATATCTATATAGAGTCTTTTATCCTCTTATCTTAATTTATTAAGGATGTATCATTTTTAGAAATGATTTTGTATAAGTGATGTTTTTACTAATTAAGTTATTAGTATTGTTTTAATGAAAAATGTAATACTCAAACCAGTATTTTTATAATTCAAATTTTAATTCTGTTGCGTATTCTGAACAATATTTTTATAAAGGTAGAAATTCTAAGTAAAAGGTTTGGGTGTTACAGTTTTTTTTTCTCTAGTAAGATTTTAATGAGACACATTCTCGATGGACATCTAAGGGAAAGTGTTATGAATAATTCTAGTAGATGTCCACTATAAGTTTGGGCCTATATTATTGGCCCAATATATTGTCCTATAAATAGGACCTATGTTACGATGTAAAATATACATGTGAATAGAAAATACAGAGTTCTCTCTTCTCTTTGCCTCATTCATTTCCTTTCTTCTATATCCTTCCTCATGTTTATTTATAGTTTCATAACGGAAAAAAAATAACTAAAAACATAATTTTCTTTTAAGAATGTTAAACAAACGAGGTCTAAATATTTTCTTTAGAAGATGCTGAGCATGCCCACATAATTAGTTGGTCCTTTCAGTTGCTTAAATTTGGTCCTTTAATCTGATGATGAGATCATATATTAGTGTTTTTTTAATAGAAAATTACATATAAATAAAGGAAGGTCCATATATTAGTAATCATATAGTAACGAGCTGTAACCAAAAAAAAATCATATATTAACGGGTTGGGATAGAATAGTTTTTATTGGGGTTGATTGCAATGTAAGTCTTACATTACTAATGAAGAAAAAAAAAATCAAGGAAATTATATTTGAAAAGTCCCACATTGCTTAGAGAAATGAATGGTGGGAGAGCTCAATGCTATATATAGAGACTTCAATTTAAGTCTCACATTGCTTAGAGAAGTGAACGGTGGAGGAGTTCAATGCTATATATAGATACTTCAGTTTTTCTGTTTCAACACAAAGCAGTAGCATTGTAAACACTTTAAGTTTATACTTGTGTTTGTTTCTTTTTCGCTTATGCTCTTGTTTTAGAGTATTTGAGATGTAGTTCAAATATTAACTTTGGAGAGTGTGGGTGTACTGGGGTCATGGAGTGATTGAGAGTGGAGTCTATATGTTGTAACAATTTTCATATAGTGTTTATTCTATGGTTGTCGGTTTAGACAACAGCCGTGGTTTTTTCTCCGGTTTTGGAGTTTCCACGTTATATTCTTGTGTTGTTGATTGTGTTTTTTTATTTTCCCTATGCCAGTTTTTCCCGACAACTGGTATCAGAGCTTATGATTTGATTTATGAGGAGGGAGTTCCGCTGTGAAGTTTAGGCTAGAGAAAATTGGTGGAAGAATCATGTTTGGCTTGTAGAAAATTAAGTCAAGGATGTGTTGATGCAATCAGGGTTACACAAGGTCAGCCTTGTGAGGCGGTGGTAAGAATACTCAACATCGGCCTGGAGAAGCAGTGGAATAATACTCGCGTTACGACTGAAACAACAACTTTATCATGAGGATGTGAAGGTGCTAGTGGTGTGAAGTTCAGATTCGGTGGAGTTTTGGAGTCGTGGACTTTGGATGCTCCTATCACATGTGTTTGAAGAATGAATACTTTGAATTCCTAGAGCTAGTTGAAGGTGGAGTGGTTCATCTTGGAGACGGAAAAGCTTGTAAGGATCAAGGTATGGATGAGGTTCTTTTTTACATGATGTGAGGTATGTTCCTGAACTTAAGCGGAATTTGTTGTCTATAATTATGTTTGGTGATCTAGGGTTTGAGACTAGATTGAGCATGGAATTATAGAAATTTCGTCTGATGCAAAGATAGTTGGTTTTATTATTGGCCGTGCATCTGTTACTAGTGGTGATTTTTATGATGTGGTTGAAATGTGAGACTTCAGGTGGGTACTTGTTAGTGACATGAGTTTAGGTGGACTAGTGAAATAAGGTTTACTAGGTGATGTAACTAAACTGGAATTGTTGGAGCCTAACAATGGCCTCAAGGTGGTTTCAGAGCAATTTGAAGTTGTTCAGGTGGCACATGGGGATCGGTTGACATGGATGCAAGGTGTGTGATGATAGTGTGCGGGCATTGGTTGGCATTGATGCAAGGTACGCAGTTATCTCGATGGCTGATGAACTTCCGGAGATAGCCAACATCACTACTAGAAAACATGTGTTTAGCAACCGATTTAGTGACCGAAATTTTTCGGTCGCTTTAGCGACTGATTTAGAGACTGATATTTTGATCGTCAAACTAAAAAAAAACCAGTCTCTATATCGGTCGTTGTTGTATTATAGAGACCGAAATAGAGACTGATAATTAGCAACCAATATTCTAGTTGCTATAGAGACCGATTTAGAGACTGATATTTTGAAGTCAAATCCATAAACATTTCGGTTGCTAAATCGGTCGGTATAGAGACTGAATTGGAGACCGATAAATAGCGATAAAAAATCCGACGCAAATGTTTTTTTTTTACAAATCACTAAAAAAATTAATCAAACATTATTACTATTTTTCTTTACTAAAATTTAGTTTAATTTTTTATATTTATAGTTTGTTGAATTATTTTATATATTTTGTTTTAAAATCCTCGCCTTTTTATTTTAGGGAACAACTTTTCAAAATATTTGGAATATATTTGCTCAACCTTTTTAGTAAATGAAGATAAGTTCTCACTTTTATCAATTTGTTCCCAAACAAATCGGAACTGAATCCCAATTTTCATCTCACTTCATGATCTCTCACTCAAAATCAAGTGAAGTCCTTTCTGCTTCAACCCAATCCCTAGCACCATTCCCATACTCATCGACCTCCCTCTTTTGAACGGAACAACTTTGGTCGGACATCATGTTTCCTCCGTCGCTTTCCATTACTAGTTTAAGAAACCACCGCCTTGTATCTCCTCCAGCCGTCGCGGTAACTTCTTCGAGGGGTGAGTTAGATTATCTTGCTTTGCTCAATTTATGCTTCGAAACTAAAAAAAAAATGACGTCTTTTTTTGCTAGCAGATAATTTGTCTCTATTCACTCTACAAAATGACGTCTTTTTCATATATTTTTTTTAAAAAAAAATTGAGCTGGACTGGTGTGATTATAGGCACACTTAGCCTTAAAAAAGTTCACAGATACGAGTATAATCATTAGACTACTAAAAAAAAAATCTCAACAACATATATTATGAGTGGTGTATTGTTCCTTAATACATAGGTGTCAAATAACCGATTATCTCAAAAACTTAAGTTGTTAGAATAGA